>OY992764.1:32275291-33475291 GCA_963921325.1 Logfia minima
CCTGGGCGTGATCTACCATGATGCGAAAGATATAGCCCGAGAAGTTATAGGGCTTGTTGTAGACCAAGGCGAGCATGGCTGATGCAGTAGAATGGCTGATGCCATCGAAGCCAGCCTTACGCCCAGATAAGCACACAATCATGATATGCATAAGATACCGCCAGACCTTTGTGAGAAAAGCCTTGCGGTATTGATCACGGGGAATACCCGGATAGCCCATTAGAATCATGCCGCCAGCAATAAAGGCGTTGGCAAACGTCACCGGCATATCAGAATTATCAGGAAACTGAAAGAACTCCCGAATGATCTGTTCAGATAAAATGATTTCATGATCATGAACCATAGATATAAGCCTTGTATACGGGAGATCCGAATTAATCACAGCATGCGTCTAGAAATCTGTAACATGATCACGATAAATAGTAGTGGAGGCCGTGATTGCATGATATATTCTTGAACGGCGAAGAAAGGCGATCATTGGGCGATACGGCGCCGCCGATTCTTTTTCGTCGTCGAGAAAGGCTGTGACATTATGTCGCGGTTCCCAAAAGTAAGCGTTCACATTTACATCTGCCATAGCTGTAAGAACAATATAAACTTGGAAGCCGTTAGATTCAACAATTAAAAGTTGACATTTGTGAATTTAATATGTCTTGCGACACAAGCCTTGTGTCGCTAGAATTTATTGCGACATAATGAGTTGTGTCGCAATTTAGCAATTAAATCAAATTAATGATCTATTAGCGACATAAAGGTTGTGTCGCTCCAATATAGGCGACATAAGATAGCGACATGTGAGCGACGTAAGGCAGCGACACAATAATTGTGTCGCATACAATAAGCGACATAAAAGGAGCACAGCCTACGACACAACAGTTGTGTCGCAGCTTGTGTCGCTAGGATGAACACGATGAAACCCAGAATTTCAGATTTAAAAAAATTTGGGGTTTTTGAGTTTCAATCGATTCCAAAGGTGCTCACACATGTCAGGAGCATTATACCACAACTATTACACGTATATAAACACTGTAGATCATTTAATTTTGCAAATAAAAGAGGCCCAAATAATCCGCAACTTTAAATACAAATGTAATAATGAATACGTACTAATAATTGTTAAATCTGGTACCTATGGATGCGTGGAGGGAAGGAGAACAAGATACAAGCAAGTAATCGAACAGAAAACGCGTAAAAATTACAGAAGAATCGAAACACGCAGTCGGGCTGTTGTGTCGCAGGATCCACTTGTGTCGCAGGTTTTGAATTTTTGTGTCGCTGGTAATTAGATACTAATTACAGCGACACGAGAGTATTTATACCCGGGACACAATGAGCGACACAATATGCGACACAATCCTTGTGTCGCTGGATGGTCAACACAATATGCGACACAATACTTGTGTCGCTGTGTTGGCGACAATTATGCGTCACAAGGCTTGTGTCGCTGTTTTAGCAACACAAATATGCGACACAAATCTTGTGTCGCTGGAGTCAATCAAGGGTTAAATTTTTATTTTTATTTGTGACACTTACAAAAGAGATTGAACAAAAACAAATATATAATAATAAAATAACATAAAAGAACGTTTTGAGAGGTGTCTATTTAGGGATCATATTAGAAAGACAGACTCGCAAGACAATGTCAAATTTTAATTCGATTATCAGTATAGTTGTCCAAATTTTAAATTTATCAAGCCTGAGAAGCAATCTGTAACAAGACGATTATCAGTATTGTTTGTCCACTTAAACATGTAACACACTCAACTTCAAGCTTAGCATTTATTGTGAGAGTGAGTATGTCGCCGTGAATCCCACACAGATATACTCCTAGTATCAAGACATGCCCAAGACTTCGATTGTTTAGAGAAAGTATTTGAATTCAACATTTTAAAGAATCAAGCCAGCGATGACAGGTCTGTACTGATGTACAACAAAGCGACTTAACTTGATTCAGGTTTAAGCAAAACCAGACTTAGTCAAACCGTTTGGCGACCTTGTGAGGTATCTTTGATTTTATAAGACTTTAAAGTGCTTTGACTTTTGTTTGCTTGGTTTTTGAAAGTATACTGACGGAGACCAGGTATGTACGGGCGTACAACAAAGGAAACAGACAGTATAAATCCCCAAATGTTGTCAGATACAGGCTCAGGTTAATAAAAGCATGGCAAGTTGATACATAGGAATTAAGACACATTGTCATACATCATATGTTGGTCATCACAAAAGAATAAACACAAATTAAAGGATTTCTTAGTTGCTCAAAGAAGAGTATGAAAATGCCTACTAATACATCGTTCAATGATTCAGGTGTTTATAAGGACATGTATAACATATACGAGATAAACCTACTGATACATCGAGGATAAAACTTAAGATTGACGTTTGAGGTGTGTCTCCTAATGTACTATCATTTCCCTAGTTGTTTACAGACACAACTGAACTTCTTTTGCACATGTTGCAACGTCGCTTTTCTTTAATGCTAGTAAGCACAAAGAATGGCTATTGCACAACTTACCCCTTTTTTTTTTTTTTAATAATAATAAGAACATAACAGAATAAGGTCACAAATATTACTTTTGAATGGGAAAGAAACGTAACCCTATCATGTTGACTAGCTCGTCGAAACGAGCACGGGAAAAGGCTTTGGTGAACAGGTCGGCATTCTGCTTAAGGGTATCTATTTGGACCAGATCAATTAGGTGTTTCTCATAGCAATCACGAATGAAATGAAACCTAATTTCTATGTGTTTGGTCTTAGAATGTTGGACAGGATTACGTGTAATACATATAGCAGCAGTATTATCTATATGAATGGGAGTCATAGTTAAGAGTAAACCGTAATCGTGCAACTGGTGTTGTATCCAAAGAACCTGGGAACAGCAACTGGCAGCAGCAATGTATTCAGCCTCTGCGGTTGAGGTAGAAACAGTCGTTTGCTTTTTGCACTGCCATGATACGAGCCGTGGTCCAAGAAACTGACATCCACCAGAAGGGGACTTCTTATCCATATTGCATCCCCCATAATCCGAGTCCGAGTAAGCAGTGAGTGCGAAGGTTTTCTCATTACAATACCATAGACCAAGAGTTGGTCTACATTTGAGATAACCGAAGATTCACGTAACTGCCTTCATGTGAGACACCTTCAGTTTAGCCTGATACCTGGAACAGAGTGAGACTGCAAAGACAATGTCCGGACGCGATGCAGTGAGATACATCAGAGAACCAATCATAGATCGGTAATCTTTTTCCGGACAGTCCTCTTCATCTTCCGCTGGACCAAGGTGATGATTCAGCTCTAAAGGCGTCCCATAGGATTTACAGTCAGTCAAGTTATATGGCGTAAGCATATCATTGACGTACTTGGACTGACGAATGTAAATCCCTTTAACAGATTGTTCGACTTGTACGCCCAAGAAAAAGTTCAGCTCCCCCATTGCACTCATTTCAAATTCTGACTTCATGATCCGCTCGAAGTCGCGACACAGTTCATCCTTGGTGGAACCAAAGATGATGTCATCCACATAAACCTGTACTAACAACAAGTCCTCCCCTGCATGCTTGATGAAGAGAGTACTGTCGATCGTTCCTCGTACAAAACCATTCTTCAAAAGATGAGTTGCAAGCCGCTCATACCAAGCTCTAGGAGCTTGATGAAGACCATACAATGCCTTGTCTAGCTTGCAGACGTAGTTCGGATGAACAGAGTCTTCAAAACCAGGCGGTTGTTTGACATAGACCTCTTCAACCACTTGACCATACAGAAATGCACTTTTAACGTCAAGCTGGTAAACCCGAAATCCTTTGAATGAAGCGTACGCCAGGAAAATGCGGATGGATTCCAAACGAGCAACCAGGGCAAATACTTCATCGTAGTCCAAACCTTCAATTTGAGTGAAGCCCTGGACCACTAGACGTGCTTTGTTGCGAAATAGCACGCCCCGATCATCCTTCTTCACACGATATACCCAACGAGTGCCAATAGGATGAACACCCTTGGGTAAAGGCACCAAAGTCCATACTTGTAGCTTTTTGAATTGTTGAAGCTCTTCCTGCATAGCCTCAACCCAGTATGGATCCTTTAACGCATCAGCTGTCTTCTTCGGTTCTACTTGTGAGAGAAAGCATTCTTCAATTTCCGAAGCAAGACAAACAGGATCAGTGTCAGTAACAGGAGACAGTGTCAACACAGATTGTTCAGCAGCAGCAATCTGTCGTCTCGTTAAAACACCTTTGTTTTAATCACCAAGAATGGCATCAACTGGATGTGACACATTGATCCGAGAACTCGGAATTGCAGCCGGAACGATGATAGAATCAAGGTTTGTAGAGTCAGCTTCAAGTTCGAGTTGAAGTGTAGGTAAATCTTCAAGGTCAGATGCAGGTGATTGAACAGAATCCTCAAACATTTGTTCCTCATCATTTGTAGGATCAGGAACATTCTCAGTAACGAGTGGAGGTGGAGTCTCACAAGTAGCAGCAGGAGCAGTTGCTGGTGTTGCTGTAGGTGGTGGAGGAACAGAGATGGGTGGTGTTTCAGAAGCGATGTCCAGCCCGTGAAGTAGTGTCACTATATCCTCTTCTTCATTCACCTCGGGAATATTAAAAGAATCAAACAGTGTTTGATAGTCAAACAAATATTCGGGTCCCTTCCCCTGAGGGTTGTCAGTGTAATGGAAAAAGGTGACTTCAAAATGTTCTTCCACACGCTTGGACACTAGATTATACACACGTTTGTTTGGTGAGTTATTAGAGAATCCTAGAAAAACACCTTCACAAGATTTCTCACTAAACTTAGCAATTCGTTCCTTGGTGTGCATAATAGTGCATAGGCAGCCGAATGGTTCAAGAAACTGTAGATTAGGCTTTCTGTTGTTGAACAATTCATAGGACGTCTTGTTCTTCTTCTTAACCATTAACACCCGATTCAGAACGTAGCAGGCCGTATTCACAGCTTCGGCCCAAAATGTGATTGGAAGCTTAGAGTCAGATAGCATTGTGCGTGCAGCCTCAATCAAAGTCCTATTCTTACGTTCTGCAACCCCATTCTGCTGTAGAGTCCTTGCGGCACTGAATTGGTGTTCAATACCATTGCTCAGACAGTACAGCTCCATAATCGAGTTCTTAAACTCTGTACCGTTATCACTCCTTATCTTCTTGATTCTCAACTCACAAAGATTTTGCAGTTTGTCGAATAGATAGATGAGAATCTCAGGTACTTCATCCTTGGTCTTCAGAAAATAAACCCAAGAAAACCGCGAATAATCATCCGTCACAACTAGGCAATACGAAGCTCCTCCCAAACTCTTCTTTCTGACTGGCCCGAATAGATCCATGTGAAACAGCTCCAAGGGCTTCTCAGTTGAATTGGCCAGCTTCGGTCTGTGAGACTTCTTGTGTTGCTTTCCTTTCTGACAAGGGACGCAGTGATCATTCAGTCCAAAGGATTGCTTAGGGACACCTCGCACTAGATCATTCTTGATCAGGTAGTTCATCTTGCGAAAGTGCAAGTGTCCCATACGCCTGTGCCATAATAATGATTCCTTCTCAGGAGCTTTAGATAGAAGACATGTGAGCTGTGTAGTTTCCACAGTACTCATGTCAAGAATATACGTGTCTCGCTCCCGAGGTGCCCTCAGAAGCACCCATTCTTCAGGGATTACAAATCCCGGCTTCAATATGCAACACTTAGTGTCTGTGAAAGTAGTAGTGTACTTTTTATCGCACACTTGAGAGACACTGAGAAGATTGTGTTGCAATTGTTCTACAAAATTCACCTTCTCAAAGCTTACCATTCCATTAGTAAGCGTACACTGACCAGAAATAACTCCCCCTTTATCACCAACGAAGGCCACATAACCTCCATTGTAAGCATGAACCTCAGATAAAAGGGAAACATCACCGGTCATGTGCCGAGAACAACCGCTGTCGATATACCATTTACTATTCTTTACAGATTCAGGTTGTTGCGGCACCACAAACAAGGTAAATTAGTTAGAAATGGAGACCCAAGCCTTTATAGTCTTGGGTACTCCAGTAACATTATCAACAATGACCACATCAGTCAAAACTTTGTTTTCAAAAAGTTTAGAATGTTTGACTGATGAGGTATTGTCGGATGTAGAATCTTTGCAAGATTCTTTAATCTTCCAAACCTGCTGTGGTTTGGATGCTTGCGAGTCAACAACTTTGAGCTTCAAGTTTTGCAAAGTATTTTGCTCAACTTTGTTGACTTTGACAACTGCGACAGGAGTCTTTAAGCCTTTCATTGAAATAGACTTCTTTGAAGGATTCTTAAATTTTGAGACTCGCGAAACCTGTTTCCCATACTGTTTCTTCGCAAGCACGGGACAAACATTTATCAAATGACCTTGCTTCTTGCAGTAGAAGCAGGATCGATGCTCAACACTTGATTGAGATTGAGGAATAAACCGATGAGCTCGACCAAAAGAAGCATGTGTTGAATAGTCACATTTATGTGAGCATTCAACAAGAGATGCTTTAGTAGAGTTTTTAGAAGATTTATTTAATATATTTGGTTTAGAAACAATCTTCTTTTGAGGTTCAGCCATAGCTTTTCCTTTTCCTTTTGTTATAGCCTGTTCATTTCGTTCGATAGTAATTATATGATTTTCAGGCTTGACGTTTTTCTTAACTGGTCGATACTCTTGATCAGTTATATCCTCAATTTCAATTTCCTCTTCAATAATACGAGGAAGCACAGAAAGAGTCTTTCCTAATTTAGGCTCAACTATATTTTCAGACTTAATAAGTTCAGTCTGATGAATCTCGGCCTTAATAGGCTTAACTTTCTCAACCTTTTGAGTCTTACTTGTTTCAGACTCACTAGTATTAGCCCTAACTGGCTCGGGCCTACTAGTTTCAGGTTGTTTGGATGCAATGAAGACAGTTTCAGCCTTAACTAACTCAGGCTTACTTATTTTGATGCTAACAGCAGGTTTGACAGGTTTAACATCTATCTTTGTAAAGATAGGCATTAAGTCATTAACATTTTCCCTAACAGGCATGGGAAGATAATCCTTAGGAGGTGGGACTTGATGAAAACCAAGTCCTGCCTTACTTTTGGTATCGGTCCTCTATGCCTGTAGGATTTCATCAAAGACTAGAGAGGAGACCGAAAAGTTTGAAAGCTTTTTCTTTAAATTTAGAACCTCAGTTTGAGATTCAACAAGTTCTTTTTTAACAGATGATAGTACATCAACATAGCTACCAATTTCATCTTGTTGTTCAAAAATTTTAGCTTTCAATTCCTTTTTCTCTTCTAAAATAGCTTTTAACTTTAAACCACTTGCCTTATCACTGTTTCTTAACATGTCATTTGTTTCATTTAAATTTTCAATAACAGTGTTAAGGCGTTTGGTATCCTCTCTATACCTGTTTAGTTGGTTAGTCAATTTAATGCACGAAATACATGATAAAGGTTCATCATCTACCTCATGCACCTCAGCCATCAGTGCCTTTTCTGCATCATCCTCATCTGGATCAGCCCATTCCCAAGCATTGTTAGAAAGCAGCAGTGCAGCGGAAACCATTGCCTTCTCATCATTTTTGGTCTTATCAGTTGAGTTATACTGAGAAGGTTTAGATAGGCCAGAAGGTGGGTTCTTCTTGCGGTCACATTCACGAGCAAAGTGTCCATAGTTATGACACTGGTAGCATTTCACCTTGCTCTTGTTAAAACCCAGACCCTTCTCTTCCGAATCAGTGACATTCTTCCTTCCAGTTTTCTTCAAGAAGTTCTTGACTCTTCTTGTGAGCATAGCCATGCTCCACTTCAAGTTCATACGCTCAAGCTCTTCTTGATCAATTTGACTGAAATCTTCTTCAGTCAGATCCAAAGTGCTGTTCTTGTTAGATAGGAAGTCATCATAAGCCGACAAGAAAGCTGTAAAGACAGTTGCATGTTCTTCAGCAACTACAGGAGATGCACCTTTGAAGTTTGAATAAGCACCACTCCCACTTGAAGAGTTAATGAAAGGATATCCAAATCCACCAGATGTATTTGGAGCACCAGAACTACCAGAACCTTCAGAGAAAAATGCAGAAATAGCAGCTTGAGTCACTGCAGCAGGAACATCCACACCATATAACTTCGGGTTCTGAAGGTGTGCAGTAGCTTTGGTTTCCTTTTTCTGCATATCTAAGAGATCAGCAGGAATCTGTCCAACCAAATCATCTAGCTCCATGTCTATAATGTCTTTATCTTTTTCCATCAGCAGCACTCGTGTATTCCACTTTTTAGGTAAGGAACCCAAAAGCTTCTTGTTAACATCAGTTTTGTCGAGATTTACACCTCCCTTGACTAATTCACTAACAAGCTGTGAATATCTACTGCACATATCTTCAAGAGATTCAGTAGGCAGCATGTCAAAAACTTCAAACTGTTTCGTGACTAGATCCAGTTTGTTCCGTTTGTACTGATCACTGCCACCACATTTCTTTTCAAAAGCAATCCATAAATCATACGCAGTTTTGTGGTGGCGAAGTTGTCGGAGAATCTGTTGAGGTAAAGCCATGGTAATAGCAGAGTAAGTCTTCTTTTCAGTGTCAAAAGCCTTACGTTCCTCAGGAGTCATAGACTTAATGGATTTTTCAGGAATAGGTCCATTAAAGATACCGGTCCTCCCGGGGCGTTCATATCTTTCTTCTATATAAATTAGCATTTCAGGATCGTTGAAAGATACAAATGCTTCAAATCTCTGACGCCAATCCGAGTAATTCATTCCATTTGTATACATAGGTGGTTTATTTGTTGAACCCACCTCACTATTATGTTTTAACAAAGCCCCAACTTGTTGAATAGATGATGATGCAGAAGACGTCATCGTAACGGGCTCGAAAGACTTTTCAAAAAGTTTCTAAAACTGGAGTCAGCGACACAACTGTTGTGTCGCAGCTAATGTCGCAGAACATCTTACAGCGACACAAATATTGTGTCGCAAGATATCTGTGGCGCAGACCTTGTGTCGCAAAACAAGTATGTCGCAACTTTATGTCGCAAATGTTAAGGTCGCTAAAACCCTATTAGCGACACAAATTTATGTCGCAGACTTGTGTCGCAAAACGGCGCTGTCAGACCCCAGAAAACTCAAAAACGAAAAATTTCGAAACCTAATAATTTTTTAATGAAAAACTTCATAAAAGCTTAGTTTTTTAGGCTTAAAAACTCCAAGTTTCAGCTCCAAAACACTTTATAATGAAGATCAAACACCAAAAAAAAGTTAAATAATCAAAATAAGTATTAAAAACATTACCAAAACGATTTGATACCACCAAAATCCTTAGATTATGGCTCTGATACCAATTGTAGATCCCTTAGGATGGATCTTTTAATCAAATCGAATGGTGGAGACAAACACAAACACAAAGAATATAAAGCTTAGAACAATGAAGTGCAAATCAATAATAATACTTTATATTTCTTTCTCAATAAAATAAGCAGCCAAAAACAGAGAATAAGTGTGTGTGAAAATCCCCAAAAAGTCTCTATCTAAAACCCTAACATTTGGGTATTTATACTAAATAAACTGGCCGGATTATGCGACACAAGCCTTGTGTCGCATAGATCACTATTGCGACATAAGCTCTGTGTCGCAACTACAACTAATGCGACACAGTCCTTGTGTCGCATAACACAGAAAATGTAATTCTAACTAGCTCAATTACATTAACAAACACATTACAGACTAGACCAACTGACAGACACACTAAGATGTATCAACAACCGATTTTCGAGGGTTGTCACAATGCGGATGTGAAACTAAATGCCGATTTTTCTATTATCTCCAAAATAGATGCTTTATTGAAGGAAAAGCCAGTTTGTCATAGACATTTTTCCAAAATACGTTTTGGACATTGCTTTGGACAATCGGTCTTAGCCAAGAACATAGCTTGTTACATTTTCTGTTGTCAAACTTTGTCGAAGTAAATAAGGATAAGGAGGAGTTGGTTTTTGAGGTTGCTGGTAAAAGACTATATTTTGGGCCAGAACAATTTTGTATGATTTCGGGGATGAAGTTTGGTGTTTTACCAAGAATACTAAGACACGGTGGAGGATCGTTTAGAAATCGAGTATTTGCTAAGTGGTTGAAAAAAGCAAGTTATGTATGGAGGATCTTTTGGATGTTGTGCGAATTTGCTTGTTACTGCTTCTGCATTTTGGATTAATTGATTCGTATGAGTATTATGTTGTTGATGACGAGCTACTACGATTGGTTGAAGATTTGGACTCGTGGAACAATTTTCTATGGGGTTCCTATATTTGGGGTCCCACACACGAGTCGCTTTGTGAAAGTCAACAACAAGTGACATTTTTTCCTAAAATTCCAACATAGGATCCGCTGTATCAACTTTAAGGTTTCATGTTTGTTTTTAAGATACATTTTGATTTAATTATTATTATTCTATTTATTCTCATTTGTTTAAAGTACACATATACGAGGTACGAGTTAATGTGTTTACCTAGAGCTATTGCTTGGACCCAAAATAAAGATTTTGGGTGGTTGGTGTTGAAAGTCCTTGTACTTACTTATTGAGTAAGTAATACTGAGTTCGATAGTATAGCTAGAATCGTAGAGGGGGGGGAGGTGAATACAATTTTACTTGTTACTAATAGTGCTTTTAAATTTCTTAACAGTTATTAAGTATTTTAAAAGCTTTTTGTATAATAAACAGAGTAAATGGATCACAGTATATATATTTTATTCCTCACTTACACAATTCGTAGTTAGTAAATCTTTATTACTGATCGAAATCAAAATGATAACTACAAATCAGTACCATATTTCACTCTATTTATAGACAGATATTCCTGCGAATATCTATTATAATTTAGGATATAGAATGACACGTGTCTATATCAGAATGGCTTTCCACTAACAGACAAACGGTTAGGTGGGAATCTGCTGTGGTCCCTACAAGATCACACATTCTTCGTGTGTTGTGGTTCTACCAATCACAATGAAGCATGACTGTCGTACTCCTCATCGCTGCTAACTTCTTTAGTTGCAGATGAACATTAGACTAGGGACTACATATTCAAAGCGACTTGAACATGATTGTTTAGTAACTATTTTTACTTAGGTCGCTGAAGAATAAGAAGCTTCCTCACTCACTGCGAGCTAACATGTTCTTGTAGATGACTGGTCTTGATTTCTTCTAGTGACCTCCCTTTATTCAATCACAACGACTGTTATGATTATCATTGCATAAGCGTATAGTCACATATAATACTAGTGAATTGAGTAACTACCAGTAGCAATTGTATGTATGCAGTGACTTGCATCATTTGCAGTGAGTTGTATCTTTGATTAATCTTCAGTGCTCAACGCATGTAACAAATGAAATATTTAGTGAGAGATTCTTCAAGCGATAGCGACTTTACCCAAGTGCATACATCAGTGACTTAGCAATGACTTGGTTGAGCAGTGACCAATGAGATAAGGTATCCTTGGAGTTTTAACTTCATCATTTCTACGAAGAACTCCATGGAATTGATTCATCATAGATCAGTGACCCAACATGTGTCTTTAGGGGTCGATAAGATGTCTAGGCAGTTATAGTTTCAGAACATGTATTTTTCATTACTTGTTATTTTGGGTTTCGATTTGCGGGTGATGGTGGGGTGAGAATCGTGTTCAATGAAAACTTAAAATTTTTAATAGATATGTATTAAATGCATTACATAAATGTCACACCCCCATTTCGTGCAAGGGCGCGACGTACGTGGATCACAAACAAAGATTACAATGAACGACTTCTAAGAGAGTCGCTAAACAAACACCGTTAAATTACATCGTCTTAGCAACACCATTACAAACTTTAACGAATGTATCGAACTTTGTAAAAATGTCTATTGTATGTATCAAACTTTGTAAAAAAATATGTATTGTATATATTGACCTTTGTAAAAATGTCTATTGTATGTATCAAAACCTGTAGTTCCGGTCATTCGGTCACCCGTCACATACAATATACGAAATTGTAAAGTTCGATACATACAAAAGCAAGTTTTAAAGGTGGTTACATATAATAGTAAAAAATGTAAAGTTAAATACATAACGAAACAATTAAACCAATCTTTTATTATATACCACCTCAACAGGAAATTTCCCCTCCATTGTCTTGCTGCCATAAATTCAAACTTGTAATTTCATTGTGAGTCATCTAAGCAATGTCACAAAACTGCTTATATGCTTTAACTTATTCAAGAAACAAAAGTATAACTACACTTGGCTCAAAATCAAAAGTAGTACTTTTTTAATATATACGACTTACTAATGTTACTATATAGATTTGTGGTAGTTGTATACCCACAATCAAACTCATTGTATTATCATGCTTACCAAAAGCACCACCAATTAAAGTTGCCTTTGAGTTGTTATAACTCAAAGTAGTTACTATATAGATTTGAGTTGTTAAAAAAACCACCCACATATTATATCATCATAATGAATGGGAGATATGATTGAACAGCAAATTATGCCAGATTCTTCCAGCATTAGTAGACATACATAAATGATATAGTTCTATTTAAAAATTCACATTCCACTCGTAGTAACTAATGGTAGGTCTTGACAAAACATTAATGTGTAGATACTATAATGTCAAGCCACCAGAATGCTACTATCAATACCACCTCATAAGTACGAAATTTCAAGATTCAGTTAAAATACATGAATGGGTTACTAAATGCGATAATAGTACGTACCTTTTTTCGAAGATCTACTGCTTCATCCTTGGTTTTCTCTAAATAAGTCTTCATACGATGGATGATATTTTGAAGGAAGATAATCCTTAAATTTGTCAACGGCAAGTTAAGGGTTAAATCATATTTTACACACTAATAATATAATAAGATTAAATTTCGCAGGTTCCTATTGCTGAAACTGTATATATACATCTGCAGTGAGTCAGAATCCTGTTGCTAAAACTGTATATATATACATTAAAACTGAGTTTTGAGTTTAGTTGAGAGAGTTGAGTTATATTGTGAGTACTTCTGTAATTCATATTGTATATCGATAACAAGAAGTCATTTAGATAATCGCATTCAAGAAAGAATTGAATTTGGATTCCGCACAATTTAATTGTTTGATTCGACTCAGATCCCAAATACGAACTTACACGAAGGATTATGTAAAGAAGGGGTAGTAGGGCCAACTACCGGTGGTTGCTCAACACTAGTTTTCTAAACTCCTAAGTAACTACTACAATGTCGTCATGCTCATACGATGAGTGATAGACTGCCTTACTAATTTCAATTAACTGTTGTTCCTCATCAAGCTTTGAAAATATACCATTAAGACTGATTTTTATGTTTTTGATCATATCTTCCGAAATTCTTAACAAAGCGTCAATTTTATTTTGAAAATCTATAACCTTTTTCTTTGTAAAGCTTTGTTCAATCATGAATTCGGTTAAAGCTTGATGTGCAAGCAAAGGTGAGTTGTTATTGAGGGATGTTGAAGTATCAAGTAATGGTTGAGTTACAGGGTAATTTATTGGTGGTTTGTCGGGTATGTATTGGTGTTTCTTCGGCCATAAAAGAGGGGGTTTAAAATGATTGTACCTTACAATGGGTCCACCAGTGGTGATAAGAAATTCTTCTGAGTGCCGACCATTTCAAGGGAAGTGACTTTGGTGTTGCTTCTCTTATTGTGGTTCAGAGGAAGGTTCTTGTAGATCCTTAAGGACTTCAGTGAGAGTTGTAATTTGAGTTCTTAGAGTCTCTAAGGTCTGTACAGAAGTACTTCTTACTTCTTCAAATTTGTTCTTCGGGCTTCCAATCATGCTGGTGCATCGTCATCGTCTCGAGTAGCTCCCATGCTTCGTCTGAAGTGCGTAGCATGAAGTTTCCTTTCAAAGCTGTATCAAGGGTGAATTTGTTGTGAGTGGTAAGACCATTATAGAGTATGCATATCAGGTTCGTCTTTTCCAACTGATGGTTCGGACACCTTGTAAGCATATTCTTGAATCTATCACATGCGGAACATAACGATTCATCAGTTCTTTGATGGAAGTTGATGATGTTATTTCTTAGAATGGTTTGTAAGGAATGAGGGAAAAACGTAGTTATTTCAGTTAGTAGCCAACTCCTCCCATGATTGAATCGAATTGGGTTCGAGTTCAACAAACCATGCTAGAGCATGTGTAGATAGGGAATAGGGAAAAAGATGAAGTTGAAAAAAGGTTTTGATTTATCCTTGGTTGCTTAAAAGAGTCAGAGAGACTGATGAATTTATTCAGATGAGAATTTGGGTCATCAAGCGTGAGACCGTGAATTTGGCACTAAGAATTGATTAGTTGAATGTTGTGTGTAATTTCAGGGGCTCCATCAGTGTATGTGTTTTATATTTATAGTGTTGGCCTAAATCAGTTACTATGTACACACATTAAATGGGATTACTAGGGCGAGTAAGTGGTAAGTATGACTTAAGTGTCGTTCATTAAACTACAACGACCATAGGATCTTAGGGATATACGTTATCCTTGGTAATTTAGCTGAGTTCTCAAAAGGTTGAGGGTTTTGTTTTTCTTTTATCCTAAATTAAACTAAAAACAGTACAAGTAAATTGGGGGAGGTTACTCCGATGCTATTGATGAAGGGGTGTCCATTATGATGTCAGCTTACGTTGGGTTATGGTAATTATGTTAATATGACATTGGTGACGATAAATCTATACTTCTGGATGAGTCATTTATACGAATTTACCATTTATTTGACACGAAGTTGTCCATAATCAGATAAAGGTATATCACTTGGATAGGAGACACGAAGAGTTATTGAGCACCAGAAGGTCTCTCAAATGCAATAACCAATTTAACCAACGATTATCCTCGAATCCTATTCCTCATTTCTCAGTACTCAGAGACGTCTGTATCATGACATGAATTATTGAACAAACAATAACATGAATGAGTATTACCCCATCGGAACAGGTTGGGATAACCTTGTCTAACGGTCAGTTAAATTGTCATTATTCATTCATAAAGACTATCATCACTATTCTACTACATTATTTAGTTATATAACAATTAATTTATATATGAAGACTTAATTGTCCATTCACTAAGGTAGCAGATAAATTGGAACTGACTAAACCGAGGCTACAATCAAACAAGAACATGGAATAGGTGTGTAAGGGCAGTATTTAGTTTACTAGAGCGTTTGAATGATTAACTAAGTTGTAAATATTCCGAAAGTTCTATCAAGAGTATTTACTATATTTCAGTAAGGAGAATAGCGGCCATGTGGAGCTTCATGTTCATCTAACATAGAATAATTAAGTGACCTATACCTATGAATTAGCTACGTTCATTTTAGAGATAAGGTTTCAACCATATCATGAGTTGGACAGATAAACAATTGAGATTCGACTCGTATATTCATATATTAATTAATTATTGTATAAGCAAGATAACAATATAATAAATTACATAATTACGCCCACATAAACTTCTATCATAGCAGACACTTTAAATTATTTAACCTAACATGTTAATTCTAGCAAGTAGTCTTGAATAATTAATATGAAGATAATAGCACATATTAAAATAAATGCGAATATAGAATAGTATCTAAAACGTGGTAAAACGGAAATAACATTTTAGATCGTAATGTCTTGGAGCACCTCCGAACAAATTAAGTCCTAAAGAACCTCTTAATTAATTATTAATCTTAATGTTTGATTAATAATTAATTAGAGAATTCTAGAGAGATAAAGTTATAAAAGGAATGAAAGAAATGTGTAAAAATGGTGTATCTTGGATGGTGAAGCTTGTTATTTATATCTGAAAAGGTGACCCGTGTTTGACTTTTTGAGCTGTATTTGACTAAGTGAAAGCACATCCGTATGCACAAACCGGATAAAAATCGAAGATTTACACATATACGGGTTGCGCGAGCCATATACGGGTTGCGCGAGCCATATACGGCTTGCACTGAACCGTATACGGTTCATGCAGGCTATTTACGGTATGCTGAGCCGTATACGACTGGTGTGGACCATATACATGGAGTCGTGGTCTCGTGTGCGAAATCGTAATTCTTCGTTGCTTGTTTTCGCTCTAAAATCTTCGTTATACGTCCGTTTTCATTGATTTTTTATTCGTTGTCTTTGTAATTTTCTAATTAACAAAATAAGACAAATATGTAATATTTGGCTTAAAATGTTATTTATTTAATTAATTTGGATAGGATAATGCAGTTAAAAACATGACTTTTTATGCGATATTAGGTGGATATTTTTTTATTCTTTTAATTTAAATAAAATAAAATATAAGGTGAAATTTGACATTGCGTGAGAGCAAATTAAATCTTCCATAATTCAATTTTAGTATTTTAGTGTAGGAACTACATACAACCATTTTTTTGAGACGAGATACCCGACGGGAAAAACTAAGTCGTCTCGTCTCTCTTATCTGTGTGTTTTGTTTGTAAAACCCCCAAAATACAAATACAAATATAAATACGAACAAAAACACCCCGAAATTCGAATCCCTTTCAAACCCTGATTCCCCTTCTCATCAATCAATCAATCATTTCATTTTTCTTTCAATTTCACATCTCAATCATTTCTTTCCAGATCCTCCCTTACACAACCTCGTGGATCTTCAAATTTAGTCAAAAAAATCAATCAAGGGTTTTTGATTTTGATTTTAAAAATTAAAATCATATTGTAAGGCTGGCGCGTGTTAACGATATGTAATGGCGGATTCGCCAGGTTTCCGCCACATTTTCTTAATCTTACTTTCATCTTCGCTATTTATCAAATTATTAGGGTTAGGGTTTGTTGAAGAAACTATTAGTTTGTTGTGATTAAAAAAGAATGCTGAGTGTGCTGAGAGTACACCTTCCGTCCGATATTCCGATTGTTGGTTGCGAACTTTCACCTTACGTCCTTATTCGTCATCCTGATAAAACTGTTTCTACTGATGATGTCCCTGAATCATTGCCAATTGAAGGCTATTTCTTGAGATATAAGTGGTTAGTTCTTACATCTTTTTAGTATATATTTATAAGAATATGATAGGGTGATAGTGTTTTTATAGATTTGAATAATAGTGTGAATTGTTTTGAGTTATGTTGTAGTGATCAATATACATATATCATGATATTTTGGAGATGTGTATGATCTTTCAGGTATCGCATACAGAGTGATAAGAAAGTTGCTATTTGCAGTATACATCCATCTGAGCAAGCTACTTTGCAGTGTTTAGGTTGTGTGAAAGCCAAAATACCTGTTGCTAAAAGTTACCATTGTACTCCAAAATGTTTTTCTGATGCGTGGCAACACCATCGTGTTCTGCATGAGCGTGCTGCTAGCGCTGTTAATGAAAATGGAAACGAAGAGGAGGATATATATGGGCGGTTTAATAATACAACATCTGGGGCGAATAATAATAATATCAATAGTAATGCGAGTGTGCAAGCGGTTGCTAATGGTACTACTCCGTTATATCCTGCTGCAGTTACACAGAGAAACGGTGGTGAAACTTGGGTTGAAGTTGGACGTTCTAAAACATACACACCAACAGCTGATGATATTGGGCATGTTCTTAAGTTTGAATGTATTGTGGTGTCATTGGAGACAAAATCGTCTGTTGGACATGCAAATACTATTTTAACATCTCGTGTGATTCCCGCTCCATCACCGAGTCCAAGAAAGTTGGTTTCAGTCACCAATGCTGATGTGACAGGCCATTTAGATTCTTCCTCACCCACTTTTACTGTGCTATCGTATAATGTATTATGTGATTCATATGCTACTAGTGATTTGTATGGTTATTGCCCGTCGTGGGCCCTTTCTTGGGCTTACCGCAGACAGAACTTGTTAAGAGAAATGGTTGAGTACCGTGCGGACATTGTTTGTCTTCAAGAGGTAAGTTGAATCTAATTTCTTGAAAACTGACATCTATATTTTGCTGAGGATCTGCCGAGTTCGACTTTTACTTTTGTTCCATTTCAGGTTCAAAGTGATCATTTCAAAGAGTTTTTCGAACCCGAGCTGGACAAACATGGATATCAGGCACTTTTTAAGAGGAAGACTGCTGAGGTTTACAATGGCAGTGATCAGACGATTGATGGATGTGCTACGTTTTTTCGCAGAGAGAGATTCTCCCATGTCAAAAAATACGAGGTATGTAGTTCGCTCTATTTAGTTTGGCAAACTGGGTGGGTTTGGCAGGTTGGATGAAGGGTAAAAAGCAGGTAACAGTTGGTGTATGACTATAGGCCAGGTCGGGTAGATCTAAACATCTTCTAAACTCTTTTAATATCTTTATAAATAGTTAATGTGATAAATATCATGACAAAAGATGACTACAACCGTTATTTAGTATTATAAGTGAACTAGGTGGCTGTATGAATAAAATAAACTCAGGGAAACTTTCAACCTATTTGACCAATTTTTTTTTCAACTACATCTTCTGATTTGGCCTGTTAGTACAGTTATAGATGAAAGATTAATCCAAGTGCCACGTCTAATTAGTACCGCATCTTCTAATGGGACATAAGATTGCTTGCACAGGTTGAGTTTAACAAAGCTGCACAATCGTTAACCGATGCTTTGGTTCCTAATGCCCAGAAGAAAACTGCTTTAAACCGATTGGTCAAGGTTGCATTAATTCATTAACTGATGCTTTTGTTTCAATTTTGTTTTTTATCTGTGTTCCTGATGACAACTTTCTTGTTTTTAATAGGATAATGTTGCACTAATTGTTGTTCTAGAAGCAAAGTTCAGTAACCAAGGTGTTGATAATCTAGGGAAGCGGCAACTTGTTTGTGTGGTATAATACAGTGACACAACTTGCGATCCTTCAACTTTTGTTAATATTTTGGATCTTATATACAAATAATATGTTTGAGACTTCACCAGTTTCAGTATTTTTCCTTTTTTTGTTGTTGGATTGTAGGCAAACACTCACGTGAATGTTCAGCATGACCTAAAGGACGTGAAACTATGGCAGGTCTGGCTTATTAACAACACAAAGTGAAAAATATAATAATGTAGTGTTATTGTTATTTACAAAACGTGCTTAATTGGCAAATGCTGAAGGTTCACACTCTGTTAAAAGGATTGGAAAAGATAGCTGCCAGTGCCGATATTCCAATGTTAGTCTGTGGCGACTTCAATTCAGTTCCAGGAAGGTGGGTGGTGCTGTTCTATTAACGAAAATGATCTGGGTTTTGTTTTACTATCTTTATTTACTTATACTCTAAAGTCAATTGCAGCGCTCCTCATGCACTTCTTGCAATTGGAAAAGTTGATCCAATGCATCCCGATTTAGCTGTTGACCCTCTCGGAATCTTGCGACCAGCCACCAAACTGACTCACACACTTCCATTGGTAATCTATATAGCTTTATCCATAGTTGTCAACTGGCAACTGAAATCGTGACTCGAAATCATAAATTGTAACTCAAGACTCGTCTCGAGTCATGACACACACACACATATATAGAAGTAGACACAAGTACGTAGGAATTCGAAACATATCTGATAGATCCTAATTCTTCAAAGATAATAGTACAAGTTTAGATAATTATCATAATTTTAATATCATAAGTAAAGAATTAAATTTATAAAATTCAAGTAAATAACATATAATAAACAAATAAGATTATATTGGATTTGTTATGTACATTTAAAAAGTTAAAATTTGTGATTAGGGCTAGGCATGGTAAAAGAGTGGGTGAAACTATTGTAAACTCTTGACTCAATTAGCCATTACCCTACATTGGTTTCTTTAATCACAACTTCTCGTAGTCTCTATGGTGTCTTTTAAGATAGCACTCAGAGAGACAGGGATAATCATCATTTAAAATTTTTGTTCTCAAGTGAAGTAGAGCAGGGTGAGGGTCGTTTGTGAAGTCGCCAACCGGCAATGAACGCAACTGGTTGATTCAAAGAAGATTCTTGTCTTTTCTTTTTTCTATTTTCTCGTTTATTTTTTATATTACACTCAAAACTTGCCTGATTTTATGACTTTTATGACTCGTAAGAGGCATGAGTCTATACGACTAGGAAAGAGTCGAGGTCATTTAAGAGTCAGGGTCTAAGTTGCTACGTTTTTAGGGTTATCTGACTTGACTTGCAAGAGTTGACTTGTAAGAGACTAGTAGCTATGGCGTTAACCATGGGCTGATTTTGACTTAGAATCTTGTGCATTTTAATTAAGGTATGATTCTATATCTTTGCAGGTAAGTGCATACTCGTCATTTGCTAGAATGGGGGCTGGTCTTGGTTATGAGCAACAAAAGAGGAGAGTGGACCCTAATACAAATGAACCCTTATTTACAAATTGCACAAGAGACTTCATTGGTACCCTTGATTACATATTTTACTCAGGTATATCCTTTATGTTTTCCTGTTTGTCTTATTTCCAGATATGTTTATCTTTGGTAAAATTTTCTTTGATGATTCTCAGTTGTATTTCTAGGTGTCCAGGTTAGCGTTTTGAAAGTTTATTATCTTATCGTTGCAAGTGTAGCCTCAGTAATCAGCGTTTACTGTCCAGATAATATGATTTATTGATTACATAGGATCAAATAATCCGTTTTGGTCTGTTTTGGATACTCTGTTTAACACTAGCTACAACAACTGATTCTTAAAGGATAAAACACAATTAACCAGTTACACTTACTTTCTACTTAATTTGGGAGACTTTTCTCACATCTCACTAGGTGTATCTGCTTTATCACAAAAAAAATAATTAAAAATTAGTCATATTATGCTATACCATTTATCATGATTTTCCAAATGAACCCTTATTTACAAATTGCACAAGAGACTTCATTGGTACCCTTGATTACATATTTTACTCAGGTATATCCTTTATGTTTTCCTGTTTGTCTTATTTCCAGATATGTTTATCTTTGGTAAAATTTTCTTTGATGATTCTCAGTTGTATTTCTAGGTGTCCAGGTTAGCGTTTTGAAAGTTTATTATCTTATCGTTGCAAGTGTAGCCTCAGTAATCAGCGTTTACTGTCCAGATAATATGATTTATTGATTACATAGGATCAAATAATCCGTTTTGGTCTGTTTTGGATACTCTGTTTAACACTAGCTACAACAACTGATTCTTAAAGGATAAAACACAATTAACCAGTTACACTTACTTTCTACTTAATTTGGGAGACTTTTCTCACATCTCACTAGGCGTATCTGCTTTATCACAAAAAAAATAATTAAAAATTAGTCATATTATGCTATACCATTTATCATTTTTTCCAAATGAACCCTTATTTACAAATTGCACAAGAGACTTCATTGGTACCCTTGATTACATATTTTACTCAGGTATATCCTTTATGTTTTCCTGTTTGTCTTATTTCCAGATATGTTTATCTTTGGTA
This sequence comes from Logfia minima, assembly GCA_963921325.1. Taxonomy (NCBI): domain Eukaryota; kingdom Viridiplantae; phylum Streptophyta; class Magnoliopsida; order Asterales; family Asteraceae; genus Logfia; species Logfia minima. Next base: position 32,296,669 of record OY992764.1, read on the forward strand.
AAATTTTCTTTGATGATTCTCAGTTGTATTTCTAGGTGTCCAGGTTAGCGTTTTGAAAGTTTATTATCTTATCGTTGCAAGTGTAGCCTCAGTAATCAGCGTTTACTGTCCAGATAATATGATTTATTGATTACATAGGATCAAATAATCCGTTTTGGTCTGATTTGGATACTCTGTTTAACACTAGCTACAACAACTGATTCTTAAAGGATAAAACACAATTAACCAGTTACACTTACTTTCTACTTAATTTGGGAGACTTTTCTCACATCTCACTAGGCGTATCTGCTTTATCACAAAAAAAATAATTAAAAATTAGTCATATTATGCTATACCATTTATCATGATTTTCCAAATGCTTTAAGAAACTATTTATCTGATTATTATTATTTTAAACAGCTAAAGCACATCCAAACACTCTAGCCTTTTCTATAGCAGTGGGTTGTCTGATTCTGATTATTATAATCAAATAATTGCGCATTCAAACATCCCCCAAGGATAAACTGATAAAATGTTATCCGTTACAAAATTAAATGCCAATTTATTGGAAACATGTTCAAACTTCTCTTGTAAGTGACTTGGAACATGAACTAAAGTTTGCCTCAATAGACTAGTCCAAGATGAGGGGAAATGTGGATGTTATTTCTGTGGAAGTTAATCAATTATTAAATACAAACATTTTACAGACTTTGAATGTAGTAGTTTTGTTTGTATGGTTTCAGCGGATAGTTTGACAGTGGAATCATTGTTGGAGCTTGTGGATGAGGATAGTTTGAGGAAAGATACAGCATTACCTTCTCCAGAGTGGTCCTCAGATCACATTGCACTCTTAGCTGAATTTCTGTGTAAGCCTCGGACTAGGCGTTGATGTATTTTAGGTAAGTGTTTTCATTTAAAAATTTAGTGTGAGCTTAAGTATATTATTTTGCAATTCTTTGTTGATTCAAATAATCAACTAATTTCTACAGATCAGGTTGAAAGCTAAATAATGACGAAAAAAAAGTAAAGGGAAACCAACGGACACATTGTAAGTGAAAAGTGTGAAATAAGTAGATCAGTATCATTTGTAGGGTATTTGTGCAATGATCTACTACTCTGTATCATGCTATCCTTGACTCAGGAAAATCGATCATATTCAGTTCAGTTTCTTTTATTGTTTCTTTTAATAGAAATATAAGTTCAGCAGTATAACTTAGACAGTGATGGTCCATGAGTTGAAGCTTTCTCATGGAGGAAGTGTTTCTGTGGTGGGGGGAAATAGAGGAAGGATACGAGACATTTTTTTGTTATATTCAGATTGGCGACATAGATAGCGCACATGGAATTTAGAATGATTTGAATTGATCACAAAAATGTAAGGACATTTTGTTCTTTACTCTTCTTTTGTGTAAATCTATGAAAATTGCTAGGTTAGTCATTACTGATTGTTTCTTGTTAGTTTCGATTTTTTTCAGCATTCGGGAAGTCTCAAAGCCAAAAACATGTCGAGTTTTGTTTTCTATTAGTTATTGATAGATTTGGTTCATTACAAAAGCGCACAGTTGATATATCTTTCTAGCGTTTGCTTTGCAGTTGGTAGTGGTGAGATTGAATTAAGCCCAAGTTTGTGGTTCTCATCCCTAACTTTGAAAGTCATATGCCCTTACCATATATATAGCTCCTACCAATTTGTTAATTAGCATTCTCTTTCACCAAAACACCACGTTGGAATTTATAGCAGTTAAAATGATTTGATTTAGTTGTATAATATCCAATACCGTAAAATTGCTGTACTAATTGTCTTCAAACATGACATCCGTTGATGAAGATTTCTTCCGTTTGTTGTGTATTTTTCGTCTTCAATATTCGACTGAAAATAGTCGAGCACTTAAATTTAACCATACTACTCAGATAATTGCACTTGCTTCAAGGTTAGAGGGTAGATACAACTTATAAAAGAATTTATACAATAGTTGACAGTTGTAGAATCTTGGACCACTTCATGATTAATACTATAGATGACTCAAGTATTGATTAATTCTTTATCGTTTTACCGTGAATGTATAACCACTTCATGATTAATTCTTTATCGACATTTCCTTACACCAACACTTTACACTTCATCTAAATAAAGTTAAAGGAGTAATACATTCATGAATCAATATGAAATGGATCACGATTGTTGCATATGCTCAAGGGATCGAGGTGATCCCCTGAATCATACAGAGCTCAAAGCTGAATATTTGGGCCCTCTGAGCTCAAAAACCATCTACGTTTGACCTGTTCCTCTTTCGGTATCACAATCTCATCAAATAATTGACATTTTTTTGTTATTTTATGTCTAGATTGAAGCTGGTTAAGAATTCAGAGCAGGTTGGTCACTCAAAACTAGTCGAATGTTGACTAGGGCTAAGACTTTGAAGCTGTTGGTTGAGTTGAGAAGTGGCTGTAGTGCCTTGACCACAATTGTCATACTTGGTCGAAAATCTGCCTCATATTGGACACACAGTGCTGAAACTGCTGCTAACTGAGATTGGTGAACATAATAAACAGATTTAGTACGAGTACAAGTGAAAACGCTTTGGGATTGAAATTTTGGTCAACATTGTAGGGGTGAAAACGTGCCAGGCCAGATCATGTCGAGCCTCACACTTTTTGTCCTATTTCCTAAACTGTCATGTTAACAAATTATATATGATTACAATCAAGACAAAACGATAATATGAATCTTTTGATAAAACGGTTTAGCAGGTTGTATGCATTTCTATTAGACTTTGAATGAGTTTCATATCGGAAACCAATGGCTTTTAAAATGATTTTAATTACATAACTATTATCAAGAACGCAGAAGCGGAAGTAATTCAACATAACTGTATAAAAGATTTTCAATATGAATCCAACTGAATCTACTAGACTAACCATACTACTAAATAAAAATGGAGTTATATATACCTTTAGCAAACAAGATAGATTATCGTGATTGTAGAAACGAGTGTTCAAACTAAAACACCTTTAAAGTTAATCCACACACGAACACTTCAAAAGATCACTAATAAAATGGTAGTGTCAATTAAGCAAGTATTAATAAAATCAACTTGATTATCTTTATGGAAAACAAATATCAGTCGGAACGAAACAAAAGAAAATTTGTGGTTTTCTCGCTTGTAGTTCGTAAACCAAAACAAAAGATGATATGGGTTTGTATTTTGTTCGTTGCTACTTGTGTTGTTTTTCAATTTGAAACTAAGAAAACAATATCATATATATAGTTTTCTTTCAGTGAAAGTCGATTTACACACAGAGATCATGAACCAATAATATATATATATATATATATATATATTATCTTTGTCGGTTTACACAAACAGGCCAACAACAAGTCATTTGATAAACATAAATATTAATTATTTATGATCACCATTAAATTTAGCTAAGCCCATTTAATATAAGTTTACACATAATTAATAGCATAATTATAAACATTCTAATATACATATAATTTCAATAAACTCTCAATTGTGCATATGACAACGCCAAATAACTATACGCCAAGCCACATATTCACCAACAATGAATATTAAACAACATTAACATTCGTTTTAATTTATTGTTATTCCCATAAAATGACCGACTATGAAAGTTTAGAATAATCTTGTTATTCGCAGATTTAAACATGCTAATATATAAAACAATAATATTTATGAAAACAATCATACTAAGAATATCAATTCGTTACATAAATAGAACTGTTTATATGTTCCAAATATCCAAATACTAAAAATTACAAATCAAACAAACTGCTAGCAAAATGAATTCCAATTCCTTTAGTATGATCATCGTGCTTTAGTGTGAGGCATGGGCTTTGTAAATGGATATGCTACATTCTGATCCGTTTGAACCTTAAGAATACTAATTTCCTTCATTGCGACAACTCACGAATGTAATGAAATTTTCGAATAATGTGTCGACGGCCTTTATGTGCTTTGCAAGTATTAAAACACCAACATTGTCACAGTACATCTCCAAAGGTTTTTCAATGTTGGGTACTACACCAAGTTCACCAATGAACTTCCTAATCCAGACAACTTCTTGTACAGCTTCCGAAGCTGCTATGTATTCTGACTCTGTAGTAGAATGCGCAACCGCTCTATTTTGAACTTCTCCAATCGACTGCACCTCCATTCATGATGAAGACATAGCCAGATTGTAACCGAGAATCATCTCGATCTGTTTCGAAGCTCGCATCAGTGTAACATTTTACACTAAGCTCCTTCTCTAAACCTCCGTAAACCAAGAACATGTCCTTAGTCCTTTGCAGGTACTTAAGAATGTTTTTTTTACAGCAGTAAAGTGACTTTCACCTTGATTCTATTGATATCTACTTGTCATGCTCAAAGCAAACGATACGACAGGTCTAGTACATAACATGGCATACATAATGGATCTTATAGCTGAAGCATAAGTGATTCCATTCATGTGTTTCACTTCATCAAGTAAAGTAGGACATTGAGATTTGCTCAACGTTATGCCATGTTGCATTGGCACGTTTCCATGTTTAGAATCTTACATCTTGAACTGTTTCAAGATTTTTTCAATGTATGTACTTTGAATGAGACCTATTAACCACTTAGATCTATCTATTGGTGCATCTTGTGTGACAACAACGTTTAGTGTGTAATTAGTCTTAGTAGTTAATCATTGTAATTATTAACCTTAGCTTTAATTGTGTATTTTGTAGTTTCGTACGAACTTATAGGTTCGTACGAACTTAGTAGTTCGTGTACGAACTTAGGTAAGTTCCTACGAACTTAGAAGTTGCTAAGTTCGTACGAATTTAGCTGCTTATAAATACCAAGTCCGAAAATATTGTATGTGTGAGTTTTGAACAGAGTTTCCAGCAGACTAAGTTTGAATACATATTGTAATATTGTCTTAGTTTGAATATAATACAAGTTCATATTCAATAAAGCTTTGTTTGTGTTCTAGATGTATTTGTATTACTCGTTTGTTAACGTATTGTTTATTAGAGGATTCCGCACTCTAATACACTTGATTACCTCATGTTCTTAAGATCACCAGGGGTCCTACAATTGGTATCAGAGCCAAGCAAATCTGATTCGTTTTGGTTCGAGGTGAAAACATTAAAGAAACGAGAGATTGCAAAAGACTTCGACGCTAGAAACTTTGTTTTTGACTTCCAAAGGTGTTAGAGATCACTTTTACAAAGGGTATTCGAAATTGTTGGTTGAAAAGTTCCCAGATTTGAAGTTTTTCAGATTTGAGATATTTCACCTTTGAATCGTACAAACTTAGAAAGTGTCGTACGAACTTACCTGGAATACTTTCGAACTTACATTCTGTCATTCGAACTTACAGCTATAAGTTCGTACAAACTTGAAGCCTTTGAACTTAGTTTAAGTTCGAACAGTCAATTTTGGGCAGTCAAGTTCGTTTGACCAAGTTCGTTTGACTTCTTCGAATTTAGATGGTTCTTCGAACTTACATAGTGTTCGAACTTCCCTAAGTTCGAACTTGTCAGTCTTTGAATTTTTTGACTTTTGTTGACTTTCTTAATCATGTCAAATCTCAGTAAAATGATCGAAATGGATCATGAGGTGGGCAAGTCCGCCTCACCACCAAAACTTCTAAAAGGTGAAGACTATTTCTTGTGGAAGGATCGATTTGAATCGTTTGCAAAGTTTAACGATGTGAGATGTGGATCTGCATCAGCAAAGGCTATGATTCTCCTATGTATGAATTTCAGGGCAAGACGAAGGTTCTTACGTATTCTATAAGTCCCCTTGAATGGATCCAAACGGGATTACAACGTGTATTATAGTGCGGAATCCTTTAATACACTAAACGACAATAAAACGAGTGTAACAAATTTGTTTTTAAGTAACTTCGAATGTATTCGAACTAAGCAGAGTATTACAATGTATACGAACTTAGTTTGCTGAAACTTAGTTCTCAAAAGCGTACAAATGAATATTTTCGAACTTATATTTATAGACAGCCAAGTTCGTACGAACTTAGCTGCTCCCAAGTTCGTATTGATTACGAATAACTTCGTGAATGTTTGAAGTTTATACGAACATGATTATATGCTTGTTTTCTATCGTATCTAAAGTCCCCGGTATATCTACACGACCATTAACTCTATATGAGCCAAATGATGCATATGAATAGTACTATTTGGGAGCGAGACCACCTCCCCACTCACGCGGCCACGTGAGTGCATCCCATCATCCTAAATGCCAACGATAGGGCATCTCTCTTTGGGGCAAAGGTTTATCAGTTGTAGGTTTGGTTGTGGACTTAAGCATATTAACTGATTGTGACTATAGACATTATACCGTAATAGCATAGAAATTCATAAGCGACTATAAACGTATGACGTTTTGTTATTTGAAACAATATTTCTTTGAAACGATAAACTTACGACCCGAAATTTACAATGACATTGTAATTTGAAACGATACTTCTTTGAAACTAAAAAGGTATGACATTGTCATTTGAAACAATACTTCTTTAAAACCATAAATTTATAACCTGAGTTTTATACTATAAATCATTGTGGTTGTGGACAATGATAGACGTGGTTTCAAAATAACGCCTCGCATTCTTATGAACTTGGACATAATAGACCGTTGAAATTATAAACGTTTTGATATTGATTTGATGATCCATTGACTTTATAAACATAAACTGAATCTATTAAATACTTCCATATGAGCTTTATAAACATAACTTGAACTTATTAAACACTATATCTTGAGTTTTATAAAAGTGAATTGATCATTTCTTTGAAAAAAAGTGCGTGGCGTTATGAATAAAATACGACTTTAATTGAGTTCCAAAGGGAATCACTCCTAAATGAATTTCATACTTAAATAAACCTCTTTTGCGAACAATACATCGAATTTCAAATTAATCTAACTATCAAATGAGTATCGCTCTTAAATGAGCTCTGTTTTAATAAATGCTTTTATCCGCGCAATAGCGCTTGACTATCCTACAAATTGATCTTAAGAGATTTTCTGATGACTATCATCTTGTATGAGCCTCGGCACTAAACAGACTACTTTTGCGAACTAATCACGTAGTAACGTGAAACTTTTAAACTAGACTTTGTAAACACTTGAAAAGGTTCTTTCATTACACAAAACTTGTGTACTCACCAACTATGTTTCATAGTTAACTTGTTTATTTTCACATGCTTTTTAGGAAATAGTCACAACTTGTCTATTGAAGCTAAATCTGTTATATGAGCTATGCTGTTGTAGCTTTACGGAAATTTTGTCTCTTTTGGATGTAACCGCATATTTAGATTATTTACTTTTGTGCTTTAAACGCTTGTAAGACTTATGTAATGTACTAGTTGTAGACCGTTGAACGGTGATCCTTTGTAATTTTCGATTATGAAATCATTGTACTGTTACATCTCGTGTTTCCGCTTTAGCAGGGTGTGACAACAAATGGTATCAGAGCCGAAGGTTATAGAAACACCGGTTCTCCTTAGGGAAGCTTAGAAACTATAACCATTAAGTTAGTATCCCTTTGAGTATAACTAGTTCGGGTGTTGCATCATTCGAATTTAATTTAACATAGCCTGATCAACTATGTACAATTAAAGGAGAAGCGATGCAAGATCGAAATTGGTTATAGGAATAGGGTACTCTTTAGAATTCACTTAAGCTAGTACCATTTCTTTAAGTGTGCTTAGTACCTTCGTATGATAGGACTTGATATAACTATAGGAGTTGAGTTCACTTTTGATAGTCTTATCACGTCGCGTTTCTCATTCCACACCACCGACTAGGCCAACTGTTCTGGTTACGTCACTAGTCGACCTAGCACTAACCCACCTAACACTGAACCCCGTGAAGAGGAGCCCTCGATGGAGAACGAATCCACACGCGAAATGAGCGATGATACGTAACCTACACCCGTCTTATCCCAGTCACCGCTATAAGGCTTACGCTCGAGAATCACCGCACGTAAGACGGTCGCCATACTCACCCGATTATCTTTAAAAGCGCTACTTCCAACATCTGCGAAACCTCTGAGAGTTGTCTCCGGAATCCCGAAATCACGAAACCTTGATATGACCTTCCGGATAGAACGTAATATGAACGCCGTAACCACCGAACTTCAAATTAAACAGGCAAGAAGTGCCCATCAAAGATAGATTCTAGTAGAAGTGACGAAATTTGATAGAAAAGGAGACTCATCGCACGATCAATGCTTTGAAAACCGATTTTAGACACGAAGTAACTAGCGACACTTCAAGAGTATCATCCGACACCAGTGCTACCCTAACCAGTTTCCCCAAGGACCGCACATTAGGCATACGGTGAAAAAAAAAAAAAAAGAGAGTTCTGATACTGAGGAGAGTGTCGATGGCACCGCCGCCTCAGGAAACTAGTGAGATACCACGGGAGGTTATAGGAACGTCAGTAACGCCCACGTTTGGCCTATCTTGGTAAGAAGCGAAAAGAATCCGGTACATGACCTTAGAACTAATAACTACCGAATGGGGATGGATCACCAGCATCACTTAATAAGTAGCCTAACCGAGAGGACATAGCAGATGTCGCAGTATGCGGCCAGAGCTTGGGAAGCAACGACTGAAGTGAGGAACATTACTAGAAGGATGATGTTGCTATCTTTGTTAGTGGGAGGACTTGTGTTGCTCATATTAGTGTTGTTTATCTTGGGTGTTATGTTATGGGGTTAGTGATAATCGAAGTGCTTAGTGACAAAAGCTCATATTGTTAAAACTTTTTGTCCAAGAAAAACATTTTCTGTTTTGATATCCTAAAACGTTTTAGCGACTTTGAAATTAAAAGTTCGTCCTAAGATTTTGTTAAAAAGGCTATTATGATGCACGTCCTATTCAAAAACCATGCAGGAAGTGCTGGTTTAATATAATAAAAATCTTTTTACATTTTGTTTACCTACACGATTATTATTATTACAAACCACAAGTTTTGTGATACATCATACGTGAAAATCTTTAAGGTCAAGTTCGTATAACAAGAAAATCTTTATTTTGTCACAAATATTAGGACGCTCTGTCATAGGATATGACATGCCTCATTATGTACGGTTATTGTCCGACACAACTCAATCCATGAGGAACAGATTCAGTACGAATACCTCGGTGAGGAGGTAGTTCCTATGGAAGAGATAGTCGAAGAATTCAACGAGAATTAGAACATCGGGATAATAGACGAGTATGAAAGATTGAGAGATCAAACATAAAAATTGGATGCTCGAGTTTGGGAATTCAGGATGAGGTGAAAAACCTATGAGTTAAAGCAGAGAATTGCAAGAAGGCCTATTCTCGTGCAAATCAAGGACAAAATTCCCTCCTGGAAGAAGCGAGCAAATTATCTGAAGGGAAGAGCTAAGTCTTGGATCATGAAAAAGTGTCAACGAGTCACAGAAGACACGGTGATCTACGTTGCATCACCCTGTTACATAGACCTGCTTATGCCACGTTATTCCACGATCCAGACTTAGATTAGCCTAGAAGTAGAAAACATCTCAAATATATATATATATATATATATGTACGTAAGAAAAAGCATTGAGACGTAGATAAGGAGGAAGACCTTGATCAGTTTTGTAACATGCATCTCAAAACTTTGTACAATGCTCAATGCATCCATGTACATATAGAAGTTCATTATCCTTCTACTTGCAGGACAACAATCTAATTTACTGAGTGCCATTTCAAATGGACATATATTAAGGCACAAAAGCAAATCTGGTGAACAAACGAAAGGCTGAAGTCCAAACGATAAAGAAGATCGTTAATAAGTCGAATAGAAACCCGAAACCGATCAGGAACTTCGCGATCACCACTACTGAAGCAAAACGATACACTGGCCCTCAACCGAGGTGCAATAAGTGTAGATTCATTCATGAGGGTGATAGTGCCTGAGTGCACCCGAAATCTAGAAATGAACTATTCAACATCGACTTAATCCCGATTAAGCTGGGAAGCTTTGTCGCAGTAGTTGGCATGGACTGGCTAGCTAAAAATGATGCGAACATAGGGTGTCACGATAAGGTGATAAGGATACCCTTACGAGAAAATGAAACACTCATCGTACATGGAGATAAGCCTAGAAGAACCTTGAAGATGGTGTCATCCATGAAAAATTCGCAAATACCTGAGGAAGGAGTATCTTGTTATACTCGCACACGTAGTCGAGAAAGAGTTGGAAGGAAAACGTATGCAAGATATTCTGGTAGTGCGCGAATACCCCGAAGTAATTCCAAACGACTTACCTGGACTACCCCCGCCTAAACAAGTCGAATTCCGAATCGAACTAGTACCGGGAGCCTCCCCGATAGCTAAGACACCATACCGCCTAGCGCCTGCGGGAGATGCAGGAACTATTTAGTCAACTCCAAGAACTGCTGGAGAAAGGATTCAATAACCTAGTTCGTCACAATGGGGAGCCCAGTCCTGTTCGTTAAGAAGAAAGATGGATCGTTACAAATGTGTATCGACTATAGAGAGTTGAACAAACTAACGATCAAAAACCGATACCCTCTCCCTCGAATTGACGATCTATTCGATCAACTGCAAGGAGCTTCATACTTCTCAAAATTCGACCTACGATCAAGATATCACCAGTTACGAGTCCATGACGAGGACACCCCCAAAACCGCATTCCGAACCCGATATGGACATTACGAGTTCATGGTTATGCCATTCGGTCTAACAAACGCGCCTACAACGTTCATGAATTTAATGAACAGAGTATGTAGAGCATACCTAGATAAGTTTGTGATAGTGTTCATCGACGACATACTAATCTACTCACGAAGCGAGGAAGATCATGAACAACACTTCAGACAGATATTAGAACTGCTTAGAGATGAGAAATTGTACGCCAAACTGTCCAAGTGTGAGTTTTGGATTAGAGAGGTACGTTTCCTCGGCCACGTAGTCGGCAAGGATGGGATTCACGTAGATCCAACTAAGGCCTTCCCAAGTTCGTTCCTACCTAAGTTCGTACATACTTATACTCAAAGCTATACAAAACAAGACAAAGTTAAAATCTCCTCCTGAAGGGTACCAAAGACCTAACTTTGGTTTACCCTTTAGGTAACATAGTATTCTCTTTACAGGCTTCATGTGTGACTCCTTTGGATTAGCCTGAAATCTAGCACACAAACAAACAGCAAACATAATGTCAGGTTGTGAAGCTGTTAGATACATAAGAGACCCAATGATGGCCCTATACCGTGTCGGGTCCACATCTTCAGAACTCTCGCTATCTGGCCCTAGGTTGTGATTCTGGGGAATCGGTGTGCTGAACGTTGAACAATCTTCCATCTTGAAACGTGCAAGCATTTCATGCACGTAGTTGGACTGATGAATGAAAAATCCGTCCTCCTTTTGATCCACTTGTAATCCTAGGAAGAAATTCAGCTCCTCCATAGCACTCATTTCGAATTTTTGCTTTCCATTTAATGAAAAGTGTACTATATATCTTACCTCTCTAGAACCCATTGTCCAAGAGATAGGTAGAGAGGGTCTCATACCACGCCCGAGGTGCTTGATGCAAACCATACATAGCCTTGTCCAACTTGTAGACTAGGTCTGAATAGTCTAGATCCGAGAAATCGGGTGGTTGTTCGACATACACTAATTCCTGAACTTTCCCATACAGAAAGGCGCTCTTGACATCCAGCTGATAGACCTTAATCCGTTTAAAAGCCGCATATGCTAGAAACAACCTAATTACCTCCAACCTTGCTACTAATGCAAAACCTTTTGTATAGTCTATCTGTTGGTACATATTAGTGTGTCAGTCAGTTGGTCAAGAGTCTGTAATGAAATTGGTTAGGATTTTGTTAAGCAAGTGATGTAGGCGACACTTAGCCAGTGTCGCTATGACGACACTTGGCTAGTGTCGCTAGAGCTGTGATGTGTAAATATCTAGTTAAAAATAGTAAACAAAGTCAAAGCTAACTATTACACAACTAGGCAAGTGTACCTAATCGGATAGTAGTATAGCAATGATAAGTCTACCGGGTAGTCTCTCACAAGAACAGTTTATATGTATTTTAAGAATATTAGTCTAATCTATAGTTTAAAATGGATAATTGCCTCTTAATGACAGGCAGTCAAAAGGTGATTTTAACTAAGGAAGCAATTAGAAATGATAATTAAATCAAGGGATAGAAGCATGGTCATCTAGACTTGTTCCCCCTAGAGTTGGATAATAATTAAAATGTAATTTACATAAAGGAGTTAACAACCTAAACTACTTGTTTTCACAATGCAGTCGTTTAAATGGGATCATAAAGAGCAAGTGTCCTTGACAAATCAATATTCCCAATTATGGTTAATCAACTCAACAAACATGACAATTTAATCTTATAATCCTAGTGTCCTAGAGATTACTAAATCATACAAGATATCTCTCAATATGATTCATCCATATTCTAATTAATTAACCTAATTCAATTCCTTTATTGTGTCCAATTAAAAGTAAGTGTAATATGACAATCTAAGAGTTCTCACTCATTAGCACAATTACTACACCAATTGAATAGGCCAAAATTAATTAAATACAAATGGTTCTACGATTAAATATCATATCATACGCAAATCATGAATTAAATATCAAAAACCCAACATCTAGGGTTAATAGCCTAGATGAACATAAAGTATTTAGCCTATTGTCATAGACTCAATCAAACAAATAATCATAATCCAAGAATAACTCATAATGTGATTACAAAAGTGAATTAAACATAAAACAATGAAGATTCGAATGAAAAGAAATAAATACTAACTTCTATGATGATTACAAGAGTGATGAATCACTTACGATGTCCCCAAAAGTTCTCCAAAAGCTCCCAAAATCGCTTCTAATTCGTATGTGATCAATAGATAAAAGATAATCAGGGTTTAGGGGTTAATTTAGGCTAAAAAGCTGTAACCAACCCTTCTACCCGGCGGGAAAGGCAAGTACCCGGCGGGTACTAAGGCCTTCCCACCCGGATCAGACTTCTGTACCCGGCTAGGCAAAACTGGTACTTTTCTTGAGTACCTGGCGGGTACTAGGCCTACCCGGCGGGTACTTTTCATTTTCAGCCCTAGGTCCCTTCTTGAAAGTTGTAGCCCTCTGAGTTCCGGAGATTTGGGCACTTGAATCACCTCAATCGGAGTCCGTATGAGGGAGTTATGGCCAAAACCGTGGAGCCTCGCAAAAGCTGCAAAATTCGATCAACTCTTGATCTTTTCTTCATTTCTTTTCGATCTCTTATCGATTATTCACCTGAAACTAAACTAGACTAATTAAGTAATAAAAGATTATAAAATGACTAAAATAATATACAAATTGGATTGATATCGCCCTTATAAATATGTGTAATTTAGGCGATATCAAGCTGATTGTGTTCAGTATAAATACGCATGTTTTTGTTAGTTTTAAATAGAGACGAAAACCCTAGAGTGCTTAAGTCGACTGATACACATTCTGTAAAAGCTTACTCGCGTTTCATTCAATATTATATACTAAGCTTTTGATATTTGCATGTTCGATTACTTGTTTTCCCTTATTCGAAGATTAGATTACTCGTTTTATCTACGTTTGATTGATCAACGATCTGATAGATCCAACTAGAGGACCTACACTATCCGTTCCTGTTGGTTAAACCCTTTAACCACTAACTGTGCTTTGTTTCTTGTTACAATTCCTCTGTCATCCCTTTTGCACTTAAACACCCATTTGGTGCCTATTGCAAACTCTCCCTTCAGTGAATCGACTAGCTCCCACACTTTCAGCTTCTCGAATTGTGAAAGTTCCTCTTGCATTGCTTCTACCCAGGAGTTATCTTTGATAGCCATTTGTACATTCTTTGACTCTACTTGTGAGATGAAGCAACTATACAGACATTTATGGATGATCCCAGTGTCTTGGATCGATACATAAGGACTCGTGTTCTCAGTTATCCCTCTACGTGTCTTAACACTTGAACTGGGATCACCAATTATGTTATCAATTGGATGATTTTTGTTCACACGTATTTAGACAGTAGTGTCAACTTATATGTCAGATCCAAGATTTGTCCCTATCTCCCCCTCAAATGATACATCTTCTTCACCAATTTCTTGTGCAAAACTAGTAGTCACAGAGTGAGGTGATTCCCTTAAACCTAAGGCTGTGTCCTCAATCAGCTCAGCACCAACTTCTTTCCCTTTCCCTGTTGAATCTTCTGTACTGGCAATACTGGATCTTGGTGTTAGGTCGGTACCATCATCCAGTATCGCACATTCTAACCCTGAAGTGTCACACCCCGATTTCTAGTGGGAGCGCGACGTGCGCGGATCACGAACAAAGATTACAATGAACGACTTCTAAGGGAGTCGCTAAACAACACCCTTAATTACATAGTCTTAGCAACATCATTACAAACTTTAACGAATAACTAGCTTGATTCAAATTGACAAAGTTCATGCTAAGTCCTTCCAAGTGAATGCAACTCTTACGTCAAAAAGTGCGACACAACGGCACAACTACATAGCGCCTTAGTTACCTGAGAATACATGTTAAAATACGTCAACATAAAGTCGGTGAGTTCATAGGTGTAAGCATTTGTAAAGTAGACCCGTTGTTACGAGATTTCAAGTTATTTTGTCTTACCACAATATCAAAGTGTATTACTATTGCCATAAGCTCATGAATTGAAACCTTAACAATTCAGTTGCTTCGCAAGTGTTCTATTTACAACACTCGTAGTGGGTCAAATGTTTATGCGTCCGTTTTTCGAGTTGGCGCGACCAACCAGGACGGGGGTGTCAACCCAATAGATCTATTCACAATATTCACGTTTAAGTCCATAACTAACAATTCATGATAGAGGCTCATATAATTTGAATAGTGGAAACTTATGCAATACGTAACAGTTTATATGTACTTGTAACCACAAAAGAAAAAGCATGTATTCTCACCCCAGAACATATCAAAGCGTTTAAAAGTAGGGGCTATGAAACTCACAGTTCGAGCGTGAGCGTACAGATGGATGTATGCGCGTGTTGACCGAGTCTGACACATATCCAAGTCCTAAGAACACAAGGTTTCTAATTAGTTTCTCGAATAATATGTTTTTTTAGAATTGCTTAGCTATCTAATTAAATTACAAAGTGCCGCTAAAGTTCGAATTTCCATTTAATTTACGTTGTCGGTAATTGTTTGAGTCGTGAACAAAATAATCAAAATATATGTATACAACATCTAAAAATTACCAAACTTGGTATGAAACATGAAATATAGTTCACAAATTTTCTGTGAAAATTTGAGGATTTTTTGACTTATGGATTATTTATGATCATTTTATGTCTAAAAAGTGGGATAAATATGGAAAAAATATTAATTTTTCACGAAAAATTCTAGAATTTTTACCAGATCAGTTTCTTCTAGCTTTTAGGTTTGTGTAAAATTTTCAAGACGTTTTGAGCACTGGAACTTTGGTTCCTAACATTATGCGTTTTAACAAGACGTTATTCGGAAAATATATCAAAACACATCCAAAGAGTGTGAAATTTTGAGATAGTGTCATTTTTTGAGGAAAATAACACTGGAATTTTCCCATAATTATTTGGTGTCCAAAAGTACTTTTCATGATTATTTCACCTTTCATAGGCTTTATTTGCATTAATTTGAGAAAAATACTTATGTTTTTCCAAAAATTCTCATTTTTATTTTCAAGACTCTTTTTCATGATCTACTGAGAAAAATAATCCACAAAATTTTAACACGTTTGCCTAACACTTATGCATTTTTGAATCATCACAACACAAGTATTTACAATTTACAAGATTACAACAATGCATGATGTTAATGCATTTTCTAAAAATATGAGATCAACAAGATAAATTACTATCTTTTTATTCTACTGAGATACACTTGTTCGGAGTCTAAATTTTTTTTTTTTTCGATTTATTGAACACCTTAAGTCCCATGAACATGTATCACAACAAAAATGCTCACAGAAAGGTTGCTGTTTGCGCATCAATTTTGTGTGATACATTTGGAGGTTGAATAATCCATGGATTTGAGTGAGACCAGTGGGGTTTTAAAGGTAAGATATTAAGCTAAATTACAGAAGAAAAATAAAGATTTTTGGACCAATATTGAATGAGTTATGGTCGATCAAAGTAGGGTGAAAATCTGAACAGATTATATAGAAGACAAAAGTGATCTTTTTGGTGTGTTTTCACTACCAACGATTTTTAGACCTCATCCAATGATTGAGGACTTTTCTTTTATGCATGAACATGTGTTTTACATAAACATAAACATATTTTACCAATTTAATCCATTCAAACTAGCAAGAACATGAAAATAGATACAATAATATCAAAAAGTCGACTTTTTCGGTTTGATTTTCGGTTTGATCATAGGTTACCTTTCTTTTACATATGAATTTGTATAATGTGTAACCTACAAACCATCAAACCTTTTATGAGGATTTAAGCCATGAAAAAGGCATGAAATCCAAGAATTAAACACAATAAAAGTAAGAAATGGAAGCTAGGAAGAGTGATTTTACCTCAAAGTTCTTGTATTTGTGTAAGAACACTTTTAAGATGATGATCTTAGGATGAAAAGGGGGCTGGAAATTCTGGAGTTTAGTGTGTGGTTTGGGAGTGTTTGTGTGTGTTTTCTTTTAGAGAAAAGAGAGGAAATGATGAAAGTGAAAGAGTGTGTAAGTGTATATGTCTTGCATGGAATCAAATTGAGTTAGTGGAGGTTTTGAGTGGGTTCAAGAGAGTGGGCTGCAGATTTTTGGTAGTGGGGGTTGGTTTTTATTTAATTTCTTAAGTCTAATTAACTTGTGAAATAAAGCCTAAATGTTACATCTTTAAATTGTGTAAGTTTGCATAAGATGTGAAGTTTAATTGTGATGTTTTAAGAGTTAGAGTTTGAGTTGTAAAAATTTATTTCATAAGTTTAGAATTTTCATCCTAATGTATCTGATTCCTTTACGATTGACATTCACGAGTTAATTATGTGGTTTCCGGTTGCGTTAACCGAGTTACGAAATTTACGATTAAATTCTGGGTTTTGCGATACGATAAATATTTTGTGTTGATGAATGAAATTAAATTTCATTTGTTTTCTTTGGCACTTTGTAATCTAATTTAATGTTATTTACGGTCTTAAAGTCCGCTAAACAATCTCCTAGAACGTTACGCGATTTCGGTAACTTACAGTTTCGATACTTAAGGAGTCATAACCTAGACTTTTCACTAGGATTTTTGAGTGTCGTAAACGTAAATAGATAGACTAGGAATCTAAGTGTGTTATTGACCTGAGATTTTTGACGGTTGTCACATGAAGTGTCCTCTGAAGTGCTAGCAACACTCAAAAGAGGAACATGAAAGGTTATAAAGATCGCACCGTAATCAAATAGCCAATCAGGACCGGTTTGGATTGCTGGTGTGTAAGAGGTGACTTGTATACTGAATACAATTTCAACTCTACCAGTAGTCTGGTTAAAAACCCGTCTGTTAGGTGAACCTACATCATAACCGAGAAAGAATCCGTCGTCAGCTCTTTCACCGAATTTTGGTTGATTCCTTGTTCTGAGTAAAGGACTCTAAAAGGTTCAAGACCAGTTAAATTTGGTTTTCGATTGTGTAAAAGTTCATAACATATTTTGTTAAGTCTTTTAACATGTTTTTGTGAATCAGCCAGCATGGTCCTCGCTACTTCAATAAGAGTTCTATTTTTCCGTTCTGCGACACCATTCTGTTGTGGCTCGTAAGGTGCACTGAACTGATGCTGAATGCCCTTGCTTAGACAATAAACATTCATCACTGCATTCTTGAACTCTAAGCCATTATAGCTACGGATCTTTTTGACTCCTCTCCCATATTGATGATGAACTTGAGTAAAGAATGTCATCATTGTCTATGCTGTCTCATCCTTAGTACTCAAGAAAAATACCCATGAGAATCGTAAGTAGTCATCAGTGATAACTAGGCAGTAGTGTTTCCCGCCTATACTTCGTACATTTACTGGACCAAAATGATTTAGGTGAAGGAGTTCAAAGGTGGCATCAATGGAATTTAGAGTTTTAGACTTTTGAGGTTTCTTGTGCTGTTTTCCATTACGACACGGATTTGTCCTCTAGTCTGAAGCTCTGAAGTGGAACACCCTGCACAAGGTTATTTCGGACTATAAAGTTCTTTTTCCGAAAGTATAGATGTGCCATCCTTTTATGCCACAACTGTGAGTCAGACTCAGAAGCCTTGGATAGCAGGCAAGTAGAATCTGGTGAGGAGGGAGCAATACTCATATCCAATACGTAAGTATCATTCTTCCTCGGTGCCCGCATAACGATCCATTCTTTTGGTATAACAAATCCCGGTTTCAGGATGACTTGCTCAAGCGTAAGATTATGCTTTAGTTCCTCAACATAATTGACTTACTCAAGCTTAATCTTTCAATTTGTGACAGTTCCAGAGCCCGTAATCTGTCCTCCTTTCGCTCCTGCGAAATTTACGTACCCCCCTTTCTTGTCCATGAAATCTACAAGCATTTGTCTTTCCCCTTTCATGTGCCTGGAGCAGCCGCTATCAACATACCACCAGTTAATAGCTCGTCTGGTCAGCTCTTGCAGAGAAAAGAAAATAATTAATCATTAAGGGGGACCTAAGCCACCATGGTCTTGGGTCTGCCATTCTCAACAAATCTAAACTCCTTTAAATATCCATCTTTCTGTTTGGATGAGGTGGATACTTTGGGAGTCTCACGTGTTTGAGAATGGGAGGTATTTCCACTAGGCTTTCTATCCGGAGACTTTTTGAAAAAGTCTCGAATTTATAGGCCTTGGGTTGGAAGTTGATCTAATCTTAGGGTAGTTATAACTTGAATTATTGTAATTCGTATTATGACTTGTCTAATTAGAAAAACTTTTAGTGGGTGTTTGATAGCGTTGTGGAGTTTTTGACCGTACAGATTTTCCAATTGAGCTTCCTCTAACAGGAGTAGTGCTCCTTGAACTATCAATGGTGGAACACTTCACTATTTTAAAAAGTGGTTGATTTCTTTGAAAACTAGATGTTTTCTTCTGATATCCTACCCGATTTTTAGTCAAATTATCAGCATTCTCTTTAGTGTTAATTTGTATTCCATCAATGAAAATGCTTACTATCTTAGATGAACTTAGTTGAACAGGTGATTGGTCATTCTTCACCTATGAAGTTTTTATGCCTTTACCTTTATTAGGACAGACACTTGCTATGTGTCCCTTTTGATGACACACGAAGCAAGAACATTTCACTAAAGCTTTCTTAGAAGCCTTAAGATTCGTTTGTTGGTCCAAGTTAGGTAAGGTGAGAGAGGATACTTGTTCTATGTGTTTACCTTTATCCTTTGTATTAAATTCAACACCTGAGGTAGGTGAAACACATTCAATTTGGTTAGTAGATTCTTCTTTAATTGAGGGTCTTTCCATTACACCAGTATTATGAAAGGATACTTTGTTTTTTAGAATTTGTTTTGGTGTCGTAGATGACTCAATTATATGAGACTCTGGTTCATTACTAATTTCAGCTCTTTCTGATTTGGTAAAATGTATCAACTCAAGGACTGCTGATTTGGTAGTAGAGTCATATACTTCTAACATCTCAGATTCATGATATGAAAGAGTAGTTGTGATTAAATGGACGAGGAACTTCAGTGTATCCCATTCCACTATGATCACCTGGCTGTTTTTGTGCATTTAGCAGATTATCTATGTATCCATTGAAAACCGTCTTAATTCTAATTTTCTATTGACATCTGCAATTTTAACTTTAGCATCTGCTAACTCTTGTTAAATCTGAAACATGTTCTCGAACTAAGTCTATTATTTGACTCTGCTCATTTACTCTCTGTTTTAAAACTTTTAAGTCTTCTGCATCAGCTTTAGTCTTATTAACAAGATTAGTATTCCTCTGTCTTAATATAGTGTTTTCTTCTTTTAAAGACTTGAGCTGGGCTGTTATTAAGTTTGATGACTCCACTAGTTTCACAGCCTGTTCAGTAAAGTTAGTACATAATACACACGCGTTAACAACATGTAGATCCCTTAGGATGATCTTTTAATCAAATCGCTAGGATGGAGATAATGACACGAATAGAATATAAAGATTAAAGCAATAAAGAACAAATCAATCAATAATAATACTTTATATTTCTTTATCAAATATTCTCTCAAAATAAAGCAGCCAAAACAGAGAATAAGTGTGTGTAAAATCCCCCAAAAAGTCTCTATCTAAAACCCTAACATTTGGGTATTTATACTAAACAAACTGGCCGGCTAATGCGACACAAGCCTTGTGTCGCATAGATCACTATTGCGACATAAGCATTGTGTCGCAACTACAACTAATGCGACACAGGCCTTGTGTCGCATAACACATAAAATGTAATTCTAACTAACTCAATTACATTAACAAACACATTACAAACTTGACTAACTGACAGACACAGTAAGATGCATCAACACAACAGAATCAAGATTTAATTGTACCTTATGCTTCTCAGCATCCAAGTTAGCCACGTAACTTACGAAGTCCTTAGTACTCATTGTTGCAGTTGACTCCAGCTTTACCACCCTGGTCTCTGAAGCAGACAATTCTATCCCATTCTTCTGATTTCCATCTTTTACCCCATCAGTTTCAGCTTTCTCTTCCTTCTTCTCTTCCTCAATTGATGCCATGAAAGCTTGAGGTTCTTCTACCCTAGTACTCCAATTTTGATTGCTGCTTTATGTCCCTTGATACAAGTATCTTTGTCTATCTTGGTTGGAAGTCTATTCCATTTTAGGTCGCTAACATTCCCTTGCGAAGTGTCCAAATCCATCGCAGTTGTAACACTTTACCTTGGTCTTGTCAAACCCTATTTTACTTCCTATAAACTTTCTACCAGTCTTGTTCATAAAATGTTGTGCCCTTCTTGCCGCCTTGGCCATTTGCCATTGCACATCCATTTCTTCCAAATCATCGGGATCAAGTTGGTCATAATCCTCAGTAATCAAAGCAGGATCCGTGACCTTAACCTTAATAAGGTTTTCATGTGATGCGACGAAAGAAGCAAGCATTGCTACGTGCCCTTCAGCTGACTTAATGCTCATGGACATTGATTTAAATCCACTAGTTATTCTAGAATGTGAATTTCTATCCTTGCCCGAGTCCTCAGATGATGCTATGAAACAGATATTACTTCCAAAATTTTTGATTGATGTGTCTGTCTCAGATTCACCAGTGAAGAATGCTGTTACACCATTACTTGTTGAAACAGTAGAATCAGACTTTTTCCCATGATAAACACTTGGATCTTGAACTTGATCAGATCCAGTCTCTTTCTTCTACATGTTCAGATCATAAACTCGCAGCTTTCCAATAACTTCATCAAGAGTTAGTGATTTATAATCACTACTTTCCTTAATCACTAATGTAAAGCTTCTAGAAGTTTGTTGTTCTTCATTTTATCAATAAACTTCAGCCCGCTATTATCGATTTCTCTCATCAGATGATAATATCTGGTGATAACATCTTCTAGAGACTCATTTTTCAAGTGCTTAAAAACATAGAACTGTTTTGTAAGCAAGTCAGCTCTGCCTTCTTTTATTTGATCATTCCCGTCAAACCATTTTTCTAAGACTAACCATAACTCACGTGAGAATTATCGTTTAAACGTATGTTTTATCTTTTGTGGCAAACACATTGTAATTGTAGATAAAGCCTTATTTTTAGCTTCATACATCTTCTTGTCCTCATCTTTCATCATTGAATATGAGTACATTTTATGTTTCCCCTCAAAGTCATACGTCGGAGTGTCATATCCTTCACAAATACAAATCCACATCCTAATATCATGAAACTTAGCAAAAGATTCAAACCGATCTCTCCACCAGAGATAATCCTCGGCCTTCGGAAGTTTTGGTGGTGAAGCAGTTTTACCCACCTCATGATCCATTTCAATCATTTTACTTAGAGTGGACATTATTATTAGTACATTATTTATTATTATTATTATTAAAACAAAGTACTGACGTACGAACTGCAAAAGTGTAAGTTCGTAAAGGTAGCTAAGTTCATAGAGGAAGAGTCAACGAACTTGTAAAAGTTCGAAGAATTTCAAGTTTGTACGAACTTGGAAGTATATGAACTTGAGGTAAGTTTGTAAAGAGTGCCAAGTTCGTAGAGTCAACGAACTTGTAAGTTCGTAGAATACTATAAGTTCGTACGAATACAGTAAGTTCGTACGATGATCTGTGAAAACCCTAATTCGTAATTTTTCGAATATGGGTCGTTGTAATGCACGGTTTTTGATTTCTATGGTAACTATAGTGAACTCTAACTATTATGAACGTAAATAATCTCGGTTTCAACGTCCAAATCTTTCGAATTCTCTCGATATTTATCGCGAAAAACCCTGAACCTAAACCGAATCAAATTCGATTTTGCTCTGTTAGCACTTGTAGGTTCCTGATCTGGATCAACAAGGTTACTAGCTTAATTGAATGCGGAATCTTCAATTAAACACAACGACAAATAAACGAGTAAACACGAATATATAAAGATCACAATTAAACACGTCTTTATTGAATATAACGTTATTTACATTCAACCTAGACTCTACTATTTCATTCTTGCTCTGCAAATGCTAAACACAACAAAAACTACAAAACTGAAAAATTAACTATGAAAACATACGGACTTGAGTATATAATCAGTCTAAGTTTGTACGGGCTTGGACCCTACAAACTTACCCAGTTCGAAGCCCATACGAACTTGGCTAAGTTCGTAGGCCTTCCCAAGTTCGTACCTACCTAAGTTCGTACGAACTTATACTCAAAACCATACAAAACAAAATCTAACTATTACAATTATTATCAGTAAGACTAACTACAAACTAGACGCTGTTTTCACACGAAATGCACCAACAAGACAAATAACCCTCAAAATACATATAAACTGTTCCTATGAGAGACTACTCTGTAGACTTATCACTGCTATACTACTATTTGATTAGGTATACTTTTCTAGTTGTGTAATAGTCAGCTTTGACTTGTTTTACTAATCTTATAACTAGATTAATACACATCAAGTTTTTGGCGCCACTGCCGGGGAACAGTTGTGCTATTTTGAGTTTATTTGTAAAGTCTATAGTTAGTACATATGTTTCTTTATTTTATTTTATTTTATTTTTAGCAGGCGTTTCATTTGCTCTATTATTGTGCTCTAACCATTGCAGGTAGTTTATGCTCCGCTTCTCCAAGAAGTCACCATTTCTTGAAGGATTTGTTGATCCCGAAAGGGAATTTAGACGTTTATTAAGGTATAGGGCTACACTACCCATATTTAACTTAGGGATCACTTTAGAGCGACCCGAAAACACCTACCCTTTTACTTCCCCAACCCCAATTTCTAGTCCAATGGCCAATCCTGAAAATCAATACTGAAAATCAATCCATGAGTGATGGTCAAGGCTCGGCCATCACTCATCCGCCATCGAGGCGGAGTTTGAGATTAAGGCGCAATTCCTGTACATGATTAATACTCAGTGCCAGTTCGCCGGAATTGCTAAGGAGGATGCTAACGCACACCTCCGTCGATTCTTAGGAATTTGCACCCTATTCAATCTCCGAGCCATCGAAGACTCGGTAATCTACCTTAGAGTTTTTCCTTGGACTCTCACGGGAGAGGCCAAGGATTGGTTAGATTCCTTACCCGAAGGGGGATAACCAAATGGGACTCGATGGTAGAAAAGTTCTTACAACGGTTCTTCCTGGCCTCCGAATCGGCCCGTCTCCAAGGGGAAATTACTCAATTCGAGCAAAAACCCATGGAGACACTATATGAGGCACGTAAGCGTTTTGGTAAAATGCTACGATCGTGTCCCCAACACGGCTTGAACACCTTTCAAAAGTTGCAAATTTTCTATAAGGGGGCCGACGTAGCCACACGAAAAGAAATAGACACTGCCGCAGGCGGGTCTATCATGAGAAAGATCGCCACCCAAGCCCACACCATCATTGCCGACTTGGCCGCCCACACTCATGAGTGGCACCAAGAAAAGCAACGACCCCGCTCTTCTCTAGTCGCTAGTGCCGAATCTAGCGACGCAATTGTCGCCTTAACCACACAAATGGCAACATTGGTCGGCAGATGGAGAAGATTACACAAGAAATACATGCCATTAAAGTGGGATGTGAGACTTGTGGTGGCATGCATTTGACCAAGGATTGCGACACAGATCGCCCCATGGATCAAATGGAAAAGGTAACCTTCGTAAACCAGAGACCTAATAACTACCAAAGGGGGAGTAATCAATATAATAACCGGAACTTTACTCCTCTTATAATCAAAATGGTCCGGGCTACTATAAGCAACGAGAGGAATCCAACCTGAGTTTTGAGGATCTCGTTAACAAATTTGTGAGGGCTCAAACACAAACTAAAGAGCTAACTGCCTAATCTTTTCGAAATCAGCAAGCCTCCATCCAAAATTTGGAGCTGCAAGTTGGTAACATCTCTAAGATGTTATCCAATCGGCAGTCGGGAGCATTACCGAGTGACACCAAGGTGAACCCTCGAAATGAACATGTGAATGCCGTGTTCATAGTTTCTGATGACGGAAGGTTTGGTTCTGAAACCACCCCTACTCCCGAGCCCATCACAAAAGCTAAACCTTTGGTGAGGGAGTATCAACCGAAAAACCCATATCCCTAACCCTTTCTCTATACCACTGTCCAAGAGAAGTATAGAGAGTTTCTCGACATGTTGAGAACTCTCCATATTAATATACCGTTTGTGAACACCCTTTCACATATGCCGAAATATGTGAAATTTCTAAAAGAGCTTCTTACATCTAAGAAGAAGCTCGATGGGTTATCCACCAATACCTTGGATGGTGAGTGCGCGGCGTTTTTAACCGGAAAACTACCCCCAAAATTGCAAGATCTGGTTAGTTTTCTGATTCCTTGTCAATTAGGTAACCAACTCGTCCGGAACGCCCTAGCCGATCTAGGTTAAATCAAAATTATACGTATCTTTATGGTTAAAAGTTGTTGTTGCTTGTTCATTTCATTTACACGCATCATGGCGCACCCATTTTGACTGCTTAATCATGTTTTTGATCCAAAAATTTTGGAATTTGAAAAAGCTGTTCATACGTTCAAACTTAGTAGATCATACGAAGTTGGTAAGTTCGTACGAAGCTAGTAATTGTGGTGAGTTCGTAAGAACTTATTTCGTACGAACCTGCACTATGGTAAGTTCGTACGAACCTACTTGGTTTGAAAAATGGTTTCCAGTAATAAAGTAATATACCTTAATTTCATGGAATGAACCTCATTATTGGGTTATAGAATGATTAACTTGCGTATTTAACTTTGTTATTGTATATCTTTGGTGAGTTTTTGTCTACTTTGCAGGAATGGCTGATCAAGTAAGACAATTCCACATCAAGCACAATCTCACGGTATCTTTTAATCTTGAGGATCCAGCCACAGAGCAATACCGAGGCATTCTGGAGTTTATGATGCGCTTGCAGGTTTTCTATGCTCTATCTCATTCGCCGACGTTGAGGATTGTCGACCTAACACTCCGGTCATCCGGACGACAGTCAATGGTGTAAACATCGAGTTTATGGCTGCATACCTTCGGATAATTCTTCATCCGGGTACGGAGGCTCAGGAGAATGTCCCGACCTCCTTCCCACTGGAATTGTGAGGTGGCACTTTTCAGCATATGGGGTACATCGGGGACGTCACCCACACCCAGTTCACCAAAAGTTATTTATACAGTCAGTGGCGATATCTGATGCACGTGCTACTAGTCTCGTTCGGACCAAAGAAGGCTGGTTTTGACACCATGAACCACAAAATGCAATCTTGCATGGTTTCATTGGTTTACAACAAGCCCTACTTCTTCTCACAGTTCTTTTTTGATGAGATGGTGCTGCAGATAAGGGGCAGTGTTAAAGACCGGTTCATTGTATACCCGAGGTTTGTGATGATAATAATAAACAGGTTAATACCGGATCTACCAGCTGTTGACCCAGTCGTGCATTTGTCTTCAGTTGATAAGAAAATTTTCATGCACTGTCTGAGTCACCGCAGTAGACGCCAAGCTGCAGATCGGCCTCAGGCCACAGATCTGTTAGGGGCCGTACTTAATGCCAATTATGTGGCCCCACCAAATGATGGATGGTGGGACGGGCCACAGCCCCAGGCAGCTGCTGAAGTACCTATTCAAGCACCCGTCCAAGCATAACCTCCAGTGGTTACTGTCGAGCCAACACAAGAGGTAGTTGAGGAGATTCTGTACCAGATAGAGCTTCCCCAAGAGGGCGACATGATCATTGGTCCTCAGCCTGACTTTGAGGAGGTTTTCAACGAGATTCATAACTATAAAGGAGGTGCTGATGAAGAGATGCGATCTCTGGATGATGTTGTTAGAAGTTTGGAGAGAGATGCAGAAGCAACTGAGAGAGACCAGGATAGTGATGACCGTCCACCTTTGGATGTCTATGGGTCGAGAGTCCTTGGGACTCGCTCAGGGGCGCGTTCTGCCAAAGCTAAGGGCAAACGGAAAGTTAATGATGATGAAGACTTTGTCCTTAGGGACTGATAACGCGTAAAAAGTCAAGTTTTTACCCACGTTATCTTACCTACTTTAATTAAATAATTATCATTTAAACCCAAATATTACAATTATTTGCTTGTGTTAATTAGGTGATTACAAAGACGGTGTCGCAAAACTCAACAAAAACGGGCGAAAAACGAAGAAAAGAGAACAAGTTCAACACAAGACGTTTCGCTCGCGATCTGATCAACGATTTGATAATTTTATGGAAATCATCATTTATCAAGCTCAAACTAAAGACTAGAAGATTATGATCGCGTGGGTTCAAGAATCGCTAAAATCGGACGAGTAACGAAGAAGTTAGAGCGAAAACAAGTACGAACGAATTACGATCCTGCACACAAGTCGCTCGACCTCGCAATACGGGCCGCACCAACCGTATACGGCTCAGTTTGAACCGTATACGGCTCAAACCTAACGTGTATGGTTGGATGTGAACCGTATACGGCTCAAACGAACCGTATATGCGTAAATCTTGCATCTTGATACGGTTCGTGCAATACGGGTCGATTTCGTGAAGGTCAAATACGGCTCGGATGGTCAAAATACGGTTCGGGAACTTGCCTATAAATACCAACCTCCTCATTCAACCAAATCATCCTAATCCACTCAATAATACTTTCAACTTAGTTGTTTCTCTCTCTAAGCCTCCTCTCTCTAGATTAGGAATTAATTATTATTAGTTTAGTAATTAATTAGAGAGGGTACGTGAAGAAGAATTGTAATACATTTGGAATACGCTAGGAGTCAAGCTCTTGTAATTTCAAGCCTCTTACGAACTCGTTATAATCTACGGTTATTTCTATCCTTTATCTATCTTAATTACAATGCTTAATATTATTGTTATTGTGCTAGATCTAGGACTTGCCATGATTAGCGAGTAGTTACTTTGCGTGTTTGTTATGATGTAGTTAGTTAATTAATTATGGGATAATGTTACGTTGTTTATTCGGAAACGTAGTGTTTTAATTATGCTTTCTATTTATGATTTTAAAACCTAAATACGAATATCGCCTTTCCACCAACGAACGTGATTACAATCTTGAAACTAAGGCTTCGCGAACCTTAATACAAGGTAATTAATTATCTGTGTTTTGGTTTAATTAGAACGCTATGTAATCATCGTAGAAGTACATCGTGGTTTACTATGGAAACACTACAAGTGCAGTACATCGTAATTACTATGGAAAATACCATGAAAGGCATCGTGAAGTACTTAAGCTATAAAATAACTACGGTTTAGATTACGACACGATGTGTTCACCGGAATAGTACATAGTAAAGATTGTTATGGAACCGTCAATAGTACATAGTAACTACTATAGAAAGTACTGTGAACCAACATCGTGAAGTACTCAAAGCAATGGAACACAACTAATTAATAGTTGATTCACATTGTCAACAACCCTAGGGCGTTTTCTAAACATGGTCTGAACTTGAATCTATGGAAATACCGACAATATAGTACTTAGCCAAAAGTTTAGGGATTCATTGGTATATTTTGGAAAGATTGTTTTAAAACATAAATATAGCTGTTATATGTGCTAAAATACAAACTCAGCTTATAAATCTAAAACGAAAGATTAAAGAATCAACAAGCATTCTATTTTTATCGTCTTTCACACTTAGATTTTACCAAGGCTAGGAAAGCAAATCAAAACACCAGATCCTAAGGTTATATTGATTTTTATGCGGTGTAAGAATGATCGGATTATAAAACAGGTTCTTACTACTTTATTCATTCACCCAGGAATGTTCATATTCCAAGAAGGGTCATTGTTCCCGTAACTGGGCAATGTTGAAAGTTGAGCAATGCCTTTCCGATCAGAATCATTACGGCCGAATTCCTGGTGAGATGCTAATCGATTAGAAGGAATTTTGTGTCTACACCAGTAAAACTCAATATAACCAAATAAATAGTACCTGATAAACGTTTATGTTAAACACAACTTTAAATGCCTTATCACATAATATAGCTAACGAAATCATAACAAACACCGCTCCTTTATTATCTGCATTTACATTTATTTTATTCGCTTTGCTTTAGTTTAATTAAAAACAAAAAATTTCCCCCATTTTAGTAACCCCTCACTAGTTAGAATACATTCGCCTGAAACATCTCAGTTTCAATTCAGTTAGTCTGTTAGAACGACACCTAGATCATACTCACCACTTACTAGCCCTAGTACGTAGTTAGTAGTTTAGGCTTCCCAGCACTATAAATATTAAAACTTATACCCCACACCAGATTCGCGTTTGACGATCGGTCATCGTTTCGGCGACGGCGACAACGCCGTGACGACTGAATAAAACTGACCGTTGGGTGCGCATCAGGGACGAAAGCGATGATGATTTGGATGATAATAACACTCCTCCGTTAACTAGGGCGCCCAAAAGAAGACGTCCTAGTGGAGTGGTCATCGGGGCACGTGTTGACACCCCAGTCTCTACAATTCGACCACCCACAACAACCGTTCCACCACCAACCACAACCACCACCACACCTACACCAACACCACTACCAGCTACCGCTCCACCTCCATCCCAAACTACACCATCCGTCTCCACCCCGGCAGTCAGTCTTTCAGACTCGGACAAGCTTACATATCTTCAGGGCCGGGTCACAACCTTAATGGACATGGTTACTGCTCTGATTGCAGTTGTCAGCAGTCATGAGACACGTATCCAAAATCTGACTGCCATCAATGAAAGATTGGAGGAGCAAGGCCTGCGAAATCAAATGTTAATCTTCAGACTCATGAAGCGCGAGGCAGCTCAAGGGAGATGACGGGATGTAGAGGAGATGAGCTGAGAAAGAAGAATGACCAAGATAAGGACGATTATCCGTATGCACTAAAAGGTGACCTGTTTAGCTCTTCATTTGGAGGGCAGGGTGAAGTACAAGCTCAAGGGCAGTCTGGTCAGGAAAAAGGTGGGAGCAGAATAGAGAAAACTCTAGTGAATCTGACCGAGACCGATACTTATGAAGCGTTGCTTGGTCTGGACGATTTTGATAGCGATGGGTCAGAGTTAGAGGGAGGAAAGATCTTGTGTAAAGAGGTTGCAAATTGGAAGTCAGATGATGAGGTCGTACCAGATGCATATGTTGATATTGACGAACACATCGTGGCTAAGCAACCTATTACTGACATAGTTTATGAAGATGAAGCTGGTAGTGAGAAAGTGATTAAGTTAGAGGAGGATTTAAATCCTGAAGTTGAATTAGAAGATGAACCAATTGAGCCATCACGAGAAGAACTGAAGAGTCTGTGGTTTAAAAAGATTGAAAAGGAACCAGAGATTAAATACAAAGGTGATCTCAAGTTCAGGGGATCAAGTGAGCTGAAAAAAAGGCATCATTAGCTGGTTTTATGATAGCGATCTGAAGCTATTCATAATTAAGAGATATGATGGGCTCCAGTACTTGGAAAATAAACTGAAAGTGTTTAGCACTCTTGATATCGCCTAAATTAGACATACTTATAGGGGCGATATCGATCCAATTTGTATATTATTTTAGTCATTTTATAATATTTTAGTACTTAATTAGTCTAGTTTAGTTTCAGGTTAATAATCGAGAAGAGATCGAAAAGATATGAAGAAAAGATCAAGAGTTGATGGATTTTTGTAGCTTTTGCGAGGCTCCACGGTTTTGGCCATAACTCCCTCATACGGACTCCGATTGAGGTGATTCAAGTACCCAAATCTCCGGAACTCAGAGAGCTACAACTTTCAAGAAGGGACCTAGGGCTAAAAATGAAAATTACCCGCCGGGTACTCATGAAAAATACCAGTTTCAGCCTAGCCGGGAAAGAAACACTCATCCGGGTGGGGAGGCCAATGTACCCGCCGGGTACTTGCATTTCCAGCCGGGTAGAAGGGTCGGTTATAACTTTTTAGTTTGCGTTCTTTTTGAATTAAATTATACCCTAAACCCTAATGATCATTAACTAATTGATTAGCTACGAATTAAGGACGATTTTGGGAGCTTTTGGGGACACCCTAAGTGATCTATCCTCTTGTAATCATCATAGAAGTTAGTATTTATTTCTTTTCATTCGAATCTTGTTTATTAATGTTTGATTTATGTTTGTAACCACATTATGAATCATTGTTTGTTTATGAGCATTTGTTTGATTGAACCCATGACAATGGGCTAATTACATTATGTTCATCTAGGTTATTAACCCTAGATGTTGGTTTATAATAGTTATATTTTATTTTGCGTATGATATGATGTTTGATTGAAGAACCATTTGTATTTAATTAAATTTAGCTTATTCAATTGGTGTGGTAATTGTGCTAATGAGTGAGAACTCTTAGATTGTCATATTACACTTACTTTTAATTGGACACAATAAAAGAGTTGAATTAAGTTAATTGAATTAGAATATGGGTGAGTCATATTGAGAGAAATCTTGTATGAGTTAGTAATCTCTAGCACACTAGGATTATAAGATTGAATTGTCATGTTAATTGAGTTAATTAACCATATTTGAAAATATTAATTAGTCAAGGACATTTGCTAGTTATGATTTCATTTAAATGAATGCATTGTGAAAACAAGTAGTCTATGTTATTAATTCCTATATGCAAAATACATGTTTAATTATTATCCAACTCTAGGGGGAATAAGTCTGGATGAACATGCTTCTATCACTTGATTAAATCTATCAATTTAGATGCTTTCTTTAAGTTAATACTACCTTTTGACTGCCTGTCGTTAAGAGGCAATTACCCATTTTTAATTATAGATTATACAAATAATTCTCAAAGTATATATAAACTGTTCTTGTGAGAGACTACCCGGTAGACTTATCACTGCTATACTACTATCCGATTAGGTACATTTGCCTAGTTGTGTAAGAGTTAGCTTTGACTTGTTTACTAATTTTTATAACTAGATATTTACACATCAACTCTGCCGAAAACTGATTTGAAAGAATTGGCTTGGATAGACTTAATCATTATTGGCGATGATCCTTAAACTTGAACGATGGAAAGAATAGTTAAGCGTGAAGGAAGATCAAATAAATTTTTTGATTTGAAGCCAAGGGCAGGAAAGCGCATACCAGACCTGATGATGATAGATCCTATAACAAACAAGCCGTGGATGAAAATGGTTTATAAACTTGTCAAGTGCTTGAAGAGGGTTTCTTTGAAGAAAATGCCACATGACGTTCTTTAGATCTTAGATGGTGGTATGTTGATAGTAAAACTGCGGAAGTAGTGACGGAAGATGCTTACCATCTCTTGACATAGTTCTAAAAAGTCAACATACATCGGTATGTATAAGTCCTAATAGATCTTTGGCTCTCTCACCGTGACCGGTGAAAGGAGCCTTAGTCATCTTCAACTTAAGCATGACTCACATACATCAAACGACTCAGAGCCGGTTGATTCTAAAAGTCCATCAGATTGGAGTTTTGATATGCGTTTCTTGTTTATGTGACGAAGACGACAATGCCATTGATATGATTTATATAAGTCTTGCTTAAATCATTTGGCTTTGCAAGTATATATAGAATTATCATTTGAAACGGAATTATGCATCACAACTTTGTAAATGCCATCGCGAGGAACGACATCAAAATCAAACATAATATTTTTATGAACTAAAATGCCATAGTATGTGAAAATTGGTTTGAAACCAGAATCTTTCAAATGGGAAACTGATACAATGCTCCTAGACTAGGTGCATAACAATAATTGTCTAGTGTTAAAGTAAGACGACTTGGTTAAATGAGCTCATAGCTCTCAATGGCTTTGATAGCAACACGTGCTCCATTGCGAACGTGTAGGTCCAAGACGCCTTTATTAAGTTGCCTACTTCTTTTAAATCCTTGTAAATTATTACAAATCTGAGTTCCACAACCGGTATCAAGTATCCAAGAATTTTAAGAAAAAGTAAAAACTTCTATCATATAGATAATGAACTTTCTTCCTTTGCCATTATTTAGCTCGGTAAAATGAGCCGAATAGTTCCTTCTCGATTGGTCTACTTCACCACCTTGGTAGTTAGCACCTTTAGTGAATTTATTGGGTTGAGGTATAATATGTAGGGTAACACCCTTGTGTTTGCCCTTACCCATTTGCAGTTTCCTAAAATTCCCCTCTCCGATCATAGATAGGTACAATGGTTTATTTACAGAATGAGTTGCATTGGGTTGAATCTACAAAACAATGTAAGGTTCATTTTAGTATTTTAATATTGATCTTTCATAAATTAACTACCATTGTTTTAAAACTCAACATTAATTTTATAAAGGCTAAGATCCATATTGAAACTTTATCATCATAAGTGGATGATCACACATACAATAATAAGTTCAATGGTAGATAGCGAGTACCAGTTACATTACAAGTGCAATTCTTAGATCTTTTATGGGACTCAAGACTACGGGTGTCTTAAATGTCATGTTTAGTCTCATCATTGCGTTGAACCTATGTCTTACCAGGGCGCCGACTAAGTCATCCAATTTAGAACTATGATAATTTGGCTGGGGGTATTACCAGGGCGTAAATATATCATCTTGGTCCCCCGCTAACTAGCTAGGTCCTACGAGATCCCCTGCAGACTAGCTAGGTCCTACGAGTTAAAATATCGATCCCTAAGCCTATAACCAATCCACGACTCCCATTATATTCTTGTACCTCTCGGCGAACTAGATATATGATCCTTATTTCGAAACAATGTCGACAGTTAGCGCGAACAATAACAGTGGCAAATAGTCAACCCGATAGTACATTCGTATATCCACGTGGCAAGCGTTATCTAGCTAATGGTTATATTGTGCAAGCAAGAGGACTTCAATGCACTACATCATGTTAACTTAGGATCGTACAAAGATTCGTTTGTCATGTTTACAAAACAGTTCATATGTTTTTCACCCTAATTTATAAAGCATTAAAAACAGTAAAATAGGGGCTGCGAACTCACCTTGTAAGCTGTGTGAGTGCTAGCATTTAAAAGTGAATAAGTTGCCCAAAAAGAAATAGCCTCCTAGCGCCCTATACGCATGAGATCAGTTACATTAGTAGGTGGCACTTTCGGCCCGTCTATACTAGTTGTTCACTCAACTAGTAGGATCAATACTTATCATTCAAATGTGTGTACGACCCGTTGGTGATATTTTGATATAATACTTCTCGAATTATTAGTATTCTCGTATGATATAGTAATATCCAAAAATAATGGCCATTGGTTCATTTGTTCAATAAACATGTTTTTATGTGATATATTTATAACGAAAAGTGATATTAACGTATCGTTTCACAAGTTGGTAGGCTTTATAATGCCAGACTGAGGCTTAACAGAAGAATCTGTATCTGGGTCTGTACTCCGAGTTTGTGTTATGAGTCTGTGCTCACCTGAGTCTGGTGCTCTTCTGAGTCTGCACTATACAGTAAACCCAAGCGGGTAAACCTAGTTTGGTACTGTGTGTTCATCTGAGTCTGGTACTCGTCTGAGTCTGTGGTCATTTGAGTCTGCACTATACAGTAAACCCAAGCGGGTAGACCCAGACTGTACTCGTTTTAAACCTTACATTTTGCTTTTTCTACATTTTTAACCGTTTAAATCTTTCAAACAACCATTTTTAACATATATATCGTAGATTTTAATATACGAGTGAACATCTAGCATATAATCATTTAAAAATAAGAAAATAAAGAGATGAAAGTAGAGATTTCCTTACAATGAGTTAGGATGAATGATTATAACAAGAAAAGAAGAAAAGAACTTGATTCTTCAACCTGAAATCCTTTTATATAAAATCCAAATTTTTGCTAGCTTTCCTTTAAATGCTTGGAATCTCAAGATTATGAGGTTTAGAAGATTAAACCATATTGATGAGTTCGAAAGAGTGTATAAAAGGTGTAGTAGTAATAATAATTATACGATAGTGTACTTGAAAGAAAATGAAGATGATCAAGGATGAAGATATAGATGATAATGACGATGGAAAGTGAGAGGGAAAAGAGAGTAAAAATGCAGTTTTTCATGAAATGTGAAGTATATGTGTGTGTGTTTGTTTTGCAGCTCACTACTTAAGTGATTTTTCAAGTGGGCAAAGATATTTCCTAGCATTAATATTAAAGAGTGATGGGAGGGTTGGAGTGTAGAAGAAGTTAATCAAGAAAACTTGTGGATGGGAGGTGATTTAGGAAAACCGTACACACCAAAAAAGGAGGGAAAGAAAATGTGGCCACCTTTGACTTTTCTGACCTCCTTGCCTAGTTGCTATAATTAATTTGATAATTTGAACTACTTGGTGATTAATTAGGGTGACACACATAATTAGGGTAAATTTTAGGAGATTAAGGGAGGTTAGAATGTTGTTAATCAGTTCCAAATTATTTGTAAATTATCAATATTTCGTTCAGTGAATTATGTATTACGTTTCATAGTTGTGTTTAATTTAAATCGTATATGCGTTGATCTTAAAATTTTCGTTTTTGGGGTTTACAGCCAATTTTGCGAACTGAGTTGCAAACCGAACTGAGATTCTGCGAATTGAGATTCTGCAAACTGAGATTCTGCAAACTGAGATTCTGCGAATTGAAATTCTGCAAACTGAGTTTCTCCGAGTTGAGTTCTTGTGAACTGAGTTTCAGCGAGTTGAGTTCTTGCGAACTGAGTTTCTGCGAGTTGAGTTCCTGCGAACTGAAACTTCTGAATTTTGTGATCTGTTAATTTCTAGGATTTGCAAAGATGTCTGACTTAAGTAGAATGATTGAGATGGACCATGAGATTGGAAAATCTAATGTTCCACCTAAATTGCTCCGATTATTCGGGAATGCATCAAGAATGGATACACTGCACCTACCCAAACTGTTGAGAATGTAACGGTGGTTATTCCTTATAACCGGATGAACGATGAGCAGAAAAAGGACTACGAATCTGAAAACAAAGCTTATTCGTCGATCAAGATGAGTCCTCCAAGGGAAATTAATTGATTTGATTCTGCTAAAGAGCTCTGGGTAGCTCTTGAGAAAAGATGTGAGGGTAGTCCACAGGTTAAAGAAGGTAAAAAGAGTCTTCTAAAGAAAAAATTTACAGTCTTTAAAGCTTTAAAAGGAGAAGATCTAGATGCATACATCACTAGGTATTACCATCTCCTAAGTGAACTGGATGACCATGATATTACATGTTCTGATAGGGAGAAAACCGACAAGTTTCTTGAGGGTTTACCACCTAAGTGGGAAATGTATGGAGTGATGATTAAGGACAATGAAGAAAGATATGTTAAAATGACTCTGGAGCAGGCTATAGACAAGCTCAGAGGATATGATTTTACTAAGAAAACGAGAGATACAGATTCTGATCAGGTACAGGATCCTGGGCTATACCATGGAAAATCCAGTCTCTCAAATGCTTCATCAACATCAACCTCTACACTACTGGTTGGTGCTATTGATGACAGCGGTGAAATTGTGTCCGAAGACCTATGTTTTATAGCTTCAGCTGGAAGTGAGACTCGAAGCAAGAATACTTCTTCTGAGAAGTCTGCTCAAGGGCATCATAAGATGCCTATGAGTGTGAGAATTACATTCAAGGGAAAATTAATGATCCTGCTATATTTGATGAGGATTATGATCAAGTTGACCATGATGACTTAGAGGAAATGGATCTCCAGTGGCAACTTGCTATGGTGTCAAGGAGAGTTAAAAATTTCCTAAAGCGTACTGGTAGGAAAGTGGTGGGTAACAAACCGGGTTTTGATAAATCCAAAGTAATGTGTTATCATTGTCAGACTTACGGACACGTTGCTAGGGAATGTCAACGACCCAAGATTGAGCATTCTGCAAATCCTGTCAAACAAGGCATGTCCTTAGCATCCAAAGCCTTGGTAGTTTAGCAGCTTGATGGTTCTTATGACCGGAGTGCTTTATCTAAAGAAGCACTTAGAGCCAACAGTTGTTGATGATGTGCTAGACATGGGATCAACGGAAGATCTGTGTCCTGAAGACTTTGTGGCGCAAATGGCTGAACTCCAAACAGACAAAAAACGGGTATGTCTTGGTATTTTCACTCTTACTGATGTATGTCAACTAGTTATTAGTTTGCAGTCCCAATTGAATGTATATGCAGAATCATATAGGACTATTTCATCTGACTTAGAACTAATGAAAAGTGATGTACGTAGGCTAAGTGAGGATAAATTAGCTCTTAAAGAAAAGATTAAGTCTTATATGGCAGATAAGACCGTACTTAGAGATACTATTAATGAACAATCTATTAGAATAGATGGTCTATATCTAAACTTAAAAGACTTAAACAAAGATATTACTAGTAAAGATCAAGAGCTTTCTGAGTATAAGATGAAGTTGGTTGAGTTAAATCGTAAGTTTGAAAGTTATAGGACATCTTCCTTAACTTTAGATCATATAATTAGTACTCAACATAGTGTAAAGGATATGATGGTTTGGGTTGTCATGATGTACCTCCTCCATTTAATTCTAATTACACTAATACTTATGTAGACTTATAAATGACTGATGTGCCTGTTAACGCTGAGAATAATCCAATTAATAAGTCAGAGGTATCTAAGACAGAGAAGCCTGTTATTAAAGATCCAACATCTAACAAGTGTAAAACAGAATTAGATGTTAGGGATATTAAGGAACAGAAATTTAAAACTTTAGTGACTCAGGAATATACTGACTTAGAAAAGGCAAAAGAAGTTAAATCTAGGAAGTTAATGTCGTGCTTCAAATGTCACCAAAAAGGGCACGTGGCTTCTTGTTGTCCTAATAAGAAGTCAGAAGCCTTCCACGCATAGACCGGTAAACAGAGACATGTCACCGGGTACTTCTAAGATGAATGTAGACAGGTCGAGTCCTAAATATGAGATAGGTAGTAACACCATAATAGTAACACCATAATTAAACCTGTAAACATTTTGAAAAGAAAATAAACACACAGTGTTTCTCCATCTATATCTAAATGGTTTTTAACTCAAAATGATAATACTTTCAATCATTCTAGAGATCACATACCGTCGAGATATAGGACTCCTAGTAGAAACCATAGTCATTATGAGAAATGGTTCTACTTTACGTACACACGGGATTAACTACGGGTATACCTATAATCGTAACCAAGGAAAAAAATCCCAAGGTTATGTGTCGGGGAGGTTTGCATCTCATTCACCTCATCGACCTAAGACCACAGTTCATCAACAAACTCAAACTCCTTCGAAAGTAATCAAGGCTCTTGATGGAAAGAGGGTTACTTTAAAGAAGTTAAATTTGTTGATGATGAGGGACGATCCAAGTCTACTATGGCTTGGGTCCCTCTTGATAATTAATTGTGTACAAATGTCATGTGCAGGAGCATACTGTGAACGAAGACAGCTGGTGGTACATAGACAGTGGTTGCACAAGACACATGACAGGAGAGAGAAGTCTACTGATGGACTTCAAAGGAGGATTGAAGCAGCGAGTAAATTTCGCTGGAGAGAAAGGAGGATTAATAACTAGGAAAGGAAAAGTTTCAAATGGCACTTTGACTCTAGAGGATGTGAATTATGTTGAAGAACTAACGCACAACCTAGTAAGTGTTTCCCAAGTCTGTGATAAAGGTCATCTTGTACATTTCATTGAGACAGAGGCCTTAGTCCTGAAGCCGGGTTTTCTTATTCCCAAAAAATGGATATTGATGAGGGCTCCAAGGAAGAAGGACATTTATGCCATCAACATGGGTGTTCCTATTACTTCAATGGAGTCTACATGTCTTATATCTAAGGTTTCTGAAGCAGACTCACTTTTATGGCATAGAAAAATGGCACACCTGAATTTTAGAAAGATGAATTATATAACCAAAAAAGGATTCGTTATGCGTGTACCACGGAAGAGTTTTGCATTTGAAGATAAGTGTGTATCTTGCATGAAAGGAAAGCAGCACAAACAACCACACAAATCTAAAACTGAAAATTCTATCTCCTCGCCTTTTGAGTTGCTACATATGGATCTCTTCGGCTCCATAAGCAAGAGAAGCATAGGTGGCAAATGGTATTGTTTGGTTGTCACAAATGATTACTCTAGATTTTCATGGCTATTCTTTTTGGGATCTAAGGATGAAACTCCTGGTATACTTATGGAGTTCTTAGATCTAATAGAGAATGTTTATAGAACAAGAGTTAAGAGAATTCGTAGTGACAATGGAACAGAGTTCAAGAATTCAATGTTTAATGTCTATTGCTTAAGCAAAGGGATACAACATCAATTCAGTGCACCTTATGAACCTCAACAGAATGGTGTTGCTGAAAGAAAAACAGAACGTTGATTAAAGCAGCTAGAACAATGCTTGCAGATTCAAGGCTTCCCGTCATCTTTTGGGCAGAAGCTGTGAATACTGCATGTCATGTCCTAAATAGAGTTCTTACGGTTAAAAAGCATAACAAGACTTGTTATATGCTTTTAAAAAATAAGAAACCTACCTTAAAAGGGTTTGAACCCTTTGGAGTTTAATACACTTTGTTGAAGACTAGCAATCAACCAAAATTTGGAGAGAAGGCTGACGAAGGATACTTCCTAGGTTATGTGTCTAACTCACCAAACAAACGTGTCTTCAATAAAGCTACGGGACGTGTGGAAATAGTTTATAACATTGAAGTTACGAGCTACACACATGACTTACATAAGGGATTAGATTGGCAATTTGATTATTCAGATCTTTTTAAGTCATTTAAAGTCCCTATCAGTGACTATGTCAGTAATTTTAGAGATACCCGAGCATTTATTGTTTGGAGATGAAGATCTTAGCCATTCTCCAACATCAAATGTTCAAACGTCTGGAATCAAGACTATTGTTGATGCTGATGAAGCTTCAACAATTGAGTCACAACAACCTCTAGCTGATATACCTCAAGAGAGCGACGATCCTGAAATTGTTTACCAAAGGATTGTGGATGATATTCTCACTCCCTTGCGACAATTAAGGATATCTACTACTAATGATGGTATACCACCATTGGAGGAAATAGGTACTAACTGTGACACCCGACACTTTAGGGTAATGATTACCTTAAACTAGAACTCTAATTACGTGTATTTAGTTCTTTATTAGGCTAAGTACTTGTGATTACTTGCAACTATTTGTATATATGTGTATGAACACTTACGTAACTTTTTGAATTACACCTTCGAAATTATTCGTAATTACGCGAAACAACCAGACGTGGTCCGACTATTTATACGACGTTGGTGAAAACTTTTCATAGATAACGTAATCATATTTTATAGTTAAAATAGTGGTTATATACCTTATATTATTATTTCAAATAATAATACACGAAAAACTTTGACGTTTTGTTTAAAACGTAACAAACGCGACAAAAACACGTAAATCGAGCCCGACACCCGAGCAACACCCGAAATATACTTTTGTAACTCAATTTAGTATTTTAAGAATACTTACTTATTCCGAATATTATTCACAAAATAAAATTATATACAAAAGCTTAACGTAAATTATAAACTTTTTAAAACCACAAATTAACGTTTAAACGAACGGGGAACGAAACACGAAGTCGAGAAAACGAGTCACGAGCCCGAAACACCTTTGGGCCAGGCCCAACTCGGCCTAGGCTGGTCCAAGAGGCCCACCCCAAATAGGCCCAAGCCCACCCCACAAAAACACCACACTATACTCCATTTTTCACACACACACAAGCCCACACTTCTCTCCTCCTTCTCTCAACTCTCCCTCTAAAAATCTGCCACCATCAACCACCTCCTCACCACCATCAACCACCACTCCACCACCACAAGCCGCCATCACACTTTCAAGAATCAAGCCCTTTCCTCACCTTCCTCTCCTTTTTTGATCGGTCTTTCAACTTGTAAGAACATCTAACTTATTTAGAATACTTGTAACACATCTATAAACATGTTAAAATGCTCACTTAACAAAGATATGTCCAAAAGATTTCACAAAAATCGTTTTCATAGTTTAAAACATGCAAGAACCTTACATGAAATCCGGCCAGGAAACTTTGTCCGACTTTGGGAGGTGATATCTCCCTCAAAACTTAACCAAAATGAACGATTCAAAAGGCTAAAAGAAATTTAAGAAGTTATCTTTCATTTGCCACTGGTCTCATAATTTTTGAAGCTCGTTTGTTATCCGAAATAATTTTTACAAAAACATGTAGACGGGCCGGGTAAAAGGCAGAAAAATTGTCCCTCATTGTTTTAGTCATAACTCGAGATTTACATGTCTCAAAGACTTGAAACCACCGCCAAAACTTCAGAAATTTTGTTGAGAAAAACAGTCGTTTAGATGACTTTG
Source organism: Logfia minima (assembly GCA_963921325.1). NCBI lineage: Eukaryota > Viridiplantae > Streptophyta > Magnoliopsida > Asterales > Asteraceae > Logfia > Logfia minima. Next base: position 32,337,629 of record OY992764.1, read on the forward strand.
TCCAAATATGTACGCATTCTGCCCAAAAACTCGATCTCCTTGCATGTCTCCTGATTGACTACTTTTTGACCTCTGTGGGAACCTACAATTTTTATAAATACTTAGACTTGTCTAAAAATTCTGTAAAAATTATTTTAACTACCTAACATACTAATAAACAATATATATTTTTCTTGAATTTTATCTCGAACATTTGGATTACAAAATAAAATTGGCAAGACTGGTATGTTTTTTATCCCTGTGTCGCAGAAGCCCGATAGCCATTAGCGACACTAACCCTTGTGTCGCTATAGCATTTGAACCGTCACCTTAGCGACACTAGCATTGTGTCGCCAAAATCACATTAGCGACACTAACCCTTGTGTCGCTATAGCATTTGAACCGTCACCTTAGCGACACTAGCATTGTGTCGCCAAAATCACATTAGCGACACTAGCCTTGTGTCGCTGAAGACCCAAACACCAGGGGTTGCCACCCCTTTGACCCCGCCACCAGGGGTGCTGCCCCCGGACCCCCGTCATTCGTGGGATTCGCCCACTTATCACACTAATCAACATTATGTTTTCACAAACTTTCACCAACGGGTCGTACACGTTTTCGATAAAGCAAACAAGGATGGACATATTAGTTAAGTGAACTACTAGCGAATAGGTGGGCATTAACCCTTCACCTACATGATTGGCTTAAGTGGACATTAACCCTCCACTTAGATGGTCTTTTGAGACATGTACTTACACAATCTTATACGTCTAGGGCGTTAGAAGATTACTCTTGGGAACACAAGTTGCTTGCTATTTGTTATTTGCTAAATAACATACTAATCTCAGGTGAGTTTCATAGCCCCTTTTTCTACTATTTCCTCTCAGGGGTGAGAATACATACAACTGCTTTTAACAACTACTATTTTCATGTGAAAGCAAGTACAAAACACGATATATTGGTTGCATGAGTTATTTAACTAATCCTGAAAGTCCCCCACACATAGTTTGTTAGTATCGTTATAGCGTGAATGTTATTGAATAGTACTATTTGGGATTGACTCCCCCCGTCCGGGTTAGTCGCACTAACTGGTCAAACGGACGCATTATCATTTGTTCTTACGAGTGTTGGATTAGGCACTCGCAGGGAGGCACCACGATGGTGGCACTTGATTGTGACCTGACACCACAGTTAAGCTCGAACTATGGGCTCAGGCAACAATATACACCTCTTTTACATTTTTGTAATACATTACTATCATTGTTGGATGATACAAACAGGAAATCTTGTGTTCCACACGTTCCATACGATGTGATATCAACTGTTTTCAAACCTATGAACTCACCAAATTTATGTTGACTCTTTTAGTATGTATTCTCAGGTGACCAGCCGCAGTAGGATGCTTTGGAAGCAATAGCTCGAGTCGCATATTTTGAAACAACCAAGGAATTAGATTGCATTTACTATATTTTGTAATAATAGTTATGTAATTTTACGTATCGGATGCGAACTCCTAGTTTTATGTGAACACTTTTAAGTTTGTAATGTAATTATTTTTGAAAACGTCTCATATAGAGGTCGTTTGTTGTAACTCTTGTGTTGTGATATTTGATTTGGTCGGCGCCCCCTTTGACACCTCATACCTTCCGCTGCCACGCGTCTTGGGGGTTGCGACACTATCCTACGAGATGATATACCAGTTGAACCGGTAACAACAACGAGATTGCATAGGGATCATCCGATTGAGAATATCATCGGTGATCCAAACACTTTTGTTCAAACTAGGAATCAATCTAAAGCTAGTACATCCAATCACACAAGCTTGTATGCTGAAATGAAAGAGACAGGGATTACAAATCTATGTCTATATTCATGTTTTATCTTACAGGTTGAACCTAAAAATGTGCAAATGGCTCTAAAAGACAACTCGTGGGTCGAAGCAATGCAGGAAGAACTATCGCAGTTATCCAAATTACAAGTTTGGGAGTTGGTTGATTTACCAGTTGGTGAATATCCAATTGGAACTAGATGGGTGTTTAAGTGCAAGAAAGACGATTGGGGAATCGTGACTCGCAATAAAGCTCGTCTAGTCGTTCAAGGTTTCAATCAGCAAGAGGGGATTGATTACAATGAAGTGTTTGCACCTGTGGCTAGGCTTGAAGCAATAAGGTTGTTCTGAGCATTTGCAGCATCAAAGAAAATGAAAGTTTATCAGCTGGATGTTAAGAGTGCCTTTTTGTATGGCAAAGTCAAAGAAACGGTGTATGTCTCTCAACCACCAGGAGTTACAAATCCAGATTATCCAGATAGAGTATATCGTCTTGATAAGGCTCTATATGGATTACATGAAGCACCGAGAGCGTGGTATGAAACATTATCAACTTATCTTCTTGAAAATGGTTTTACAAGAGGAAGAATTGATAGTACACTTTTTGTAAAATGGAAGAAGAAAGACTTTCTACTTGTTCAAGTATATGTGGATGACATCATCTTTGGGTTATCTGACGAAAGAATGTGTAGTGAATTTGAACAAGTTATGAAGAACAAGTTTGAGATGTCTGCTATGGGAGAACTTTCATTTTTCTTAGGATTGCAAGTTGATCAAAAGAAAGATGGGTATTTCATTCATCAAACAAAGTACACCAATGAGTTACTAGAACGGTTCAAGATGGATGAAGCTAGAATTTATAACACTCCTATTCCGGAAGCCCATTGACTTGGTCCCGATACATCGAGTGATAAAGATGTGGATCCTACTCTTTATAGGGCCATGATTGGATCGCTAATGTATCTTACTGCATCGACGCCTGATATAATGTTTGCAGTATGTGTCTATGCAAGATATCAAGCTACTCCTAAAGAGTCTCATATGCAAGCCGTTAAACGAATTCTTTGTTACCTCAAAGGGAAGCCGAAGCTGGGACTTTGGTATCCAACTGATGGAGATTTAGATTTCGTTGCTTACACGGATTATGATTATGGAGGATGCAATCAGAATAGAAAGTCTACAACTGGTGGATGTCAATTCTTAGGAGGTAGACTCGTGTCTTGGCAGTGCAAGAAGCAAACCTCAGTCGCCATTTCTACATGTGAAGCTGAGTATGTTGCAGCTGGCAGTTGTTGTTCTCAAGTGTTATGGATACAACAGCAACTGCGAGATTATGGGTTAAATTTGACCAACACTCCGATGATGATTGATAATGAATCCACCATGTCAATTACCAACAATCCGGTAAAGCACAGCAAGACGATGCACATTGATATTCGTCATCATTTCATTAGAGACTATGCTGAGAAAAAGCTGATACAGTTAGTCAAAGTTCCCTCACATTGATATTCGTCATCATTTCATTAGAGACTGTACACTAAAGCCTTTGATAAAGCGCGTTTTGAGACTTTGATTCAACTCAACGGGATGAGGAATCTAGAATAACTAGTCTTCCAAAGATGTTTGTATTAGTCAAAGTTTTTGTGGTAATTTAAAAAAAAAAAAAAAAAAAAAAAAAAAAGAGAGAAACGGTAGTTTCTATTAGAAAATGTTAAAATTTTTATCTGTTGGGAAATGATAGTACATTAGAAGAATGCGCTTAACAATACTAAGTAAAGTCTTAAGTTAGATGTGTTAGTAGATTCCAGTAAGTTACATTAACCTTACATCTTTACAACCAGGCCGTTACTTATATTTATTTTATTATACACCTTTCTCCACACGTTATAATTTGCTTCGAATAAATTAAATCTAAGTAGCTTCATTATATGATGTACTGGTAGGCAAATTCTGCTATGATTTCTGAGCATCTAATAAGCAATAATTCTCATGTATGTTATCTAGTGTGATCTGCTATATGATATATGACATAAGTCTTAATTGTTGAATGATAGTATAACCATACACTGTTATCTAGAATCTATGAATATCTGTCTAGACAAATAGTTAAGAATATGGCTATTAGCAAAACTACTGGTGACTTTGTTGTACTAAGTACATATCTGAAGCCTTTAGTTTTGCCAATGGTCTCAAACTTGTTTTGTTTATACTAAGGGATCTTCTGTTGTACTAAGTACAGATCTAGAACCACTAGTATCTTCAAAATAAGTTTGATGTTTGTCAAATTTTAAAATAACTCAAGGGTATGTTATATGTTTCGGACAGAACATCATTTAGTAACCTCTACCTTGAATGTGAAAGATACAGTGTTATGTGTTCTACTTGATTTCTCAGTATGGCGTATTTTGGACCACACTAGTTATTATGCATACTAACAATAAAGGTTTGCTTGGAAATCAATGTATCGTTTGTTTATGTGGATCATAATATCGGTAATCATCTTGAACTGTCTATGAAAATTGAATGTTCATTTTGATGAATCATTCGTTCTCAATTACTGTAACAGTATGGTTAACGAACGTGTTATATCCTGTGGAGCAAGGTAACCAAGTTATACTTTCATAAATATAAATTGATAAATGGTTAAGCTGTATGTTTTGTGTAACTTATTGTGAATTTCATGATGTATGTATACTAATAATCTTGTTAGACTTATTAATAAGTAATTAGGTACAATGTATTCTCTCTAATCTGATCCATAGGCAGATAAACTTTTAACATCTCAAATATGTATTGTTTGTCTTATTTCATTAATAAAATGGTACTTGATACTACTGGTTAGTTTGCTTATTCGTTTGTGGTATTTACTTTATCGTTCTATCTAGTTTTTCATTTTTATAACTTTGACCCTTTGGAATGAGGTTAAATTACTATTTATCGTTCCGTGTTGATTAAATGTGCCAAAAACGCAATGGAAAGTTCAAATGTTAGACTTGTAACAATATTAATAATTTCAATTTATATTTAAAACTAAATTTGCATTTTTGGTCTAAATTGCGAAGTTGACCAATCAACATTGCGAATTGAGTTTGGAATATAAAAGAGACAAGTCAACAAGTCCAACTCTCACTTTCCAACTTCCACTGCGAACTGAACCCCTGTGATTTGAACTTCTGCCAACCGAACTGAACGGCACGCACATTCAATCTTTATTTTTTTGATTTCTACGCCAAAGGACCGGTTTTTCACTCCGTAGGTCACTTACATCTTTTGATTACACATCATTTAAAGTAAGTTTCACTCGATTACACCGTCTAATTTGTGATTTATTGCTCGATTTATATGTTAAATGTTTTGGTTTTGTTTTTCACGGATTATATAACAATTAGTGAAAGATAAAGCTTTACACTTTTAGAGGTTGTTCATCGGACTATCCTAACTATGTGTTTCTCATTTAATTGCCATTACACCGGTTCGATCATCGTTTCGCATTTCTTGTTCATATTCAGACGCTCCTGCCAACTGAGATCCAATCTCAGTTCGCAGCCCGTAGTTACGAACTGAAACCCTTGACTCACGTTGACCCTGCGAAGCGAACCCACCCTCTTTGACTTTAGTTGACTTTGCGATTCAAACTGAACTATTTGACTTTAGTTGACTTTGCGATGCGAACTGAACTATTTGACTTTAGTTGACTTTGCGATGCGAACTAACATATTTGACTTTAGTTGACTTTGCTAAGCGAACTGAAATATTTGACTTTGATTTACTTTGCGCGATCTGAAATCCTTGATTTTGGTTGACTTTGCGAAGCGAACTGAAACCTTTTACTTCTGTTGACTTTAGCAAACCTAAACACCTTTGATTTAGGTTGACTTTGCGAAGCGAACTTAATTAGTTGTTTATTGTTCGACATGTTTTCGATTTGAGTACTTTATGTTTACAAATAAATTTCAAGTTGGACCTTGTTAATTATTAGATTTACGTTTCGACTTAAGCACTTACGTTTATAACTTAATAACGTATAATATCTAATATACGAATTCTGTTTCTTCATATCGAAAGACTTCTGACTCATATGTAGTCGTGCGACGAGATTACAGATATGGCTGCTCGCGCTTTCACCTCTAGTCACAATATCTTGGTGAATTTGGATGTCAATAAGCGTGGTGCTGAGCACTTTACTGAGATCCTGACGTATTTGGCACGTTCGAGGATTCGATTTGCCATTACGGAGTCTCCACCATTGTCTCGAGCTTTACTGAAGTAGTTTTGGATTAACATTGACTATGATGCTGCTGCAAACCCACCCGTTATTCGTACTAGTATTAACCAACACTCCATTGTCTTCTCTGCTGATGATCTGCGACATATTTTGCATCTGGGTACAGTCGAGCAGGAAGCTGGTCCTTCTGTATACTCCTCGGACTTCATTGAGGGTGCTCTAGGCCGAATGGGTTACTCTGGACCCAAGAGAGGCCATCAGTTTGTCAAGGCCTTTGTTCTTGGACAATGGAGATTTTTGTTTCATATTATTGTTACTATCTTTGGTAACAAGAAGGGTGGTTACGACGAGCTAAGCCCTGAGCTTTTATCTGGATTGCTGTCACTGGTTTATAACAAACCATACACTTTCTCTTCATATATATTCAGCTTGTTCATATCACTGGTGCAGTTCGCTCCAAGTTTATGCTATATCCGCGCTTCTGCATGATTCTCATTCTTCACCGCATTCCTGGCCTGCCGAATATTCAGCCAGACTTGCATGTCGATCGGATTGGCCTTCGAGGATACAATGCATGCTTTCTTCATTCCTCTCACCGTCCAGATCAGGTTAAGCCGGAAGCCTGTGATCTTTTCGGTCATTTTCTTGATGCAACCTATGTTGCTCCACCAAATAACGGTTGGATGGATGCTGGAGCTCACCCTCAAGTTCAACCACCAGTTCAACCTCAGCTAGTAGTTGTGGCTCAATCTCCTAGGCTGAAAGAGCTTATTGAAGATGTGTTACATCAGGCTGCTCACCCTGACATTGCTGCTCAGGTTTTGCATGATGTTCTCGTACAGAATGATGATGCCACTGATCCACTCCTGAATGAGATAGAGCACTTTCAGGCTCCTAAATCTGTTAGCCCAGAGGTTGTACGACCTGGGGATACGCGTGCTACGGGCAAGCTACCAGTTACTGGGATATCTGGTGGTTTCTCTCAATCTGAACCTGAAGGTGTCACCGCGTCTGATTCAGATTCTAAGGATGATATGAATCGTCCATCTGGTTCTGTGTCGGGTATTCCTGTTGGCATGATTCGACGAGGTTCCAAGTTGATTATAGATCCAGCGTTGAAACCAAATAGCAAACTTGCTGATCAGGATCCTGACTTCAATGTACTTGACGAAGAAGTTGAGGAAGACGATGAGCCGCTTGTGAGTCGACGCGGTAAGCGTGCTAAATCGATTTCAGTACTTTCTGAGGAGGAGTTGGTTGTCGGTATGGTTCGTCCGGAGTCTCATCTGATGACAAAAGCAAGCCGAGCTGCGGCTAGGTTATTAAAGGGAGTAGCTACTGAGATAGCTCAGCAAATGCCTCCGCGTTCTACCACACCTCCACAGACCACATCTGATGCTGCATCATCCCCGTCTATGACTGATTCTGCACGTATTATCAGTTTGGAGTCTAGAGTTCGGGATTTGGAGGCCATCACCACCTCCTTATCATCTCAAGTTCTGTCTCTGTCCCAGAATTTGACTAAGCAGACTAAAGCTTACTCACTATTGCTCAAGACCAATACCACGTTGGTAGATGATGTCGCTGATAAGCAACGGCAGATCGACAGACTTGATCGTCTAGTTACCAGCCTTCTCAAGGACAAGCCATCTCAGGGGGAGCTGTTCATATATTTGGAATCCTGCAGAGAGGATGAACTCGCGAAGAAGAGACGAGATGATACAGACGATGATCCCACTGCTCCGAAAGATAGTGAGCTGGCTGGTCCTTCAACAACTGGTCAGTAGGCTGTTGTTCAGGGGGAGTCTGGTGTTGGTGCTGGTGCTGGTGGTGGAACTAAGACTATTGGTGCTAATGAAGGTGAAGCTAGTATGGAATAAGATTGATTGTAACTATTTAACATTGTAACTTAGAATTATTTTGTTATATATTCGACTTGAGATTTATAATTACAAGTTAAATATGTTTTAAATAAGTTTTAAGTAATATACAATTAATAAAGGTTATGTAGAGTATTGATCGAAAGTCTTCCGACTTATAGACAGTTGTGTGGCGTGTCCCGATTTAATATCGGCGGTCAAACATTTACTATAATCTTTGCATTTTAGACTTGAGAATGTTAAGATTGACAAGCTAATTATGCAATGGAAATTATGATATTAATTAATTATAAACTTGAATGTTTGGTGATCATTATTGTTCACAATACATTAATGCTTAAATTTAATTAATGTTCCGATATTATAAGACTTTTGTAATCTTAGATTGATTATAATTATATTTATGATCAATGAAAGATTTATAAGTTTATATAATGAGCAGTAGATACACCAAGGCATTAATAAGGAAATTCTTAGATTTATTCAGGAAAATCAATGAAAAGACTTATGTTATTAATATTTTCTTTGTGTGTGTGCTTTTATAGGTTTAGTAATGTTCAATCTATCAGATTCTGAAAGCGATGAGATAGATGAAGAGATCGATTTTGACTTAGAAGGAGAGTTTGTACCTCCTGTAGATTGGACTTCTGTTCCAGAAGTTAGGTTAGACGAGGGTGTAGATCTCGATGCTAATATTGATGAACACATCGTGAGCCCATAAAAAACGAAAGTTATTATTCAGGATGAAAATGGAGAAAGAGTTATTCATTTAGATGAAAATCTAGATGAGTCAACTGATTCTGATTTTGAAGATGATCTTCCTGATAAACTTAAAAATAATCCGATGTTTAGGCCTTTGAAGAAAAAGAAAAAGGAAAAGACTAGGATTAGTGAAGTTGACATCACAGGAAAGCGTATACCGAGAAGAGGTATTATTGGATGGTACTACGACGCTGATTTGAAGCTTTTTGCTATAAAGAGATTTGACGGAGTTCAATACTTTGAGAAGAAGCTTGCATTCTTCAGTTCTTTGTCTAGGTTTGAAATTCGAGACTTGGCTAGATTAGAACTGAATAACCCCAGTAATGATCCTTTTGGTAGATATGTAGAAAAGATTATCAAGACTGAGTGTTGGTCAATGAAATTTGAAAGAATTAAGCCAAGAGTTGGAAAGACTATCAAACTTGACGAAAGAAGCAAAAGAACAGGAAGGCGTCGAAGAAGGAAAATATATCCAGCTGTGAAATGCATACAACAGATTCCATTAAAGACTATGCCTCAAGATATCTTAGGTAAGTTAAAGAGATGGTCTGTGGATTCTGTGACTGGTGAAGCTCTTATGTTTGAACACGATGATGAAGTTGAAGATGAAGAGAAAGAAATCTTAAAGATTTATGATCGTCGACATCTAATGAACTTATCAAAGGCTGACCTATTGATGTTACACAAGAATAGGATCACTACAATTGAAGGATGGGAAGATGTTGCTCGAGATTATCAATCTATGGTAAAGACATGCATAAAGCTTAAGATATATGCGGGTAGCAAAATTTATAAGTGATTACCAAAGACAACTTGAAGACAAAGACGCTAGAGCTATTGTCAAGGGGGAGTCTGTTGGGACATGTTTTGTGACAACAGATCTAGCTTGTAATAGGACTTTTGATAATTGTAACCAAGTTTGTACATTGGTTTTGAATTGTAATGAAAAATATTGGTTGGTAAACATTTTAGAGTAAAATATTAAAATGCTGAAAAAATCTTGACCATGTTTGACTGCGAACCGAGTCAGTTCGCTGGGCCAAAGTGGGCTGCGAACTGAGTCAGTTCGCAGAGCCCAACACCCGCGAACCGAGACGGTTATATATGAAAATTAGGTTTTAAACCGAATTAACTTTTGCCAAATAGAAATACGAATTTTCTGAGTTTTTCCAGAGATATTCAAAACTTGCTAAAGGCTAGGTATTGATCGTTTAATCCATTATAATCATTACAAAGCATATTAGTAATCCGACTCGCTATATTTGCAAAACAAATCGTTATAGATCCTATAACTAGTATTGAGGGATTCCGCACCTTAATACCTTAGATAATCTCATTATTGATCCTATACATACGGACTTACAAATTGTTCTTATAATTATCAAGTACTATTCCGCAAGTTTCTTGATATTCAATCAAAACTAAAGTTAAGTTTAGATCAGATCGATCCTAACAAGTGGTATCAGAGCTTTGGTCAGTTTTGATATAAGAAAATTCGAATCAATTCAAGATGACTTCTGAGAATATAGATGGAATTCAGGTTAACAAGATCGCAATGCTCAAACCCACTGAGTATGACATGTGGAAGATCAGAATTAAACAATACATATTGCTTACTGATTATATGATGTGGGAGGTGATAGAGAATGGGCCAAAGTATGTTATTGGTGCAGATGGTGTCAAGCAGCCCAGATCTCTTCCAACCACTGATGCTGAAAGAAAAGAAAGAGCAACTGAGATGAAGGCATTAAGTACACTATTATTGTCTATACCTAATGAATATCAGAGGAGGTTTGAGAAGTGTGTTGATGCCAAAGAATTATGGACTGCAATTGTTAAAAGGTTTGGTGGGAATGACAGCACTAAGAAGACACAAAGATCCATTCTTAAAAAACAGTTTGAGAATTTTAATTCAGTAAAAACTGAAACTTTAACCCAAACTTTTGATAGATTCTCAAAACTTGTTGGTGATCTTGAAAATCACAATGTTAAGATTGATAAGGATGATCTTAACAGAATATTTTTAAGATCTCTAGGTGGTAGCTTTAAGACAAGGGAATGATCTTGATGAAAAGGAATTGGATGATCTATATAATGACTTAAGATCATTTGAATCAGAAGTAGAGAGCAAGAAACAAGTTACTGGATACTCTAATAATGCTACATTTATCTCAATGGGTGCATCTCAAAGTCAAAGTACAAATCACTTTGGATCTACTTCAATATCATATGGATCAACTGTACAAGATCCATCCTCTGATCATATACTGGAAGCATTCTTTGCTAGTCACATAAATTCTTCATTAACTAATGAAGAGTTAGAGCAGGTGAATCCAGATGATCTAGAGGAAATGGATCTTAAATGGCAAATGGCTATGTTGACTGTAAGAGCCATAAGATTTATGCAAAGAACTGGAAGGAATAACTTTGCATATAAGAGTGAAGATGGAGCTTGTTGAGACATGTTTTGTGACAACAGATCTAGCTTGTAATAGGACTACTGTAATTCTTATCATGTTTGTGCATTGGTTTAGATTTGTAAAAATATATGATATTAGTTTGTTATTATTATTTGTTAAATATAATAATATTGACAAGTAACGAATACAAATTAAAGTCAGAATTGCGAATTGAGATTTCAAGTCGCAAGTCATAACTTGCGAGATGAGATCTAGGCTCGCAACCATTGTGGACTCGCAACCCTTATCAATTGCGAGCTGAGTTACTGAACTGACTTAGGCTTGCGAGTTGAGTTAACTCGCAAAGCCCACGGGCTGCGAGTTGAGACGAGTATTTAATTAATATTCTGATGAATTATTCGACATCGATTATTTTAATACGTGTTGGGACATATTATTGTGACAACAGATCTAGCTTGTAATAGGACTAGTGTATTTATTGTCAAACTTGTATAAATTGGTTTAGACTCGTAAATATATGATATTAACTTGTTATTATTATTTGTTAAATGTTATTGAACAAGTATCGATTTCAAGTTAAAGTCAAAATTCGCAAATTGAGAAGTCAACTCGCAGGTTTGACCTGCGAGTTGAGATCTCATCTCACAACCATCTGGACTCGCAGCTCTCAGCTGCGAGTTGAGATCTGGGCTCGCTGATATCTGGACTCGCAGGTCTTACCTGCGAGTTGAGATTTGGGCTCGCAATCATCTGGACTCGCAGGCCCATGGGCTGCGAGTTGAGTCAACTCGCAAAGCCCATGGCCTGCGAGTTGAACCAGATATAAATATTTTAATGCTGCTCATTATTAAAGGGAGACCTAGAAATCCGTGCCAGAAATACACACACCAAATATTTTAAGTATTCTCTCCTCGAAATCTGTGCAGATATAAAAGCATTTATTGAATAGGCTCGGTTTTGATTGTTTAACACTAGTTAATATCAAAACGAAGCTTGTTAATTAATTGCAAAGTTATATAAGCAATAAACCTTAAGTATTGAGGGATTCCGCACCTCAATACCTAAAAGATAATCCGTTATCGCTAACCAAGATCTAGAGACTTACAATTGGTATCAGAGCTTTCGGGCTTAGAAACATTGTGGTTACAAGGTTTTTGGTTATATAACATCTTTAGGGTCGTTTTTCGAACGAAATCTACGGATTTATTCGTAAAATACCAAAAAGTTTCAGTTCCCAGATTTCGAGGCGCCGTTTTGCGAGTTGAGATTAGGGTTACTGTTATCTGCGAGTTGAGATTAGGGTTTGTGCGAGTTGAGTTTCTGCGAACCGAGTTCCATTGCGAACTGAGTTCCTTTGCGAACTGAGATTTCTGCGAAGCGAACTGAGATTCCTGCGAACCGAGTTCCATTGCGAACTGAGTTCCTTTGCGAACTGAGATTTCTGCGAATTGAGTTTAGTTGCGAGTTGAGATTTCTGAATACGCAAGATAACTTAATTTTTGATTTTAAAATGTCTGATTTGAGCCGAATGATCGAGATGGAACACGAGGTTGGCAAATCTAATGTTCCACCGAAGCTACTCAGACTTGAGGACTATTATGGGTGGAAAGACAGGTTCGAAAGCTACTGTAGATTCCATGACATAACTATCTGGCTGTGTATTAAAAACGGATATGTTGCACCTACAGCTGAGGTAGGGAACGCAACAGTGATTGTGACTTATGATCGAATGAATGACCATCAGAAGAAAGAATTCACCATCGATAATAAAGCACATTCTTCAATTAAGATGAGCCTTCCTAAGGAGATCAACCATCAGTTGAAGTCCTTTCACACAGCTAAAGAGCTGTGGGACGCTCTAGAAAAGAGATGTGAGGGGAGCCCTCAGGTGAAAGCTGGTAAATGTAATCTTCTAAAAAAGCAGTTTATGGTATTTAAGGCTTTTAGAGAAGAAGATCTTGAGGCTTACACCACCCGTTTCTATCATCTATTAAGTGAGCTTGACGACCATGCTATCTTTTATAATGACAAGGAGAAAACCGACAAGTTTATTGAGGGTTTACCTTGTAAATGGGAGATGTACGGTATCATGCTGAAAGATAATGATGAAAGATATGCAACCATGACCCTAGAGAAAGCGATTGATAAACTAAGGGGTTATGACTTCTCTAAGAAAACGAGAGATACGGATTCTGATCATCTACAGAATCCTGGTCTGTACCATGGAAAGACTAGTATCTCTAATTCCTCATCCAATTTGACCACGGCTTTGTTTGCAGGTGAAATTGATGAGATTGGAGAAAAATTGACTGAGGATCTCTGTTTCATTGCTTCGGATAACGGTGATAAACGAAACAGGAACACCACCTCAGATAAATCCACTCAAGGGCATCATAAGATGCCGATGAGTGTGAAATCAGCCGAACAACAACTTTCTGTGTTGGCATCGTTCGTTGCTTCTTATGAAAACTATATTCAAGGGAAGATAAACGATCCAGCACAATTTGATGAAGATTATGATCAGGTTGATCCTGACGACTTAGAGGAAATGGACCTCCAGTGGCAACTGGCTATGGTGTCAAGGAGAGTAAAGAATTTCCTAAAGCGTACGGGTAAGAAAGTAGTTGGAAATCGACCAGGTTTTGACAAGTCCAAGGTCAAGTGTTATAATTGTCAAGGTTACGGACACTTTGCCAGGGAATGCCAAAGACCAAAGCTTGATGCTGGATCTTCAAAACAAGATTCGGGAAGTAATCTAACTTCCAAAGTCTTAGTGGTTCAGCAAATAGATGGATCTTATGATTGGTCTACACCATCAGAGCAAGCTCTCATGGCTGAGATTGACGATCAAGAGAAACAAATTGAATCCACTTCCTACATGCCAACTACTGAAGAACTTCAAGCTAATGTGCCACACACTGAAGTTAAGGGGATTGAGGAAGATGTTCTCTACATCAACTCGACAGAAGAAATGAGTCCCAATGATTTTGTGGCATATATGGCTGATATTCAATCCGAAAAGAAAAAGGTATGTCTAGATCTCCTTACTCTCACCGATGTATGCTATTTAGTTACTGATCTTCAAACACAGGTTAGTGTCTTTGCAGAATCTAACAAAACCTTGACCTCAGAATTAGACTTAGCTAAGTCTGATGTTCGTCGGTTAGGTGAAGATAAATTAGCACTGAACGAGAAGATTAAGAGTGATACTCTAGATAAGACCAGTCTGACTGACATTATAAATGAACAATGCATTAAAATAGACGGGTTATATCTAAACCTTAATGAGCTTAATAGAAATATAGCTATTAGGGATAAGGAGTTATCAGAGTCAAATATGAAACTGGTAGAGCTGAATAGAAAATTTGAAGGTTATAGAACTTCTTCTTTGACCTTAAATAGAATAATTGGCTCTCAACGTAGTGTAAAGGATGTTACTGGCCTAGGATACTCAGATGTCCCTCCGCCTTTTAATGCCAATTACACTGCTTCCACTTCTGTTGACTTAGAAATGACAGACGTTAATCCTGAGACTGAGGATTTGGAAAATCAACAGTCTATTGCATCTGAGATCCAAAAGGAGACTGTCAATGATTCATCTTTAACCAAGAGTACAGTCAAATCTCTCACTAAAGTACAATTCGTATCAAGTGGGATGACTGGAAGTACTGATGGAAATAATGAAGTCATTAAGAAACATAAGGAGTTACCTTCAGTGTCTTTTGATCAGATAAAGAAGGAGTCTGCTAAGACTGCTAAGTCACGAAAGCAGATGTCATGCTTCAAATGTCATCAACGAGGACATGTCTCTTCTTGTTGTCCAAATAAGAAGAATGAAGCTGCTCCTAAGCGCGAGGCCAGTGATAAGTCTAAAAATATCTCTAGCATAGACAGGTTAGGTACCAGACCTGGTATTGGTATTAAACCTGTGACTGCTCTGAAAAGAGATGCATCTCACAGTGTCTCGCCACCAAAACCTAAACGGCATGAAAACTCTGCTAAGGATCAGGTGCCGTCGAAGTTTATGACTCCGAGAAGGAACCAAAGTCATTTTGAGATTGGTTCTACATCTCGCACACAAGGAGTTTACCAAGGGTCCTATGATAATCGTAGCCAAGGGCAAAAATCCCAGGGTTATATTTCGGGGAGGGTTGGAAATCAATCAACTTATAGACCCAGGACCACTAATCATCAGCAAGCTGATGCGTCTTCAAAGGTGACCAAAGCTCCCAATGGGAAAAATGGTTACTTTAAAGAGCTACAGTTTGTTGATGATAAGGGACAAACCAAGACCGTAATGGCTTGGGTCCCTCTTGATAACTGATTGTTTACAACTTGTATGTGCAGGAGCAGACTGGGAACAATGATAATTGGTGGTATGTTGACAGTGGATGCTCTAGGCACATGACAGGAACCAGAAGTCTACTGACAGACTTCAGAGGTGGACTGAGACAAGGAGTGCACTTCGCCGGTGATAAAGGAGGAGTAATTACTGGGAAAGGAACTGTTTCTAATGGAACTTTGACTCTAGAGGATGTGAATTATGTTGAAGAACTAACGCACAACCTAGTGAGTGTTTCCCAAGTCTGTGATAAAGGTCATCCTGTTCTCTTCACTGAGAAAGAGGCCTTGATCCTGAAGCCTGGTTTTATCATTCCCGATAAATGGATACTGATGAAAGCTCCAAGGAAGAAGGACATTTATGCTATCAACATGAATGCTCCTATTACTTCAATGGTGTCTACTTGTCTGTTATCCAAGGCTTCAGAATCAGACTCTCTCCTATGGCATAGGAAAATGGCACACTTAAACTTTCGAAAAATGAACTATATAACCAAACATGGGTTAGTTCTGGGTGTACCACCGAAGAGTTTTGCATTTGAAGACAAGTGTATATCCTGCTTGAAAGGAAAACAGCATAAGAAACCACACAAGTCTAAAAATGTGAACTCTATTTCCTCGCCTTTTGAGTTGCTACATATGGATCTCTTTGGCCCAATAAGCAAGAGAAGCATAGGTGGCAAATGGTACTGTCTGGTTGTCACAGACGATTTCTCTAGATTCTCTTGGGTATTCTTTTTGGGATCTAAGGATGAAACTCCGGGCATTCTTATGGAGTTTCTAGATCTAATAGAGAACATCTATAGAAAAAGAGTTAAGAGAATTCGTAGTGACAATGGGACCGAGTTCAAGAATTCTACATTGAATGTATATTGCTTAAGCAAAGTCATTCAACATCAATTCAGTGCACCATATGAACCTCAACAAAATGGTGTTGCTGAAAGGAAGAATAGAACTCTAATTGAAGCAGCGAGAACAATGCTTGCAGATTCAAGGCTTCCGGTCATATTTTGGGCAGAAGCAGTGAATACAGCATGTCATGTTCTCAATCGGGTTCTTACGGTGAAAAAGCAGAACAAGACATGTTATGAGCTTTTGAACAAAAAGAAACCGAACTTAAAAGGGTTTGAACCCTTTGGAGTTTCATGTACGTTGTTGAAAACGAGTCATCAACCTAAATTTGGTGAAAAGGCTGACGAAGGATACTTCCTAGGTTACATGCCTAACTCACCAAACAAAAGGGCCTTCAATAAAAATTCGGGACGTGTTGAAATAGTTTATAACATCGAAGTTACGAGCTATACACATGACTCACATAAGGGATTGGATTGGCAGTTTGACTATTCAGATCTTTTCAAGTCATTTAAAGTCCCTATCAGTGACTATGTCAGTAACTCAGACATTCCTGAGCATTTATTGTCGGGAGATGAGGATCCCACTCCTTCTCCAACATCGAGTGCTCAAACGTCTGATGCTAGGAATATTGTCGATACTGATGTTGTCCCCCCTATCGAGTCACAACTACCTCAAGATGATATACCTCAAGAGAGTGAAGATCCTGAAATTGCTTCTCAAAGGGTTATGGATGATGTTCTTACTCCTCTGAGACAATTAAGGATATCAACTACTAATGATGGTATACCACCCTTGGAGGAAATTGGTGCCAACTTACAGGATGATATTCCAGTTGAACCTGTTACTTCAACAAGAATTAATAGGATTCATCCAATTGATAATATCATCGGTGATCCAAATTCTCCTGTTCTGACTCGAAATCAATCTAAAGCTAGTACATCCACTCATTCAAGCTTGTATGCTGAAATGAACGAGACAGGGATTTCAAATCTATGTCTATATTCATGCTTTATCTCACAAATTGAACCTAAGAATGTTCAGATAGCTTTGAAGGAAAATTCGTGGGTCGAGGCAATGCAGGAAGAACTGTCTCAGTTCACAAAATTGCAAGTTTGGGAGTTGGTTGACCTACCTGTTGGGGAATATCCAATTGGAACTAGATGGGTATTTAAGTGCAAGAAAGACGATCGAGGAATCGTAATTCGCAATAAAGCTCGTCTAGTTGTCCAAGGTTTTAATCAACAAGAGGGGATTGATTACAATGAAGTGTTTGCGCCTGTGGCTAGGCTTGAAGCAATTAGGTTATTTTTAGCATTTGCAGCCTCAAAGAAAATAAAAGTATTTCAGCTGGATGTTAAAAGTGCCTTCTTGTATGGCAAAGTCAAAGAAACGGTGTATGTTTCTCAACCACCGGGATTTACTGATCCAAAGTATCCAGATAGAGTATATCGTCTCGATAAGGCTCTATATGGATTACATCAAGCTCCGAGAGCGTGGTATGAGACACTGTCCACTTATCTTCTTGAGAATGGATTCACAAGAGGAAGAATTGACAGTACACTCTTTGTGAAATGGAAAAGAAGAGACTTTCTACTTGTTCAAGTATATGTTGACGATATCATCTTTGGGTCATCTGACGAAAGGATGTGTAGTGAATTTGAAAAGGTTATGAAGAACAAGTTTGAGATGTCAGCAATGGGTGAATTGACATTTTTCTTAGGATTGCAAGTCGATCAAAAGAAAGATGGATATTTCATTCATCAGACTAAGTATACTAATGAGCTTCTAGAACGATTCAAGATGGAAGAATCAAGAATTTTTCATACTCCTATTCCGGAAGCCCATGGTATTGGTCCAGATACATCGAGTGATAGAGACGTGGATCCTACTCTTTACAGGGCCATGATTGGATCACTAATGTATCTTACAGCATCAAGGCCTGATATAATGTTTGCAGTATGTGTCTGCGCAAGATATCAAGCTACTCCTAAAGAATCTCACATGCAAGCAGTAAAACGGATTCTTCGTTACCTCAAAGGGAAACCGAAGCTGGGACTTTGGTATCCGACTGATGGAGACTTAGATTTTGTGGCTTACACTGATTCTGATTACGGAGGATGCAATCAGAATAGAAAGTCTACAACCGGTGGATGTCAACTCCTAGGAGGTAGACTGGTCTCTTGGCAATGCAAGAAGCAAACCTCAGTAGCCATTTCTACATGTGAAGCTGAGTATGTTGCAGCTGGCAGCTGTTGTTCCCAAGTTCTGTGGATACAACAGCAATTGCTTGATTATGGGCTGAATATAACAAATACGCCTATGATGATTGATAATGAATCAACGATCTCAATAACCAATAATCCAGTCAAGCACAGTAAAACTAAACATATTGATATTCGACATCACTTTATTAGAGACTGTGCTGAGAAAAACCTGATAAAGTTAGCTAAGGTTCCATCTGTGGATAATTTAGCAGACTTATACACCAAAGCGTTCGACAGAGCTCGATTCGAGAAATTGGTGCAACTAAATGGAATGAGAAATCCAGAGGATTAGTCTTCCATAGAGTTATTTTGTAATAATTAGCTGGTCTTATTTATTAGTTTATGCCATTTTTAAAAAAATAAAATAAAAAAAAAGGGAGAAAAGGGGTTAGGCGTATGGCATTCATTTGCTTGTTACCGTTGGGGAATCGCCTCCGATAAAGGTTAAGTCTTTATCAACTGGGAAATGATAGTAAATTAGAGGAATCGGCTTAATAAATGTAGGTAAAAGTCTTAAGTTAGATGTGTTAGTAGATTCAAATTTGTTACATGAACTTTACATCTTTAAAACCAGGCCTTCACTTATCTTTATTTTAGTATACTCCTCTCTCCACACGATATAATCTACTTGAAAAACTTTAGATCTAGATAGCTTCATTATATGATGTACTGGTAGGCAATGTCTGCTTTGATTTCTGAGCATATAATAAGCTATAAATCTTCTGTGTGTTATCTCGTGTGATTTACTATATGACGTATGACATAAGTCTTAATTGATGAAAGATAGTCTGACCATACACTGTTATCAAGAATCTATGAAAATATGTCAAGACAAATAATAAGAATTATGGCTGTTAGTGAAATTACTGGTGTCTCTATTGTACTAAGTACAGACCTGACTCCTTTAGTTTTGCCAATAGTTTCAAGCTTGGTTTGTCTATACTAAGGGATCTTCTGTTGTACTAAGTACAGAACTAGAACCACTAGTATCTACAAAACGAGTTTGATATTTGTCACATTTACTCAAGGGTATGTCATATGTTTCGAAAAGAACATCATTTAGTGACCTCTATCTTGCAAAGTGAAAGATACAGTGTTATGTGTTTTACTAAATTTCTCAGTATGTCATTTTTGAATCACATTTGGTAATACACATACAAACAATAAAAGGTTTGCTCGGAAATCAGTATAGACTTTGTTTATATGGATTATAATACCAGTAATCATCTTGAACTATCTATGATATTTAAATCACTTCATTTTGACATGAATATTATATTTTGTGGAAATAGGTAACCAAGTTATACTCTTATAAATGTAAGTTGATAAATGGTTAAGTTATGAGTTCTTATGTAACTTATTGTGAATTTCATAAGGTTTGCATACTAACAATCTTCTTAGATTTTTTACTCATCATTTGGTTCAGCTGTTTCTTTCTAATATGATCCCACTGTCGATAATTTCTTAATGCCCTCGATTAGGATCTATTTTACTTTATTTTATTGTAATTTTATTTTAGTCAAAGTGTTTCATTAATACAAGGGTAGTTGATACCAATGTTTATTATGAATCATTGAACTTTTATTTATTTCATTTTATCTTATTTCTCTTTATTTTATTTTTCTTATGTTTCTATTGTTCGTATTATTGCATCACAAGTGAAAGATCCTCAGATTTTAGACTTGTGCACGATTTCCTAAGTCTCACAAGTGAAAAATACCTTATTTTAGACTTGTGCATTTTTTCAAGAAAGACAAGTGAAAAATATTTTATTTTAGACTTGTTCGCTATTCCATAAGAAAAACAAGTGAAAGATCCTCAGATTTTAGACTTATACGCAATTTGGACTTAAAATTGACGTTTTGTAATTAAAATGTATTTTTAAACATTTTTTGCGAACCGAGAACAGGGCTGCGAGTTGAACTCAACTCTGCGAGTTGAGTTCTGCGAGCTGAGTTCAAATGGGTCAAAAGGGAGGCTGCGGGTTCAAACTTCCACACACTTGCGAATTCAAACTCCTGCGAACTCACACACACACTGCGAACTGAGTTTACTATTTCATTCATTTTCAAAATTTCGATTTGAACATCAGCCGTTTGACCTCATAACTTTTATCCACTTCACCTTTGCGAATCTTTTGAGGTAAAAATCAAACATATCCACCGTGTAACTTAATCATAATCCACATTTTAAATAAAATGAGGGTTTTGGTTTTTAAAATTTCAAATGTCATTCAAAACTTGCTCAAATGGACAAGAAACCTTAGGTTTATGTTAATCGGAGCATAGTGGATAAAATGACATAGGCCGATTGACTTGTAACTTGCTAAAATTGAAAATTAATTGTGATGTCATTTCAGCAGTTCATCCTGCGAGTTGAGATTCAACTCAACTCGCAGGTCAATGGTCAGTCAATCCTGCGAGTTGACTTGCGAGTCCAACCTGAGAGTTGACTTGCAAGTCTGACTTGCGAGTTGAACTTGCGAGTTGAACTCTGCGAGTTGACTCTTGCGAGTTGACTTTTGTTGACTCTTGCGAGCTGACTTGAACTCTGCGAGTTGAACTGGCGAGTTGACTTTGGTTGACCTGCGAGTTGAACTGGCGAGTTGACTTTGGTTGACCTGCGAGTTGAACTGGCGAGTTGACTTTGGTTGACCTGCGAGTTGAACTTGCGAGTTGACTCTGGTTAAACTGCGAGTTGAACTCTGCGAGTTGAACTGCTTGCGAGTTGAAATTCTTTTTAATTTGTAATTTAATTTAATTTACGAACTCTAGATTTTTATTAATTAAGAGTTATAAATTAGTTAACAATTAGACGTGTAGACTTAAATGAAAACACGTAAAATTGTACACTTTAAATGGTTATAAGGCTTACGACTTTGAGTAATAAGCTGTATTACCTTTAAACGAACATTCGAACATTAGATTTATTGAATTTATATATAATGAACGACTATAATTGTTAATTAAGTTTCTTAACTTAATAGTTCAATTGTAGTTCGTAGATTATATAAGTCTCTCAATATTTGTTAAACTAATTGTCTAACATTTGTGTGATCTTTGATATTACAGATATGGCTCGACAATTCGTTGGACATCATAATGTTCTGGTCGATTTAGACGTAGATGCCCGTGGTGCATCTAGATTGACTCGGGTTCTTTCTTATCTGGCATGATCGAGGATTCGATATGCTATCACCGAGTCACCGGCCCTATCACGAGATATACTAACCCAGTTCTGGGCTAATATTGTATATGATACATCGGTGAATCCTCCAGTCATCCAGACAAGAATAAATGATCGTCCTGTTATCTTTTCTGCTTCAGATCTTAGGAACATTTTACAGTTGGGAACTGTGGAGCTGGAAGATGGACCAACTAAGTTTCCGTTGGACTTTATCGAGGGAGCTTTAGGACGTATGGGGTATGTTGGACCCAAGAGAGGCCGTCAGTTTCTGAAAGCTCTCGTGTTCGGAGAATGGAGATTTTTACTCCATGTCTTGGTCACGATCTTTGGGCCAAAGAAAGGAGGATATGATGAGCTTAGCTCTTCTCTATTATCGGCTGCACTGTCACTGGTTTACAATAAACCATACAGTTTTTCAGACTATGTTTTTGGAGAATTTGTTAGACAAATCTTGGGAGGTGTCAGGTCTCAGTTTATGCTATATCCCAGATTTTGTATGCTTATCATTCGGGCTTCGATTCCTGACTTGCCAGACTTTCAAGCTGATTTTAAAGTTGATACCATAGGGCTGAGGGCTTATAATGCCATGTTTATGCAAACTTCAAGGAGGTTTGAGATGCAGCCACAGCCGACAGAGCTGTTTGGGTTTTTGCTTAATCCAGATTATGTGACGCCACCAAATCATGGTTGGCTGGATGTTGATGTGGCAGAGGGTGCTCCTGAGCCACAAGAACTGATCGAGGAGGTTTTGATTCAGGTGCATCAATCTGGGCAAGAGATTAATGCTGATGTTGCAGCCGAAGTGGTGCAACAAGTACTGGCTGATACTGATGATGCCAATGATCCCATCATGCGAGATGTGGATCAGTATGTTGCTGAAGCACCAAGGGTTGCAGAACCCACCACTGAGGCACCAGAGGCTGCCGGTCCATCGGGCAGAGATGGAGAAGCTGCTTCGGCTTCTGAATCTGAGTCTGATGATGATGATGAGACTGGACCACCAGGGTTTGTCTCCGGTATCCCTGAAGGGATGATTCGTCAAGGATCAAAGTTGATTATGGATCCGGCATTGAAGTTAAAGAGGAAAGCCGTGGACCAAGATCCCGATTTTGTTTTGGTTGATGAAGATGAGGATGAAGAAGAAGAGGAGGAGGTGCTCATTACTCGACCTCGCAAACTGCTCAGACAAACAGCTTCAACCTCTGCAGCTCATCTACAATCCAGTTCTACGCCCTTAGAGGCTGAAATGATTGCTGCTTTGGTTCGCCCGTCTTCGCACCCAACCACCAAATCTAGCAGGGTCGCAGCACGTCTATTAACCGATGTTGCTACCGAGATAGCGAAGAAAATGCAACCGCCCGCTCCCACGCCACCAACCACCACTACTGCTGCTCCATCCACCTCCTCTGCGACTGATTCTGATCATATTAATAGCTTAGAGTCCAGAGTTCGAGAGTTGGAAGAAACCGTCAAATTCTTGATTTCTCAAATGCTGTCTATGTCTGATAACATGACTAATCAGAATGATGCCTACTCACTGCTCATCAAGACGAATAACAATCTGATAGATGATGTAGCTGACAAGCAGAGGCAAATTGATAGACTTGATCGCCTGGTCATCAGCCTTCTGAAGGACAAGCCATCTCAAGGGGAGGTATTAATATATCAAGAGTCCTGCAAGGAAGATGAGCTGGCGAAGAAGAATAAGAATGATGAAGACGATGATCCCGCAGCTGGAAAAGATAGTGAGCTGGCCGGTCCTTCAACGACTGGTCAGCAGACTACATTTCAGGGGGAGTCTGCTGAAGCAAGTGGTAGTGGAGCTGGTGCTGGTACTGCGAAGGGTGGAGCTGAAGAAGGTGACACTTGTATTAATATAGATTGAGTGTAATTATTAATACATTGTAACTTTGAATCATTTTGTAATTAAGATGTTTGAACTTGAATGTTTAAAATGTTATAATTATGAATGTTCGTATATTATAAGTCTTTTGTAATTCTAGATTGACTATGATCGATAAAAGAGTTATAGGATCATATAATATATGATGTTCGCATATTATAAGACTTATTCAAATTTTAGATCGATTATCATAATCGATGAAAGATTTGAATAAGTATATATAATATATTTCAAATACACAAAGGGATTAATAAGAAAAATCTTAGATTGATTCAGGGAAATCAATGAAAGAACTTATGATATTAATCTATTTGTGTATATATTTCTATAGGTCATGAAATGTTGAACTTATCAGATTCTGAAGGCGACATGCCAGATGAATTAGATGAGGACATTGACTTTGACCTCGAAGAAGGAGAGTTTGTACCTCCTGAAGATTGGACTTTCATTGTTAATGATGGGGCAGACGACTGTGTAGATCTTGACGCTGATGTTGTTGAACACATTGTAAGCCCATCTAAAACTAAAGTGGTCATCAAGGAAGAAGATGGAGAAAGGGTTGTTGAGTTAGATGAAAGTCTAGATGACTCAACCAGTTCTGAATCAGAAGATGACCTTCCAGAAAAACTCAGAAATAATCCCATGTTTAGACCTCTGAAAAGGAGAAAGCAAAAGGTTGGGATGTCTGAAGTAGATATAACTGGAAAGAAAGCTCCAAGGAAGGGGATCATCGGCTGGTATTTTGATTCTGACTTGAAACTTTTCGCTATCAAAAGATTTGACGGAGTTCAATATTTCGATAAGAAGCTTAAAGTATTCAGTTCGCTTCCTCGATTTGAAGTTCGAGACTTGGCACGCTTAGAACTGATAAATCCCAGTAATGATCCCTACGCAACGTATGTTGAGAGAATCATTCGGACTGAGGGTAGATCAATGAAGTTTGAGAAGATTAAGCCAAGAGTCGGAAAGACGATCAAATTAAAGGAACGAAGTCAGAGAACTGGCCGAAGATTAAGGAAGAAAACTTATCCAGCTGTCAAGTGCATACAGCAGATACCACTAAAACCTATGCCACAGAATATTCTGGGAAATCTTCTGAATTGGCACGTGGATTCTGAGACTGGTGAAGCTGTCATGGTTGAAGCTGATGATGAAGTTGAAGGAGGAGAAAGAGTAATTCTGACAGTCTATGACCATCGACACCTGATGAATCTGTCAAAGAAGGACCTATTGAAGTTAAACGAAAATAGGATCCTGACGACTGAAGCATGGGGTGATCTTGCAAGAGATTATCAATTAATGGTGAAGACTTGTGTTAGAATGAAGATTCATATGGGCAGTAGAATTTACAAGTGAAGACCAAGGACAAAGTTGAAGATAACGACGCTAGAGCTATTGTCAAGGGGGAGTCTGTTGGGACATATTATTGTGACAACAGATCTAGCTTGTAATAGGACTAGTGTATTTATTGTCAAACTTGTATAAATTGGTTTAGACTCGTAAATATATGATATTAACTTGTTATTATTATTTGTTAAATGTTATTGAACAAGTATCGATTTCAAGTTAAAGTCAAAATTCGCAAATTGAGAAGTCAACTCGCAGGTTTGACCTGCGAGTTGAGATCTCATCTCACAACCATCTGGACTCGCAGCTCTCAGCTGCGAGTTGAGATCTGGGTTCGCTGATATCTGGACTCGCAGGTCTTACCTGCGAGTTGAGATTTGGGCTCGCAATCATCTGGACTCGCAGGCCCATGGGCTGCGAGTTGAGTCAACTCGCAAAGCCCATGGCCTGCGAGTTGAACCAGATATAAATATTTTAATGCTGCTCATTATTAAAGGGAGACCTAGAAATCCGTGCCAGAAATACACACACCAAATATTTTAAGTATTCTCTCCTCGAAATCTGTGCAGATATAAAAGCATTTATTGAATAGGCTCGGTTTTGATTGTTTAACACTAGTTAATATCAAAACGAAGCTTGTTAATTAATTGCAAAGTTATATAAGCAATAAACCTTAAGTATTGAGGGATTCCGCACCTCAATACCTAAAAGATAATCCGTTATCGCTAACCAAGATCTAGAGACTTACAATACGAATTACTGAGTTTTGAGTTTCCAGAGAATATTAAATAGACTAACGGCTAGGTTTTGACTGATTAACATTCGTTAATATCAAAACAAAGCATATTAGTTAATAGAATCGCGTTATAATCTTGAATTAATCATATTGAGGGATTCCGCACCTTAATACTATAGATAACGGAGTTATCGAACCAAGATCAGTGGACTTACAATTGGTATCAGAGCTTTCGGGCTAAAAACATTGTGGTTTCAAGATTTTAGTCGATATAACGCGTGATTTCGGGTTGTTTTTAGCACTCTAAGTACTTTTTACGACCAAAAATCAATCTCTGGACATTTTTGGGTTTGTTTAAGATCGAAATTCTCTGGTTTAATCGTGAAAATACTTAATAATTTCAAAACTTGAATTTTTCAGCGGTTTCGCGAGTTGAGATTAGGGTTTCAGCTAGGATATGCGAATTAAGCTGCGAACTGAAATTTCTTGTGAATTCAGTTCTTCTGCGAACTGAGTTCTTTTGCAAACTGAGATTACTTGCGAACTGACTTGTGTTGCGAACTGAGATTATCTATACTCGCAAAACAATCTGATTTTTGACTTTTACGATGTCTGACTTAAGTAAGATGATTGAGATGGACCACGAGATTGGAAAATCTAATGTTCCACCTAAATTGCTCCGACTTGAGGATTACTATGGATGGAAGGACAGGTTTGAATCATACTGTAGATTCCATGACTTGTCTATTTGGATGTGTATCAAGAATGGATACGCTGCACCTACTGCTGTTGTTGAGAATGCTACTATGGTTGTACCCTATCACAGGATGAATGATAACCAGAAGAAAGATTTTGAAATTGAAAATAAGGCTCATTTCTCAATTAAAATGAGTCTTCCTAAGGAAATCAATCATCAGTTAATGTCTTTTCATACTGCTAAAGAGCTCTGGGTAGCTCTTGAGAAAAGATGTGAGGGTAGTCCACAGGTTAAGGCTGACAAGAAAAATCTTCTGAAAAAGCAGTTTACTGTGTTTAAAGCTTTTAGAGAAGGAGATCTTGAAGCTTATACCACAAGATACTACCATTTACTGAGTGAGCTAGATGACCATGAGATTTTCTATACTGATGTGGAGAAAACCGACAAGTTTATTGAGGGTTTACCTTCCAAATGGGAAATGCATGGAATTATGCTCAAAGATAATGATGAGCGATATGCTACAATGACTCTTGAGCAGGCTATAGATAAGCTCAGAGGTTATGATTTCACTAAGAAAACGAGAGAGACAAACTATGATCAATTATAGAATCCTAGATTGTATCATGGAAAGTCTATTCTCTCAAATGTTTCATCTAGTACGACCACTGCTCTCTTAGTTGGTGAAACTGATGAAAATGGTGAAATGGTAACTGAGGATTTGTGCTTTATCGCTTTATCTGGAAGTCAAACAAAAGGGAAACCTACTGAGAAGTCACCTCAAGAGCATCATAAGATGCCTATGAGTGTGAAATCTGCTGAACAACAACTATCTGTTCTTGCTTCTTTTGTTGCTTCCTATGAGAACTACATTCAGGGGAAGATCAATGATCCAGCTGTGTTTGATGAGGATTATGATCAGATTGAACCTGATGACCTTGAAGAAATGGATCTTCAGTGGCAACTAGCAATGGTGTCAAGAAGAGTTAAGAATTTCTTAAAACGTACTGGTAGAAGGGTAGTAGGAAATTGACCAGGGTTTGACAAATCCAAGGTTAAGTGTTATAATTGTCAAGGTTACGGACACTTTGCTAGGGAATGTCAACGACCAAAAGTTGATATTGGTAATGGAAGACAAGACTCGGGAAGTACTTTAACTTCCAAAGTCTTGGTGGTTCAGCAGATGGATGGTTCTTATGATTGGTCTACTCAGTCTGAGCAAGCTCTTATGGCTGAAATAGATGATCAAGAGAAACCTGCTGAATCTACATCCCATATGCCAACTGATGTGGATTTTCAATTTAAGGTGCCGGAGGTAGAAGTCAAAGCAAGTGATGACGATGTGCTCTACATCAACTCAACTGAGGATATGAATCGTGATGAGTTTTCGCACATATGGCTGATATTCAAACAGGCTAGTCATCAACCTAAATTTGGTGAAAAGGCTGACGAAGGATACTTCCTAGGTTATGTGCCTAACTCATCAAACAAACGTGTCTTCAATAAATCTACGGGACGTGTGGAAATAGTTTATAACATTGAAGTTACGAGCTACACACATGACTTGCATAAGGGATTAGATTGGCAATTTGATTATTCAGATCTCTTCAAGTCATTTAAAGTCCCTATCAGTGACTATGTAAGTAATTCAGAGATGCCCGAGCATGTATTATTTGGAGATGATGATCTTAGTTCTTCTCCAACATCGAATGTTCAAACATCTGCAATTAGGACTATTGTTGATTCTGTTGAAGCTTCAACTATTGAGTCACAACAACCTTGTAACATCCTCTCCCGCGGTCTGGTAATTTCTATTATTTTAATCGAATATTTAATTGTTTTAGAAATTATTTAATATTATGTGTTTCATTGTGAAACGTAGATAAATAAGCCCTTTGACTTATTGTGACTAGTGAAATATTAGTCGTTTCAAAATTTGAAAGTTTTGATTTTCTGCGACACAAGGGTTGTGTCGCAGGTGGTGTCTGTGCGACACAATGGTTGTGTCGCAGGACTGTGTCGCAAAACGGGCTGAACTGAAATTAACTAAGGAGCTTAAGTGTAATTGCGAGATTAAATATATATACACACCGTCTAAGTCTTCCAGATCATTTCCAAAACATTTCCAAACCCTTAAAATCGTTTTTAGAGAGAGAATTGAGAGAGAAATTGAAAAGTAACTTTAATCTCTTAATTGAAGCTTTTGATCCGTGAATTCAAGGTAAGAATTTGATTGTTATGTGTTGTTGTTGTTTATAAGTGAATTATACCGATTGTAATAAATTACTTGTAGACCGTTAAACGCTTGTAAGACGTTATGTAATGTATTAATTGTAGACCGTTAAACGGTGATCTTTTGTAATTTTCGATTGTGAAATCATTGTACTGTTACATCTCGTATTTCCGCTTTAGCGGGGTGTGACATATCTAGTACAAAATGGCATCATTTACTTGTGATAAAACTTGCAAAAAATTGAATTCTCAATCTGACGTCACCTTTGCAGTTCATCCTGCGAGTTGAGTTCAAACTCAATTCGCAGATCTGACTTGCGAGTTGACTTGTTGACTTGCGAGTTGAACCTTGCGAGTTGACTTGTTGACCTCCGAGTTGACTTGTTGAGTTGTTCTGCGAGTTGACTGCTTTTGCGAATTGAATTGCGAGTTGACCACATTAATTTTAATTTACGAACTCTAGATTAATTACTTGATTAAGAGTTATCAGTTAATGTAGATCCCTCATGATGGATCTTTTCATCAAATCGAGTGGTGGAGACAAACACAAACGCAAAGAATATAAAGCTTAGAACAATGAAGTGCAAATCAATAATAATACTTTATATTTCTTTCTCAATAAAATAAGCAGCCAAAACAGAGAATAAGTGTGTGTAAAATCCCTCAAAAAGTCTCTTTCTAAAACCCTAACATTTGGGTATTTATACTAAACAAACTGGCCGGATTATGCGACACAAGCCTTGTGTCGCATAGATCACTATTGCGACATAATACTTGTGTCGCAACTACAACTAATGCGACACAAGGCTTGTGTCGCATAACACAGAAAATGTAATTCTAACTAACTCAATTACATTAACAAACACATTACAGACTTGACCAACTGACAGACACACTAAGATGCCTCAACAAACTCTCCCGTGTCTTCAGCTTGGTCTTCAAAATCTTCAATCAAACCCAGCCTGCTGGAAATACACCGCCAGCGTGTATTCCATGTGTTACACAGACGTTGACAATCCTTTGAAATTGAAATGCGATCTTCTTATTCACTGCATTTCTCTCATTAAAGCGAATCGGATTGTCAAACAGCTTTCTCAAATCTTTCTCTGAGAAATTTATCAAGCTCATTGGATCAAATATTCGAAATTGAGTTTTCTTCAATATTTTCAACGAGCTCTTCTCTGGTTGCTCTGTCTCAGGCACAAATACAAGAACTGCCTCACCGGTGTGAGCATCCAATTCCCAGTAGGGAAATCTTCTTAGAAAGTCCAGGGGAACTGTTTCCAGAGGAATCTTCTTTAAATAATTAGCCGGAGGATAATGCATTTTGATCAAAGGCTGATTGGTTACTGCATCAAACCGTTTCTTATAGATAATTCTGGTTCCCAGCGTCGGTTTGATAAACTTGTACCTTTTGGTACGAATCTCCCTTTGTAGAGTAGTCAGAATGAAGTTGGCACGATCATCATTTGACGGGTTAATCAAAGAGAGCTGAGCAAGACGATTAACTTCTCCTTTTGGCAGTGTGCTCAGCTTGGTGAATGATCTTTTGAAATATTGGATACCATCTAACCTCTTGATCATGAACAACCCGTTCGATATCTTCCAACTCTTGATTAATCCAGTATACGCTCCACTGACTTTGTACGATTTGCAGGTAACCGGCACTTGCTTTCCATCTTTTTCGTGCGGCCACTATTTAGCAAGTCTCTCAACTCTAGTTTCGATAACTTCAGATTCAGGAGTAGGAGCCTCAGATGTTTCTTCATCTTGAGTCTCAGATGCATTTTCAGTTTCATCTTCAGAGGAATCTGATTCAATTATCGGAGCATCATCATAGAACTCATCATCATTCAATCCTTCCTCTTCCATATCAACATCATCATCAGTTTCCTCAAAATTTTCATTTTCATCATCAGAATTGACTTCATTTATCATGCGTTGTATAAATGAGAGGTCTGCACAAGAATAATCGACAGCCAATGGTCTCGGCTGGCCTGGTGTGTGATGCACAGGAAAGTATTCTAAAGTTGGCATTTCATTACTATGTTCAATATGTACATCTTCATTTACAGACTCAGACCCCGGTCCACTTGGTTCTATTGATGGACCAGCGGGAACAGACTCCCTCGGACTAAGTGACCGGGTCTCAAAATCCCTAAACTTAACCTCTAAGTCAGTAATCCGGGAGGTTTGACTCTCAATCAGTGCAGCTTGAGACTGAATGATAGAAGCTTGATCGTCCATAGTCTTCTGCATTGCCTCGATCCGTTTCAAAAGTTGCTTGAGAATATCCGGATGAGGTTGCACTGGAGTCTGCAACTCTGAGGAGGTGGTTGCTGGAGAGGGGCTTGAAGAGGCGGTTCTTGAACCCGTGCCTGTGGCAGAGGAGAAAGTGGCCTAGGAATAGGAGCCGGATCAGCAAATTCGTCACCCTCCGAAGGCACGTAGGCCTCATTAACAATGTGCCCAAACAATGGCACATTAGGCGGGACCGGTGCGCCCCGTGCATAGTGACCGGAAACCACGAAGATTCGGGTATTCATCGGTGTTTGGCGAAATTGGTGTTGCGGAGCCACCGTTAAACCTGGGAGCAAATGATTTATCAATAATTGGACAAAACGTGGGTATAAAGCCCACTGTCCCTCCCCAACCTGGGCGTGGTCGACCATAATTCGAAAAATATAACCCGAGAAATTGTAGGGTTTGTTGTAGACCAATGCCAGCATGGCTGATGCAGTAGAATGGCTGATGCCATCGAAACCAGCCTTACGCCCAGATAGGCACACAATCATGATATGCATAAGATACCGCCAGACCTTTGTGAGAAAAGCCTTGCGATATTGATCGCGTGGGACACCTGGATATCCCATCCTAATCATGCCGCCAGCAATAAAGGCGTTGGCAAAAGTCACCGGCATGTCAGAGTCATCGGGAAACTGAAAGAACTCCCGAATGAGCTGCTCAGATAAAATGATTTCACGATCATGAACCCTGGAAATAAGCCTTGTATACGGGAGATCCGAATTAATCACAGCATTTGTCCAGAAATCCGTGACATGATCACGGTAAATAGTTGTGGTGGCCGTGATTGCATTATGTATTCTTGAACGGCGCAGAAATGCAATCATCGGGCGATACGGCGCCGCCGATTCTTTGTCGTCATCAAGAAAAGCCGTGACATTATGTCTCGGTTCCCAGAAATAAGCGTTCACGTAAATATCTGCCATAGCTGTAAGAACAAAGTAAACGTGGAAGCCGTTAGATATAAACACCTTTTCTAAAGATTGACTTTTTTAATTAAAAATGTACTACGACACAAGACTTGTGTCGCAAGACAACACAGCGACATAACGAGTTATGTCGCAGTTTTGCAATTAAATCAATTAATGATTTACAGCGACACAAGTGTTGTGTCGCAACATCACATGGCGACATAAGACAACGACATAGTAATTGTGTCGCACAACATGTCAGCGACATAACACGGCGGCATAACAGTTGTGTCGCATACTGTCAGCGACATAAAAACTGGCACATCCTGCGACACAACAGTTGTGTCGCAGGTTATGTCGCAAAGATGAACACGATGAAACCCAGATTTTTCAGTTTAAAAATTTTGGGGTTTTTGTGATCTAACCAACCTCGAGGATGCACAAGAATGTCAGGAACATAATTCCACAATTTATACACGCATTAAAAAACTTTAAGGCATTTAATTTCGCAAACATATCGAAAACTTAAAACCGAAACTTTAAAATACAAATGTTGACAGAAATACGAAGTAATAATGGATAAATCGGTACCTATTGATGCGTAGGAGTAAGTAGAACAAGAAGCAAGCGAAGAAACGAGCAGAAATCAACAAAAAAGTGCAAAAATTCGAATTTTTGAAAGTCAGTGAGTTGTGTTGCAGGATTCAATTTTTTTGTCGCTGGTAATTAGAAACTAATTAGAGCGACACGAGGGTATTTATACCCGGGACACAATGAGCGACACAGGGTTGCGACAAAAGTCTTGTGTCGCTGGTTGATCAGCATATTGTGCGACACAAGCCTTGTGTCGCTATGTTGGCAACACAATTATGCGACACAAGTATTGTGTCGCTGTGTTAGCAACACAAATATGCAACACAAGTCTTGTGTCGCTGAAGTCAATCAAGGGTTAAATTTTAATTTTTATTTGTGACACTTAGAAAAGATATTGAACAAAAACAGATATATAATAAAATAACATAAAAGAACGTTTTGAGAGGTGTCTATTTAGGGATCATATTAGAAAGACAGACTCGCAAGACAATGTCAAATTTTAATTCGATTATCAGTATAGTTGTCCAAATTTAAATTTATCAAGCAAAGTTAACAAGCCTGAGAAGCAATCTGTAACAAGACGATTATCAGTATTGTTTGTCCACTTAAACATGTAACACACTCAACTTCAAGCTTAGCATTTATTGTGAGAGTGAGTATGTCTCCGTGAATCCCACACAGATATACTCCTAGTATCAAGACATGCGCAAGACTTCGATTGTTTAGAGAAAGTATTTGAATTCAACATTTTTAAGAATCAAGCCGGCGGTGACAGGTCTGTACTGATGTACAACAAAGCGACTTAACTTGATTCAGGTTTAAGCAAAACCAGACTTGGTCAAACCATTTGGCGACCTTGTGAGGTATCTTTGATTTTATAAGACTTTAAAGTGCTTTGACTTTTGTTTGCTTGGTTTTTGAAAGTATACTGACGGAGACCAGGTCTGTACGGGCGTACAACAAAGGAAACAAACAGCATAAATCCCCAAATGTTGTCAGATACAGGCTCAGGTTAATAAAAGCATGGTAAGTTGATACATAGGAATTAAGACACATTGTCATACATCATATGTTGGTCATCACAAAAGAATAAACACAGATTAAAGGACTTCTTAGTTGCTCAAAGAAGAGTATGAAAATGCCTACCAATACATCGTGCAATGATTCAGGTGTTTATAAGGACATGTATAACATATACAAGATAAACCTACTGATACATCGAGGATAAAACTTAAAATTGACGTTTGAGGTGTGTCTCCTAATGTACTATCATTTCCCTAGTTGTTTACAGACACAACTGAACATCTTTTGTACATGTTGCAACGTTGCTTTTCTTGAATGCTAGTAAGCACAAAGAATGGCTATTGCATAACTTACCCCTTTTTTTTTAATACTAATAAGAACATAACAGAATGAGGTCACAAATATTAC
This sequence comes from Logfia minima, assembly GCA_963921325.1. Classification (NCBI taxonomy): domain Eukaryota; kingdom Viridiplantae; phylum Streptophyta; class Magnoliopsida; order Asterales; family Asteraceae; genus Logfia; species Logfia minima. The sequence goes on from OY992764.1 coordinate 32,371,521, forward strand.
TTTTGAATGGGAAAGAAACGTAACCCTATCATGTTGACTAGCTCATCGAAACGAGCACGGGAAAAGGCTTTGGTGAACAGGTCGGCATTCTGCTTAAGGGTATCTATTTGGACCAGATCAAGTAGGTGTTTCTCATAGCAATCACGAATGAAATGAAACCTAATTTCTATGTGTTTGGTCTTAGAATGTTGGACAGGATTACGTGTAATACATATAGTAGCAGTATTATCTATATGAATGGGAGTCATAGTTAAGAGTAAACCGTAATCGCGCAACTAGTGTTGTATCCAAAGAACCTGGGAACAGCAACTGGCAGCAGCAATGTATTCAGCCTCTGCGGTTGAGGTAGCAACAGTCGTTTGCTTTTTGCACTGCCATGATACGAGCCGTGGTCCAAGAAACTGACATCCACCAGAAGGGGACTTCTTATCCATATTGCATCCCCCATAATCCGAGTCCGAGTAAGCAGTGAGTGCGAAGGTTTTCTCATTAGAATACCATAGACCAATAGTTGATCTACATTTGAGATAACCGAAGATTCGCGTATCTGCCTTCATGTGAGACACCTTCGGTTTAGCCTGATACCTGGAACAGAGAGAGACTGCAAAGACAATGTCCGGACGCGATGCAGTGAGATACATCAGAGAACCAATCATAGATCGGTAATCTTTTTCCGGACAGTCCTCTTCACCTTCCGCTGGACCAAGGTGATGATTCAGCTCTAAAGGCATCTCATAGGATTTACAGTCAGTCAAGTTATACCGCATAAGCATATCATTGACGTACTTGGACTGATGAATGTAAATCCCTTTAGCAGATTGTTCGACTTGTACCCCCCAGAAAAAGTTCAGCTCCCCCATTGCACTCATTTCAAATTCTGACTTCATGATCCGCTCGAAGTCGCGACACAGTTCATCCTTGGTGGAACCAAAGATGATGTCATCCACATAAACCTGTACTAACAACAAGTCCTCCCCTGCATGCTTGATGAAGAGAGTACTGTCGATCGTTCCTCGTACAAAACCATTCTTCAAAAGATGAGTTGCAAGCCGCTCATACCAAGCTCTAGGAGCTTGATGAAGACCATACAATGCCTTGTCTAGCTTGCAGATGTAGTTCGGATGAACAGAGTCTTCAAAACCAGGCGGCTGTTTGACATAGACCTCTTCAACCACTTGACCATATAGAAATGCACTCTTAACGTCAAGCTGGTAAACCCGAACCTTTGAATGAAGCGTACGCCAGGAAAATGCGGATGGATTCCAAACGAGCAACCGGGGCAAATACTTCATCGTAGTCCAAACCTTCAATTTGAGTGAAACCCTGGACCACTAGACGTGCTTTGTTGCGAATTACTACGCCCCGATCATCCTTCTTCACACGATATACCCAACGAGTGCCAATAGGATGAACACCCTTGGGTAAAGGCACCAAAGTCCATACTTGCAGCTTTTTGAATTGTTGAAGCTCTTCCTGCATAGCCTCAACCCAGTATGGATCCTTCAACGCATTAGCTGTCTTTTCCGGTTCTACTTGTGAGAGAAAGCGTTCTTTAATTTCCGTAGCAAGACAAACAGGATCAATGTTGGTAACAGGAGACGGTGTCAACACAGATTGTTCAGCAGCAGCAATCTGTCGTCTCGTTAAAACACCTTTGTTTAAATCACCAAGAATGGCATCAACTGGATGTGACACATTGATCCGAGAACTCGGAATTGCAGCCGGAACGATGATAGAATCAAGGTTTGTAGAGTTAGCTTCAAGTTTGAGTTGAAGTGCAGGTAAATCTTCAAGGTCAGATGCAGGTGATTGAACAGAATCCTCAAACATTTGTTCCTCATCATTTGTAGGATCAGGAACATTCTCAGTAACAAGTGGAGGTGGAGTCTCACAAGTAGCAGCAGGAGCAGTTGCTGGTGTTGCTGTAGGTGGTGGAGGAACAGAGATGGGTGGTGTTTCAGAAGCGATGTCCAGCCCGTGAAGTAGTGTCACTATATCCTCTTCTTCATTCACCTCAGGAATATTAAAAGAATCAAACAGTGTTTGATAATCAAACAAATATTCGGGTCCCTTCCCCTGAGGGTTGTCAGTGTAATGGAAAAAGGTGACTTCAAAATGTTCTTCCACACGCTTGGACACTAGATTATACACACGTTTGTTTGGTGAGTTATTAGAGAATCCTAGAAAAACACCTTCACAAGATTTCTCACCAAACTTAGCAATTCGTTCCTTGGTGTGCATAATAGTGCATATGCATCCGAATGGTTCAAGAAACTGTAGATTAGGCTTTCTGTTGTTGAACAATTCATAGGATGTCTTGTTCTTCTTCTTAACCATTAACACCCGATTCAGAACGTAGCAGGCCGTATTCACAGCTTCGGCCCAAAATGTGATTGGAAGCTTAGAGTCAGATAGCATTGTACGTGCAGCCTCAATCAAAGTCCTATTCTTACGTTCTGCAACCCCATTCTGCAGTGGAGTCCTTGCGGCACTGAATTGGTGTTCAATACCATTGCTCAAACAGTACAGCTCCATAATCGAGTTCTTAAACTCTGTACCGTTATCACTCCTTATCTTCTTGATTCTCAACTCACAAAGATTTTGCAGTTTGTCGAATAGATAGATGAGAATCTCAGGCACTTCATCCTTGGTCTTCAGAAAATAAACCCAAGAAAACCGCGAATAATCATCCGTTACAACTAGGCAATACGAAGCTCCTCCCAAACTCTTCTTTCTGACTGGCCCGAATAGATCCTTGTGAAACAGCTCCAAGGGCTTCTCAATTGAATTGGCCAGCTTCGGTCTGTGAGACTTCTTGTGTTGCTTTCCTTTCTGACAAGGGACGCAATGATCATTCAGTCCAAAGGATTGCTTAGGGACACCTCGCACTAGATCATTCTTGATCAGGTAGTTCATCTTGCGAAAGTGCAAGTGTCCCATACGCCTGTGCCATAATAACGATTCCTTCTTAGGAGCTTTAGATAGAAGACATGTGAGATGTGTAGTTTCCACAGTACTCATGTCAAGAATATACGTGTCTCGCTCCCGAGGTGCCCTCAGTAGCACCCATTCTTCAGGGATTACAAATCCCGGCTTCAATATGCAACACTCAGTGTCTGTGAAAGTAGTAGTGTACTTTTTATCGCATACTTGAGAGACACTGAGAAGATTGTGTTGCAATTTTTCTACAAAATTCACCTTCTCAAAGCTTACCATTCCATTAGTAAGCGTACCCTGACCAGAAATAACTCCCCCTTTATCACCAGCGAAGGCCACATAACCTCCATTGTAAGCATGAACCTCATATAAAAGCGAAACATCACCGGTCATGTGCCGAGAACAACCGCTGTCGATATACCATTTACTATTCTTTACAGATTCAGGTTGCTGCGGCACCACAAACAAGGTAATTAGTTAGAAATGGAGACCCAAGCCTTGATAGTCTTGGGTACTCCAGTGACATCATCAACAACAACCACATCAGTCAAAATTTTATTTTCAAACATTTTAGAATGTTTGACTGATGAGTTATTGTCAGATGTAGAATCCTTGCAAGATTCTTTAATCTTCCAAACCTTCTTTGGTTTAGATGCTTGTGAGTCAACAGCTTTGAGCTTTAAGTTTTGGAATTTATTTTGCTCAACTTTGTTGACTTTGACAGCTGGAAAGGAAGTCTTTGGGCCTCTCGTAGAAATATGTTTCTTTGAAAGAATTTTAGATTTAGAGACTCGTGAAACCTGCTTTCCAAACTGTTTCTTAGCAAGCACAGAACAGTTATTTATCAAATGGCCTTGCTTCTTGCAGTAAAAACAAGATCGATGCTCAACACTAGATTGAAATTGAGGAATAAACCGATGAGCTCGACCAAAAGAAGCATGTGTTGAACAGTCACATTTACGTGAGCATTCAACAAGAGATGCTTTAGAAGAATTTTTAGAAGATTTATTTAATATAGTTGGTTTAGAAACAATCTTCTTTTGAGGTTCAGCTTGTAGCTTTACCTTTTCCTTTTGATATAGCCCGTTCATTTCTTTCAATAGTAATGATATGATTTTCAGGCTTGAAGTTTTTCTTAACTAGTCGATACTCTTGATCAGTTATATCCTCAATTTCAATTTCCTCTTCAATAATACGAGGAAGCACAGAAAGAGTCTTTCCTAACTTAGGCTCAACTATATTCTCAGACTTAATTAGCTCAGTTTGATGAATCTCAGCCTTAACAGGCTTAGCTTTCTCAACCTTTTGAGTCTTACTTGTTTCAGACTCACTAGTATTAGCCTAACTAGCTCGGGCCTACTAGTTTCAGGTTGTTTTGATGCAGTGATGACAGTTTCAGCCTTAACTAGCTCAGGCTTACTTATCTTGATGCTAACAGCAGGTTTGACAGGTTTAACATCTATCTTTGTAAAGATAGGCATTAAGTCATTAACATTATCCCTAACAGGCATGGGAAGATAATCCTTAGGAGGTGGGACTTGATGAAAACCAAATCCTGCCTTACTTTTGGTATCGGTCCTCTGTGCCTGTAGGATTTCATCAAAGACTAGAGAGGAGACCGAAAAGTTTGAAAGCTTTTTTTTTAAATTTAGAACCTCAGTTTGAGATTCAACAAGTTCTTTTTTAACAGATGATAGTACATCAACATAGCAACCAATTTCATCTTGTTGTTCAAAGATTTTAGCTTTAAATTCCTTTTTCTCTTCTAAAATAGCTTTTAACTTTAAACCACTTGCCTTATCACTGTTTCTTAACATGTCATTTGTTTCATTTAAATTTTCAATAACAGTGTTAAGGCGTTTGGTATCCTCTCTATACCTGTTTAATTGGTTAGTCAATTTAATGCACGAAACACATGATAAAGGTTCATCATCTACCTCATGCACCTCAGCCATCAGTGCCTTTTCTGCATCATCCTCATCTGGATCAGACCATTTCCAAGCATTGTTAGAAAGCAGCAGTGCAGCGGAAACCATTGCCTTCTCATCAATTTTGGTCTTATCAGTTGAGTTGTACTGAGAAGGTTTAGATAGGCCAGAAGGTGGGTTCTTCTTGCGGTCACATTCACGAGCAAAGTGTCCATAGTTATGACACTGGTAGCATTTCACCTTGCTCTTGTTAAAACCCAGACCCTTCTCTTCCGAATCAGTGACATTCTTCCTTCCAGTTTTCTTCAAGAAGTTCTTGACTCTCCTTGTGAGCATAGCCATGCTCCACTTCAAGTCCATACGCTCAAGCTCTTCTTGATCAATTTGACTGAAATCTTCTTCAGTCAGATCCAAAGTGTTGTTCTTGTTGGATAGGAAGTCATAAAGCCGACAAGAAAGCTGTAAAGACAGTTGCATGTTCTTCAGCAACTGCAGGAGATGCACCTTTGAAGTTTGAATAAGCACCATTCCCACTTGAAGAGTTGATGGAAGGATATCCAAATCCACCAGATGTACTTGGGGCACCAGACCTACCAGAACCTCCAGAGAAAAATGCAGAACTAGCAGCTTGAGTCACTGCAGCAGGAACATCCACACCATATAACTTCGGGTTCTGAAGGTGTGCAGTAGCTTTGGTTTCCTTTTTCTGCATATCTAAGAGATCAGCAGTAATCTGTCCAACCAAATCATCTAGCTCCATATCCATAATGTCTTCATCTTTTTCCATCAGCAGCACTCGTGTATTCCACTTTTTGGGTAAGGAACCCAAAAGCTTCTTGTTAACATCAGTTTTGTCGAGATTTACACCTCCCTCGACTAATTCACTAACAAGCTGTGAATATCTACTGCACATATCTTCAAGAGATTCAGTAGGCAGCATGTCAAAGACTTCAAACTGTTTCTTGACTAGATCCAGTTTGTTCCGTTTGTACTGATCACTGCCACCACATTTCTTTTCAAAAGCAATCCATAAATCATACGCAGTTTTGTGGTGGCGAAGTTGTCGGAGAATCTGTTGAGGTAAAGCCATGGTAATAGCAGAGTAAGTCTTCTTTTCAGTGTCAAAAGCCTTACGTTCCTCAGGAGTCATAGACTTAATGGATTTTTCAGGAATAGGTCCATCAAAGATACCGGTCCTCCCGGGGCGTTCATATCTTTCTTCCATATAAATTAGCATTTCAGGATCGTTGAAAGATACAAATGCTTCAAATCTCTGACGCCAATCCGAGTAATTCATTCCATTTGTATACATAGGTGGTTTATTTGTTGAAACCACCTCACTATTATGTTTTAACAAAGCCCCAACTTGTTGAATAGATGCTGATGCAGAAGACGTCATCGTAACGGGCTCGAGAGACTTTTCAAAAAATTTGCTAAAACTGGAGTTAGCGACACTAATGTTGTGTCGCAACTTGTGTCGCAGAAGATCTTACAACGACACAAATATTGTGTCGCAAGATATATGTGGCGCAGACCTTGTGTCGCAAAACAAGTATGTCGCAACTTTATGTCGCAAATGTTAAGGTCGCTAAAACCCTATTAGCGACACAAATTTATGTCGCAGGCTTGTGTCGCAAAACGGCGCTGTCAGACCCCAGAAAACTCAAAAACGAAAAATTTCGAAACCTAATAATTTTTTAATGAAAAACTTCATAAAAGCTTAGTTTTTTAGGCTTAAAAACTCCAAGTTTCAGCTCCAAAACACTTTATAATGAAGATCAAACACCAAAAAAAAGTTAAATAATCAAAATAAGTATTAAAAACTTACCTAAACGATTTGATACCACCAAAATCAATGATTATGGCTTTTATACCAATTGTAGATCCCTTAGGATGGATCTTTTCATCAAATCGAATGGTGGAGACAAACACAAATGCAAAGAATATAAAGCTTAGAACAATGAAGTGCAAATCAATAATAATACTTTATATTTCTTTCTCAATAAAATAAGCAGCCAAAACAGAGAATAAGTGTGTGTAAAATCCCTCAAAAAGTCTCTTTCTAAAACCCTAACATTTGGGTATTTATACTAAACAAACTGGTCGGATTATGCGACACAAGGCTTGTGTCGCATAGATCACTATTGCGACATAATACTTGTGTCGCAACTACAACTAATGCGACACAAGGCTTGTGTCGCATAACACAGAAAATGTAATTCTAGCTAACTCAATTACATTAACAAACACATTACAGACTTGACCAACTGACAGACACTAAGATGCATCAACAGTTAATATGTTATATGGTTAGTCGTGTCGACTTCAATGTGAACACGTAAAACCATATACTCGTTATATAAGACTTACGACTTCTCGTAATAAGTTATATATTTAAACTTGAGACTTTTTGTAACAGGTTAAGCAAACGGTTAGACTTATTGATTATATATATATAATTAACGACTATAATTGTTAATTAAGTTTCACAACTTAATAGTTCAATTACGAGTCGTAGATTATATAAGTTTATCAATATATGTTAAACTAATTGTCTGACATTTGTGTGATTTTTACATTACAGATATGGCTAGACAATTCGCAGCTCATCACAACGTGCTGGTTGACCTAGACGTCACTGCACGAGGTGCTGCACGGGTGGCTCGAATTCTTACATTCCTGGCTCGTTTCATAATACAATACGCTATCACTGAGTCACCGGCTTTATCACAGGACCTATTATCCCAATTCTGGGATAACATTCAGTATGATACCGTTGTGAATCCACCAGTGATTCGCACACGGGTGAATGATCGCCCCGTTGTTTACTCTTCCACCGATCTACGCAATATTTTACGGTTGGGCACCGTTGAACAGGAAGCCGGTCCTACAGTGTTTCCTTCGGACTTCATTGAAGGAGCACTTGAACGTATAGGCTACGTCAGGCCAATGCGTGGATGTCAGTTTTTAAAGGCGTTGGTCTTCGGAGAATGGCGATTTTTGTGGCATGTACTTGTCACTATTTTTGGTCCAAAGAAGGGTGGTTATGATGAGTTGAGCCCTTCATTGCTAACGGCTGTACTATCCCTGGTTTACAATAAACCATACAGTTTTTCGGACTATCTTTTCGGCGAATTGGTTCGTCAGATCACGGGAGGTGTTCGATCCCAGTTTTTGATATATCCACGATTTTGCATGCTGATCATCAAGGTTACTATTCCTGATTTACTGGTTATTCAAGCCGATCTACATGTGGATACTATAGGGCTGCGTGCATATAATGCAATGTTTATGCATACTTCGAGGCGCTTTGACATACGGCCTCAGGTGACTGAGCTTTTTGCTTATCTGACAAATCCTCAATATGTGGCGCCACCAAATCATGGTTGGCTGGATGTTGATGTGGCAGAGGTTGTACCTGAGCCACAGGAACTGATAGAGGATGTCTTGGATCAGACCAACCAACCTGGACCACAGATAAATGTTGAAGTTGCAGCGGAAGTGGTGCAACAGGTGCTGGTACAGAATGATGATGCAAATGATTCGATCTTCCATGACATTGATCAATATTTTGCTGAAGGTCCGCACACCTCAGAACCACCGCTAGTTGCTGAGCCATCTGGAGGTGCTGGTCTGTCGGGACGTGATGGAGAAGCTGCTTCTGTCTCTGCTTCTGATTCTGATTCTGCAGATGATGAGACTCGACCATCCGGGTCTGTCTCAGGGATTCCAGCTGGCATGGTTCGTCAAGGGTCCAAGTTAATTATGGACCTCGCACTCAAATTAAAACGAAAAGCCGATGATCAAGATCCAGACTTCATTGTTGTTGAAGAAGAAGATGAAGATGAAGATGAGGAGCCGCTTATCTCTCGTCCTCGCAAGCAAGCAGCTTCAACTTCCGCAGCTCCTACTCAATCAGTTTCTATGCCCTCTGAGGCTGAAATGATAGTTGCTTTGGTTCGCCCTTCTTCACATCCTACCACCAAGTCTAGCAGGGTTGCAGCGCGCTTATTGACAAACGTAGCTACAGAGATAGCTAAGAAATTGCAACCACCTGCTCCCACGCCTCCATCAACCACTACAGATATTCCTTCATCCTCACCTATGACTGATACTTCACGTATTCTCAGCTTGGAGTCAAGGGTTCGAGAGTTGGAAGCTGTCACCACCACATTGTCTCAGAATCTAACTGAACAATCTAAAGCCTATTGTGGATCCCTTAATGGTGATCTTTACTCAAATCAAATGGCTAATGAAGACACAACAATAGATATAAAGTTTGTATTAAGTGCAAATCAAAACAAAACAAAACTTTATAAGCTCTAATCCCAAAATATTCTTCTAAAACTTAGTGTAGCAGCCAAATATAGAGAATAAATGATTGGGAAAATGTCTTACCCTAAATATCTCTAACAAGGGTATTTATACTAAACTGTCTGGCCGTTCTGCGACACAAGCCTTGTGTCGCAGAGATCACTAATGCGACACAAGCCTTGTGTCGCAACTACAACTCATGCGACACAAGCCTTGTGTCGCAGTACACAGGAAATGTAATTTTCTAAGTCTATTACATATACAGACACAGTACAGACTTGACCAACTGACAGACACTCTAGTATGTATCAACAAACTCCCCCGTGTCTTCAGCTTGGTCTTCAAGATCTTCATTCAAACCCAGCCTGCTGGGAATACACCGCCAGCGTGTATCCCATGTGTCACACAAACATTAACAATCCTCTGAAATTGAAGTGCGATCTTCTTGTTCACAGCATTCTTCTCGTTGAAGCGAATCGGATTGTCAAACAGTTTTCTCAAGTCCTTTGATGACATGTTTATTAAGCTCATAGGATCAAACACTCTAAACTGAGCTTTCTTCAAACCATACAGCGAGTTCCTCTCTGGTTGCTCTGTATCAGGAACAAAAACCAAAACCGCTTCACCGGTATGAGCATCCAGTTCCCAGTAATGAAATCTTCTCAGAAAGTCCAAGGGAATTGTTTCCAGAGGAATATTCTTCAAACAATCAGCCGGAGGATAACGCATTCTGCATATTGGCTGTTTGGTCACCGGGTCTATCCTTTTCTTATAGATATACCTAATTCCCAAAGTCGGTTTGATGAAGTTATATCTCTTTGTGCGTATCTCTCGCTGTAGAGTGGTTTGGATATAATTTGCACGATCATCTTTGGACGGATTTATCAAAGAGAGTTGAGCAAGACGATTTACTTCTCCTTTTGGTAAAGTGCTCAACTTGGTGAATGATCTTTTGAAATATTGGATACCATCAAGTCTCTTGATCATGAAAACACCATTGGATACCTTCCAACTCTTTATCAACCCCGTATACACCCCACTAACCTTGTATGATTTGCAGGTGACGGGTATCTGAATTCCAGCCTTACCATGAGGCCACCATTTAGCAATTTTCTCAGCTCTTGTTTCAGTAGTTTCAGTTTCAGGGGCCTGAGCATCAGATGCATTATCAGTTTCTTCTTCACTTTCATCCTCAGAAGAATCAGTCTCAATGGTCGGTGCATCATCATAGAATTCAGCATCATCAAGTCCTTCCTCCTCAATATCAACATCATCGGAATCCTCAAAGTTTTCACTTTCATTTTCAGAATTGACTTCGTTTATCATTTGTTGAATAAACGAGAGGTCAGCACACGAATAATCAACCGCTAGAGGTCTCGGTTGACCTGGAACTCTGTGAACAGGGAAGTACTCTAAAGTAGGTATTTCATTAGATGGTTCAATAAGTACATCATCTGTTACAGATTCAGAACCCGGTCCTATTGGTTCTCTTGATGGACCGGTGGGAACAGACTCCCCCGGACCAATAGACCGGTTCTCTAACTCCCTAAACCTATCCTCTAATTGATTAATTCTACAAGTCTGAGCGTCAATTAGGGCGGCTTGTGACTGAATGAGATTTGCTTGATCGTGCACAGTCTTTTGCATCTCCTCCATCCGATCTAGAAGTTGCTTTATACTGTCAGGATGAGGATGCACAGGAGTCTGAATCTCCGAAGGCCCAGCAGTTGAGGAAGTGCGCGGTCGACTGGATGTAGGAATGTCGTCTGAGACAATGTAAGTGACATCCTCACGTGGCCTTTTGCCCGTCGACCTGGGAGGAGAGGGACAGATCTCATCAATATCTCGCATAATATCTTCAAATTGAGGATCGGGATTTTGTTGTTGTTGTTGTTGTTGAGTCGGTGCCTGTGGTGGAGGTGACAGTGGCCTAGGAATAGGAGCCGGTTCGGCAAATTCGTCACCCTCCGGAGGCACATAGGCCTCATCCACAATGTGTCCAAAAAGAGGCACGTCAGGTGGAACCGGTGCACCCTTAGCATATTGGCCGGAGACGACAAAAATTCTGGCATTCATTGGCGTTGGTCTGAATTGGTGCTGTGGGGCCACCGGTAACCCTGGGAGTAGATGATTTAGCAATAATTGGACAAAACGTGGGTACAAAGCCCACTGTCCCTCCCCAGCCTGTGCATTATCTACCATAATCCGAAAAATATACCCCGAGAAGTTGTAGGGTTTGTTGTATACAAGTGCCAGCATAGCGGATGCAGTAGATAGACTCATCCCTTCAAAACCAGCCTTCCTACCAGACAGGCAAACAATCATAACGTGCATCAAGTACCGCCAGACCTTAGTGAGATAGGCCTTGCGGTATTGATCACGTGGGATAGTCGGGTATCCAAGGCGACCCATGCCCCCGGCAATAAACACATGGGAGAAAGCCACGGGCATCTCCGAATCGTCTGGAAACTGAAAGAAATCCCGAATGAGTTGCTCAGAGATAATAATTTCTCGCTCGTTGACATGAGAAATGATCCGCGGATATCCAAGGTCTGAATTGACCGCAGCATTAACCCAAAACTCTGAGACTTGATCCTTGTATATGGGTGTTGTAGCAGTGATAGCAGTATATATACGGGATCGGCGGAGAAAAGCAATCATCGGACGGTACGGGGCCGCCGATTCCTTTTCATCATCTAAGAACGCCGTGACATTATGTCTCGGTTCCCAAAACAAAGTGTTAACGTGAGCCATATCTGAAATAAGACAAGAAACTTGAAAACCATTAGTCTCAACAATTAACATTGACAATTTTGATTTTAAAATGTCTTGAGACACAAGCCTTGTGTCGCAGGATAGACTGCGACATAACGAGTTATGTCGCAGTTTTGCAATTTAATCAATTTAATGATTTATTAGCGACATAACGGCTGTGTCGCACAACAAGGTAGCGACATAAGGACTGTGACGCAGACATTGTCAGCGACACAATAATTGTGTCGCAGAGTAGCAGCGTCATAAGACAGCGACACAATAATTGTGTCGCTACATGACGAGCGTCATAAGACAGCGACACAATAATTGTGTTACTAGATGACCAGCGTCATAAGGAAGCGACACAACGCTTGTGTCGCAAAGATGAACACTTTGAAACCCAGATTTTTCTGATGAACAAAAATTGGGGGTTTTGTGTTTTGATCATGTCCGAAGGTGTAGCAATATAACAGGAACATAAAACAACAATTATTTCACAAAATATTACACATTAAGGCATGTAATTGATGCAAATAACGAAGCCCTAAAATACCGAAACTTTAAATTCAAATGTAGCACTCAATACTCAATGAAATCAGTCAAAAGTGGTACCTGTAGTTGCGGAATATTAGGGAGAACACGAAACAAGCGAAGAAAAACACAGAAAATCACAGTACAAGCCGAGATGGTCGAAAAATGAAGCGGATTTGTTGTGTCGCAGGATCTCCTTGTGTCACTGGTTTTGAATGTTTGTGTCGCTGGTAATTAAATACTAATTACAGCGACACGAGGGTATTTATACCCCTGACATAAGGCAGCGACACAATATGCGACACAAGCCTTGTGTCGCTGAAAGTATCAGCACAATGAGCGACATAAGGGAGCGACACAATGTCTGTGTCGCTGGGCCACAAGAATGCGACACAATGTCTGTGTCGCAGGATGGTAAACACAAGTAAGCGACACAAGCCTTGTGTCGCATAAGTCAATCAAGAGTTCACGTTTTGAAGATTTTGTATATTTGTGACACTTAGTGAACAAAAGTAAAAACAGATTTAGATGTGTCATTGTAGGAATCATATTAGAAAGACAGACTCGCAAGACAATATCAGACTTTAATTCGATTACCAGTATAATTGTCCAATGTTAAGTTTATCAAGAAAGTTATCAAGCCTTAGACGCAGTCTGAAACAAGACGATTATCAGTATTGTTTATCCACTTAAACATGTAACACACACAACTTCAAGCTTAGCAGTTATTGTGAAAGTGAATAGATCTCTTGTGACTCCCCCATAGATATACTCTTAGTATTTAGTCATGCTCAAAACCTCGATTAGTTAGAGAAAGTTTTTTGAATTCAACATTTTTAAGAATCAAGCCAGCGGTGACAGGTCTGTACTTACGCACAACAGAGCGACATACACTTGATTCAGGTGTAAGCAAAAGCAGACTTGGTCAAACCATTTGGCGACCTTGTAAGTAATCTTTGATTTTATAAGATTTAAAAGTACTTTGACTTTTGTTTGCTTAAAGGTTGAAAGTATATTGACTGAGACCAGGTCTGTACAAACGTACAACAAAGGAAACAGACAGTATAAATCCCCAAATGTTGTCAGATACAAACTCAAGTCAATTGAAGCATGGCAAGCTAATACATAAGAATTTAAGACACATTGTCATACATCATATGATGGTCATCACAAAAGAGTAAACACAGAGTTAAGTATTTCTTAATTGCTCAAAGAAGTGTGGAAACATGTCTACCAATATATCGTGCAAGTAGTCAGTTGTTTATAAGAGCAAGAATAACACATACAAGATAAACCTACTGATATATCGAGGATAAAATTTGAGATTGTCGTTTGAGGAGTGTCTCCTAATGTACTATCATATTCCCAGTTGTTTTGAGACACAACTAAACGTTTTTTAACAAATATTGCAACGTTGCTTTTCTTAAATGTTAAATAAACATAAAGAACGGCTATTGCTTTGTTCCCCTTTTTTTTTTTTTTTTTTTTTTTTTTTTTTTGAGAACAAAAACTTTAACAAATAATAATAATACGAACATAACAGACTAAGGTCACAAATATCACTTTTGAATGGGAAAGAAACGTAAACCTATCATGTTGACAAGTTCATCGAAACGAGCACGGGAAAAGGCTTTAGTGAACAGATCGGCATTCTGCTTATGGGTATCTATTTGGACCAGATCAATTAGGTGTTTTTCATAACAGTCACGAATGAAATGAAACCTAATTTCTATGTATTTGGTCTTAGAGTGTTGGACAGGATTACGTGTAATGCATATAGCAGCAGTATTATCTATATGAATAGGAGTCATAGTTAAGAGTAAACCGTAATCGCGCAACTAGTGTTGTATCCAAAGAACCTGGGAACAACAACTGGCAGCAGCAATGTATTCAGCCTCTGCGGTTGAAGTAGAGACAGTTGTTTGCTTCTTGCACTGCCAAGATACAAGTCGAGGTCCAAGAAACTGACACCCACCAGAAGTAGACTTCTTATCCATATTGCATCCGCCATAGTCCGAGTCCGAATAAGCAGAAAGCGCGAAGGACTTCTCATTTGAATACCATAGACCGAGTGTTGGTCTATATTTAAGATAACCGAAGATTCACGTAACAGCCTTCATGTGAGACACCTTCGGTTTAGCCTGATACCTGGAGCAGAGAGAGACTGCAAAGACAATGTCCGGACGTGATGCCGTGAGATACATTAGAGAACCAATCATAGATCGGTAATCCTTTTCTGGACAATCCTCTTCATCTTCTGCTGGACCAATTTGATGATTTAGCTCTAAAGGCGTCCCATAGGATTTACAGTCAGTCAATTTATACCGTGTAAGCATATCATTGACATATTTGGACTGATGAATATAAATCCCCTTAGCCGATTGCTCAACTTGTACACCCAGGAAGAAAGTTAGCTCTCCCATTGCACTCATTTCAAATTCTGACTTCATAATCCGCTCGAAGTCGCGACACAGTTCATCCTTGGTAGAACCAAAAATGATGTCATCCACATACACCTGTACTAATAACAAATCCTCCCCGGCATGTTTAATGAAGAGAGTACTATCAATTGTGCCTCGAACAAAACCGTTCTTCAGAAGATGAGTTGCAAGCCGCTCATACCAAGCTCTTGGGGCTTGATGTAGACCATACAATGCTTTGTCTAGCTTGCAGACATAGTTTGGATGAACAGAATCTTCAAATCCAGGCGGCTGTTTGACGTAGACCTCTTCAACAACCTGACCATACAGAAAGGCGCTCTTCACATCAAGTTGATAAACCCGAAATCCCTTGAAAGAAGCGTATGCCAGAAAAATGCGAATGGATTCCAAACGAGCAACCGGAGCGAATACTTCATCATAGTCCAAACCTTCAATCTGAGTAAAACCCTGAACCACTAGACGTGCTTTGTTACGAATTACCACACCCCGATCATCCTTCTTCACACGATATACCCAGCGAGTCCCAATTGGATGAACACCCTTGGGTAAAGGGACCAAAGTCCATACTTGTAACTTTGTGAATTGTTGAAGTTCTTCCTGCATAGCCTCAACCCAGTATGGATCCTTTAACGCATCAGCTGTCTTCTTCGGTTCTACTTGGGAGAGAAAGCATTCTTCAATTTTCGAAGCAAGACAAACAGGATCAGTGACGGTAATAAGAGACGATGTCGACACAGATTGTTCAGCAGCAGCAATCTGTCTTCTCGTTAAAACACCTTTGTTTAAATCACCAAGAATGGCATCAACTGGATGTGACACATTTATCC
Source organism: Logfia minima (assembly GCA_963921325.1). Lineage (NCBI taxonomy): Eukaryota > Viridiplantae > Streptophyta > Magnoliopsida > Asterales > Asteraceae > Logfia > Logfia minima. The sequence goes on from OY992764.1 coordinate 32,387,253, forward strand.
GAGAACTCGGAATTGCAGCTGGAACAATGATAGAATCAAGGTTTGTGGAGTCAGCTTCAAGTTCGTGTTGAAGTGCCGGTAAATCTTCAAGGTCAGATGCAGGTGATTGAACAAAATCCTCAAACATTTGTTCCTCATCATTTGTAGGATCAGGAACATTCTCAGTAACGAGTGGAGGTGGAGTCTCACAAGTAGCAGCAGGAGCAGTTACTGGTGTTCCTGTTGGAGGTGGAGGAACAGAGATAGGTGGAACTTCAGAAGTGATGTCCAGCCCATGAAGTAGTGTCACTATATCCTCTTCTTCATTTTCTTCAGGAACATTGAAAGAATCAAACAGAGTTTGATAGTCAAACAAATATTCGGGTCCCTTCCCTTGAGGGTTGTCAGTGTAATGGAAGAAGGTAACCTCAAAGTGTTCTTCCACACGCTTGGTCACTAGGTTATACACACGTTTGTTTGGTGAGTTATTAGAGAATCCTAGAAAAACACCTTCACAAGATTTCTCACCAAACTTAGCAATTCGTTCTTTGGTGTGCATAATAGTGCATAGACAGCCAAATGGTTCAAGAAATTGTAGATTAGGCTTTCTGTTGTTGAACAATTCATAGGATGTCTTGTTCTTCTTCTTAATCGTTAATACCCGATTTAGAACGTAGCAGGCCGTATTCACAGCTTCGGCCCAGAAGGTGATTGGAAGCTTAGAGTCAGATAACATTGTACGTGCAGCCTCAATCAAGGTTCTATTCTTACGTTCTGCAACCCCGTTCTGCTGTGGAGTCCTTGCGGCACTGAATTGGTGTTCAATACCATTACTCAAACAGTACAGTTCCATAATCGAGTTCTTAAACTCTGTACCGTTATCACTCCGAATTTTCTTGATTCTCAAATCACAAAGATTTTGCAGTTTATCGAATAGATAAATAAGAATCTCAGACACTTCATCCTTGGTCTTCAGAAAATACACCCAAGAAAAACGCGAATAATCATCTATCACAACTAAGCAATAAGAAGTACCTCCCAAACTCTTCTTTCTGACAGGCCCGAACAAATCCATGTGCAAAAGCTCTAATGGCTTCTCAGTTGAATTCACCATCTTTGGTCTGTGAGACTTCTTGTGTTGTTTGCCCTTTTGGCATGGAACGCAGTGATCATTTAAACCAAAGGATTGTTTGGGAACACCTCGCACAAGATCATTCTTGATCAGGTAGTTCATCTTGCGAAAGTGCAAGTGTCCCATACGTCTGTGCCATAATAACGATTCTTTCTCAGGAGCTTTAGAAAGAAGACAAGTGAGCTGAGTAGTTTCCATAGTACTCATGTCCAGAATATACGTGTCTCGCTCCCGAGGTGCCCTCAGTAGCACCCATTCTTCAGGGATCACAAATCCCGGCTTCAAAATACAACATTCAGTGTCTGTAAAAGTGGTAGTGTACTTTTTATCGCACACCTGAGAAACACTGAGGAGATTGTGTTGTAATTGCTCCACAAAATTTACTTTCTCAAAACTTACCATTCCATTGGTAAGTGTACCTTGACCAGAAATAACTCCCCCCTTATCACCAGCGAAAGCCACATAACCTCCATTGAAAGCATGAACTTCAGATAAAAGAGAAACATCACCGGTCATGTGCCGAGAGCAACCACTGTCGATGTACCATTTACTATTCTTTACAGATTCAGGTTGCTGCGGCACCACAAACAAGGTACATTAGTTAGAAATGGAGACCCAAGCCTTTATAGTCTTGGGTACTCCAGTAACATCATCAACAATGACCACATCTGTCAAAACTTTGTTTTCAAAAAGTTTAGAATGTTTAACTGATGAGGTATTGTTAGATGTAGAATCTTTGCAAGATTCCTTAATCTTCCAAACTTGTTTTGGTTTGGATGCTTGCAGGTCAACAACTTTGGGCTTTAAGTTTTGCAAAGTATTTTGCTCAACTTTGTTGACCTTAACAGCTGGGATAGTAGGCTTAGAGCATTTCATTGAAATAGGCTTCTTTGAAAGTTTAAGTTTTGAAATTTGAGAAGCCTGTTTCCCAGACTGTTTCTTTGCAAGCACATGACAATTATTTATCAAATGACCTTGCTTCTTGCAGTAGAAGCAAGATCGTTGCTCAAAACAAGATTGAGATTTAGGAATAAACCAATGAGCTCGACCAAAAGAAGCATGTGTTGAACAATCACACTTGTGTGAGCATTCAACAGCGGCAGATGCTTTAGTTGAAATTTTAGAAGATTTATTTAATTTAATCGTTTTAGAAACAATCTTCTTTTGAGGTTCAGCCATAGCTTTACCTTTTCTTTTTGTTATAGCCTGTTCTCTTTGTTCGATAGTAATTATATGATTTTCAGGCTTGACGTTTTTCTTAACTGGTTGATACTCTTGATCAGTTATATCCTCAATTTCAATTTCCTCTTCAATAATACGAGGAAGCACAGAAAGAGTCTTTCCTAATTTAGGCTCAACTGTATTTTCAGATTTAATGAGTTCAGTCTGATGAATCTTGGCCTTAATAGGTTTAACTTTCTCAACCTTTTGAGTCTTACGTGTGTCAGACTCACTAGTATTAGCCCTAATAGGTTCGGGCCTACTAGTTTCAGGTTGTTCACATGCAATGATGACATTTTCAGCCTTAACTAGCTCAGGCTTACTTATATTGATGCTCACAGTTGGTTTGACAGTTTTAACATCTATCTTAGTAAAGATAGGCATCATATCATTGACATTATCCCTAACAGGCATAGGTAAATAATCCTTAGGAGGTGGGACTTGATGAAAACCAAGTCCTGCCTTACTCTTAGTATCAGTCCTCTGTACCTGTAGGATCTCATCAAAGACTAGAGAGGATGTGGAAAAGTTTGAAAGCTTTTTCTTCAAATTTAGAACTTCAGTTTGAGATTCAACAAGTTCCCTTTTAACAGATGATAGCATATCAACATAGCTACCAATTTCATCTTGCTGTTCAAAATTTTTAGCTTTTAGTTCCTTTTTCTCTTCCAAAACAGCTTTTAACTTTTGACCACTGGCCTTATCACTGTCCCGTAACATATTATTTGTTTCAGTTAAATTTTCTATGACAGTGTTAAGGCGTGTGGTATCCTCTCTATACCTATTTAGCTGGTTAGTTAATTTAATGCATGATACACAAGATAAGGGTTCATCATGTACCTCATGCACTTCAGCCATTAGTGCGCGTTCTGTATCATCTTCATCTGGGTCAGACCATTCCCAAGCATTGTTGGAAAGCAGTAACGCAGCGGAAACCATCGCTTTTTCATCAGATCTGGTCTTCTCAGATGAGTTGGACTGAGAGGGCTTGGACAAACCGGAAGGTGGATTCTTCTTTCTGTCACATTCGCGAGCAAAGTGTCCATAGTTGTGACACTGGTAGCATTTCACCTTGCTCTTATTGAATCCAAGACCCTTCTCTTCCGGGTCAGTCACGTTCTTCCGTCCAGTCTTCTTCAAAAAATTCTTTACACGTCTTGTGAGCATAGCCATGCTCCACTTTAAATCCATTCTTTCAAGCTCTTCATGATCGATTTGACTGAAATCTTCTTCAGTCATATTCACCGTGCTGTTCTTGTTTGATAGGAAATCATCATATGCTGACAGAAAAGCGGTGAATACAGCAGCATGTTCCTCAGCAACTGCAGGAGATGCTCCTTTAAGATTCGAATAAGTACCACCCCCACTTGCAGAGTTTGTGGTAGTATACCCAAATCCACCAGATAAGTTAGGAGCACCAGAACCCCCAGAAAAGAAAGCTGCCCCAGAAGCTTGATTTGCTGCAGCAGGAACATCCACACCATATAACATGGGATTCTGAATATGTGCAGTAGCCTTAGTTTCCTTTTTCTGCATATCCAAGAGGTCAGCAGCAATCTGTCCAATTAGATCATCAAGCTCCATATCCATTATATCCTCATCCTTTTCCATCAGCAGCACGCGAGTATTCCATTTCTTTGGTAATGAACCCAGAAGCTTCTTGTTTACATCAGTTTTGTCGAGATTTACTCCACCCTCAACCAATTCACTTACGAGCTGAGAATATCGACTACACATATCTTCCAGAGACTCAGTAGGTAACATGTCGAAGACCTCAAACTGTTTCTTAACCAGATCCAGTTTGTTTCTTTTGTACTGTTCACTACCACCACATTTCTTCTCAAACCCTTTCCATAAATCATAAGCGGTCTTGTGATGGCGTAGTTGTCTCAAGATCTGTTGAGGTAAGGCCATAGTAATCGCAGAATAGGTCTTTCGTTCGGTATCGAAAGCCTTACGCTCTTCAGGAGTCATTGATTTAATGGACTTTTCAGGAATAGGTCCATTAAATATACCGGTTCGAACAGGACGTTCATATCGTTCTTCAAGATAGATCAGCATCTCAGCATCGTTGAAAGATACAAAAGCTTCAAACCGTTGACGCCAGTCTAAGTAGTTCATGCCCGTAGTGTACATCGGTGGTTTGTTTGTAGAACCCACCTCACTTGAATGCTTCAGCATTGCTCCAACCTGTTGAAGTGAAGTAGAAGTAGACATGGTAATTGACTCGAAAGACTACTCAAAAAGTTTGAAAAACTGTAAAATGCGACACAAGTGATATGTCGCAGAGTCTATGTCGCAAGAAGACGAGCAGCGACACAATGATTATGTCGCAACTGATCAGACAGCGACACAAGTGTTATGTCGCAGTGCTATGTCGCACAATTAAGGTCGCTGAAGACCTTGTGTCGCAACACTATGTCGCTGAAACCCTATAGCGACACAATATTATGTCGCACACTGTGTCGCAAAAACGGCGCTGTCAGTACAAACAAGCCTCAAAAACACAGATTTTCGAACCCTAAAATTTTTTTATCCAAAAACCAATAAAGATATAGCTTTCTAGGTTGAAAAACACTATAAAACAACTATATAGTACCACTAAAGAAAATCAAACACTAGAAAAATGTCAAATGATCAAGAAAAAGCATAAAAGATTAACCAAATGATTTGAAACCACTATCAATCAATGATATTGGCTCTGATACCAATTGTGGATCCCTTAATGGTGATCTTTACTCAAATCAAATGGCTAATGAAGACACAACAATAGATATAAAGTTTGTATTAAGTGCAAATCAAAACAAAACAAAACTTTATAAGCTCTAATCCCAAAATATTCTTCTAAAACTTAGTGTAGCAGCCAAATACAGAGAATAAATGATTGGGAAAATGTCTTACCCTAAATATCTCTAACAAGGGTATTTATACTAAACTGTCTGGCCGTTCTGCGACACAAGCCTTGTGTCGCAGAGATCACTAATGCGACACAAGCCTTGTGTCGCAGTACACAGGAAATGTAATTTTCTAAGTCTATTACATATACAGACACAATACAGACTTGACCAACTGACAGACACTCTAATATGTATCAACACCTATTCGCTGCTGCTCAAGACCAATTCAACTTTGATAGATGATATAACTGATAAGCAGAGGCAGATTGATCGACTTGATCGCTTGGTTGTACATCTTCTCAGGGATAAGCCACCTCAGGGGGAGATATTAATATATCAGGAGTCTGCGGGATCAAGTGGAAGTGGTGCTTGTGCTGGTGCTGGTGCTGGTACCGAAGAGGGTAGTGCTGAAGAAGGTGAAGCTTGTATTAATTTAGATTGATTGTAATAATTAATACATTGTAATTTATAACTTAGAATTATTGTCTAATATATTAGACTTGAGATTTATAATTACAATTTAAATATGTTCTACATAAGTTTTAATATCCAATTAAGGTTATGAAAAGTTTTGATCGAAAGTCTACCCACTTACAGATAGTCGTGTGGCGGGTCCCGATTTAATATCGGCGGTCAAACTTTTACTATAATCTAGGCATTTTAGACTTGAGAATCGTAAGATTGACAAGTTAATTATGCAATGAAATTTATGATATTAATTAATTGTAAGCTTGAATGCTTGGTGATCATTATTGTTCACAATACATTAATGTTTAAATTTAATTAATTTTCTAATTTTATAAGACTTTTGGAATCTTAGATTGATTGTAATTCTATTTATGATCAATGGAAGATTTATAAGTTTATATAATGTGTTTTAAATACACGAAGAAATTAATAAGGAAATTCTTAGATTGATTCAGGGAAATCAATGAAAGAATTTACGATATTAATTGTTATTGATTAATAAGGAAATCCTTAGATTGATTCAGGGAAATCGATGAAAGGATTTATGATATTAATGAATACTTGTGTATGTACTTCTATAGGTCTGGGAATGCTAGATCTATCTGATTCGGAAAGCGATATGCTTGACGAGATAGATGAAGCTATTGACTTTGACCTTGAAGAAGGTGAATTTCTTCCACCAGACGACTGGACGTCTTGTGTTGATGTTGGGTTAGACGAGGGTGTAGATCCTGATGTTGATATAGATGAACACATCGTAAGCCCGTCAACTACAAAAGTGATCATTCAGGATGAAGACGGAGAAAGAGTGATCTAGATGAAAATCTAGATGAATCGACTGATTCTGAGTCTGAAGATGATCTTCTAGATAAACTCAAAGGTAATCCAATGTTCAGACCATTGAAGAAAAAGAAGAAAAAGATTGGGATGTCTGAAGTTGATATTACTGGAAAGCGAGTTCCACAAAAAGGAATCATAGGATGGTACTATGATTTTGATCTGAAGCTTTTTTCAATCCAAAGGTTTGACGGAGTTCAATATTTTGATAAAAAGCTTAAAGTTTTCAGTTCTCTTCCTAGATTTGAAATTCGCGACTTGGTACGATTAGAATTGAAAAACCCTAGTAATGATCCTTATGCAAATTATGTTGAGAGAATAATTCGGACTGAGGGTAGATCAATCAAATTTGAAAAGATAAAGCCAAGAGTCGGAAAAACGATCAAATTGAAAGAACGCAGTCAACGAACTGGCAGAAGATTAAGGAAAAAGACCTATCCAACTGTCAAATGTGTGCAACAAATACCACTGAAGGCTATGCCACATAATCTATTGGGAAATCTTATGAATTGGCACGTGGATTCAGAAACTGGTGAAGCTGTTATGGTTGAAGTTGATGATGAGGTTGAAGGAGGAGAACGGGAAATTTTGAAAGTCTATGACCAACGACACCTGATGAATCTGTCGAAGAAAGACCTGTTGAAGCTAAATGAAAACAGGATCTTGACGACTGAAGCATGGGGTGATCTTGCACGAGATTATCAAATGATGGTAAAGACTTGTGTTAGGATGAAGATACATATGGGTAGCAAAATTTACAAGTAAAGACCAAAGACAAAAGATGAAGATAAGGACGCTAGAGCTATTGTCAAGAGGGAGTCTGTTAAGACATGTTTTGTGACAACAGATCTAGCTTGTAATAGGACTAGTGTAATTCTTATCATGTTTGTGCATTGGTTTAGATTTGTAAAAATATATGATATTAGTTTGTTATTATTATTTGTTAAATATAATAATATTAGACAAGTAATGAATACACATTAAAGTCAGAATTGCGAATTGAGATTTCAAGTCGCAAGTCATAACTTGAACGATGAGATCTGGGCTCGCAACCCTTGTGGACTCGCAACCCTTATCAATTATGAGATGAGTTATTGAACTGACTTAGGCTTGCGAGTTGAGTCAACTCGCAAAGCCCACGGGCTGCGAGTTGAGACGAGTATTTAATTAATATTCTGATTAATTATTCGACATCTATTATTTTAATACGAATTACTGAGTTTTGAGTTTCCAGAGAATATTAAATAGACTAACGGCTAGGTTTTGACTGATTAACATTCGTTAATATCAAAACAAAGCATATTAGTTAATAGAATCACGTTATAATCTTGAATTAATCGTATTGAGGGATTACGCACCTTAATACTATAGATAACGGAGTTATCGAACCAAGATCAGTGGACTTACAAATCTGGGTTTGATAAAAGCAAAGTAGAGTGTTGTTAAACATATTCAAGCAGTTCTTATGATGATTCAATGATAATTGAGAGAGTTTCCTTTGAATGTGTTTTTCTATTAAACTTGGAAACTTGGAAAACTTACAAATGATTACCACTAACTAGCTATTTATACTAATAGACTAGTCAAATGGTTAGTTTCAAAAACAAAGGTTACAATCTATATTTTAATATCTAACAATCTCCCCTTGATTGTAAACTTTGCTTGGATTGTCTTCAATTCAGATATGTATCTTTTAAGCTTGAACTTCGAGAATCTTTTATAAGGTGAAAACCACGTTGAAGCGCATTTTTGACTATTTTGTCTCAGCTTTTATCTTTGAAGTTAACTCTCGAAGATAAACTTGAAGACAAATCATTTTCTTGATCTTCAACGACAACTTCTAATCTTGAATGTGTTGTTGAAATATTTCTCTTGAAAGCTCACTCTTTGAAAGAACCTTTTCTTTATCTTAATCCTGAAAGTATATTCCACTTGGTTGTTGCCGATGAATCCTCTTTGAACTAATGAATTCCAATGTATGAAAGATTTATAATTTGATCTTAGAATTTTTGATCTTTCGTTAATACTTTTGAAGCTTCTCTTCTTTTGCTCCCCCTCAATTGAATATTGATCTTCTGGAGCTTTTACTTTCTAAATTGAACCATTTTCGAATCCTATGTTGCTCCCCCTCAAATCAATTATCTTTTCCCAAACTTGTAGAAAGATGATATTAGTTCTTCATTGAAGCTTTATCTTTCATTAAACATATTATCTTCAAAATACAAACTCTTTTCTTCACTTATTCTCATACACTAACTCTTTTCTTTACTATCTTGAAACACTAATTTTTTTTTCTCCCCCTTCATGATGATTATGATACATCGTGAGCATCATGAATATGGTGTAGCACAATATGTTTGAAGAATGGTAGACTACATCAAATCATCGGAGTATCTTCAATAAGCGACATACGTTACAAATCTGATACTTGCTTAAAATACTATCAAATCAATAATCTCGAGATAATGATGAGGAAAAATGATAGTAAACTTCAAGTAAGCATCAATTTCGTAACCATTTGGGTAAGAAAACTATTTACTTGAGTAAATCAAGAAAAAGTTGTTTATATTTTCAGAAAATGTATTTATGAAAATACTATAACTCCAGGATCACATAGATTACCAGTTTACACATCAATTGAAAACATTAAATGTATCAACTGAGTGACCTACTTTCAATGTTGGCGTTGATGTTAGCATTGGTAGGATTTCCATTCAATCATTGTGGAATACCATTTTAGGTATCACTATGAATGTTCCGGCAATATCACATAGATATACATAATGTCACTTAGACATGGTGTGTAAAAATACACTTTGTGTCCTAAACATATTTTTATATCTTTTGGCTCTAGACTCAATAAGTGCATGACGTGAAGGCAGAAACTGGAGCAGACTGTCCTCTTGTTTCAATATTAACAATCTCCAAACGAGATGTCAATAGATTATGTGTTAAATCTCCATGAGAAAGTGAAACAAGGACTTTTTAAGAAGTACTTGAGTAGCTAGGAGGGTAATGTGCATTGCATCACTGGGTCCATGATGTCTTCTTCAATACCAGAAATCAACAATGAAATCCGATAGTAGATGTGGCAACCCGGCGATTTCTTGTTTAGTAAGGGTTTCCTTTTTTCTTTTAACCCTTTCACACAATTTTTGAAGGTGGCTCCTGTGGTAGATCCATCCGGCTTTGGTGGATCGTAGGAGTAATTTTATTCTATAACACTCAGTGTAGATGTCAGCATATGCCAAACCGTTGATCAGTAATTGATCATCGCACCATGAGTTTGTGATTTTGGAATTACATCGTTTTATATGTCTTCGGTATGATTTCCCTCCAATAGTATAAGAACCAAAATCATTTGAAAATCTTTCAAAGTGTTTGATAATAATAAAGATGTTAACACTTGAAAGTTTTGATCTTTAAACATACTCCTCCTTAACATATGCAACATATGAAGGTGAGTTGTCTTTTGATAGTGTGCGAGCTCCCCCTCAAATATATCAAACATTTATCAACAAGTAAGTAGGATGGGAGCTCGAAAGAATCAATGTCACTTTTGAGCTCTTTCAATTATAATGGGTTTGAACTGAAATGTTCATAAACCATTTTCATTTGAAGAACGAGTTATAAACCGATTTGTTCATACGTCAATGACTGGAAATTTAGACAACAACTTTTGGAACCCATTTAAGCATAGTACCAATGGGTTTTGAGAATTTAGAAAACCATTTATAAGTTGTGTCTATTTGGTTTAAAGACGTTGTATTCCATTTGGAATTGAAACTCGGTGTTTCATTTCGAAATAAGTTTCGTGGAATCAACGGTGAGTGAATTCCTTTGGGAATAGAGGATACGAAATCATTCGTTCTTTGCACCTAATAAGAAACGTTTTGTGGTGCAAGTGTAGACATTTTCGATCTTGAATTGTTGAATGATTTTGTTTGGGAAGATTGTTCAGAAAAGCTTTGTTTCGGTTTCCAAACTTTGATCTTCTTTGGAAATTGAGAAACCGATTTACATGAAGTGTTGAAAGCCTAACATTCATCATACATTTCCTTTTTGAACATTCACTTGTGGTTTCAAAACGTGTTTGACATTTGAGGCTTTCTTTTTGTCAAACTATTTTCCTAAGTTCTTCTCAAATTTAAGTTCATGGTTAGATTTTGATAATGATGTTGAACTAGATGAAGATGAATTACTTTTAATGTGTCCAATAGTTTGCAAAAGAGTTGTTCGTTCTTGATCAAAAGTTAGTTGTAGAGTGGTTATTTTTTTTTCAAGATCAAAATTTTATTTTTCAAAATTAAATTTGGAATATAAAGTTTTGTTTTAACCACTTGTTCGATAACCTCATCTTGATCAATAACAGGTGTTAAACAACTTGGAAAATAATCCTCAGAAAGTGGTATTTTCCTTGTGCCATAACTTTCATTTAATTTCTCACAATTAAATGAAAATTGTGCATTCTCAGTTTTTGCTCTATTGAAATTCTCAATAATTTCTTCTTCATTAGTTGTTTTTACAAAAAACATTTTTAAAATACTTCCCATGTCACTGTAGTTATACAAGGTAGTGCTAGTCCAAAATCAAGCAAATGTATGATGAATGTTGAGAGAGAATTTGGTTGAATGATTTTCTATTAAGCACACATGATTAATACAATTCCAAGTGTTACAAATGACAAAGTTTAACCACCTTTTATACTAATCTAATACAACTCACACTTAATACAAATAATACTGAAAGTCCCTTTGAACGGATCCAAACGGGATTACAATGTGTATTAGTTTGCGGAAAGGTTTAATACACACAAACAACAATAAAACAAGTGAAATGCAAGTGTTTATAGTATAAGTTCGTATGTATTTGAAGATAGCTCTGTATATTCGAATACATCAGTTTCAAAAGCGTACAAATAAAACATTACAAGTTAGTATTTATACCTAGCAAGTTCGTACGAACTTAGTTGGTCCTAGGTTCGTACGAACTTCCTAGGTTCGAACGAACATAGAGGTTCGTACGAACTTACAATACAACTTACAAAAAGACTAAGTTAATTAAAAAAACTAAATAATTAACTATAAAACTAATTACAAAACTAACTATTACAAAATAAGAGATGTTGTCACAAAATGTGCACCAACAGACTCCCCCTTGACAATATCTCTATCTGATACCTTCGGCCTTCATGTATACCTTCACGACCTTCTGATACCTTCGGCCTTCATGTCTCCAACTATCTCTATATAAGATCTTGTTTACATGAAGTTTCATCAGATCGTCCTTTGACAAGTTTACCAGATGTAAACTGTCATATACTCTTAGTAGCACATTCTCCTCAGCATCCTCCATAACTGCTTCAGCTGTCTTGCTGTCAACGTACCACCACTTCAAATTTTCAAGAATGTTCTGTGGCATTCTTTTCAACAGAACCCTCTTCAAGCATTTGACTGGTCTGTAGACCATCTTCATCCACGGCTTGTTAGAGATAGGATCAATCCTGGTCAGGTCCGGAACTCTTTTACCCGGCTTTGGCTTTAAACTTTCAAAGTTATTCGATCTTCCTTCACGCTTTAATATTCTTTCTAAGGCATGAGCGTAAGGATCATCTCCAATATTCACCAAGTCTAGCCAGGCTAGCTCCTTCAGTTCAATCTTCGGCAACGAGCTAAAGGCCTTCAGTTTGTTCTTCAAGTACTGAATCCCATCATATCTTTTTAGAATGAACAGCTTCAGATCGCTGTCATAAAACCAACTTATGATGCCTCGCTTCAGCTTGCTCGATCCTCTGACCCTGATATCACCTTTATATTTTATTTCCGGTTCCTTTTCCACCTTCTTGAACCATAATTTCTTTAACTCTTCTCGAGTTGGTTCAACATCTTTAGAATTTGATTCAACTTTAGAAGCTAAGTCCTGCTCCAAGTTGATCACCTTCTCAACAGCTTCATCTTCAACCACTACTTGAGTAATAGGTTGTTTATCAACAACGAATTCGTCAACATCAGCATCAGCATCAAGTAAGACCTCTTCGTCTGATTTCCAATTAGCAAACCTCCTTAGCCAGAATCTCTCCTTCCTCTAACTTAGATCCCTCACTATCAGAATCGTCCAAACCAAGCAACGCTTCTATAGTATCAGACTCTCTTAGATTAACTGGAAGCTGCCCAGATTCAATCACATCTTTCTGGCTGCCACCACCATCTGCCGTTGCACCACCACTAGACCCTGATTCTGCCCCCAACTACCATTCTGATCCGTTTTTTCTTCGATTTTCTTGCTCTAGTCTGACCCTTCTGCTGGTGCTTCACTGGACTCTTTGTTCCACCCTCCAGATGGTTCAATCTCTTCTTGAGGCTTTGTTGCACCTTGCCCAGATCCACTTACACCGGTACCTTGACCAGACTCCCCTGAACCATTACAGTACCTTGCTCTCTAGATGAAGAGCTAGGCAGCTCACCTTCTTTGGGTGCGCTTGGATCATCGTCACGGTCATTATCAGCCTTAAATCTCAGCTCATCCTCCCTGCACCCTGGCTCCTGACTCCCCCTGAGCAACTGGCGCTTCATTTGGAAGATAGTGACCTCATTCAACCGTACTTGATCCTCTAACTTCTCATGGCGCTTCACGAGTTCCTGATTTAGCTTTGTTAAGTTCTGAACTCGAATTTCCTGACTCGCAATGACTCCAGTCAGATTAGCAACCATATCAGACAAACCTGTGATCCGGCCCTCAAGATATGTAAACTTATCCGGATCAGAGAGCCGAGCAGCCGGGTTGGGAACAGTTTGAGTGGGTTGAGTGGTAGTAGGTGTAATCGATGGAAGTGTGAGTGGTGTTGTTGTGGATGTAACTGGTGGTGGTTGTACAGTCGGGGGAACGACGGGTGGTGGTAAATGAGATATGATTTGTGGAGCTTGACCACCCTCTCCAATAACAATACCAGTGGAACGTGGGCGCTTACGTGATTGCACCCGGAACCGGTCTGGTTCAGATTCGACATCGGAGTCCTCGGGAACATAGTCATCGTCCTCCTGAACCTTTCTCTTTCCTTTCTCCATTTCCCTGGCAGCCTTGGGGTCACGCAACACCCCTTTCGAGCCCTGGAAAACTATGATAGGTTGACTCGAATCGTCATCATCACCATTATCATCATCATTCTCATCATCATCTGCATCAGACTCAGTAGCCTCAGAATTTGGAGCATCAGCTTTTTCAGCTTCAGGAGATGTCTTGCTTGGCTCATCAGCATCAACTAGTGAAGTCCCTGTTCCATCTTCAGTGAAATACTTGTCAATATCTCTCAATTCCTCCTCAACAGTCTGTCGTCGTGAGCCCGAGGCTGCAGCACTTGGGCCTGCTTCGACCTGAAGAACCTCTCTGACCAAATTTTCAGCAATAACACGTCAATACGCACTCCCGCAGCAGGGTGCTCTACTTGGTGCAGGATATCCTCGACAACCTCCTGTGGTGGCTCAGCAACAACTGCCACATGTTCTGCATGTGCTTGGGCCGGCCCTGGTTCTTGAACTAGAACCTCAGCAGCTGCCTGGGGCATAGGCACATCCAACCAACCATGATTTGGTGGAGCCTGATAAGCAGCATCAATAATTGCCCCAAATAAGGGCACGGCCTGAGGCCTATCAGCATCAACTCGCCTTTTGTTGTGACTGAGACAATGGCCGAAAATTTTCTTATCTAACTGCATCAGATGAACAACCGGGTTGAGCACTGGAAGATTTGGAAGCAAGGCATTGATCACGATCATGACAAACCGAGGGTATACAATAAAATGCTCCTTCACTCTCCCCTTGATCTGCTGAACCATCTCATCGAAAAAGTACTGAGAAAAGCAGTAGGGTTTGTTGTATACAAGGGAAATCATCCCAGACTGCAGCTTGTGGTTCATAGTGTCGAACCCTACCTTCTTCGGCCCGAATGACACTAGCAGAATGTGCATGAAGTAGCGCCACTGTCCGTATACCAGACTCTTGGTGTAATGAGTGTCGGTAACGTCGCCCACATAACCCATGCGCTGAAACGCGCCAGCACGCATCTCAAGATGAAAGGTAGTTGGACCGTCTTCCTGTTCTTCAGTCCCCAACTGCAAAACCTGCCTCAAAAACTCAGCAGAAAACTCGATATCGACACCATTCACGGTAGCCCTTATCACCGGTGGTTGAGGCTCACAATCATGTACCGTCGTTGCCCAGAATTGGCTGAGATATGGAAAACTCAAAGTCGGCGAATCAGTGAGTGCATAAAACACTCGCGAGCGCATGAGAAAGTCCAACATGCCTCGAAACGGTTCAGTGGCCGGATTAGCGAGATCAAACATAACCGCTACATTATGCTTGCTGAAGAACTCCCGCACAAGATCAGCCATTTCTATAAAAATAAAAGCAAACACACCAAAAATTGAAAGTAATAATGTTAGAGTAAGACATAATTAATTTAGAGTCCTGCAAGCAATATTCTACGATTAAAACAAGCCTAAAGTCATTATTATATAAAATTTCAAAAACTCAAACCAAAGTAGGTTCGTACGAACATATAAGTTCGTACGAACTTACTGCCCTTGTAGGTTCGTACGAACTTACTGTTTGACCAAGTCAAACTTAAGTTCGTACAAACTTACATTGGCTAGGTTCGTACGAACCTATACGTTCGTACGAAGCTGTAAGTTCGAACGCAAGAACTGAAAAAAACATTTTGAAAAGTCACTTACAAAGATTTAGATTATGTTTGTGATGAAGATTATGTTTGTACGAATATGAGGTTCGAAGGGTTTTTGCAAGTATGAAGGATTTGAACAAGTTTGACCCTTTTATACCCTAAAAACTAAGTTCGTACGAACTTAGTCTTCGAACATACATCCTAAGTTCGTACGAACTTAGAAAAACATAACCCAAAATTTTAATATTTTCATCTTTAAAACATTTTGGACTAACCTAAATACTTAGACAAGTAATAGATCAAAGTTTGAGCAATTACGCTAACAAAATGTAAATTATTCCCAAAAAACAAAGAACTTTTATTTATTTATTTATTTAAACACTTAAAAGAACTAAAAATGTAAAATGCGAATATGAAATTGTTCATATTTGAAACGTACATTCTTTTTGAGAGTGTCACTGATACAAAGATCGAATTAGCCATGATGAGAACAATACACAATTAGGAATTTTCATTTATTCCTTTGATTATTATTGTTGTAAATGATAAATCACAACGATTATCGCTATTGTTGTCCACTTAAACATTCGGAATTCAGAATTCTCAAGTACTTTTTAGATTATTGTTCACGATTGCCTGTGTATCTTACATGTGATATACCCTTAAGATCTAGACAGTCAAGAATAGCATGTATTGGATATTTTTCATTTTTATGTCATCTTTAAAGTCAAGTCATTTTGCTTTAACAACAATGTACATAGGTACATGTTTCAACTATCAGACAAGACTAAGGTTAGAAGCAAACAAATCTATAATCAAACTAAAGGTGACAGGTCTGTACTTTTGTACAACAGAGCGACATAGTTTGACTAGGACCTTGAAAACGTTATTCTTGTTTCGCGGTCAAGTTTGTTCCGGTGTAAGGACACATATTTCTCGATTTAGTACTTGAAACAGTCAGTGAACCCCCAGATGAGTTAATTTAATTTTGTATCCAATATCAAGCATTCATGAACGATCTATCTCCTAAGAATTAAGACTTAAGTCGTACATCAAATTAAAGAGTGCACAGAAAAGATCGTATTATTTATTATAGATTTAGTACTTGAAAACCATTATGCCTAATGCCTACCAATACATCATCATATGAAACTATCAAATACGTTGCATTTTAGGTACATTTACTGTGTATGTCCTGCATCTAAAAGCCACACATATAAAATGTTCTAGGCATGGGTAATGATTTCATCATTTCTTTGCCATTAATACAGTGACCCTCATTTTTTTATTATTTTTGCAAAGACAAGAAGTAAAGTAAACTAAGAAATAAAAATACACTAAGTTCTTTTGGGGGAAAACTTTACTCAGGATTTCTCATCCCATTTAGTTGGATTAAAAGCTCAAACCGAGACCTATCAAATGCCTTGGTATAAAGGTCGGCAAGATTATCATCAGTTATCACCTTAACTAATTTAATCAGATGTTTTTCAGCACAGTCATGAATAAAATGATGTCTAATGTCAATGTGTTTCGTTTTACTATGCTTAACCGGATTATTAGTTATGGACATTGTAGATTGGTTATCAATCATAATAGGGGTACTTGTGAAGTTCAAACCATAGTCACGCAGCTGTTGTTGTATCCACAATACTTGTGAACAACAACTACCGGCTGCTACATACTCAGCCTCACAGGTTGAGATTGCGACCGAGTTTTGCTTCTTACATTGCCATGAGACAATGCGACCACCTAGCAACTGACAACCTGTTGGGACATGTTTTCTGACAATAGATCTAGCTTGTAATAGGACTGGTGTAATTATTATCAAGCTTGTACATTGGTTTAGATTTGTAAATATAAGATATTAGTTTGTTATTATTATTTGTTAAATATGATAAATATTAGTCAAGTATCGAACACAAACTAAAGTCTGATTCGCAAGTTGAGAACTCAAGTCGCAAGTCATAAGACTTGCGAGATGAGATCTCAACTCGCAGCCAAACTCAAGTCGCAGGTCAAACTTGCGAGATGAGATACTGGACTCGCAGCTTTTCCACTGCGAGCTGAGATCTGGGCTCGCAACCCATCTGGACTCGCAAGGCCCATGGGCTGCGAGTTGAGTCAACTCGCAAAGCCCATGGCCTACGAGTTGAGTCGAATATAAATAAAATACTTGAGTTATTTTATGGGTATCCGTGCCTTTCATCACACTCAGCATTAATTACACACACACCTCGTTTTCTGTGCCCAGAAATTATTATTATATTAAAGGCTAGGTTTTGAAGGATTAACATTAGTTAATTATCAAAACAAAGCCCTTTAATTAATAGATAAGTTGTATAAACTTTAATCAAACGTATTGAGGGATTCCGCACCTCAATACTTTAAGATAACGTTGTTATCGAACCAAGATCTACTGACTTACACAACCACCCGAGGTGGATTTCCTATTCAAGTTACAACCTCCATAGTCTGAGTCAGTGTAGGCAACAAAGTCAAAATTGCCACCTGAGGGATACAAAAGACCTAACTTAGGTTTTCCCTTAAGGTAACGCAAAATTCTCTTTGTTGCCTTCATGTGTGATTCTTTTGGATTAGATTGAAAGCGAGCACACAAACAGACTGCAAATGTTATGTCCGGTCTAGAAGCAGTTAGATACATGAGTGAACCGATAATGGCCCGATATTGAGTCGGATCCACATCTTCAGTGCTCTCAGTATCTGGTCCAAGATTATGATTCAGTTGAATCGAAGTGCCATATGACGAACTGTCTGTCATATTGAAACGCGTGAGCATTTCATGAACATACTTCCTCTGATGAATGAAAAATCCATCCTTCTTTTGATCAACTTGTAATCCTAAGAAAAAGTTCAATTCACCCATTGCACTCATCTCAAATCTCCACTTCATTACTTGCTCAAAGTCTCTGCACATTTTCTTATCAGATGATCCAAAGATGATATCATCGACATAAACTTGTACAAGTAGAAAATCCTCCTTTTACCACTTGATGAACAAAGTGCTATCTATCTATCCTCTCTTGAACCCATTTTCCAAGAGATAGGTAGATAGTGTCTCATACCAAGCTCTGGGTGCTTGATCCAGGCCATACAGAGCCTTGTCTAATTTATAGACTCGGTCTGGATCACTGAACCCCGGAGCTTGTTGGACAAACACCAGTTCTTGAACTTTTCCATAAAGAAAGGCACTCTTAACATCGAGTTGATATACTTTAATCTTCTTATGTGCAATATATGCCATATACAATCGAATTGCTTCTAGCCTTGCTACTGGTGCGAACACCTCTGTGTAGTCAATCCCTTCTTGTTGGTTAAATCCCTGAACTACTAGCCTTGCCTTGTTTCGAATAACTATTCCTTTATCATCACGTTTGCACTTAAACACCCATTTGGTGCCTATTGCATATTCTCCCTTGGGTAGGTCAACTAGCTCCCATACTTTGAGCTTTTTGAATTGAGCAAGCTCTTCTTGCATAGACTCTACCCAGGAGTTATCTTTGAGAGCCATTTGAACATTTTTCGGCTCTATTTGAGATATAAACAACTATACATGCACTTATGCATGATCCCAGTATCTTGGATCGATACATATAGACTGGTGCTGTCAGATATGTCTCTACGAGTCTTTACTCCAGAACTCGGATCACCAATGATATTATCAATTGGATGATACTTGTTCACACGAGTCAACATTGTAGTATCAACCGGTATGTCAGACCCTAGATTTGATCCAATCTCCCCCTCTAGTGTTGCGTCTTCTACAGCCGTTTCTTGCACATAATCTGTAACTTCAGATGAAGATGAGATATCGATTGAGGTGGGAACTAGGTCTACAATCGGTTCATTAATCACTTCTTTACCTTTATCATTTGCAACTTTTGAACTTGGAACACTAGATCTTGGTGCAAATATATTATCTTCACCATCATCTAGTATAACATGTTCTAATCCTAGAGTGTCAACTTCACTTAGGATTGGAAGATTAAATGACTTGAAAACAACGTCATAATTAAATAACCATTCTGGTCCAGTTTGTACGGCTGGAGTATAAGATGTGACTTGTATGTTATATACAATCTCAACTCTTCCAGATGTCTTATTAAAGACCCTTTTGTTTGGAGATCCGGCTTTATATCCTAGGAAAAATCCTTCGTCAACCTTCTCACCAAATTTAGATTGATGTTTGGTCTTCAATAAGGTACAATGAACACCGAAGGGTTCAAGACCAGTCAGGTTTGGTTTTCGACCATTTAGAAGCTCATAACACGTTTTGTTATGTTTCTTAAAGGTTAAAACTCTATTGAATACATGACAAGCTATATTCACTGCTTCTCCCCAGAAAATGACGGGAAGCTTTGAATCAGCCAGCATTGTTCTTGCTGCTTCAATCAAGGTTCTATTTTTCCTTTCAGCGACACCATTTTGTTGTGGCTCATAGGGTGCACTGAACTGGTGTTGAATTCCTTTGCTTAAGCAAAAGACATTCATTACCAAGTTCTTGAACTCTAGGCCATTGTCGCTTCTTATTTTCTTGACTCCTCGTCCATATTGATGTTCAATTTGGGTAAATAATATCATCAGCATTTCTGCTGTCTCATCTTTTGTTCCCAAAAAGAATACCCAAGAGAAGCCGAGAAGTCATCAGTGATAACTAGGCAGTAGTGTTTACCGCCTATACTCCTTGCATTCACAGGATCAAATAGATCCATGTGAAGAAGGTCAAAAGTTGAGGCATTGGAATTTTGAGATTTTGACTTATGAGGTTGCTTGTGCTGTTTTCCTTTCTGACAAGGTACACATTTGTCCTCAAATCCAAACTTCTGTACTGGTACACCTAACACTAGTCCGTTTCTTACTATATAGTTCATCTTTCTAAAGTGCAGCTGCGTCATTTTTCGGTGCCACAACTGAGAATCATTCTCAGATGCCTTGGATAGAAGACATGTCGACTCCTGAACAGATTCAGTAACACTCATGTCCATAACATAAGTGTCATTCTTCCTAGGAGCCCTCATGATTATCCATTCTTCTGGAATGACAAATCCAGGTTTTAATATAAGTGCTTCTCTATCCGTGAAATGGACAGGATGTCCCTTATCACAGATCTGAGATACACTCATAAGATTGTGCTTCAGCTCCTTAACATAGTTGACTTGCTCTAGCATAAGCTTACCATGTGTTACATTTCCCAATCCAGTAATTTGTCCACCTTTCGCTCAAGCGAAGTTGACATACCCTCCCTTCTTGTGTATGAAGTCCACAAGAAGATGTTTTTCCCCCGTCATGTGCCTTGAGCAACCGCTATCAACAGACCACCAGTTTGCGGCACGTCTGGTTAACTCCTGCACATTAAATGAAAATAATTAGTTATCAAGGGGGACCCAAGCCACGACGGTCTTGGGTCTGCCATTCTCATCTACGAATGTGAACTCCTTCAAGTATCCATTACTCTTATCAGTAGAGCCGGATGCTTTGGGAGTCTCACTCGTTTGAGCATGGGAGGTACTACCACTAGGCTTTCTTTTCGAAGACTTCTGAAAAAGTCTAGGATTTACTAGCCTTGGGTTTGATGTAAATCTAACCCTAGTTGGATAATTATAACTTGAATTATGATAATTCCTATTATTACTATTAGGGTTGTTAAAATGGTTGTTGGGAGTTTGGTATCTCTGTGGAGTCTTATTCCTAGAAGACTGTCCATAAGAGCTTCCTCTAGAAGAGGTAGTGCTCCTAGAACTATCATGAGATGAAAACTTCACAGATTTTAATGCGGGTTGTGTTCTCTGAGAACTTTGAGTTCTCTTAAATCCCAACCCATTCCTCCCAGAATTTCCAGCATTTTCATTTTCTTCTTTAGTTTTACCTTCTGGTATGAAAACGCCAGACAACCTTAGTTTTATGCTTGTCGCCTCAGGATTTTTCTTTTTAAGAGGCGACACTACAGGTGATTGGTCTTTCTTCACCTGTACCTTTCCAATTTTGCCCTTAGTTGGACAAATGCTTGCAACATGCCCTTTTTGATGACATGTGAACCATGAGCGTTTCACGAAGGCCTTTTTAGCGGCCTTTTGAATCGCCATTTCGTCCAATTCAGGCAAACTTGGAGAGGAGACTGCTATAACCTTCTTACCCTTATCATTTTTATTATCTAAATTTTCATTTTCAAATTTGGGTAACTCAAGATTAATTTTGTTCTTTAGCTTCTCCTTGACACTTACATGTTCGACCACACTCTCTTTTACAAAATTCGTTTTTAGTTCAGAAACCGGTGGCATGGGAGTGTCAGTTGATGTTGATTTAGGTGTAGTACTTGTCTCAGCTTTCGCAGGTCTAACAAAATGTATTAAACCAGGAACTGCTGGTTGTTTAGCAGAATCATCAATAGTAGACATCTCAGTTTCATCAGAAATAAAGGAATGATTGTGATTAAAGGGAGGAGGACTTTCTGTATAGCCCATTCCCTTGTGATCACCAGGCTGTTTTTGGACGCTGAGCATGTTATCTAAGGTTTCGATAGAGAATTTTCTTAACTCTAATTTCCTGTTAAGATCAGCTATCCTAACCTTTGCATCAGCTAATTCCTTTTCCCTATCAGCAGATAGTTTAGTCAATTCTAAAATATGTTCATGAGCTAAGTCATTTCTTACACTTTGCTCATTTAACTTATCTTTTAAGTATTTCATGTCTGCTTTATCATATTTTGCTTTACTTATTAGTTATGAGTTTCTGATGTTTAATATGGTGTTTTCTTCTTTTAAAGATTTTAACTGAGATGTTATAACATCAGATGATTCCACTAACTTCTTAGCATGTTCCTGAAAGTTAATACATAACACACAGGCTTTAACTACTAGATCTAAATTAAGTAATACCTTTTGTTTCTCAGCGTCAAGATTTTCCATGTAGGCAATGAAGTCCTTTGAGCTCATTTCCTCGTTGACTTCAGAGTCTTGATTCTTTCTTCATCAGCAGGTACATCAACCTCCATCTCAGTAGTTGCTTCCTTCTCTAAATCAGACCCCGCATGCTTTCCTCCTTTTCATCAGTAATGGAAGCCATAAATGCTTGCGGTTCCTCAGATTTTGTGCTCCAGTCATATGCTCCTTCTTGAGATTGAACCACCAAAGCTCTTGAAGTATGATTACTTCCTGAGCTCTGATTGTTATCAGAGGAGCCTTGACTGAAATGTCTTGACCCGTTTTGACTAGGAGCTTGATCTCTTTTAGGTCTCTGACATTCCCGAGCAAAGTGCCCAAAACCATCACAGTTATAGCACTTCACTTTGGACTTGTCAAAACCCAATTTGCTACTTACAAATTTTCTCCCAGTTCTATTCATAAAACGTTGGGCTCTTCTTGCGATCATGGTCATTTGCCATTGCAAGTCCATCTCCTCTAGATCATCTTGATCCAATTGATCATAATCCTCATTTATCAACTCAGGATCAGTGATCTTGCCCTTAATGAAGTTTTCACGAGATGCAATGAAAGAGGTAAGCAGGGCTACTTCCTCTTCAGCTGACTTCATACTCATGGGCATTGATTTAAAACTATTTGATGTCCCAGTTTTCAGTTTTTTCTATCAGCCCCTGAGTCTTCTGATGAGGCAATATAACAGAAGTTGCTACCAGTACTCCACCACTTGTAGATGCAGCAGAATCAGACCGTTTACCATGGTAAACGTTGGGATCCTGAACCTGATCAGACCCGGTCTCTTTCCTCTGCATGTTTAAGTCGTATACACGCAGTTTCCCTATCACTTCATCAAGTGAGAGAGACTTATAATTGCTACTCTCTTTTATCATCAAGGTGTAAATGTCCCACTTTGATGGTAGAGCCTCAAGAAGTTTGTTATTCTTAACTATATCAGTATAGCTAAGACCAACATTTTCCATCTCTGTCATCAGATGGTAATATCGAGTAATGATATCCTCCAATGACTCAGACTTCATATGTTTAAAAACATAGAACTGTTTCGTAAGCAAATCAGTTCTACCCTCCTTGATTTGCTCATTCCCTTCAAACCTCTTCTCCAGAGCTAACCAGAGCTCTCTAGATAGGTCATACTTTTTGAATGTGTGCTTTATCTCTTGAGGAAGGCACATAGTCAGAGCAGATAACGCCTTGTTTTCTGCTTCGTACATCTTTCTTTCTTCCTCTTTCAAGGATGAATATGAAACAAATCGCGGTTTACCCTCGAACATATAAGTGGGGGCTTCCTATCCGTCCTTGATGCAGAGCCACATCCGAACATCATTATACTTGGCAAAGGATTCGAACCGTTCCTTCCACCAAAAGTAATCCTCTCCCTTAAGGAGTTTTGGAGGGGAGGCCGACTTCCCAACTTCATGGTCTCAACATAGTGAGATAGAGTCAAACAAAGTCAAATACAAAAAGTCAACACAAGTCAAACACTAGGTTCGTACGAACTTAGATTAATTCGAACTTATAAGTTCGAAGACTATCTAGGTTCGTATGATATCAAATGTTCGAACTTAGCAGGTTCGAAGCTGTAGGTTCGTACAAACTTACAGCTGACTAGGTTCGAAGGCTAATTGAGGTAAGTTCGTACGACACTTTCTGAAACGTACGAACTTGCTGTTCAAACTCAAATCTGAGCAAAAACTCAGATCTAGAAAGATTCAACCGTTGAAATCGAATGAAACTTAAGGAATATGAATCAGAAACACTTAACGAAGCCGAAAGTACAACTTTTATCTTTCAAATCTCGTTTTCTTTGTGTTTTATCAATCCCGAACCCAACAAAGGCTT
This sequence comes from Logfia minima, assembly GCA_963921325.1. Lineage (NCBI taxonomy): Eukaryota > Viridiplantae > Streptophyta > Magnoliopsida > Asterales > Asteraceae > Logfia > Logfia minima. The sequence continues at coordinate 32,411,258 of OY992764.1, forward strand.
GTTGAAGCTCTGATACCAATTGAAAGTCCCTTTGAACGGATCCAAACGGGATTACAATGTGTATTAGTTTGCTGAAAGGTTTAATACACACAAACAACAATAAAACAAGTGAAATGCAAGTGTTTATAGTATAAGTTCGTATGTATTCAAAGATAGCTCTGTATATTCGAATAATCAGTTTCAAAAGCGTACAAATAAAACATTACAACTTAGTATTTATACCCAGCAAGTTCGTACGAACTTAGCTGGTCCTAGGTTCGTACGAACTTACATGTTCGTACGAACTTCCTAGGTTCGTACGAACATATAGGTTCGTACGAACTTACAATACAACTTACAAAAAGACTAAGTTAATTAAACAAACTAAATAATTAACTATAAAACTAATTACAAAACTAACTATTACAAAATAAGAGATGTTGTCACAAAACGTGCACCAACAAATACACATGCAAATCCTATTTATATTCCTAACAATCTCCCCCTAGGATTTAGCATCTCGTATTTTGAACATGTTTTCCTTATCAAACAGACTCTTTTTGTCTTCGTAGTTTAGCTCTTTGATATATCCTTTAATTCTTCTGCTTTAAACTCTTTGAGCTTTCTTTGCTTTCTTTGCTTGAGATCTTAATATATCGTCTTTTGGTATTGAGATCTAGAACTTTTGTAAGTCCCCTTAGGGCACGGATCTACGGGGTAATATGATGTATTTGAGTGCGGAATCCTCAAATACACTTAAACAATAACAAATGAGTATAAATATCACTTTTATTGAATGTAAACGAGGTTACATTCGAAGTTACACAGAGTATTCGAACTTAGGCACAAAAACCCAGTTCCTAAACTCTAAAAACCACTCCCCTAAAAACCTATTTTCGGACTTGTGTATTTATAGGCAACTAAGTTCGTACGAACCTATGCACTTTCTAAGTTCGTACGAACCTACAAAATACCTAGACAAAACTTAAGTTAACGATTACAATGATTAACAAAATGACTTCTAAACCTAACTATTACAAACTAGAAGCTGTTGTCACAAAACGTGCACCAACAGACTCCCCCTTGACAATAGCTCTAGTTTCGATGCACCAACAGACTCCCCCTTGATAGTAGCTCTGGTTTCACCGGAGATGTGGTCACCCGAGTTGCCTGCGATCTTGATTCTGTTAAGCTCTTTCGTCTTCTTGTATAGAACACCTTTTCCACAAAGTCTTCAACACCCTCTGACATCTTCAATCTTCATGTCTCTAACTATCTTTAGCTTCTGACATCTTCATCGAATCTTGTCATACACCCTCAACAACTCTTGTAGCTTACCTTTAGGAATCATCTTTTTCAGATCTTAAATCCTCTCAGTCTTATCACTACAATTTACCTTCAGACATATCTTCATTTCTAAACTAGACTTCTGTAGGTATTCTCTAACTCTGATTTTCACTAATGGTATCTCTCTCTATTAGATTGACTAGACTCCCCCTTACCATGTTCAAGCGTACCAAGTCTTCTAGTTGAAGAGTTAGACAACTCACATTGTTTGGTCACTGGGATCATCGTCTGTCACAACACATCCTCTTTACAACCAGTCTTCACCCCCTGCCAGGCTTCTCCCCCTTGAGCTGCTGCGCTCTTCAACAAGAGATCTCCACCAAAGCTATGGTGAAATAGTTGTAATAGGGTTGGTTGGAATTGTTGTAGTAAGTGTAGGTGATGAAGGTTGTGGATTAGGCAGTCGGCTCACTAATGTTAACCCCACTAGATGTCTTCTTGTTGGACCTTCTAGTGAATAATGAGGTATCATTATCAGAATCAGCATCATCATCTTGCAATAGATAATCATTGTCTTCATTTAACTTATGACTTGCCTTTATCCGAAGTAAAACGAGACCCTAAGTGAGATCCAAGTATGATTAGATCTATCCAACAATGGAATTTCATCTTCATCATCACTCTCAGTCTGTTTACACGCAAACCCCCTATATCCTCCTCGAATTTAGATCTTCTAGCTTCAATGCTTGGTCATACCTCGGCTTTGATTAAATCGCATTCGAGTTGTGTGTCCAATCGGATAGATAAACAATCAATAGTAATTATCTCCCCATTTAGTAAGAACTTAAAATTTGTACAGATTTTAAAAAATTGAAAAATAACTAAAAATAAAAAAAAACAAATATGAAATTATTCATATTAAAAAGCACATTCTTTTTGGGAGAGTCACTGTTACGAAGATCATATTAGCCATAATGTATACGATACACAGTTAGGAATTGAATTATTCCAATGTTATTATGTATGTAATTTATAGTTCACGACGATTATCGGTATTGTTGTCCACTTAAGCAGTCAACACTCAGAATTTCCAAGTACATATTTAGTTATTGTGCACGATTAACTATGTATCTCACATTTGATATACCCTTAGAATCGAGAGAGTCCAAAATTCCATGTAATGGATGTTTTTTAATTTAAAATCCATCTCTAAAGTCAAGTCTTTTATATTAAGAGCAATGTACTTTTGTACATGTGAAGAGACTAGACTAGGGTTAGAGCCTAACAAATCTAAAATCAAACCAGAGGTGACAGGTCTGTACTTTCGTACAATAGAGCGACATAGTTTGACTAGAGACCTTGAAAACGGTATTCTTGTTTCTTGGTCGAGTTTGCTCTATTTTTAAGATACACTGACTGAGTCTAGGTCTGCATGTTTCAAGATGTAGCAAAAGAAACAGTCAGTGAATCCCTAGATGAATTGGTTTTTATTTATCCAATAACATGTATTCAGGTACAATCTATCTCCTAAGAATTAAGACTTAATGTCATACATCAAAATAGAGATTGCACAGAATAATCGTGTTATTTAAGGTTTATTGGGTACTTGAAAACCGTTATGTCGTATGCCTACCAATACATCGTATGATGAAACTATTAGTTACGTTTATATTTAAAGTACTTTTTACTGTGTATGTACTACATCTAAAAGCCACACATATAAAAATGTTCTAGGCATGGGTAATGTTTTCGTCATTTTCTTCGCGTCATTACAGTGACACTCATATTTTTATAGTTTTTCCAAACTAACTAAAAATCCTATGAAATAAAGATAGATAAAAGTTCTTAAGGGAGATATGTCACTCATGATTTATTATTCCAGCGATGTGGTTTAACAACTTAAAACTTGATTTATCGAAAGCCTTACCATACAAATCAGCTAGATTATCATCCCAGATTTGATCTTATCTCCCCCTCCATTGCTACGTCTTCAGTTGAACTTGTAGCCTATGAAGTTTGTGTTCCTGCACACTAGATAAAACTCATTAGTTACAAAAGGGGACCCAAGACACCATGGACTTGGATCGACCATTCACATCAACAAATGTAAATTCCTTCAGATATCCATCTCGCCTTTCAGGTGACATGGATATTCTGGAATTCCCACTTGTTGGTGAATGGGAGGAGCTACCACTAAGCCTTCTACCTGGAGACTTTTGGAAAAGTCTTTGATTGACTGGCCTAGGTTTCAAAGTATATCTAACCCTAGATTTATAGTTATCATTCGAATTATGAAAATTCGTATTACTAAAACCCTGGTTAGAAAAACTTTTGCTAGGGCTGTTAAAACGTTTTGAAGGTTTCAACTGAATTAATTCTCCATTTGAGCTTCTTGTTATACGAGAAGTGCTCATTGGACTATCAATTGTCGAAACTCTTGATTTCTTATATGGACACACACTTGCCACATGTCCCTTTTAATGACATGTGAAGCATGAACGCTTCTCCCAGGCTTTCTTCTAAGCCCTGAGATGCGCTTGGTGTTCCAATTCTGTTTGTTTACCTTGTTCATTTATATTCTCAAGATCTTCTATTGAAGGTCTAACAAACTCAAGTTTGGTTTCTGACTCCTCATTGGTCCCTGACACAGCTCTCTCTGACTTAACAAATTGTATTCACCCAGGGACTACTGATTGATTGAAAGAGTCATTGACAGTTGACAACTCAGTTTCATCAGATGTAGAATTATAATTGTCATTAAATGGAGGAGGGGTTTCAGTGTAACCCATTCCCCTGTAATCACTGGGCTGTTTCTAAACACTTAGTAGATTATCTAAAGCTTCGATTGAAAATCTTCTTAGTTCTAGTTTTCTAATAAGATCTGCAATCCTAACCTTAGTGTCTGCTAGTTCTTTTTCTTTATCTGAAGACTGTTTAGTTAAATCCAAAGCATGCTCACGAGCTAAGTCAATTATTTGACACTGCTCATTCACTTTGTCTTTTAAAACTTTTAAATCCTCTTTATCAGATTTAGCTTTATTAACTAACTCAAAGTTTCTAAGTTTTAAAATTGTGTTTTCTTCTTTTAAAGCATTTAGCTGAGCCGTCATCATATTAGATGATTCAATCAAATTCTCAGCCTGCTCTGCAAAGTTAGTACATAAAACACAAGCATTAACTACAGAGTCTAAGTTTAGAATAACCTTATGCTTCTCAGCATCTATGTTGGCCATATATGCAATGAAGTCTTTTATACTCATAGTATCAGTTGACTCCAATCTTATAACCCTGGTCTCTGAAGCAGGTAACTCTCTCTCAGTCTTCTTCTCAGTAGCACCCTTTTGATCTGCCTCATCAATTGTGGTCACGAATTCCTGAGGCTCTTCAACAGGTATACTCCAATCATATGAACCGTCATGTCTTTCAGTAACCAAGGCTCTGGAATATGTACTATTCCCAGAGTATTGAACACTAGTAGACGTCCCTTGATATGAGTCAGCTCTACTCTCTTTGATCTGTTTACTACCGTCACATCTCTTCTCCAAAGCTACCCAGATCTCTCTAGAATAGCCGTAACGTTGTTTGAAGGTATACTTAATGTCTTCAGGAAGACACTTGATGATAGCAGACAATGCCTTTTTCTCTACATCATACATCTTTTTGTCTGCCTCCTTCATCGTTGAATAAGAACGAAACACACGTTTCCCTTCGAATTCATAAGAAGGTGTATCATACCCTTCAGTGATACAGATCCACATGTTGATGTCAGTAAATTTTACAAATGATTCAAATCTGTCTTTCCACCCAAAGTAATCTTCAACTAGAAGCTTTGGTGGTGAAGTAGCTTTACCCACTTGAAGATCCATTTGTATCAGCTTATTCACATTTGACATAGTAAATAAAGTATATACGGATATGAGGTAAGTTTGTAGTAGAGTCAACTAACGTCAAGTTCACTCAAAACACAAATTTCCCTCCAAAATTTCGCGAAACTTTTCCAAGTAAAATTTAAATTTTCTCAAACCAAAGTAAAACGATGGTAAGCCTAAATTCAAATTTTGGTGAAAGAAAATTTTTCCGAAATTTCCCGCCAAAGAAAATTTACCCACAACAAAAATTTTATTTTTTTATTTTTTTTTATCGAACTTAATAAGATATGTTCGTACAAAGTTAGGAATTTTTCGAACTTATAAGTTCGTACGAACTTAGTATGTTCGAACAAAAACTAAGTTCGAAGGGTAGGTCCGTATGATTTCAAACGTTCGAACTTACCAGCTTCGAAGCTGTAGGTTCGTACGAACTTACAACTGGCTAGGTTCGAAGGCTAATTGAGGTAGTTCGTACGACACTTTCTGAAACGTACGAACTTGCTGTTCAAACTCAAATCTGAGCAAAAACTCAGATCTAGAAAGATTCAACCGTTGAAATCGAATGAAACTTAAAGAATATGAATCACAAACACTCAAGGAAGCCGAAATTACAACTTTTATCTTCCAAAACACTTGTAATCTCTCGTTTATTTATCTTTTCTTTACCCCGAACCAAAAAACAAATGTTTAAAGGCTCTTATACCACTTGTAAGTCCCCTTCGGGCACGGATCTACGGGATAATATGATGTATTTGAGTGCGGAATCCTCAAATACACTTAAACGATAACAAACGAGTATAAATATCACTTTTATTGAATGTAAACGAGGTTACATTCGAAGTTACACATAGTATTCGAACTTAGGCACAAAAACCCAGTTCCTAAACTCTAAAAACCACTCCCCTAAAAACCTATTTTCGGACTTGTGTATTTATAGGCAACTAAGTTCGTACGAACTTACTAAGTTCGTACGAACCTAGGCACTTTCTAAGTTCGTACGAACCTACAAGTTCGTACGAACCTACAAAATACACAGACAAAACTTAAGTTAACGATTACAATGATTAACAAAATGACTTTCTAAACCTAACTATTACAAACTAGAAGCTGTTGTCACAAAACGTGCACCAACAACTTTCTTTTGAGTTCTAGAATTCTCTTTCCTTTGATCCTTCTTTGATTTTGATCTCTTGAAACTTTGATCTTTCGTTAATACTTTTGAAGCTTCTCTTCTATTGCTCCCCCTCAATTGAATATTGATCTTCTGGAGCTTTCACTTTCTAATTTGAACCATTTTTTAATCCTATCTTGCTCCCCCTCAAATCACTAATCTACTTGCTCCCTCTTATGAACCCTTTTCAACTTCTAATTCAAACATTTTTAAAATCCTGACTTGCTCCCCCTCAAACAAATTATCTTTTCCCCAAACTTATAGAAAGATGATATTAATTTCTTCATTGAAGCTTTATCTTTCATTAATCATATGATCTTCAAAATACAAACTCTTTTCTTCACTTATTTTCAAACATTAACTCTTTTCTCCCAATTCATGATGATTATGATACATCGTGAGCATCATGAATATGGTGTAGCATAACGTGTTTGAAGAATAGTAGACTACATCAAATCATCAGAGCAACGAACTTTCAAGAACAATCCGTTGAATGTTGTATTTTCAATAAGCGACATACGTTACAAATCTGATACTTTCATAATATACTATCAAATCAATAATCTCGAGATAATGATGCGGAAAATGATGGTACACTTCAAGTAAGCATCAATTTCGTAACCATCTGGGTAAGAAAACTATTTACTTGAGTAAATCAAGAAAAAGTTGTTTGTATTTTCAGAAAACACATTTATGAAAATACTATAACTCCTGGATCACATAGATTACCAGTTTACACATCAATTGAAAACATTAAATGAATCAACTGAGTGACCTACTTTCAATGTTGACTTTGATGTTAGCATTGGTAGGATTTCCATTCAATCATTGTGAAATACCATTTTAGGTATCACTATGAATGTTCCGGCAATATCACATAGATATGCATAATGTCACTTAGACATGGTGTGTAGAAATACACTTTGTGTGCTAAACATATTTTTATATCTTTTGGCTCTAGACTCGATTTGTGCATTAATTGAAGTCAGGGGCTGGAGCAGACTGTCCTCTTGTTTCAATATTAACAATCTCCAAACGAGATGTCAATAGATTATGTGCTAAATCTTCGTGAGAAGTACTTGAGTGGCTAGGAGGGTAATGTGCATTGCATCACTGGGTCCATGATGTGTTCTTCAATACCAGAAATCAACGAATGAAATCCGATAGTAGATATGGCAACCCGACGATTTCTTGTTTAGTGAGGGTTTCCTTTTTCTTTTAACCCTTTCACACACTCCTCACTCAACCTCTCACATTTTTCAACTCCTCCCTCTTTTGCATTTGGCATTATTGAATGTATGCTAATCTGCACTTTAATCTCCACCAACCCTCTCACTTAGACCTAATATACCCTCGCATCCTAAAATTTTGGAAGGTATCCGGATCTAGCAGATTATAGGAGTAATTTTATTCTATAACACTCAGTGTAGATGTCAGCATATGCCAAAAAGTTGATCATTAATTGATCATCACATCATGATTTTGTGATTTTGGGATTACATCGATTTAAATGTCTTCGGTATGATTTCCCTCCAAGAGTATAAGAACCAAAATCATTTGAAAATCTTTCAAAGTGTTTAATAATGATAAAGATTTTAACACTTGAAAGTTTTGATCTTTAAACACACTCCCCCTTAACATATGCAACGTATGAGGGTGAGTTGTCTTTTGATATTGTGCGAGCTCCCCCTCAAATATATCAAACATTTATCAAAAAATAAATAGGACGGTAGCTCGATCTCAAATGAAATAAATGTTACTTTTGAGCTCTTTCAATTAAAACGGGTTTGAACTGAAATGTTCATAAACCATTTTCATTTGAAGAATGAGTTATGAATCGATTTGTTCATAAGTCAATGAGTCTTTTAAAACCGAGTTATGAACTGAGTTGTTCATAAGTCACTGATTGGAAATTTAGACAACAACTTTTGGAACCCATCTAAGCACAGTACCAATGGGTTTTGAGAATTTGGAAAACCATTTATAAGTTGTGTCTATTTGGTTTAAAGACATTGAATTCCATTTAGAATTGAAACTCGGTGTTTCATTTCGAAATAGGTTTCGTGGAATCAATGGTGAGTGAAATCTTTTGGAAGCAAGGGATACAAAATCGTTCATTCTTTGCACCGAATAAGAAACGTTTTGTGGTGCAAGTGAAAACAATTTTGATCTTGAATAGTTGAATGATTTTGTTTGGGAAGTTTTCTTAGAATCACTTTGTTTCGGTTTCCAAACTTTGGTTTTCTTTGGACATGGAGAAACCGATTTGTTTGAGAATTTAAAACCATCAAAATGATGAAAATTCGTTTGAGTAAATGTTCCAGGTGAATGTGATTTCTTAGAATAACCCTTATTCTTTTGCAAAGAATAGTTGGTGAACTGAGAAATCCTTTTTGAAAGTGGTTTGGAAGACTTATCCGTGTAAGTCTTCACTAGAAAATTCACTTGAGGTTTCAAACTATTCTTGACATTGAAAGCTTTCTTTTGGTCAAACTCTTTTCCTAAGGTCTTCTCAAATTCAAGTTCATAGGTAGATTTTGATAACGATGCTGAACTAGATGAAGATGAATTACTTTTAATGTGTTCAATAGTTTGCAAAAGAGTTGTTCGTTCTTGATCAAAAGTTAGTTGTAGAGTGGTTATTTGTTTTTCAAGATCAAAAATTTTATTTTCCAAAATTAAATTTGGGATATAAAGTTTTGTTTTAACCACTTGTTCCATAACCTCATCTTGATCAATAACAGGTGTTGAACAACTTGGAAAATAATCCTCAGAAAGTGGTATTTTCCTTGTGCCATAACTTTCATTTAATTTCTCATAATTAAATGAAAATTGTGCATTCTCAGTTTTTGCTCTATTGAAATTCTCAATAACTTCTTCTTCATTAGTTGTTTTTACTAAAAACATTTTTAAAATACTTCCCATGTTACCGTAGTTATACAAGGTAGTGTTAGTCCAAAAATAGCTTTTTGTAAATAGCAGGGATTTTCAAAACCTAATCCTTCTCTAGGATTGTAAAATTTGATATCCTTAGGTTTATTGAGAAAAATGGTTTGATATGTTTGACCACGTTTTAACAAAGCATCTTCAAGTTCTTTCAACTTGCTAAAAACTCTCTTATTCTCTGCAATTGCATGAGCATGTTGTTTAATAGCAAGTTTTCCAACTCGTTCGGATTCCTCAAATTTAGAAGATATCTGAAAGACTTTTTTGTGAAAAGATGTCTTTTCAATTTCAAGTTTTTCATACATATCTTTGTAATCTTCCATGTGAGTTCTCAAAATTGATTTTTCACGAGCACAGTTTGTATGACATCAAGGTTATTAGCCTGTTCCTTTGCAAGTTCCTTAACCTTTTCTTATTCTCTGCAATTGATCTGTTTGACTTGATGCAACACATTGGACTTTTTAGCTGACAGCTTAATGAATTGAGCATGTTCTTCCCTATATTTCTCTTCCCAATTTACCATAACCGCTTTCTCGGCTTCCTCTTTATGTGCAATGAGCATCTTTTTCTCATAATATTCAGACGTTTTCTGAATACTTGTTGTTGCACTCTCTTTATTTTGCAAAGATGTTCTTGATTTAGAATGCCCCTTATCTAAATGCATAATTCTTGTAATATGTTTCATCTCTCTCATAAGTGCTTTGTATTCTTCATTCGAATCGTTCTCAAATTCGTCTCTTGACATCATAAAAATCGTTGCTTGAATGGATCTTTTAAAGATTAAAGATTTTGAAGTGTTTAAATTATTGATAAGTTCGCAAAAGTATATGAATGCGACATTACTGATAAAATCACAGAGATAAAGTGTCAGCTAAAGTCTCAAATAAAATCTCAACTAAAGTCTTAGAAATAAAGTCTCAGCTAAAGTCTTAGAAATAAAGTCTCAGCTAAAGTCTCATGAATAAAGTCTCAGCTAAAGTCGCATGAATAAAGTCTCAGCTAAAGTCTCATGAATAAAGTCTCAGCTAAAGTCTCATGAATAAAGTCTCAGCTGAAGTCGCATGAATAAATTCTCATACACTAAGAACACCAAATCTGAGATCGATCAAATGATGAATTTAGTAACTGAAATCACTTCCAATTTGATCCTAAACACTTATTGTAGGACCGATATAGTGACAGATCTTAAGCAAATCAATATTCAATAGCTAGTGAGCGGAAATCAAAAGCTAAACACAAGTACATTTAATCACAAACACAAGCAATATTGTATTATGAATAATAATCAAAGATTGAATACAATACTGACCACAATAGGAGAAATACACCCAAAAGTTCTCTGGAATTCTGATTGGCAAAAAGTCACGTAACACAAACACTAATTAGGTATTTATACTATTACCTAATCAGATAGGCGATATTGATGATATCGCCTATGCGATATTGCCAATATCGCAATAGCGATATTGCCAATGTCGCTAGTTACATCAGAAATAGACTAAGTAATTACAACTCAAAACTTAGACCAAGTGACAGACACACTAATGTACCAACAAACTCCCCCGTGTCTTCAGCTTGGTCTTCAAAAATAATCTTCAGTCAAATCGTCGATTAAACCCATCCAGCAGGAAACTTACCACCCGCATGGATTCCATGGGTTACACAAATATCCACAATTCTTTGGAATTGTTGAGCAAGCTTTTCATTTATCGGATTTCCCCTATAATATCTTATACGATTATCAAAAAATTTCCTCATATCTTCCTTTGATAGATTGATCAAACTCATAGGATCAAATATCCTATACTGTGCTTTTTTCAACCCATAAAGAGAAGTCTTCTCAGGTTCTACATGCCCAGGCACAAATACCAACACAGCTTCTCCAGTCTGACTGTCAAACTCCCAGTAGTGAAATCTTTTTAGAAAATCCAGAGGAACAATCTCCAAAGGAATCTTCTTCAAGCAATCAGCTGGTGGATAATGTACTTTGTAGATTGGCTGCTTGGTTACTGGATCCAACTTCTTCTTGAACTTGTATCTTTTTCCCAGTGTTGGTTTAATAAAACTGTATCTTTTTGTCTGTACTTCCTTGCGCAAAGTTCTTTGAATGTAATCTGCATTATTATCTTCAAACGGATTTATCAGTTGTAACTGAGCAAGCCTATTAATTTCACATTTAGGCAACGTACTCAGTTTGTTGAACGAACGCTTGAAATATTGAACCCCATCTGTCCTCTTGATCATAAACTTAGCTTTATATGCTTTCCAGCTCTTGATCAATCCAGTATAATCTCCCCCAACCCTGTATGATTTACAGGTAACAGGCACAATTTTCTCTCTACCATGAGGCCACCATGATGCCAGACGAGCTGCCCTTTCTTCTGCGGTTTCCGGAACCTTAGGAGATTTGGGTATTTCAGCTTTAGGTTCAGTTGAATCTTCAGGTGTTGCATGATGTGAAAAGGAAGAAACAGTGGTAGGTTCTGGTTCATCTTCATCCTCATATGAGTCCGACTCGATTATCGGAGCATCATGATAAAATTCATCATTTTCAAATTCTTCATCTTCAACTTCTACATCAGAGTTTACTTCCGGTGTATCTTCTCTCACATTATCAGACTGGTTAACCATTCTTGCTAGATATGTCAAATTGGCACAAGAATAGTCAACTGCCAACGGTCTTGGCTGACCAGGTATATCTTCAAACGAGAAATAGTCCAAACGAACAGTTTCATTACTAACTTCAATATTTACATTTTCGGTTTCAGGGGGAGTTACATTTGGTCTTTCACTACTTCCTATCTCCCCCGAAACGACCAACTGGGACTCCAAGATCATAACCCTAGACCTAAGCTTCTTGTTTTCCTTTTCCACAGCTGCAACTCTAGTAGTTTGAACTTCGATCACAGCAGCTTGAGAGTCCAATGTGTGTTGCATCACATCCAGCCTCTTGATCAACTCTTGTATAACAGATGGATGAGGTTGAACAGGAATATCAACCTGCGGTGCATCCTGAGGCCTGGAAGACTTAGAAACCTCACGAGCAACCTTGGACTTTTTTGGTGGAGGAGGCACATACTCATCATCTCCAGCATCCCTAACCCGTTTGTCTTTTTGCGGAACATACTGCTTGCCATCAGCAATCCTCCTCTGAATCCTCAAATATCTCTGAGGATTGATCCGCCTAAGATACTCAATCTCTTGTGGATGCGGGACCGAACCTTCAGAGTCACTTTCAGTAGCACCACCAGCTGGCTCAGAAGACTCAGAGTCAGTTGACCCCTCAGAAGTGTCATGATGAACATGCAAAGTGTGCAAGGCACCCTGCGAAGTAACACTCATATAAATATCCTGTAAAGGATCTTCCGTAGCTTGTACGGGAACATCAGCAAGATTTTCCTCTTCCAGTTCTGGTTGTCGAACGACCGGATCTAGATATCCGTCATTTGCTGGTGGCTGGTAGTTTGGGTCAAGAATATGACCAAACAGTGGAGTATCCGGAGGAATAGGAACCCCCTTACCATCTGAACTCATAACCCCGAATTTCCGATTGGACATTGGGGTTTGCCTATAGACTCGGGTGGCATCAGTTGCCAAACCCGGTAGCTCCCTGTTGATCATCAGTTGCAGAAACCGAGGATACATATACTAAGCATTATGCCCCAACTGGGCATTATCAACCATCGACCGAAGATGTAGCCCGAATAATTGTACGGTTTGTTGTAGACGAGGGCTAACATCGCACATACAGTCCTATGACTGGTATAGTCGTACCCAGCTTTTCTGTTTGAGATGCACAAAATGAATATATGCATCAACCACCTCCAAACTCTCGTAAGATGACCCTTCCGGTATTGATATGAGTGGCTCCCAACATAACCCATACGATTCATTGCGTCGACAATGAACTCGTTCGGAAACTGAATCAACATGTCCGGTTGATCACCAAATTGAAGAACTTCGCGAATAAGCTGCTCAGAAATGATGACTTGACGTCCGTGAACCGTCGAGATCAGCCTTGTATATTCAAGATCACTATTTACAGTAACGTTTCTCTAGAACTGCCCAATATGATCCCTGTAAAACTGTAGCCGATGCCGTGATCGCAGTGAAGATGCGAGATCTTCGTAGAAAAGCAATCATTGGTCTAAATGGCGCAGCTGAATCCTTAGAATCATCCAGAAATGCAGTAATATTGTGACGAGGGTCACACTTGTTATCAAACACCGAAAAATCTTCCATTTTTGCAAAACAAGTCAATGAAAACACAAGACCCGAAAACAGTTAGAGAAATAATTGAGAACAGGCCAAAAACAAATTGGAAAGCGTAAACTGGGCCCGATTGACCAACAGTTTGGGCCTGGCCCAATTAACTTGTTTCTGGATCAGGCGATATTGTAGTAATATCGCCTAAATTGATTCTCAATTTAAGCGATATTATCTACAATATCGCTTAAATTAAAGCAATTTGATTAATATCGCTTAGATTTTACAATTTTGGAAATTAATCCAATTTAAGCGATATTAGCATTATCGCTCCCAGTATCGCACATGGTATCGCTAAAATCAGAAATCAATTTGGGCGATAACAATATCGCTAAACGTAAGCACAGAACCCTATGGTCGAAAAAACGTATAAAAACATGATCTAAAACTTAATACTCGACACACAAGGCAATGGGCAATACACATAACTATTTTACACTAGTTTTGAATGGCTTTTTATAGGGTAAATCACATAAAACTAGTTTTGCACAAAAACCGAACAAAACTTTCAACAATGCGGCATAAAAACTAAAGTATAAAGCAATAGAAACATACCAATCGATGAAATAAATGTAGACGAACACGGTGATGTGGTTTGATTTGAATGAGGAGCGAAAACGAGAGGGAAATCAAAGAAAATGGCAATATCGCAAAAATCGCTGTACAATATCGCTAATATGATTTTGAAAATGTATTGAATACTGTAACAGACTTTTGTATATATACAAGTATACATTTAAGCGATATTAACAATATCGCAAGCAATATCACCATAATTAAAAAACTATTTGAGCGATATCACAATATCGCATGCAATATCGCCAAAATTCAAAATCAAACAGTAGCTTGTGACAAAACAATAAACTAATCAAAAAATAAATTAAAAGGAAAAAGAAAAATAAATAAATAAACTTTACTTATTATTGGTGACGAACTAGATGGTGTCGAATTAGGGATCATATTAGAAAGACAGATTCGCAAGACAATATCAAATTTTAATTCGATTATCAGTATAGTTGTTCAAATGTAAATTTAGCACGCACAGTTAACTAGCCAAAGAGACAATCAGTAACAAGACGATTATCGGTATTGTTTGTCCACTTAAACATGTAACATAATCAACTTCAAGCTTAGCAGTTATTGTGAGAGTGAATAGATTTCCGTGAATCCCACATAGATATACTCCTAGTATCAAGACATGCCCAAGACTTCGATTGGTTAGAGAAAGCATTTGAATTCAACATTTTTAAGAATCAAGCCAGCGGTGACAGGTCTGTACATACGTACAACAAAGCGACTTAAACTTGATTCAGGTGTAAGCAAAACCAGACTTGGTCAAACCATTTGGCGACCTTGTGAGGAATCTTTGATTTTATAAGATTTGAAAGTACTTTGACTTTTGTTTGCTTAAGTTTTGAAAGTATATTGACTGAGACCAGGTCTATACAGATGTACAACAAAGGAAACAGACAGCATAAATCCCCAAATGTTGTCATATACAAGCTCAAGTTAATAGAAGCATGGCAAGCTGATACATAAGAATTAAGACCCATTGTCATACATCATATGTTGGTTATCACAAAAGATTTAAACACAGATTAAGGTATTTCTTAGTTGCTCAAAGAAGAGTATGAAAATGCCTACCAATACATCGTGCAAGTAATCAGATGTCTGTAAGGACAAGTATAACAAATGCGAGATAAACCTACTGATACATCGAGGATAAAACTTAAGATTGACTTTTGAGGGGTGTCTCCTAATGTACTATCATCTCCCTAGTTGTTTACAGACACAACTAAACGTCTTTAACAGATGTTGCAACGTTGCTTTTCTTTAATGCTAGTAAGCATAAAGAATGGCTATTGCTCCTCCCTTTTTTTTTTTTTTTTTTTTTTTAACGAAGAAACTATCAAATAAAGAATTAACTGTCACAACTTACTGTTTTATTTGAAAGAAAGCGCAACCCAATCATGTCTATAAGCTGGTTAAACCTGGTTCTAGAGAATGCCTTGGTAAACAAGTCAGCATTTTGCTTATCAGTTTCTATTTGGACAAGGTCTATCAAATGCTTCTCATAGCAATCCCGTATAAAATGAAACCTAATCTCTATGTGTTTGGTCTTAGAGTGTTGTACGGGATTTTTAGTAATAGAAATAGCAGCAGTATTATCAATATATAAAGGAGTCATAGTTAAGAGTAAACCGTAGTCACGAAGTTGGTGCTGAATCCATAATATTTGTGAACA
The DNA here is from genome assembly GCA_963921325.1 of Logfia minima. Lineage (NCBI taxonomy): Eukaryota > Viridiplantae > Streptophyta > Magnoliopsida > Asterales > Asteraceae > Logfia > Logfia minima. The sequence continues at coordinate 32,427,021 of OY992764.1, forward strand.
GCAACTGGCAGCCGCAATATATTAAGCTTCTGCTGTTGAAGTAGAAACTGTCGTTTGCTTTTTGCATTGCCAAGATACCAAATGTGAACCGAGAAACTGGCATCCTCCTGACGTAGACTTCTTATCGATGCTACAGCCACCATAATCAGAATCCGAGTATGCTGTGAGAGCAAATGTCTTCTCTGTTGGATACCATAGTCCTAGAGTAGGTCTATGTTTTAGATATCCAAATATACGTTTAACCGCTTTCAAATGAGAAACCTTGGGTTGAGACTGATATCTTGAACACAACGAAACAGCAAATACTATATCAGGTCGAGAAGCTGTAAGATACATTAAAGATCCAATCATCGACCGATATAGCTTTTCTTCATAGTCCTCCTCATCTTCAGCTGGTCCGAGATTGTGGTTTGTTTGAATGGGGGTGCCATACTCTCTACAATCATGCAACTTATAGCGTGTCAACATGTCGTTAAGATACTTTGATTGATGAATGTAGGTGCCCTTCGTTGATTGATCTACTTGAACACCCAAAAAGAATTTTAGCTCCCCCATAGCACTCATCTCAAATTCAGATTTCATGATCTTTTCAAAATGTCGACACAGAGATTCATCAGTTGAACCAAAAATAATGTCATCCACGTAGACTTGAACTAGCAGTTGACTATTTTCAGTTCGCTTGATAAAAAGAATGCTATCAATATGACCACGTTCAAACCCATTTTTAATCAAGTGTGTTGCCAACCTTTCATACCAAGCGCGCGGGGCTTGATGAAGACCATAAAGAGCCTTATCTAACTTGCACACATAGTCTGGGTTGACCGAATCCTCAAAACCAGGAGGTTGTCTGACATAAATTTCTTCAGCAACCTTACCGTACAAAAATGCACTTTTCACATCCAACTGATAAACACGAAACCCCTTAAATGTCGCATATGCTAAGAAGATACGAATAGATTCCATTCTTGCGACAGGCGCAAAGACTTCATCATAATCCAAACCTTCTTGTTGTGTATACCCTTGGACTACTAACCTAGCTTTATTGTGAATCACCACTCCCCTATCATCACGTTTGACTCGAAACACCCAACGAGTTCCAATTGGGTGTACTCCTTTTGGAAGTGGAACTAAATCCCAGACTTTCAGCTTCACAAAATTGCTGCAACTCTTCTTGCATTGCAGAAACCCAATGTGAATCCTTTAGAGCCTCATCAATCTTTGTTGGCTCAACTTGGGTTAAAAAGCATTCTTCAATTGTAGCCTTTAGACATGCAAGATCATCAGGATCTTCAGAAGTCAAACTTTCCGAGAGAGACGATCATGTTTCTACTGTAAAAAGCAGGGTCATCTCATTAATCAGTGTCCGGTGCTTGCTAGAAAATGGGCTCACGAAATGATCCACGTCATGCTAAAAAAGAAACTTTCAAAAGTCAAAACAATCTGGATTATCTCGAAATGTTCCGATTTCAAAAGTTAATAACATTACACCTACTCAACCAATGGTTCGAAAGGTTGATGTTATTAATAAGCAACCAATTTTTTCTCAGAAAGTTTGGAAAAAGAAAAGTGTAAGGAATAATGTGTCATCTGAAGTTATCACATCCGTAAAAGATAATGATTTACTAAAAAAAAGGTTTTAACTGATGTGGTAATAATCGATGAAGTCTCAGGAGTACCCAAGTCTGTTAAGGCTTGGGTCTCCATTTCAAACTAACAATCTTTTCTTTGTGTTGTGACAGTCAAAGGTGCTGAATAGCAAGTGGTATGTTGACAGTGGCTGTTCACGACATATGACAGGCAATATCTCCCTTCTCTCTGATGTTAAACCATATAATGGGGGATATGTTGTTTTTGCTGGTGATAATGGTGGTTCTATAACTGGGAAAGGTACACTCACAAATGGTCAGGTGAGCTTTGAGAATGTTAACTTTGTGGAGGAGCTAAATCACAACTTGATAAGCGTCTCTCAAGTTTGCGATAAGAAGTTCACAGCTGCTTTTACAGACTTAGAGTGTTTGATATTGAAGCCGGGATTTGTAATTCCCGAGGAATGGATTCTGATTAGAGCTCCTAGAGTGAAGAACTCTTATATTTTGGACATGAGGACAGTAGAAACTGAAGAACATACCTGTCTTCTAACCAAAGCGTCTACTAAGGATTCATTGTTGTGGCACAGAAAGATGGGTCATATTCATTTCCGGAAAATGAATTATCTGGTGAAACATGATTTAGTGGAGGGGATTCCTAAGCAATCCTTTGCTTTGGAAGACGATTGTGTTTCGTGTTTGAAAGGAAAACAACACAAGAAGTTTCACAAGTCTAAGCAAGTTAATTCCATTGAATCTCCATTGGAATTACTTCACATGGACTTGTTTGGACCTATAAGCACGAAGAGTATTGGAGGTAAATCTTACTGTTTGGTAGTAACTGATGACTACTCTCGCTTTTCATGGGTTTACTTCTTGCGTACAAAGGATGAAACACCAGATTAACTGACCTATCTGTTCGATAGACTTGAGAATCTGTGCAACTTGAAGATAAAGAAGATACGTAGTGATAATGGTACGGAATTCAAGAACAAAATTCTTGAATTATATTGTCTACGCAAAGGAATTGTTCATCAGTTTAGTGCTGCAAGAACTCCACAACAGGACGGTATAGCGGAGAGAAAGAATAGAACAATCATTGAAACCGCACGTACTATGATGTCTGATTCACACTTGCCGATTACTTTTTGGGCAGAGGCAGTCAACACGGCATGCTATGTATTAAACCGTGTTCTGATGAACAAGAAGAAGAATAAGACTTGCTATGAGTTGTTGAATAACCGAAAGCCAAACTTGAAATTTTTGGAACCATTTCGATGTCCTTGCACCATTTTGATATCAAAAGATAAAGTTTCTAAATTTGGTGAAAAAGCACTTGATGGATTATTTCTTGGATATTCGGTTAATTCTCCTAACAAGAGGGTTTTCAACAAGGAGACGGGAAAGATTGAAGAGCATTTTGAGGTAAAATGTTTAAAGTACACGGAGTCTCCTAAAGGAAAAGGTCCTGATTGGTTGTTTGAGTTTGACCATCTTGTTAACTCATTCAATCTTCCGAAATTCAATGAAGTGGATCAAGTTGTTACGCTTCTTCATGGCTTGCATCTTAATCCGGATAATTCTTCATCCACACCGTCTTCGACTCCTGCTACTACTGATCTTCTACCATCTTCGTCTACTGACATTCCTGAGATTTCTTCTGCAGATCAACAGCGAAAGAATCATCTTCATTCTCATAGAGCATGTCTTCTACACCATCAACAGTAGCAGGAGAAGCTTCGGGAAACATCTTTATGCTTACTAGCATTAAAGAAAAGCAACGTTGCAACATCTGTTAAAAATGTTTAGTTGTGTCTGTAAACAACTAGGGAGATGATAGTACATTAGGAGACACCCCTCAAAAGTCAATCTTAAGTTTTATCCTCGATGTATCAGTAGGTTTATCTCGCATTTGTTATACTTGTCCTTACAGACATCTGATTACTTGCACGATGTATTGGTAGGCATTTTCATACTCTTCTTTGAGCAACTAAGAAATACCTTAATCTATGTTTAAATCTTTCGTGATGCCCATTTTCTAGCAAGCACCGGACACTGATTAATGAGATTACCCTGCTTTTTACAGTAGAAACATGATCGTCTTTCTCGGAAAGTTTGATCATTACTCAATAGTGGTTTTGGTGAAAGAGGAACCCTACGAGGCTTAATTTCAGGTACATTTACTGCACATGAACACTTATGCGAACATGATGGAGTAAACATATTTACAGTTGAGGTAATCTTTGAAGAAGGATTTTTAATTGAAACTTTACTATATTGAATATTCTCCTCCAGTTTCATTTTTAAATCCTTGATTACTGGTTTCTTTTTAGAAAACATTCCACCTCTACCCTCGTTAGTAAAGATGAAATTTTCAGGTTTGAGGTTATTCTTCTCAACTTTCTGTGTAACCTCGTGAGTTACATCCTCCACCTCTACCACCTCTTCAACGTCTGATGAAAGTGCAAACATGATTGGTTCAAATTTAGGCTTAATTGGCTCAGCCTTCTTGTTATTTGAACTCAGAGCTTTAGGCAACTCAGGTCGCTTGTCATCAGCACCCTTAACAAGTTTAGGTTTTTTAACATCTTAAACCTTGACAATCTTAGGCTTATCGGGATTTTCAACAATAGCTGGTTTCACCACAGGATTTGTATCCTTCTTGAGAATAGAAGGTACATAGTCTTTAATTTCGTCCTGCGAAAGACTGGGCTGATTCAAATTTGAGGGAGGAGGTTGGTTGTGATAACCAATTCCTGCCTTACTCTTCGTATCAGTCCGTTGATTTTGCAGAATATCGGAAAAGACCATAGTAGATGTGGAGATATTTGCAAGTCTTCGTTTTAAATCAACATTTTCAGATTGAGTTTCAGCAAGTTCCTTTTTAAGATGTGAAATGAGTTTTAAATAACTGTCAATCTCATCTTGTTTGTTAAAAATCATTGCCTTTAACTATTTCTTTTCGTCAATAAGAGTTTTCTGATTTACAGTAAAGAGTTTTTCGTTATCTTTTAAAACTTTGTTCGCTTCAATAAGATTGGTTAGATCTGTATTCAAGCGATCATTATCTACTATGAACCTGTTGATTTTACCAGTTAGTGTGATACAGGAATTACAATTAAACGAATCAAAGTCTACCTCGTTTTGAACATCCGCCATAAGAGCTACGTTATCTTGATCGTCCATAGCAGAAAAATCATAGGCTTCTTCATCCATCAGAAGAGCTGCCTTGGCAACTTCATTCTCTTTCTTGAAAGTAGAAGGTTTTGTAAATCCAGTAGACGGTTGTCTACCTTTCTCACATTCTCTAGCAAAATGTCCCAGATTTTGACACTTGTAGCATCTAATCTTGGACTTATCGAAACCCATACTAGTTTTATGAGTGACGTCTTCAAGAGATTTCTTTCCTGTTCTCTTCAAATAGGTTTTCGTTCTTCTGGTAAGCATAGCCATGTTCCAACGAAGATCCACTCTCTCTAGTTCATCAGGATCAACTTGTGCAAAGTCTTCATCAGTAAGATCTACCGAGCTAATCCTCTTTGATAAAAAATCATCATATGATGATAAAAATGCATTGAAGATTACTGCATGCTCATTGTGTGATGTAGTAGCAGAGGAAGATGGTTGAGCAGAGAAAGAAGAAAATGTTCCACCCGAATTATTATCAGACGAGTAATTTGGTTTAGATGCAGCAGTAGAAGGTCCAGATAAAAGAGCTGTACTTCCATATCCAAAACTACTAGTATCAGGAAGCAACGAACTGGATCTTGTGCTTTTCTTTTGGATATCCAAAGCACATGTTTCTAATTTTCCAATAAGTTGATCCAAAGTCATTGCCAATATGTCTGGGTCATTCTCCATCATCAACACTTTAGTTTCCCAGTGAGGAGGTAGAGCATTAAGCAGTTTCTTGTTAACCTCCATAGAGCTGAATTTGTATCCATCCTCAGTCAGCTCATTCACTAGACGTGAATATCTACAAAACAAGTCCTTAACCGTCTCGTTCTTCTGGATGTCAAACAGATCATACTGTTTCTTCACTAACTCCGGCTTACTTTGCTTGTATTCAGTAGTACCTCCACATCTTTCAGCTATACCATTCCACAAATCATAAGCTATGTCGTGTTGCTTGAACATCTTCATAGCATCGGCAGGTAGAGACATGGTTATAGCAGAGTGAGTTTTTCGTTCACATTCCCATGCCTTGCGTTCCTCAGCCGTCATTGAACGAATAGGTTTTGGAGGAGGTATACCCACATGTTCTCCACTTGCAACCGGTCGAACATATCGCTCGATCAAAGGTATCTCCATTTCAGGGTCAGTAAAAGCAACAAAAGATAAAAATCTACCACGCCATTCAGAATACTCCATTCCAGGTGCAAAGAATGGAGGTTTGTTTGCGCTACCAACCTCAGCGTTATGTTTTAACATAGCATTAACAGCTCGTAAAGTAGATATTTTAATATGTATTAACTAAGATTAATTAATTTGAAAAAGTTAAAAATTCTGATTAAAACAGTATAGCGATATTAATGATATCGCTAAAAAGCTGATGATGATTGAGCGATATTGATGATATCGCTAATTAAAGCGCAAAACAAAATCAGAATCAAAAAGGCGATACTACAGGCGATATTAAGAGTAATATCGCTAAAATTAATTAGGCGATACTATGTAATATCGCTAGTAATAATGCTCAAATTAATGAGTACAAATCAAGTAATATCGCTGAAACGCTAGAGGGGATATTAAGACAATGTCGCTTCTAATATCGCTAAAACAGCTGTAAACCCCAAAAATTATTAATCTCAAAGATCTAATTAAATTTAGGTTTGCAAATGACGAACACTAATCCCAGAAAACACTAAAAAGCACTAATTAATCAGTTTTAAAGCTAAAAAGTAATTAACCTATATGAAACTAGTTACTTAGCCTTTTTTAACGTATTAATATTGATGTAACAAACCACTAATCCAATGGATAAATGGCTCTGATACTAATTGTAGGACCGATATAGTGACAGATCTTAAGCAAATCAATATTCAATAGCTAGTGAGCGGAAATCAAAAGCTAAACACAAGTACGTTTAATCACAAACACAAACAATATTGTATTATGAATAATAATCAAAGATTGAATACAATACTGACCACAATAGGAGAAATACACCCAAAAGTTCTCTGGAATTCGAATTGGCAAAAAGTCACGTAACACAAACACTAATTAGGTATTTATACTATTACCTAATCAGATAGGCGATATTGATGATATCGCCTATGCGATATTGCCAATATCGCAATAGCGATATTGCCAATGTCGCTAGTTACATCAGAAATAGACTAAGTAATTACAACTCAAAACTTAGACCAAGTGACAGACACACTAATGTACCAACACTTATGAAACAAATTGATCGGTTCAATTTGTCAAATCCACTTCAATTTCACTTCGAATTGAACAATCACAGTAGCTTTTCATTCAAATACCCATTTTGATGAATTTTGATCAAATCTATGCATTTGTGAATGAATTTCCAGAAATTGATGCTCGATTCTTATTCCTTAATCATTGTACTTCAATTCTATCGGTTTACTTTCATGAATTTCATTCCAAATCGATGAATTGATTAATCAAAGCTCAAGAACACTCAAATACCCATTTTCATGAAATCTTCAAATTTGCTGAATTTTGAATTGAATTTTATGAAATTGATGCTCGATACTCGTTCCTTGATCAATAAGCTTCAATTCTATCGGATTACTTTCACCAAAACACAAACAAATCTCTGAATTTGATCTAGATATCACGAGTTTGACTTTTCTGTTGACTTTCTGATTTTGAATTTCGATTCGTTTTCTTCAAATCTTTAATCACTCAAGCTCTGATACCAACTGTTAAACCATATTCAAGCAATTCTTATGATAATTCAATGATAATTGAGAGAGTTTCCTTTGAATGTGTTTTTCTATTAAACTTGGAAACTTTGCTAGGGAATGCATAAGATGGGACACTTTGCTAAGGAATGCAGAAGTCCTGGAAGATCAGAAGAGAATGATCCAAGAGCTTCAGGACAAAATGGTGTGCAGAGAAGAAGTATACCTATTCAAAGCACACCAAACTCAACAGTTCTTGTATCTCAAGATGGCTTTGGTTTTGACTGGAGTGATCAAGCTGATAAAGAAGTACAAAATCATGCACTTATGGCCATTGCTGAAGAAAAAACCTCAACTGAAGTTCCACAAGAGGTACAAAATAAATTTGCTCTGCTATATGTAAGAAGACTGTTAAACATTATAGAGATCATAATTTAATGATTTGTGGTGAACTTGAAAAATGGGAGGTTAGAAATAGAAGCACTATTGCATCTATTGAAAATCTAGAACAACAGATTAAAGCATATCAAAAGAATGAATCACAATATGTTTATGACATTGAATATGCTAAGTGAGAGAGAGACTGCTTAAAAGATAAAGTAGAGGAGTTAAAACATGAACTAGCAACTGTAACCAATGAGAGAGATAGCAGAAAACTTAAAGTTAATGACTTAGAGAATGCATCTCAGAATGTTCAGAATTTGATTAAGTCACAAATACATGATAAACTTAAAACTGGACTAGGTTACAATAATGTTCCTCCTCCTTATAACAACAACTATTTTCCTCCTAAATCAGATATTGATATAAATACTTTAAAGGAAAATGTTCCAGTTGATGTCATTAAGGCAGACCCATCTAAGAGTATAACTGATAACGACATTGACTTAGACATGGTAGAAATTGCAAGCTGGGTATCTGATGATGATGAAGTTGAAACTGAATATTAAAAGGTAGAAACTATAACTGTTAAATCTGATTCATCAACGGATAATGAAAAGAAACCAATTAAGGAAATAGCTATTGCAATTAGAAGTGATAAATTAGCAGAAGGGAAAATTATATTTAAAGAGAAAGTTAATTTAGAACTGAAACAAAAGAAAGTTGCAGCTAATCATCAAAGAAAGAACATCGAAAATGGTAGCAAAGGTAAGGAAAGTAGCTGCAATTACTATAAATGTAAAACAAACAATCATAATCAGAAACCATTCCCTAGAGGAAATCAGAGAAACTGGAATCAAATGATTTCACACAGATTGGGGCAGAATTTCTCTGTATATAAAGAAAAAGCTTGTTTTATTTGTGATAGAACAAATCATCTTAGTTATAATTGCTATTATAATCATAATAAGTTTGTAAGACCAGCATGGACAGCATCTAACAGAGTTAATTATGTTAAATTTAAATCAAAAATTAACTCTATAAATGTTGTTACAAAGATGAAAGCCAAGGCAAATATAGTTAGAACTGCTGTAATACAATCTAATGCAGCAGTATTAACTAATAAAGCCAACAGTAGAAAGACTGCAAAAACAGCATTAACAGTTAATACTGATAACAGAGTTACTACTGTTAACAAACTTAATACTGCTAGACGTGTTAATACTAATAACAGAGTTAATACTGTTAACAAAGTTAATACTGTTAAGCATATTAGTACTGTTAACAAAGTTAATACTATTAACCATGTTAATACTGTTAGAACAAATAATGTTGCAATCAAGTCTAACATTAGTTGGATTTGGAAACCTGTTACTTCTGTCAACTTAAATGTTTCCAATACCAACAGTGCATCAAAATTAATGATCTATAAGAGATTTGATTATATTGATGCACATGGGACACCTAAAACCACTTTGGTTTGGGTTCCCAAAAGGAATTAATTTTGAATATCTATCTGTGCAGGGCAACTCAAAGAACAAACTATGGCATATTGATAATGGTTGCTCAAGGCATATGACTGGAGATATATCTAAGCTACAGGATTTCAAGAATATTAATGGTGGGTATGTAGCTTTTGGAGGAAATCCCAAAGGAGGAAAGATTACAGGCAAAGGAGTTGTTAGCAGTGACAAGATAAGTTTTAAAGATGTCTATTTTGTTGAGCAATTGCAATATAACTTGCTAAGTGTGAGTCAAATCACAGATAAAAAGAATCCTGTTCTATTTAATGACACATAATGCTTTATCCTTTCTGATAAGTTTAAACTTGATGACCATTTTATTCTTTTCAGAACTCCCAGGAAGGATAATGTATACTGCTGTGACTTAGCAAGTATGAAACCTCAACACAATCTAAATTGTCTCTTATCTAAAGCTTCACTTGATGTATCTGCTTTATGGCATATAAGGATGTGTCACATGAATTATAAAACCATAAACAAACTTGTTAAACAGAACTTGGTTAGAGGCTTACCTGAAAAAGGAATATTCATGTGATGATCATTGTGTTGCATGTCAAAAAGGCAAGCAACACAAAACTTCTTTTAAATCCAAAGCATAAAGTTCTACTTGCCTACCTTTACAATTACTGCATATGGATTTGTTTGGACCTATTAATGTAAGTCCACTGATCTTGGTTCGATAACTCCGTTATGTATAGTATTAAGGTGCAGAATCCCTCACTACGATTAATTCAAGATTATAACGCGATTCTATTAACTAATATGCTTTGTTTTGATATTAACGAATGTTAATCAGTCAAAACCTAGCCTTTAGTCTTTTTAATACTCTCTGGAAACTCAAAACTTAGTAATCCATATTCATCAATCGATCCTCATTAATTAATCTGAATATTAATTAAATACTCGTTTCAACTCGCAGCCCTTGGGCTTTGCGAGTTGACTTAGCTCGCAAGACAAGTCAACCCATTGACTTTGTCTCAGCTCGCAATACTAAGTTTCTGCGAATCCAGATCTCATCTCGCAAGTCTATAACTTGCGACTTGAGTTGATATTGCAAGTTCAGATCTCATCTGGCAAGTCTTATGACTTGCGACTTGAAATCTCAATTCGCAATTGAGACTTTAATTCGTATTCGTTACTTGTCTAATATTATTATATTTAACAAATAATAATAACAAACTAATATCATATATTTACAAGTCTAAACCAATGTACAAACTTGATAAGAATTACACCAGTCCTATTACAAGCTAGATCTGTTGTCACAAAACATGTCTCAACAATTAATGTAATGAGTATAGGTAAAAAGTCTTATTGCTTAGTGATCACTGATGACTATAGCAGATTTAGTTGGGTAATCTTTCTTAGAACAAAAGATGAAACCAGTGATATACTTAAAACATTTATAACTAAGATAGAGACTCAAACCTCTGAATCTGTCAAAATCATCATATGTGATAATGGCACAGAATTTAAGAACCATGAGATGAATAAATTATGTGCTGATAAAGGAATAACAAGACAGTTTAGTGCACCTAGGACTCCCCAACAAAATGGAGTAGCAGAGAGAAAGAATAGGACACTAATTGAGGCTACTAGAACTATGTTCGCAGATGCTAAATTGCCTATGAACTTCTAGGCAGAGGCAATTAGTACTGCTTGCTATGTTCAGAATAGAATATCTATAGTCAAGTCTCATAACAAGACACCCTATGAACTATTTTATAAAAGAAAGCCATTGATTAGCTTTTTAAAACCTTTTGGGTGTCCTTGTACTATCTTAAATTCCAAAGATTACTTAGGCAAGTTTGATAGCAAGGTGGATGAGGGATTCTTTGTTGGATACTCTACACAAAGTAAAGCATACAGAGTATTTGATCAAAGAAGTAGGATAGTGGAAGAGACCATGAATGTGACCTTCAATGAAAATACTCCTAATTCTGATGGAAAAGGTCCTAATTGGTTATTTGATATTGATGCTCTATCCCAATCTTTTAGATACATGTATGAGACAACACTTGCAGGTACCACTGATCCTATTATTGCGGATCATACCAAGACCTCCACTGAGTATGTTATATTGCCCATATGGATACCTGATCCACCTGATGAGAATGAAATATTACCAGAATCTGCAGCCTCAGATTATTCAACATCATCATCAGCTTCTAAATCTCACACCATCTCAGCAGATGGTTATGTTACAGACCCAGACATGCCTGCTTTAGAAGAAGCTAATTTGCTGGATGAACTGAATCCTACAAATCTGGATCTTGTCACTCCCATGACTTCTACATCCCATTACATTTCTCATAGAGATCATCCTCTAGAGAATGTAATTGGTGAAATAGATTTTGCAGTTCAAACTAGACAGCAGATTAGAGATAATGAAGAAAACATTAATACTTCTTTATGTGTTTGTTTTCCGTCCCAATTAGAACTTAAGAAGGTTGTGGAAGCATTAAAGGCTCCAGGGTGGATTGAAGCAATGCAAGAAGAGTTGCTGCAATTCAAAATACATGAGGTCTAGACACTGGTTGATCTACCCAAAGGCAAAAGGGCTATAGGTACTAAGTGGGTATTCAGGAACAAAAAGGATGAAAGGGGTATTGTAATCATAAACAAAGCTAGGTTAGTAGCTCAGGGATACACTCAGGAAGAAGGCATAGATTATGATGAAGTGTTTGCTCCTGTTGCAAGAATAGAAGCTATTAGATTATTTTTGGCCTATGCTTCATTTAAAGGTTTCAAAGTGTATTAGATAGATGTGAATAGTGCCTTTCTCTATGGCACTATAGAAGAGGAGGTGTATGTATGTCAACCTCCAGGTTTTGAAGACCCCAAGCATCCAGACAAAGTCTACAGGCTTGATAAAGCTCTGTATGGCTTACATCAGGCACCCAGAGCTTGGTATGACACTTTGTCTTTGTATTTATTGAATAATGGATTCAAGAGGGCTGCAATTGACAAAACCTTGTTCACCAAAAGAATTAAGGATGATATTCTCTTAGTTCAGATCTATGTAGATGATATCATCTTTGGTTCTACAAGAGATTGTCTTTGCAAAGAGTTTGAGGATTTAATGCATCAGAAATTCAAGATGAGCTCTATGGGTGAACTTACATTCTTTTTAGGATTACAAGTGCAGCATAACCATGATAGAATTTTCATACATTAGGGAAAGTATGTTAATGATATCCTAGATAAGTTTGGGTATAAAGCTGCAAAGATTGCTAGTACACCTATGGAAACACATAAACCATTGCATGCTGATCTTGAGGGGGAGGATGTGGATATTCAGTTATACAGATCTATGATTGGATCTCTAATGTACTTAACTAGCTCTAGACCTGACATTATGTTTGCTGTGTGTGTTTGTGCAAGATTTCAAGCAAATCCCAAGCAATCTCATTTATTTGCAATCAAACGAATCTTTAGATACTTAAAGGGTCAACCCAGTTTGGGTCTTTGGTATCCTAAGAATTCTTATTTTGAATTGATTGCTTACACAGACAGTGAATATGGTGGAGCTAATCTGGATAGAAAGTCCACATTAGGTGGTTGTCAATTTCTGGGAAATATGCTTGTATCCTGGCAATGTAAGAAGCAGACCACAATATCAACATCTACAGCTGAAGCAGAGTATGTAGCAGCCTCTAGCTACTGTGCTCAAGTGCTGTGGATCCAAAATTAAATGCTGGATTATGGTTTGCCTTTTCTTAATACTCCTATATTTATTGATAACAACAGTGCCATCAGTATAATCAACAATCCTGTCAAACACTCTAAAACCAAACATATTGAAATCAGATATCATTTTATTAGAGATTGTAATGAGAAGAGGCTGATTCATATCTTTAAAGTTCATACTGATAATCAGTTTGTAGATCTCTTCACTAAAGCATTTGATGTGGGGAGATTTACATACTTGGTTACTAGTATTGGTATGATGAATCCTCAATAATTCTTATTCTTTCATTCACTTTGATTTATGCTGATGTTCTAATGTTTTGAGTTTATACTGAAGGTTGTGTTTGTACTATGGTATTGGTTTGTACTGCAAGGTATCTTTGTTAATACTGTATGTGTTATTTGAATTTCCAGTTCTTTTAATACTACTAGTGTTAATACTGCTTTCTTTATGTTTATTTAAAAAATAAAAATAAAAAATAAATTACTAATGCAGTTTGTTTTTACAACAATACAAGTGTTCAGGGGGCGAAAGTTTATACTATAAGAACACTTTGTACTATGAGAAGAAAGTTTGGAATTTATACTGTAAGAAGAAAGTATGGACTTTGTACTGTCAGTTTATACTGTAAGTATACTTTGTACTGTGAGTTTATACTGTAAGTATATTTTTGGATATTAGTACTGCATGTGTTATTAATACTGATAGATCAGTTTATACTGATAGTGTAGTTTGTACTGCTCTTGAAGTTAATACTGTTCAAGGGTTTCATTAATGTTGCAGTTATTTTAATATTTTCAAATATAGAAACACATAAATACACATTACTTCGCCATACAGAAACACAATTCCTACTTTCTATTTTCATCCAAACACCAAAAACCTCTAAATCTTGATTCCTTCTGCAAGTCACTCGATTACAATGGCATCTTCTTCATCTTCTGCCCGATTACTGACGGTGGAAAACTACAATCTTGTGGCCTTTCTAAAGAAAACCAAAGAAGCAGTTGATTTTTATCAAATCATCGACTTCTTGAGGAGCAGCCATATTCACCATGCCCTAACTGTTAACCCAACCGTTTATCTAAATCATCTGAATGATTTCTGGTCGAGTGCTGCTATAAACAATGATGTGGGGATAAAGACAATCATTGCAACTGTTGAAGGGAAGTCAGTATCTGTAACAGAGGAATCAATCCGTAATCATCTTCATCTTGATGATTCTACAGGTATTGAGTTTCTTAGTGATTCAGTTGTTTCTGAAAACATAACATTGATGGGGTATGAAGGGGAGACAAACAAATTAACTTTTTACAAAGCTCTCTTTTCCCCACAATGGAAATTTTTGATTCATACTATTCAACAGTGCCTTTCTTCAAAACGAACAGCTTGGGATTAGTTTGGGAGTACTCTTGCTATTGCAATTGTATGCTTAGCCACTGGCCAACTGTTTAATTTTTCAAGATTTATTTTTAATGGCATGTTGAGAAATCTTGAGCAACCCATATCCAAAAAGTTTTTAATGTATCCTAGATTTGTGCATACTATTTTAAACAATGAAATATCTGATTTATCTACACATCCTGAAATATTTGTAGTTCGCTCTCATACACAAAAACTATTTACAAATATGAAAAGAGTGAACTTTGGTTTTTCAAACAAGGTTACAACATTGTTTCCAACAATGCTTGCTGCACCTTCTACCATAGCTGAGGAAGTAGAAAACCCATCTGCTTCCCAACCTACAGTTGTTGGTAAAATCAAAAGAAAACAAGGGACCAAGAAACCAACCAAACAAAAGAAATCAAAACAGATATCTGATGTTCCTACTGGTCAGATGTCTCAGCCACAAATTGAACAAGAGGTGGTCCATGAGGAGGGGGGGTGACCATTCTAGAAGGGCTGTCACTACTGATTCTAGCCCATTGGCAGAACAGGACATTGATAACTTCAATAAGACTCAACCAGAGGCAACTGTACAGGGTGAATCTTCTATGGAGGTTGATCCAAGTACAGGTCCCAGTACCAAGAAAAGAGGGACTGCTGATGTTCATGCTAGGCATGAATCAGTTGATATACCATTTGATGATTTACCAAAAGAGGTTAACACTTCTGAAGGTAATGAAGATAGAGTGTTACTTAAGGAATTGATGGATTATTGTACCAATCTAAGTACTGAACTGAATAGACAAAAGAAACAGCTGGAGTCTCAGGGAAAAGAGATCCAGAGATTAAATGAGTTGGTATCTGAGTTGATGAAAGGAAGGGATTTAGTGGATAAATCTGCTCATGATGAGAAGGTAATGAACCATTTATCATTGATTTGGAAGTACAGAATGCAGCACGTGCTATTCTAGTTACTACTGATGGTGCTGGAGTTAGTACTGCAAGTGAAAAGATAGTAGTTAGTGCTGATGAAGTTAATATTGCTCCAGTTAATACTGAAGGTGAAGAAGTTAAAACTGCTGGAGTGAGTGCTGCTGATGTTAGTGCTGCTGTTAATGCTGCAAGAGAAGATTTTGGGTTTAATACTACTGTGACAAATGAGGCAGTTAATACTGCAAATGTAAAACAGAGTGTTGCTGTTGATACAACAGTTGAACAAGTTTCTACTGTTACACTTGAAGATGAAATTACAGCAGCAGAGGTTCTATTGAGGGTGTCAGAAAGCCCAAAGGAGAAAGAAAAATCTAAAGCCAAAGGGATAAGCATAAATGAACAATTATCAAACATCCCTATCATAAAAGAAAGCAAAATCAGTGCAAAAGACAAAGGTAAGGGAATTGCAATTGAAGAACCCAAACCAATGTCAAGGAAAGAACAAATAGAGTATCATGCTGAAGTGGCTAAGAGGTTGCATGCTGAGTTTTTGGCAGAAACCACAGCAGCAGAAAGAGAGGCACAATTAGAAAGATTGCTGCTATCATCTAATAAATATAAAAATATGAAAGAGAAACCACTAACTAAGAAGCAAGAGAGACAGAGATATATTACTTTCTTAAAGTCTTGTGGGTATAATGTTAAGAGATTGAAGGTGATGGAATTTGATAGTTTAAAGAATTTGTATGAAAAAGAGAAGATAAGAATGGGGAAGATTGAAGAAGAAAATAGAGAGATAGAGGAGAAGGAGAGAATGGTCAGAGAAAGAAACTTAAAAGGAATGAATGAACCTAAACCTGAACCAATCAAACAATTTGAAAAAAGAAAGAGAAGTGCAAAGAAAACGGATGATAAGCCTGAGAAGAAAAAGGCAAAAGTTGAGGAGAAAGTTGAAGTTGAAAAGGTTAATAAGGATGATGTTGATGTTAGTAAGAAAGATGTGCATACTGAAGTGACATCTAATGTTGATGAGAAGAGAAAAGAGGAGAAAGAGATAGTTGTAGCAACTGAAGTTCTGAAACCTACACCAATTAGAATGGAGTACAGTATAGTGAATTGGTATCAGACTATGGATGCTGACATGAAGAAATCCTATTTGATTATCAAAGCAGGAGATGTTAGGGGGAAGCATAAATCTTTTGTATCAATGATTAAAATGTTTAGCAGAAAAGATCTGGATCAGATGTGGAGAATTTCAAAAGACAAGTATGCTGCTCAAAAGTAATATGATGACAACAAACAGTTGTATGAGTATATGCAGCAATTATATGAGCCTAATAAGTACATGAAGGTGATTAACAAGGCCTTTTCACCAGTTGTACATTGGATTTATTTTGAACATAATGGTGTACATCATACAGCTCAACAGGATGGAGCAATAGGGTTTTATTTTGTTGGTAAAAAGTATCCATGGAGTCCAAGTTTTCTTGCCAGTATGCTAAATATTTAAGTGGTAAATAGCAATAAGGTATATGTGGCTGGATTGGTGGAAGAAATCAAGTCATATATGAAGTAAGAAACTTAGTACTGTTAGTAGTACAGTATAAGTTTAGGGGGAGATTGTTGGGTATAAATCAGTTTTGACTGCTTGTAGAAATTAGTACTGAGCTTAGTTTCTACTGATTGAAGACTTTGTGCTGATTCAGAGTTAGTACTGCTTCAACATTTGTACTGCTTCAAAGTTTCTACTGAATGCAAGAGTTTCTACTGATGACAGATTTTGTACTGCTGTGAAGACTTAGTACTGATGAGTTACAAAGTTAATACTGATGGAAGTTTGTACTATCTTCTAGTAGTTAGTACTGTTAGTGTTAGTTAATACTATTACATTGTTTATACTGATCACGTATATTCTAATTATGGTAACATATAAGTTTGTTTGATAGATAGTTTCCAAGTTTAGTGGAAATCTTGCTAAGGACTCTATACACATATAAATAGAGATCCTATAGTATAGAGATACATGTAACTTCAAGGTGTAAACCCTAATACAATTTGTGTATTCGTATTATTATTAATAATAATATTTAAGTGTTTAATTGTTCATCTTTGATTATTGTTTATTGAATTGTTCTTATAATTATCAAGTACTACTCCGCAAGTTTCTTGATATTCAATCAAAACTAAAGTTAAGTTTAGATCAGATCGATCCTAACAGTTAATGTTTGTGTTTAATGTATTAACTTTGCAGAGCAGGCTGAGAATCAAAACGATGACTGCTCAGTTAAATGCTTTAAAAGAAGAAAACACAATTTAAAACTGAGAAACTCTGAGTTACTTAATAAAGCTAAACTGATGCAAAAGATTTAATCACTCCAAAAGATCGAGTCAACGAGCAAAGTCAAATTATTGATTTAGCTCGTGAGCATGTTTTGGATTTAACTAAACAATCTTCAAATAAAGAAAAAGAACTAGAAAACGCTAAGATTAGAATTGTTGATCTTAATAGGAAAATTGAACTAAAAAGATTTTCAGTTGAAACCTTAGATAGCCTAATAAATGTACAAGAAGCTGACTCTACTACACAACCATCCGTCTTTGAGATGGTAGACATCACCGAGTCGACCAAGTCAGAGAGAGTTGAGTCAGCGACCAATGAGGAGTCAAAAACTAAAATTGAGTTTGTTAGACCTAATATAGAAGATGTTAAGAATAAAAATGAAAAAGGTAAACAAACAGAATCGGAACACCAAACGAATCTCAAGGCTCATAAGAAAGCCATGTAATAAATCCAAAGTTTCGAAAATTGATAGTCCAAGGAGCACTTCTCTTGAAATAGGAAGCTCAAATGGAGAATCAATTCGGTCGAAACCTTCAAAACATTTTAACAGCCCCAACAAAAGTTTTTCTAACCAAAGTAGCTATAACAGGAATTTTCATCATTCGTATTATGACTATAAATCAAGGGTTAGATATTCTTCAAACCAAATGCCAGTCGATCAGAGACTTTTCCAAAAGTCTTCGGATAGAAGATCTAGTGGTAGCACCTACCATTCCCCAACAAATGAGAATTCCAAAGTATCCAAGTCACCTGAAAGACGAGATGGATAACTGAAGGAATGTGTTGATGAGAATGGTCGACCCAAGTCCGTGGTACCTTGGGTCCCCCTTAATAACTAATGGTCTCTAGTGTGTAGCAACACAGACTTCAAAGGCTATAAGTTCAGTAGAAGACGTAGCGACTGAGGGGTAGATAAGATCAAATCTAGGATGATAATCTAGCTGATTTTTATGGTAAGGCTTTTGATAAATCAAGTTTTGAGTTGTTAGTCCACATCGATGGAATGAGAAATCATGAGTAACATATCTCCCTTAACAACTTTTATCTATCTTTATTTCTTAGCATTTTTAGTTAGTTTTGAAAAACTATAAAAATATGAGTGTCACTGTAATGACGCGAAGAAATGACGAAAACATTACCCATGCCTAGAACATTATATATATGTGGCTTTTAGATGTAGTACACACACAGTCAAATGTATCTTAATCATAAATGTAACTGATAACTTCATCATACGATGTATTGGTAGGCATACGACATAACGGTTTTCAAGTACATTATAAACCTTAAATAAGACGATTATTCTGTCTAATCTCTATTTTGATGTATGACTTAAGTCTTAATTCTTAGGAGATAGATTGTTCCTGAATACATCTAATTGGATAAATAAAAACCAATTCATCTGGGGGTTCACAGACTGTTTCTTTTGCTACATCTTGAAACATGCTAACTTAGCCTCAGTTAGTGTATCCTAAAAATTGAGCAAACTCAACCGCGGAACAAGAATATCGTTTTCAAAGTCTCTAGTCAAACTATGTCGCTCTGTTGTATGAAAGTACAGACCTGTCACCTCTGGTTTGATTTTAGATTTGTTTGCCTCTAACCCTCGTCTCGTCCAGTCTCTTCACATGTACAAAAGTACATTGCTCTTAATATAAAGGGCATGACTTTAGAGATGAAATTAAATTAAAAACATCGATTATATGGAATTCTGGACTTTCTCGATCCTAAGTGTATATCAAATGTGAGATACATAGATAATCGTGAACAATAACTAACATTGTATTTGAAATCTGAGTGTTGACTGCTTAAGTGGACAACAATACCGATAATCGTCTTGAACTATAGTTACATACATAATAACCAAGGAATACATCTGTTCTAACTCTTTGAAATAAAGAAAAAGTATCTCTAGCTTGAGACTCTCGAAAACCTCTAATATCACTATCAACCGAACGTGCAAGAGTAAAAGCTTGGGATAGATTACTAGCTAACCTCACTGTAGTACGGTAATTATGAGGTAAAGCTTCCACAAACTGCTCTATTCTGGTTTTCTCATCAGGAACCCATTGCTGTACAAACCGTAGCTTCTCTGAAAATTGTGCTATCAACTCATCAATGGTCATCTTATCAGTTAATTTGAGATTCACAAACTCTCTCCTAATGCGTGCCATATCAAAGTCGGAACAATATTGATTACAAACAGCTTGATGGAAATCAGACCATCGAATAGCTTCTCTCTGTTGTTGAGTTAAATGACCAGTAATTGAGTCCCACCAAATCATGGCTTCATCTTTTAAACATTGGATAGCATAAAACACTTTGGATTCTTCTTCACAGCGAGTAACATCAAATTTCCGTTCAATATCCCTTAACCAGTTTAAAGTTACAGATGGATTTGTACTACCTCTAAACTCCGGTGGTTTACTTGCCATGAACGTTTTGAATGAACACTGTTTATTTGACTGAAAGGTAGGAATATTACCAAACATAGGTATCTGTTGCTGAGAGCGTTGCTGAGATGAGGCAGTTTCAGTTTGCCTTTTAAATTCTCTAAGATTAATCAACTCATCCTCTAGTTGAAAAAGATAATTGTCTCTATTCGATTCTTCATGAGCAGGAATAGAAGTACCCTCATGATCATGTCTCTCATTATGAA
Source organism: Logfia minima (assembly GCA_963921325.1). Lineage (NCBI taxonomy): Eukaryota > Viridiplantae > Streptophyta > Magnoliopsida > Asterales > Asteraceae > Logfia > Logfia minima. The sequence continues at coordinate 32,447,394 of OY992764.1, forward strand.
TATCTGAAGGAGGAACATCGATCCTAGAGGCATTGTTAGGGTTGGTGGTCGGTTGCTCGTTATCTGCCATATCTGTTTTCACAACAACAACTCAAAACTTGTTAATCGTTAGTACCTATCTACTAATCGATTCATAACCAATGCTAAAACCCATAACCAGAAATGTTTGACAAAATGCGTAACAGATTTGGGATTGAACACTTACCAATGTACAATTCACCCAAATCTAAGCTCTGATACCAACTTATAACACCCCTCTTTCTATATAAGAATATTATATTAATAAACACGGAAGCATGAATTTAAAATACATTAAACAGTTTACAATTCCCAGAAATACACTAATTTCAAACTTTTTAAACTACAAAAGGCGGGGTATTATAAAAATTCTCCAAACAAGGTTTATTACAAAAACCATATCAGAGTCCTAGAGCGCAGTCAAACATTCCCTTGATCAACCAATCACCTCCCGCACCCACAATAATCAAAACATATCCTGCAGGAAGTAAAATGAGGGGTTAGCACAAAGCTAAGTGAATAGATTCATCACACCCATTCAACTGAGCATAACTAGCTAATTACACCAATAAAACGTAAACACACATAATTCAATGAGGATCGGTGGCTCTGGGGATATCATAATACCCGGGGATTCCCCCAAGAACACTTACCGTCAATCCATATGGCCAATACAGAATAGACCGATAACTACTGGTTATTAAACACATACACAGGTCTCAAACACAACAAATGAATCAAAACCTGTGTAAAACACATAATAACCAGAAGTCCAACTACACGTTGACCTCAATAACATAGTACACATAGTTCACATATCACGTAGATCAATAATCATAACCAAGACTAAACAGTCTAATACACATCTACGTTTACTTGTTGTAACCAAATAGTTACAACTAAATCAAATGATGAGTTCTGAATCCACTCACCGATACCTCTGACGTCTCCACACTCAGGATTCTAATATCACTGAGTCTTACGTTGATCTGAAACAGAAAATCATACACAAGTCAGAAGTTCGTTCCATAAACCTCATTATAGTCTAATTATCCAATCAGGTAATCCCTGAAGTCTAGGCAAACAAAAGTTCACTCAGAAATAAACTCAGAAAAAGTCCGCAATACCGCTTAAACTGAAAAATGCCATTTTCGGGTCCTAGATGACCCCGGATGGCCAAAAACTGCCTAGGCTATTAGAATATAGCCTTGATTACTAGGTCGTTTCCGATTGACTATGCGAATTTCAATTAAATCCGAGTTAATGAGATTTTCACAAAACCGCGTCTCCAAAACACTTACGCATTTTCAAAATTTGCAAAACAAAAATCTCTTTTATAAACTTAGCGACACAACCATTGTGTCGCACCACAAACCCTTGCGACATAACCACTGTGTCGCACAATAGAAACCTGCGACACTAACATTGTGTCACAATACTCAAAATGGCCGCCTTTAGCGACATAACCACTGTGTCGCATAACATTCAAGCGACACAACCTGCGACACAAGCCTTGTGTCGCAATGATGAACAGCCCAGATCCCAGATTCAAAATTCACGAAATCAAACATGTAATACACAAATTAACTGATTCCAATCGGTGTAATTCACTTATAAACAATAACAACACATAATAATCAAACCCTTACCTCGAAATCACGGATTAAAAGCTTCAATTAAGTGATTTAAAGCCAAATCTTACTTTCTCTCTAAATTCTCTCACTAGAAACGATTTTAAGAGTGTGGAAATGTTTGGAAATCGTCTGGAAGTAGTTGGGCGGTGTATATATATATTAATCACACAATTACACTTAAGCTCCTTAATTAATTTCAGTTCAGCCCGTTTTGCGACACAGTCCTGCGACACAACCCTTGTGTCGCACAGACACCACCTGCGACACAACCCTTGTGTCGCAGAAAATCAAAAATTTACAAATTTTAAATCTACTAATATTTTACAATAAAACACATATTATTAAATAGTTCTAAAACAATTAAAATAATAGAAATTACCAAAACGAAAGAGAGGCTGTTACAACGGTCTAGTGAGGTTGTCATTAGTGAGCCGAGTGCCCAATCCACAACCATCACCACACCCACCATTACAACAACAATTCCAACCGCACCTAATTCAACTATTTCACCATAGCTTAGGCGTAGATAAATCTCCCGTTGAAAAGCGCGACAGCTCAGGGGGAGAAGCCTGGCAGGGGGAGAAGACAAATAGTAAAGAAGATGCGTTAAGAAAGAAATAGAGACAAAGACGATGATCCTAGTGACCAATTGATGGTGAACTGCCTAGTAGTAGACCAAATGATAGGGAGCTACCTAATTCTTCAACTGGAAGACTTGGTAAGCTTGAACAGGTTATGGGGGAGTCTAGACAATCTAATAGAGACAGATACCATAAAACTGACGAGTTTAATAGTGATAAGTCTGAGTTAGAGGATACCTAGAGAAGTTTAGTTCAGAAAAGGATGAAAACCTCTGAAGGTGAATCGTAGTGATAGACCTAGAGGAGTTAAGATCTGAAAAGGATGAAATTCCTAAGGGTGAGTCGGAAGCTACAAGAATTTTTGAAGGTGTACGACATGATCTGATAAAGCTTCATGAAACTACAGAGATTGTTGGAGACATGAAGGATGAAGATGTTAGAGGGTAGTGAAGATTTTGTGGGAATAGGTGTGGTATGCAGGATGTCAAAAGAGCTTAACAGAATCAAGATTAAAGACAACGCGGGTGACAACATCTTGGGTGAAACCAGAGCTATTGTCAAGGGGGAGACTGTTAGTGGATTTTGTGTGACAACAGCCTCTAGTTTGTAATAGTTAGTTTTATAAGTCATTTTGTTAATTATTGTAATCGTTAACTTTTGTCTTGTATGTGTATATGTGTAAGTTCGTACGAACTTACAAGTTGCCTAAGTTCGTACGAACTTAGGTGCCTCTATATACACAAGTCCGAAAAATGATTTCAGAGGTTGTAACTTCGAACTCAGTCAAAAGTCCTTAGTGCAAGTTCGCAGATAGGAGATTAGAGAGAGTTTGTATCTTTGTTTGAATGTAATACTTGTTTACATTCAATAAAAGTGATCTTTACATATTTGTATTACTCGTTTGTTATCGTTTATGTTTATGTTTATGTGAGGATTCCGCACTCATATAAACAAGATTACCTCGTAGATCCGAATCAAGGGAACCTACAACTTACAAATATACACACATAAGACAAAAGTTAGCGATTACAATGAAAAACAAAAGAACTAATTACAAACTAGATGTTGTTGTTACACAAAATGCACCAACAATATATATTTTTTAATTTCAATTTGATTGTTCTGAGCAATCTATCATGAGAAATTTTGAATGGTAAAATTGATACAATTAAATTATGAGCTTTTTTTATTGGCTTGGAAAAATTATAATAATTCAAAATCAAACTAATAACTTATGTATATATTTAGTTTCAATTAAATTTGTAATATCCAAAATACATGACTACACTTTTATCGCATTAATAATTTGAGTTGAATACACGTAATTAAATTGAATCGTACTGAATATGACTTAATGATGTGAACCCTTAAAATTTTTTTGAATTAAAATAGAGTTGAAGGTATTACGGTAGATTTAAATGAGAATTTTAAATAACCATTAACGAAATATCTATGTCAACAAATAGAGGGTGATTAAACACATTGTCTTTGTTACTAAATATTCCCACCTCTCATCTTTCTTACTAAAACTTTTAGTTTATCAAAATGACTAGGTACCCAAATAACAAATTTTTACTCAGATTGATCAATTTAAGTCATGTTACTCTCTAAGTATACTAAAAATGTAAGCTCATATCCGTCTTCAAAGTAAAAAATTATATAAATCAAATTCAGTTTAAATGAGAATTTTCTAACTGTGTTAATAATATGTAACTTTAAAATTGTTCCGCAACAACGCACGGTTAAACATATTCGTTAGACTACAAATCTTGTGAAGTGCCACTTGTCCCAATAGTATTCCATTTTGTTCTTTCCTTTTATTTTAGTTATAACTTATAAGTATTGTGAGGAATTCATAGTTGAGGGTATGAAAATGCTATGTTGTCAATATGAATTGCTTGCTTCCTTCTTTTTCTTTTCCTTTTATTTTAGTTATAACTTATAAGTATTGTGAGGAATTCATAGTTGAGGGTATGAAAATGCTATGTTGTCAATATGAATTGCTTGCTTCCTTCTTTTTCTTTTTTTCTGGAGCTTACCTTTGCATGAAATAGGATTGTTACTATCATTGGTGCTTTCATTAGGAGTCGAACTTTATGCATCCGCGACCCTAAGGACAATTATACTCCAACCAAAACGGGATCGTTTATAAGGAGTCCAATTGACATTTGATAAATGTAGTCATACCATCAGTTCCATCAACGACTTGTTGAGCCGGCTAGTACAGTTCAATTTTCAAAATAACGGTACCATTAAGCTGTAGGTTTGGTTATGACTTTAGTCATTTTATTGTAAATATATAGTACTCTTATAATTATAATTGATTGACATACCCTGTATGTTTTGAACTCTCAAAATCCATACGGCTTCAAGGGATGATGTTATCAATAAAATAGAAAACTGGATGTTATCATAAAAGACCAGGGTTAAATTGGTTACAACTTACTCTTGTCCCATATAAATCCTTTGACTTTTAGCATCTGTTCATCACCATACACATCTTAGAATGAGAGGGCCAATGCATATGGAATAACACCCCCATCTAACTCATCACATAGCCTCTCATGTATGTATCTTATGCACACTATGGATGTAGTCCACATCAACCTCGTGCCATCCTTCCTAACTTCCAACTAGTACTTGAAATTCTTTATCTGCTCTCTGTCACTCATGAACCGTACAAATCCAATAAAGTATGGAATCCTTAACTTCTCGACGTCTATAGTTCGTCATAATTGTAGGAGCAATTATGAAATAAGACGATATGAATCGGTCGGTTGATTTTTATGAGATGAAAATAGCAAATGTTTGCAATTAAATTCATAGGTACTTGTTAGAGAACGAGTATCTTTGTATCCTTTGACCTAAGATGCATATTTGAGACTTGAGTGAGGAGTAATATGCTTTGATATGGTCATCATTGGGCACAATATGAACTACACAAGAGGCGTATGTAGTCAAGATGGACTTTATTTCTCTCAAAGGTTGAGAGTAAGACATCTATGGCGCCTTACTAAAAGTTGATTTCTAAATGAGATTGATAGCGATTCATATCTCATGTTCAACGTGTTGTCCATAATAAATGGATAACTTGTATCTTACCTTCTACATCAATTGAAGTTATGAGCTTGAGAATTTAATGTTATTGAATGGCATTTGGTCATATATCATTGGGGATAGTGAAATGTTGCTAGACATTCACTACTGTCTATGTCAAATTGTAATGAGCCTTGTGCAAGTGGGAGATTGTTGTTCTCTATGCTCAAGGATCATTATATATGACATTGCCAATAATATATTATCATATAGGGTCACACCAAAAACAAGTAGACACCAACTTAATATATATAAGAATTTGATTCTTGATCAATATTATCAACTCTTGTAAATTTATCATTGGAATTTATTTTTTTGTCAAAGTAATAATATTTCAATGTTAGTATATATATCTTAGAATAAATATCATACGGTATGATTTTATCGTGTGTACATCTTTAATATTTATAGAGGTTATACTTTATATAAGATGTATTGAGAGTGGGACCCACTTAGAGTGTAAGACGCCATTTTCTCCTCCTTTCTCTCTACATCTTCAGCCAAGGCACGGGTAGTGATCAAAATGAGATTTGTGACCAAGTAACTTCCTCATTGCATGTCCTTTTCTTTAAAAGAGGTCATCATTTTGTTTGCATGTTGAATAAGGTTAGAAGAAGGCTTCCACTTCTCTCTCCCTACCTCTCTTGGCCAAAAATACACACACACACATACATATACTTCTTTTTCTCTCTAAGCTCGTTGGAGAGAAAACCTACTCTCCCTCTCTTTAAGCAAAAATTGTATTTTTTTCCTTCAAGCTTAAGAGATTACTTAGGAAAGGGTTAGCAAAAATTGAATTCACCCACTAAAATCCCTATTGCATTGTCAAAGATGGATGGTAATGATCAGCTAAATGGAAACCTCATATTAGGTAATAAGCTTGGGCTTAATTTTTCTTCCATGAATGCGGGTGTTGGGTCGAACTTGCAAGGTTGTAATTTTGGCACGATAAATGCTGTGTTCGACGATAGGGGTGGCGGTTTCTCCAAAACGTAACATTCCTATATCCAATCCTACATCGTTTGTGGATTTTCCAAATTATAGTTTTCTCAGTTGTGTCAACCGTCGAAATCCGGTAAATTCTGAACACCCTAATCATGTATTCTTACGCTAATTCCCTTGTAATCAAAATGAAATTGATTTAAACTAAGATAAGTCTAGCTTGCCTACTATGTATTTTTATGTTGCATACGAGTTGATAAACAAGTAAGTAATAAACGTAATTTCAAGAATTACACGATAAATAACGTTGGTGATTAACTTTTCCTAAATAACGTAAAACTATTTAATTTAAATAGTAGTTATTTACTTTTATTATTATGATAGGACTTATAGCATAACTTTTCGGACGATTGAAGATCAACGCATATACGACTTAAATCAAACACAACAACGTTTACAAATAAATTAAAAGTTACTAATATTAATCTAATCCCTCTTAATTGCCTGAAATTAACCCTAATTATCTAATCTACATCTAATTAATCACTACTTAAATTAAGAACCTAAACACCTAGCTAATCACTAAGTAGCTCAAACAATCAAAATTAATTCAAGCAAGTAGGCTAGGAGGTCAAAAAAGTCAAAGTTGGCCAGATTTTCTTTCCATCCCTCTTTGGTGTGAACCAGTTGCAAGGAAAACACACACACCTACATTTCACACTTCAACAAAATCTGCATTCTCTCCCTCTTTTCCCTCTCACTTTTCCATCACCATTATCATCTTCATCTCCATCATTCTCTTCTTCTTCAAACTATCATCAAGAACAACCACCATGATCCACCACTACTACATTATCTCTGCATCATTGTACACCACTAGTTAAGCTCATAAACACACCTATTAGTTCCTTGTGATCTCATAATCTTGAGATTTGCATCATTTAAAAGGAAAAGCTTAGGAATCGGGTTTATAAAGGATATTGTGTTGAAGATCTTATTCAATATTGTGAGATATAAAATTAGGATTTGCATTTGTAAGTGAAAAACTGGTCCTACGACACAAAGTGCGACCTTAAGTTAGTGTCGCAAAAAGACAAAATGCGACTTTAAATATAAAGTCGCAGGTTCAAATAAAGTCGCATAAGGACAAAGTCGCGGGAACAGGATGTGTATAAATATAGGACGTCGTTTTTCATTTCAAGTAGTTGTTGAACCTGAGAGAAATTGTATGTGCATTTGTATATCATATTCAGAGAGAGATTGAGAGCTTGTAACTGATTAGAAGTATTAATACATAAGCATTTGATTACGAGTTCATATTCATACATATACATACGCATATATACATTCGGATTTCTATCAATTCACGTCCAAATCACAAGATTAGATCCAACAATTGGTATCAGAGCATTCGTTGAAGGATTTGGAAGTGATTACACGGTTCAATTGCAGGAATCAAGCTTAAATTCGAAGAAAATTGCAAAATGGGTATTTGAATGAAAATTGCGGTTAAATTCAAATAGAAGGAGTTTGAGATTGAATTTGTTAAATTCAACCGATCAAAGTGTTCTACTAGTGTTGAAGATCATTCGATATCAATTATAGGTTTAAATTTCAAGTTTTGTTCAAGCTCAGATTTGGTGAAGACGATGAACAGTACCCGCGAACTTATCAGCTTCTGCGACTTTACCTCCGCGACTTTAACTATAAGGTCGCATATTTGCTTCTGAGACTTTAATTCTGCGATCTTGTTTCTGCAATTTTATTGAAATCTGCGACTTTACCTCTGCGAACTTATCAGTAAGGTTGCATATCAATAAGGTCGCATACAGTAACTAAATCTTAAAAGCAAAAAAAAAACAAAAAAAAAAAATTTTCATTTTACTAATTTTAGTTTGAGAAAATTTTCATTTTACTCGAGGCAAAATTTGAAAATTTTGGACGGAAAATTCGTATTCGAGAAAAATGTCTAGAGAAGCACTCGCGATCGGCACCAAGGATAAACCTCCTGTCTTGTTTAGAGGAGATTATTCTCAATGGAGAGACAGGTTTCTGGATTTCATCGAACGGTAGGATAATTATGATCTGCTACTGCGTTCATTAAACGAAGGAGAGACGATTCCTATAGACACACATGATGCTACTAGGGCTCAAATTGGAATGACTGAGTTGAATCAACTTCAGAAATCTCAGAAGAAGGCACACAAAGAGATGAAATCTTTTATTCTTCAAGGTCTCACAAATGACATATATGTTCAAGTTGATAGCTACAAGACTGCTAAAGAGATGTGGGATGCTATTGCTAGACAACAGCAAGGATCCGAAAGAGGTCAACAAACTAAGATGACTCATTGTCTTAAAGCCTATGAGGGATTCAAGGCAAAGACAGGAGAACAACTTGAAGCTACCTACAACAGATTCTGTTTACTGTTGAACGAAGTACGGAAGAATAAGTTTGTAAAGCAGAATTTGGAGATTAACATCAAATTCTTGAACAACCTGCTACCAGAATGGAAACAATATTCGAGTAATATCATTCAGAATCGGGATTTAACTTCTATTGATATTCATAATGTTTATGAGATTTTAAATCACAATCAAGATGACGTGAATGAAAATGTTGGTGCTGAGGCAAAGGAGAAGGCTGATCCATTAGCTCTAATTGCTGAAAGAAGGATTTACTCTCGTTCTCAAAAAGTGGTGAAAAAGACTAAATACCAATCTGATTCAGATGAAGAGGGAAGTGGGAGTGATGAGGAGTACAAAGAGCTCATGAAACAAATGGCTCTTATGACAAAGGCTATCGACAAGAAGTACTACAAAAAACCCACTAACAATCATTTACGTACTTCTTCATCATCCACTAAACGCCCAGAATACAAGAGCAGAAATGATGAGAACTATAAGGGTAAATTTGATGAGAAAAGAGGGATTGAAAGACCACAAGGAGATGTAGAGAACAAATGCTACAATTGTGGTGGGTTTGGTCATTTTGCTAGGGATTGCAAGAAACCAAGGGTTCGTGATTCTGAGTATTATAAGGCTAAGATGCTGATGGCTAAACAAAAGGAAGCTGGAAAAGTGCTGTTAGCTGAACTTGACTGATTCAGAAGAAGAACATCTTGAAGTAAATATGGCTTTCATGGCAAACATCTCAAATGCATCCACAGAAGGAGACGCAGAATCTGATTCTGAGGTACAAAATTCTAAAACCATGATCACAACCTTGCATGCTCTTAATTAAAGTTTAACTAAAAAGCTAAACTTAAAAAAGGATCATGTAAGTGAACTTAGAACAGAATTAGAATGTAATTCTGCTTTGATTAAAACGTTGACTCGGGATAAATTGGTTTTAAGAAACCATTTGGAGGGTTATAAAACGAGTTCTGAAAAATATGAAAAAGAAAATATTTCTTTAAATCAAGAAGTTCTTGGTTTCTTTTCAGAATGCAAAGCACTAAGAGAACATGCAAATTTTGTTCAACAACGATATGATTTAGTCAATCAAGAAATGAATTCATGTTTAAGCAAACTCAAAGACCTTCACGATAAACTGTTTAAGCGTGGTCAAACTGATCAAACGATCTTTCTAAATAAACCAAAGGATGTCAGATTTTATAATCCAAGAGAAGGATTAGGTTATGAAAATCCTTGCTATTTACAAAAGGCAATTTCTAAAGTACCTACCTTGTATGACTATGATAACATGGGACGTATTTTAAAAATGTTCTTTGTAAAAACAACTAATGAAGAAGAAGTGATTGAGAACTTCAATAGAGCAAAGGCAGAAAATGTACAATTTTCGTTTAATTATACTCAATTAAACGAAAGTTATGGTACACGGAAAATTCCCCTTTCTGATGATTATTTTCCAAGTTGTTCTACACCAGTAATTGATCAGGATGAACTTATGGAACAAGTGGTTAAAACAAAAATTTTTATTCCAAATTTAATTTTGGAAAACAAAATATTTGATCTTGAAAAAAAAATAACCACTATACAACTAAATTTTGATCAAGAACAAACAACTCTTTTACAATCTATTGAACTACTCAAAAACTCAGCTTCTTCATCTAGTTCAGTTTTAGTTTCAGAATCTTCTCTTGAAATTGATTTTGATAAACTCATGGAATCCGAGGAAGATTTGGAAACAACATTTATGAAAAAGGTTGAACCACGTGTTAAACAATCTTTGAAACAAAAGTGCTTTTCATGTTTCAGATCTAAAATCGACAAGTCATCATGTCAAATCCCGAAGTCAAACGTCTAAACAAGCTTTACATAGTTCTTATTCGTGTAACTACAATAATATCCATAGACATGGTTCATTGTATTCAAGGAATTCAAACATTTGTAATCCTACTTTGCGTTATTCTATAAATCATTATATGCATTTTAATGAATCTATGTTGAAAGATAAGATTGTAGCTAGACGAAATAATTACTATCATCCTGCTAAACAATATCACTCAAGAACATGGGAATCAAAGGGTTGGGATCAAAATCGTTATCAATCAAAATGGATTCCAAAATCACAATTTTCAGGAAATACATGGATTTCTAAATCAACAAGAAAACCCAAACCAATCTATAAATGGGTCCCTAAAAAGAAACAATCCACCATTAATTGTACTAACCCTTACAAACTCGTTGCAAAATGGGTTCCTAAGGTTATTTCTATGATTTGATTTTGCAGAAAATCTCGGTATGCATTTGGTATCTTGATTCAGGATGTTCCAAACACATGACCGGAGATAAGTCCCTGCTAGTAAATTTTGTTGAGAAATTTATGGGGACTGTTCGATTTGGAAACAATCATTTTGCTGCAATAATGGGGGTTGGAGATTTAGTGAGGGGCAAAATCACAATAAAACGGGTAGCTTATGTTGAAGGGTTAGGTCACAATCTCTTTAGTATTGGTTAATTTTGTGACAAGGATTTAGAGTTTCTATTTCGTAGACGAAGTTGTTGTGTTCGAACTGAAGATGGACAAGAATTATTAACCGGAACCCGTGGCACAAACCTCTACACCATTGATCTAGATAGTGCACAACCCATGGCTGATGTATGTTTACTATCAAAAGCCTCTTCTCAACAACTATGGTTGTGGCACCATTGATTTTCTTATCTCAATGTTAATCAGATCAATAAACTCTCTCGCTCTGGTGTTGTTCATGGTTTACCTGAATTACAATATGATTAGGATCATTTTTGTAAATCATGCACACTAGGTAAACTACATCATACATCACATAAATCCAAACCTTCACCTAGTTCAGAATCTGTTCTTCATCTACTTCATATGGATTTATGTGGACCAATGCGCATTGAGACCATCAATGGCAAGAAGTACATCCTTGTAATCGTGGATGATTTTTCCCGTTACACATGGGTTTTCTTCTTACAATCTAAATCTGATACACCAGAAACTCTCATCAACTTTCTCAAACAAACACAAGTGAATTTGCAACTTCCTGTGCGCTCAATCCGATCAGACAATGGCACGGAATTCAAAAACAAAACCTTATCTTCATATTTGGAATCGGTTGGCATTACTCATCAATATTCCGCTACACGTACTCCACAACAAAATGGTGTCGTTGAACGTCGAAATCGAACTCTTGTTGAGGCAGCTCGCACAATGCTTATATACTCTCAATTACCGATGTTCTTATAGGCAGAAGTTGTAAATACTGCATGTTTTACACAAAACCGGTCAGTAATCAATAAGCGGTTCGGCAAGACACCTTATGAAATTATCAACAACCTTCCTCCAAATGTAAAGTATTTCCGAATATTTGGATGTCCTTGCTATGTGTTAAATGATCGTGAAGATTTAGGAAAGTTTTCTCCAAAGAGTGACGAAGGAGTTTTTATTGGGTTATTCAAGGGATAAAGTTGCTTATCGGGTTTATAACAAGAGAACAAAGATCGTTAATGAAAGTGTTAATGTTAAGTTTGATGAATTGTCAGAAATGGTTTTTGAACAAAACAGTTCAAAACCCGATTTAGCTAGCTCAATAGAAGATCAACCTGAAACATCACAATCAATTGTGAATGATCTTGATGAATTATTCTTTGATTTCTATGAAGAATACTTTGGTACTTCCACGACTTCAACTCCAACTCAGTCACCTACAACTGAGTCTCCTCAAGTACAACCTGAAACCATTCCTGAAATACAACCAACCGAATCACCTTCAGCTATCTCACCAATCCAACCAACTACTGTGGCTGAAAAACTTATTCCTCCCATTCCATATGTTGATTCTTCAAATTCAATTTTTGAATATCAACATCTTCCTTTTGAACGTAAGTGGACTAAATCACATCCATCTTCTCAAATCATTGGTGATCCTACAACTGAGGTACAAACTAGGAAAGCTACTCAAAATGGGTGTCTCTATTCCAATTTCTTAAGTTCCGTTGAACCGGTGACTATTGTCACACCCCGCTAAAGCGGAAACACGAGATGTAACAGTACAATGATTTCATAATCGAAAATTACAAAAGTTCACCGTTCAACGGTCTACAAATAAATATTACATAAGGTCTTACTTACGTTTACAGCACAAGTACATAATTACACTATATGAATACTTCCATAAAATAGAACAAAATAGAGCACATGATTTCGATATCAAAAACAGCATAAACGTGGCTTCAATCAAATTTACTGACCGATTCCTGAAAAGCATGTAAAATGAGAGGGTCAACTATAGAATATAGTTGGTGAGTTCACAGGTTTCAAGTTTCAAAGTTGTTTAAAAGTTTCTGAAACCATTTTGTTTAAATATTCACGTCGCTACATGAGAAGTCATTTAAAAGTTTTGCGTCGCTACGTAGTAATGATTGTAAGACCGAATTTCGTGGTCAAAGTTGTTTAGACCGAATTACGTGGTCAAAGTTGTTAATACGCTAAAATGTGACTGCTCAATAGTCGGTGTTTATACTTGAGTCCACAACCAAACCTTCGACAGTCCGCCCCAAAGTGATCATGCCTATCGCATACATGATTAAGTAGTTAGTTATATGCCCCCGCGCACAGTGCGGAATGGGGGGAGTGTAAATCCCAAATAGCGCTATCCATAATAACCATCGGCTCAAATTGAGTTAATAAGTTGTGTAGTAAACCCGGGACTTAACACGATAGAGTCTCAAGCATACAACAGATGCGTATAAAACAATAAACATTCAAGACATCATTTGTAATCAAATACAACATTTGTAATCAAGCAAGGCATTTGTAATCAAGTAAAACATTTGAAATCAAGTAACATGCTTTTCACCCCAAAATCATTTAAGTAAAGCGTTTAAAAAGAGGGGCTGTGAATACTCACTGTTGAGTATGAGCGTACAGATGGATGTAATGCGCGTACCGACCGGGTTTGACTCCTATTCAATTCCTAAGAACACAAGGTTTCTAATTAGTTCCTCGACTAATACGGTTTGTTAGGATTGCTTAGCTAGCTAATTAAATTACAAAGTGCCGAAAAAGTTTGAATTTCCCTTTAATTAACGTTGTCGGTAATTGTTCGAGTTGTCAACAAAATATTGAAAATACATGGATAGAACATCTAAAAATTACCAAACTTGGTATGAAACACGAAATATAGTTCACAAATTTTCTGTGAAAATTTGGGGATTTTTAGACCTATGGATTATTTATAATCATTTTATGTCTAAAAGGTGGGATAAATATGGGAAAAATAGTAATTATTCACAAAACATTCTGGAATTTTTACCAGATCAGTTTTTAACCATTTTTAGGTTTGTGTAAAATTTTCAAGTCATTTTGAGCATGAAACTTTGGTTCAAAAGATTATTCGTTTTAACAAGACGTAAATCGGAAAACGTATCAAAACACTTCCAAAGAGTGTGAAATTTTGAGGATAGTGTCATTTTCTGAGGAAAATGACACTGGAATTTTCCCATAATTATTTGGTATCCAAAAGTATTTTTCATGATTATGCCACCTTTTATAGGCTTTGTTTGCATTAATTTAGGGAAAATACTTATGTTTTACCAAAAATTCCCATTTTTATTTTCAAGACTCTTTTTATGATCTAGTTACTGAAAAAAGTAATCCCCAAAATTTTAACACATTTTATCTAGTATTTTTGTATTTTTGATTCATCACAACACAATTATTTACATTTTACAAGACTAAAATAATGCATAATGTTCATGCATTTTCTAAAAATACTTAATCATCAAGATAAATTCCTATATTTTTATACTACTGAGATATACATGTTAGGAGTCTAAAAAAAATTTTCTTAGATTTATGGAACACCTTAAGACCCATGAACAAGTATCACAACAAGGTGCTCACAGAAAAGTTACTGTTTGCGCATCAGTTTTGTGTGATATATTTGGAGGTCGTAAACTCAATGGATTTGAGTGAGACCAGTGGGGTTTTAAAGGTAAGACACTAAGCTAAATTCCAGAAGAAAAATCAAGATTTTTGGACCATTATTCACTGAGTTATGGTCCTTTCAAGTAGGGTCAAAATCTGGACAGATTACATGCATGACAAAGTGATCTTTTTGGTGTGTTTTTCACTACCAACGATTTTTAGACCTCATCCAATGATTGAAGCCTTGTCTTTTAGCATGTACATGTGTTTTAAATAAACATAAACATATTTTAACATTTTAAACCATTTATTCTAGCAAGAACATGTAAATAAACTCTATAACATCAAAAAGTCGACTTTTTAGGTTTCATTCTTGGTTTGATCATAGGTTACCCTTCTTTTACACATGAATGTGTATAAGTTGTAACCTACAAACCATCAAACCTTATATGGGGATTTAAGCCATGAAAAAGGCATGAAATCCATGAAATAAACATAGTAAAAGTAGGAAATGGAAGCTAGAAAGAGTGATTTTACCTCAAGGTTCTTGTATTTGTGTAAGAACACTTTTAAGAAGATGATTTAGGGATGAATGTTGGCTGAGATTTAGTGTGTGTTTAGAGAGAATTGTGTGTGTTTTTGAAAGTGGAAATGAGAAAAATGATGAAAGTGGAAGAGTGTGTAAGTGTAGAAGGCTTTTTGCATGTAAAGTGAGTGGAGTTTTGTAAGAAAAAGAGAGGATTTGAGTGGGGGAAGAGGAGGTCCGGTTTTGGCATGAATATTTGGGGTTTTTATTTTATTTTTTTGTTAAAATATAATATGTATTAGATGTGGTATTTATTTGTATTAAAATTGCTCAAGTCTTGCACATTTCAAGCTTTAAATTGTGTTGTTTTTATGCTTAATATAAGGGTTATAAAAATTAATGTTCTAAATTTCTAAAATACTTCAAATTGTATTTTAGGTTGTTTATAATGGATATTCAAGTATTAGTTTGTCGGATTCGAGTTTCTTTTATTCGATTCGGGTCGCGTTTGCCGAGTTACGAAAGTTCGGTTAATTTCCGATTTTTGTGATGTTTTTGTTGGTTAAAGTGTGAGTCATGAAACTTTATTTTATAAGTTTATAACATTCATCAAAATGTATTTGATTCGATCTCGATTGACATTCGCGAGTTAATAAACCGATTTCCAGTCGTGTTACCGAGTTACGGAATTTCCAGTTAAATTCCGATTTTTGATATGATAAATATTTTGTGATGACATATGAAATTTAATTTCATTTGTTTTCTTTGGCACTTTGTAACCTAACTTAATGTTCCTCACGGTCTTAAAGTCCGCTAAGCAATCTCCTAAAATGTTACGCGATTTCGGTAACTTACGGTTTCGGTACTTAAGGAGTCATAACCTAGACTTTTCACTAGGATTTTAGAGTGCTGTAAACGATAGATAGACTAGGAATTTAAGTGCGTTAATGACCTGAGATTTTTGACGGCTGTCACAACTATAAAGGAAGCTCTTCAAGATGAAGATTGGATTCTTGCCATGCAAGATAGTTGAATCAGTTTAATCGACTCAAAGTCTGGAGATTAGTTCAAAGACCAAAGGACAAGTCCATAGTTGGAACCAAATGGATTTTTAAGAATAAAAAGGATGAACATGGAATTGTGGTACATAATAAAGCTAGACTGGTTGCAAAGGGCTATAGTCAACTAGAGGGAATTGACTACGATGAAACATTTGCTCCAATCGCTCGAATTGAAGCGATTCGTATCTTCTTAGCATATGTTGCTCACAAGTCTTTCACAGTTTATCACATGGATGTGAAGACAGCTTTCTTAAATGGAATTCTTAAGGAAGAGGTGTACATGGGTCAACCTGAAGGTTTTGTTGATCCAAAGAGACCAAACGATGTCTACATTCTGGACAAAGCTTTATACGGACTAAAACAAGCCCTGAGAGCTTGGTATTATGTCTTGTCCACGTTTCTATTTCAATCAGGTTTTTCAAAAGGAACAATTGACACTACACTTTTCATTAAGAAACAAAAAGAAGATATAATTTTAATTCAAATATATGTTGATGACATCATATTTGGATCTACTAATGCCAAATATTGCAAGAATTTTTCGGCATTAATGGTATCTAGATTTGAAATGAGCATGATGGGTGAAATGAACTTTTTTCTTGGATTACATGTTAAACAACTACCAAATGGAATCTTTATCAATCAATCCAAATATATTTTGGATATATTGAAAGAGTTTCAAATGGTAGACTGTCAACCTATTTCTACACCCATGGCTGCTCGGACACAACTTCATGTTGATTCAACGGGAAAATCAGTTGATCAAACTTTATATAGAAGCATGATTGGCTCTTTGATGTATTTGACATCCAGCCGTCCAGATATCATGTTCTCTACATGTGCTTGTGCACGTTACTAGGCAGCTCCTAAGGAATCACATCTCCAAGCAGTCAAACGAATTTTACGATATTTAAAATTTTCAATTGACTTGGGATTGTGGTTTCCAAAGGATACTGGTTTTGAACTAACAGCCTATTCAGATGCAGATCATGCAGGTTGTAAGTTAGATCGAAAAAGCACATCCGGTGGTGCTCAATTTCTTGGTGATAAGCTAGTTAGTTGGACTTCCAAGAAGCAAAACTGTGTTTCAACATCTACAGCTGAGGCAGAATATGTTGCAGCTGCTGTTTGTTGTTCACAAGTTTTGTGGATGAGGTCTCAACTCATGGATTTCGGTTTCAAATTTGAAAAGATACCTATCTATTGTGACTCTCAAAGTGCGATTGCTATTTCCTGCAATCTGGTACAACACTCGAAAACAAAACACATAGATATTCGGTATCATTTTATAAAAGATAACATTGAAAAATGGCATATCGAGTTATTTTTTGTCAAAACAGATTATCGATTGGCCGACTTATTCATCAAACCATTAGATGACACACAATTTCATTTTTTGGTGACTCAGTTAGGCATGCTTTCACTTAAGCAATAATCTGCATTTTCAACTCGAGATGCAAAAAACTATCATATTTTGAGGGGGAG
Organism: Logfia minima; assembly: GCA_963921325.1. Taxonomy (NCBI): domain Eukaryota; kingdom Viridiplantae; phylum Streptophyta; class Magnoliopsida; order Asterales; family Asteraceae; genus Logfia; species Logfia minima. Next base: position 32,465,096 of record OY992764.1, read on the forward strand.
AAGACTTGAAATATTTTGCATATGTGATGCATGATGGTTTTTACTCAAATTCAGAGTAAAACCCGATCTTCAAGAGAAAAAAGAGATTTTGTTTTTATAACTCACCTTTATATGTAATATTTTATAAATCTTATGCATATGTTAACGGGGAGTATTTTTCAAAATCCAAAACTTTCAAGTGCTCAAATCTATTTGCATTTTGCTCAACACTTTGAAAGATTCTCAAAGACTTTTTGATACTCCAAGGATTGATGGATAATCAGATTACCAATTTCAATCTTATTGTTTGGCAAAATGCTGGTTTATGTACTAAGAGTCTAGAGCTTGAAAAGAATATAATTTTAGGACACATGTGTATTATTACACTCTATGTCTAAGTGACATTATGCATATCTATGTGATATTGCCGGAACATTCATAGTGATACCTAAAATGGTATTTCACAATGATTGAATGGAAATCCTACCAATGCTAACATCAAAGCCAACATTGAACGTAGGTCACACAATTGAAACATTTAATTGATTCAATTGTTGTGTTAACTGGTAATCTATGTGATCCAGGAGTTATAGTATTTTCATAAATGTGCTTTTTGATTATACAATCAACTTTTCTGAGATTACATCAAATGAATCGTTGCTTACCTTTGGTTACTAAAACGAATGAGAAAAACACTCTTCCAAGAATGACATGTTCAAGATATTCATGCTATATCACAGTTACTATCAAAGAAGAATGATTAAAGTTACAAGCTAAGATGCATTGAAAAGAAAAGAAATAAAGAAGAGATTCTGTCAAAGATAAAGCTTAAAAGCTCCAAAAGATCAAGATATACATTTAAGGGGGAGCTAGAGCAAGAATTGAGAGTCAAGAAATAAATTCAAAAGAAGTTTCAAAATAGACCGAAGACTGCTGACAATCTATCTCAAAGAAGTTCAAAAGGAAAGATTACACAAGCTAAGAAGTTCAAAGTCAACAAAACGGATGTGAAGAATATATAAAAGAGGAAAAGAGAAGACTAGAACTCAAAAGAAAGTTCTATTTCTCTATGTCAAAGAAATACAAACAAAAGATTCAAGACAAAAGAATATTAGCCTCAAAGAAGATATTCAAGAAAAACATGATGCTAAATCCTAGGGGGAGATTGTGAGATATAAAATTAGGATTTGCATTTGTAAGTGAAAAACTGGTCCTGCGACACAAACTGTGTCCTTAAGTTAGTGTCGCAAAAAGACAAAATGCGACTTTAAATATAAAGTCGCAGGTTCAAATAAAGTCGCATAAGGACAAAGTCGCAGGAACAGGATGTGTATAAATACAGGACGTCGTTTTTCATTTCAAGTAGTTGTTGAACCTGAGAGAAATTGTATATGCATTTGTATATCATATTCAGAGAGAGATTGGGAGCTTGTAACTGATTAGAAGTATCAATACATAAGCATTTGATTACGAGTTCATATTCATACATATACATACGCATATATACATTCGGATTTCTATCAATTCACGTCCAAATCACAAGATTAGATCCAACAAATATCAAGTTTTGAATACATACATGTTAAATGTTCACTCTATTGTTAAACTCGACAAAAATAAATGTTAAAACGTTGATTCATAAAACTATACATTTAAAACAAGTTAAAAAGGTGTTTAAAATGATCAAGAACTAGATTTGTGTTAAAAAGTGTACCAACATGTATAATTTGGTGATATATACTTTATGAGATGTTTTAGGTGGATTAAAAATGGTTTATAGTAAAAATGGTGATAGGTTTGGTTAAACATATGATATTAATGATATATGTATTATGAGATGATTTAAAAGTCTTAAAACAAATTTATAGTTAAAATATTTGCTAAATGAACGGAAAACGGATTTTTAAAATGGGAAACGAAATGAGTGTTTTAAAACGAGAAGTGAAAACTTCCAACGTCGTATTTTAGACTAGAAACATGTTTCATCTTGTTAAATTGCTAAAAAGTTGGTTTGGAATAGCAAAAATCGTGTTTGAAAGCATTTTTTGAAAAACGGGGAAAATGCCAGATTTTGCCCTTACCCGGACCGGTGAGCCTTCACCTGAACGGGTGAATTAAAGTACCTAAAGTTCTATTGGCTAATCACCCGGACAGGTGAGGCTTCACCCGGACGGGTGAGGCTTCACCCGGACGGGTAAGCCTTGTTCCAGCTAAAAAAAAAATCTTTTTAGAAAAATTATATATATAATACAAAATTTCTATGTATCCGAGAAACTTATGAATCTAACTATAAACGATATGTACTATCATTTCCCGTTATAAATATATCACGTACGTACGTATTTATTAAACGAACGAGCTAACGATGCTTATTTTTGAATACTACACTATCGTATAAAATTATTGATACTTTGAGAAGTAATATAAATAAAATATATCAGCAACGGGTCGTACATACGTTTGAAAGGTAAGTAATGATCCTAATAGTTGAGTGAACAACTATGTGACAACCCTCAAAATTTGGTACATTCCGTACACACTAAAATCATGCATTCTTACGCTAATTCCCTTTTTAATGAAACCAAACTTGATTTAAACTGAGATAAGTCTAGCACACGCCCACGTTGCACAATTTGGTGCACACTACTTTAATGCTTGAAGCATTTCGTTTAAGTAACTGTTGAGAATTTAACAATATAAATCGGACAATTTCTGATAAACTCGAACGTTGGTGATAAACGTTTCCTAGATAAAATTAAACAAAACGCCAATTACTTACGAAGGAATTGGAATTTACTAATCATGTTACAACCTACTTTAATCTCCCTAGAAATCCTTACTAGCACCTAAACATCAAGTTTTGAATCGAAGTAGCTCAAGCATGTCAAAATAATTCCAAGCAAGCTAGCACATAGCTTTAATTAATCCAAGCTAGCTAGCAAGTAGGTCACTAAATTCAAAATGCAGATTTTCCTTTTCTTCTTGTCTACGTAACTCCATTTTTAACCATAGAATCTTCCTCCCTCCTTGCTAGCTTAATTTAACTCCTACATGCCTTCTTGCTTGATGATCCACGCCACTTGCAAAAACAATCAAGTGTTTCTCCTACTTGCTAAGTTGATTGATGGAGTGACTAAGCACCTCCCATCAATCCTTTAATTTCTTCCCATTTAAGAAAGGCTATATACAAGGAAAAGCATACGTACATTCCCATTTCACAATTTACACTTCAAAATTCTGCACAACTCTCTCATTTTCCCTCTCATTTCATCACCTTTCACTACCTTCTTCAAGAACAACCACCATGGAACCACCATAAAACCACCATGAACCACCACCTTTTATACATCATTTTTCACCTTCTTTTAAGCTCTTGATCATCATTGGGTCCTTGTGATTTCATAATCTTGAGATTCACATCATCACAAAGGAAAACTAGGAGTTTGGGGTTTTAAAAGGATTGTTGTTGAAGCTTTCAAGTTCTCTTCTTTCTTACCATTTCATCCTAGAGCATTGTAAGGAAACTCTTCATTTTGATCTCTTCATTTCCTTCATTTTAAATATTTACACGCTAGATGTTCACTCATACATTAAAATCAACTAATATATATGTGTTATTAATGGTGAAAACTCGTTAAAAAGAACTAAAGAAACTCAAAACTCAAAGAAACTTACTGGACAGAAACTTTGGACGAATTTAGAACATCATAACTCAGTCATAAAATAACCAAACTTAGTGATTCTCAAGCCTAAAATTAAGTTTAAGAAGTTAGGTTTCCAACCCAAGTGGTCTCATGTAATTTGGACAAGTTTTGATACCTCAAATCGATTTTATAAGAACATGTGTCTAATCTGTCTTCAGGAGACGAAATATGACTCTACTTTAAGAGACCATAACTTTTTATCCACAGATCCAAAAGAGATGAATCTTTTTCCTAAAGGTCAAATTTTGTCTTAGCTTTAAAAGTAGTATGATCACGTTTTGTGAAGATGAGTCTAGCTCAGTAAACAAGTGATTTTCCTATCAACTGTCCAGAAACGTAGCTGCTGTACCTTTGTATACTAATAAATACTTTTGAACCCCTTATACTTGTTCAAAAATTATGAATCTTACTTTTCTGTAAACCTAAGATACAGGGGAACATATGATAAAAATTTCATAACAAAATAAGTCCGTTTGACTAGTCAAAATGACATCACAAAAAGGCTCAAATATGGTCAGAATCTGTTCAAGAAAAGTAAACAGCATTAACTTGAACAACATTAACTTGGGAGCAGTAGTAACGGTGTAAGAGCAGTAGTAACTTGGCCTAGCAGTAGTAACGATGGAAGAACAGTAGTAACTTGGCCTAGCAGTAGTAATATTGGAGAGCAGTAGTAACGGTGGAAGAGCAGTAGTAACTTTGGCCTAGCAGTAGTAAAATTGGACAGCAGTAGTAACAACGGAAAGCAGTAGTAATATTGTTTTTCAGCCTTTGATTTCTTCTTCAAAGTTGTAGGCCTTTAAGTTACGAAAATTTGGACATTTGAATCACCTAAATCGGAGTTCGTATGAGAGAGTTATGACCAAAACTGTGAAGCCTCGCCAAAACTACAATACTTCTTCATTTTTGATATTTTCTTCAACGTGTTTACCCGTTTTCTTCTCGCATCCGTTCCTAGCGATAATAAACACATTTAAAGCATATTTAGCACCAAAATATAATTTAACTAATTATGAATACGGATAAAACGAGAGATACTACGAGGGAATAAACATGAAAGTAATTGAGTAATAGTTTCCTATCTTAAACGAATAAAGGAACTTATTTAACTTCACGTTTTAGACAAACGTTAACGAAAACTATTGAATGAATTGAAAGGTGCGTTATCACGAACAATATAAGTTTTGAAAGTATAAATCTATAACGTATACTTTAATAACAAAGTAACTATGTTTTCGAGAAACATACAAGTATACACACAAAACTATCACCAACGGGTCGTACACTTTTCGAAAACGAAATACTCTTTCAATCTATTAATTGAGTGAACAACTAGCATAGATATGCGGGTAGCTATCTACTTATACAAACCTAGGTGTGCGGGTAGCCACCTACTATTACGAGCAAGGATGTGCGGGTAGCCATCTACTTTTACAAACCTAGATATGCGATTAGCTATCTACTCATACAAACGACCTCATGCGTATAGGGCGCGAGGAGGCTATTTTGGGCAAACTTATTTCTTTAAACGCTAGCTCTCACAAAGCTCATCAGGTGAGTTCACAGCCCCTATTTTACTGCTTTTTACTGCTTTATAAACTTGGGGTGAAAAACATATGTACTGTTTACATACAAATTGTTTTCATGCGATGATTGAAAACCTGACAACGAATCCTTGTGCGAACCTATGTTAAACTAGTTGTAGTGCATAGAAGTCCTCATGACTACAAACTGTAACCATTAGCTAGATGACGCTAGCCACCGAATATGCGAATAGTACTATTGGGATGACATCCCTCCCACTTTTGTTAGTCATGCTAACTGCCGACTGTATGTCGAGACGAGGAGCGTATATTTTATTGGTCCCAGGCAAAAACAACTAAAAGTCGTGGTTTGGTTATAGGCCTAGGTGTCAGCACTTTAACTCGTAAGGTCTTGCAAACCTTCGGGGGATCACCGTCAGCTACTTATTGTTTCAAACTATATATATCATCGTACTAATCGCCATGGATGGCACGAAATGATTTGGGAAACGTTTACTAAACACTTGGTTTAAATGATGATGTCTTAAACCTGTGAATTTCACTCAACAATCTTGTTGATCCTTTTAACTATGTTTTTCAGGGAATTAGCAGCGACGTAAGATCATGCATGCATACTTTGGGACCCTTGCTTACCACGATGAATAGGATGCCATTCTTTTGATAACATTGAGACTATTATTTTATGATTAAAATGTTAATCATGACGTTTTGCTAAACATATATCGTTCTTGTGAACACAATGAATATGTAACCGTTGAACCTAAACTATTTATGGCATCCTAAGTATATGTTTGCGATAATCATATGCTCTCGATTTACTTGTCGAACTGGATCGCGTCACGCCCCCGAGCTTCCGCATTTACTAAACGAGACACGATTTTATTGGGGTGTGACAGATTGGTATCAGAGCCATTGGTTATAGCGAACTAGGAGTCTTAGAGACCTAGACTATAGCCTTGGACTCGAACATGCATTCATACCTTCACTTCATGCACTTGCATCACTTATACCTTATCGTACGGAAACACAAACAACACTACACTACTGAAGACTACCTTATCCTCGTGATTAACATCGACGAGAATTCGTCTGAGCTCAACTACGATAGTGAAAAACCTCACTACACGTCTGTATATGATAACCTACCATCCCGCTTTCGAGCAACCTTTGATGATGATTGTAACCAGACACCACCGTTATCATCGCCACTACTTCCGACGATACCCGACACGACTCGTGAAGTCGCTATGGCATATAATCTACTCGCCAAAATGGCACGTGCACCTGAAATGGGTGAACCTTCCGAACTACTCATTTACTCGGACGAGGGGAGCCTATACTATAACTGATAAATTAGCGAGTATTCCTCAAAGTATGACTAGTTCGGGTGTTGCATCATCTGACTTTAATTTGACATAGCTTGATCACCTATGTACAATTAAAGAGGAATTGATGCGAGATCGGAAGTGGTTATATGTAGTAAGCGTACAACCTAGGATTCACTTAAACAAGGAAACCCCTCAAAGTAACTGATATACCTATACTGGTCGCCATGACCAACTCACACGTTAGGAGCCTTCCTGAGCTACACGCCTACGTCATGAAGTTGCAGAGCGATACGACACATCTAGATGAGACTAGGATACTGGCGTACTCCCGTTATCTTATCAGGTCTACGAATGGCAGGTTGTGCCTACCCTATATCATACACTGAGAAACCTCGTATAAATGGGTAAATAAGAACCCCATCACATTTTGTCCCGCGTAAGAAATTAAGTACAAATGTTTTTCTTACTTAATGTACGAGGTGACGTAGGATGGTTTGTATTCCGCGTTCTTGTGTTGGCATTGATCATTATATACCCTTACCGCTTTCCTTATTACGTGTACAAATACCTAAATCATGCCACCAAGACGCCAAAATACCATATACAACCAAAGAAACTCAGAATCCACGAACGCCAAGGCCGTTGAAGGAAACAACTGACATGGTCAACAAAGTAACAAACATCAGAGGACTAAGAGGGCCTACATTGCAACCACGTCAAGAACAAAGAGTTATAAGTGAAATATGCCAAAGTGTGTAAAGTGTAGAAGACACCATTAGGGCATGTGTAATCATTTCGACATCTACAACAAATGGGGTCATAAGGCAAAATTTTGCAGAAAGAACCCTTCCATTCAAGACGATAATAGACAACAGAACACTAGATGTTTCGAGTATGGGAACCCGGATGACTACCGGAACAATTGCCCGAAAATCAACAACAACAACAATAGCAACGCCAATGACAATGGCACCACTCACCCCAGTGATTATATTCAAAGGGTAGTAATGATATGACTGCTTAGTGACAAGATGTTTATTGGTTAAAACTATTGTGCGGGGAAAACCTTTTCCATTTTACAACATGTATTTAAAAATTATTTCCTACCTAGTACTACAATTTGGGTTTAAGGAAATCTTATGATACTTGGTGTATGTAAAAATCAAGTAGAGAATATCGGTTCAATATGACAATTTATTTTTACAACGTTTTGTTTGCTCGCTTAATTATTTTCAAGTTTTGGAGTATTATATGCTCAAGATTTTTATGATCAAGTATCTTGTCACTATTATTAATAGGATGTTCTAGCATAGGAAATGGCAAACCTAGCTGTAAACGGTTACCGATCCGATGACGATCTGATCCTGGAAGAACAAATCCAGTATGAATATCTCGACGAGATAGTTGCTCCAATAGAAGAAGTAGTTGGGGAGATAGACGAGAGTCAAAATGGCGGGATAATCCATATAGACGAATATGAAAGGTTGAGAGATCAAGCTACAGAATTGGATGCCCGAGTTTGGGAAATCGGGATGAAGTGCAAAACCTATGAACTAGAACGGAGAATTGCAAAAAGGCCTATTCTCGTGCAAATCAAGGATAGGATTTGTTTCTGGAAGAAACTAGCGACTAATCTGAAACGAAAGGTTAAACCTTGGATCAAGAGGAAGTGCCGACAATCCACCGAGGACAATGTGAACTGCATTACGTCTCTACGTTATAACGACATGCTAGAGGCACGTTATTACCCACATGATCTAAATCTAGAATAGATTAGAAGTAGAAGGTATCTCGGATATATGTATATATATATATATATGTAAGAAGATGTATTGAGGCGTAGATAAGGAGTAGACCTTGATCAAGTTTGTAACAAACGTCTCAAACTTTTGTACGAGGCTTGATGCGTTCTTATATATAAGCTTTTTGGTCTATCGAATCTAGATCACTTTTGGAAATTGAATCCCATAAATTAGACACTAAGTACACCATAGAATTAACTAATGGAAAACAAACCGAATCAAAAGAAGTTATATCAAGGTGTACCTTAACTCTCGAGGAGCATCCTTTCGAAATTGATTTATTGCCTGTAGAGCTAGGAAGTTTTGATATCATAATCGAAATGGATTGGCTATCCAATAATCATGCTGAAATCCCATGTTACGAGAAGGATGTACGAATCCCATTACCATCTGGTGAAACACTAATAATCCTACGAGAAAAGAAGAGGAGTGCTCTAAAAATAGTCACTTGCATGAAAGCTAGCAGGTGCCATCGAAAAAGTTATCAAACATTTTGGCACACTTTGTGGAAAAGAAACCTGAAGGGCTACACATATACGACATACCCATAGCACGAGATCACCCAGAAGCGTTTCCTGAAGATTTTCCAGGAATACCACCCCCGAGACAAGTTGAATTCCGCATTGACCTAATACTCGGAGTCGCATCGATTTCGCGCTCACCCTACTTGAAATGCAAGAACTATCTACACAACTACAAAAATTCTTACACTTAAGATTCATCCAACCAAGCTTTTCACCTTGGAGAGCTCCGGTCTTGTTCGTGAAGAGGAAGAATGAATCCATGTGTACATGTATCGACTACCAAGAACTGAATAAAGTAACTATCAAAAACTGATACTCTCTAGCGCGCATTGACGATTTATTTGATCAACTTCAAAGTTCTAGCTGTTATTCAAAAATCGATCTACGTTCTAGTTAGCACAAATTGAAAAGTGCGAGAATAAGATGTACCTAAAAACCGCGTTTAGGACTTACCATGGTCATTACGAATTCCTAGTCATACCTTTCGGACTGACAAACGCACCAGTTGTGTTCATGGATCTTATGAACAGAGTCTGCAAACCCTATCTCGATAAATTCGTCATCGTATTCATTGATGACATCCTTATATACTCTCAAACGAAAGAAGATCACAAACAACGCCTGAAGTTAATTCTCGAGCTACTAGAGAAAGAGAAGCTATATGCAAAAGTTCTCTAATGCGAATTTTGGATGCAAGAAGTTCACCTCCTTGGTCATGTGATAAACGAAAAAGGAATCCATGTGGACCCATCCAAAAATTGAGGCGATCAAAAACTGGGGAGCACCGAAAACCCCAACTGAAGTACGTCAATTTCTTGGTCTAGCTGGCTAGTACCGTCGATTCATCGAGAATTTTTCCAAAATAGCCCAGTCTCTTACCTCGTTAACTCAGAAAGACAAGAAGTTGATAGGGGCGAGAAACAAGAAGTCGCCTTCCAATTGTTGAAACAAAACCTTTGTACCGCGCATATCCTATCGTTACCCGAAGGAGTGGACAATTTTGTTGTCTACTGCGATACTTCACACCAAGGACTAAGCTGCGTGTTGATGCAAAACAAAAAAAGTTATCGCTTATGCTTCTCGTCAACTAAAAAGATTCACGAAAAGAATTACACTACTCACGACCTAGAGTTGGGAGCAGTTGTGTTTGCACTAAAAATCTGGAGACATTATCTATACGGTACCAAGAGTACAATTTACACCGACCACAAGAGTCTCCAACACATCTTCGACAAAAAAAAAAATAATAAAAAAATATTACTCAACATGAGGCAACAACGTTAGGTCGAGTTGCTAAACGACTACGACTGTGAAATTAAGTACCACCCGGGCAAGGCTTACGTAGTAACTAACGCCCTAAGTCGTAAGGAAAGAGTTAAGCCCTATAGGGTACGTGCGTTAGAGATGACTATTCACACGAATCTCAATACACAAATTCGTGAAGCACAAAAACTAGCTCTCACTGGCGAACGCCTAGAAGGAGAATCCCTAAGGGGAATGGAGAAGCAACTTGAACCCAAAGAGGATGATACGTTATATTTCATGAACCGAATTTGGGTACCATGTGTTGAGGAATTGCGCAAGTTAATATTGGACGAAGCTCATAAGTCCAACTACTCAATACATCCAGGAGCTGACAAAATGTACCAAGAGATCAAAGGATTTTATCGGTGACCGAACATGAAAAGAGAGATTGCCACATATGTTAGCAAGTGTCTTACGTGTTCAAAAGTCAAGGCCAAATATCAAAAGCCGTCAGGACTTCTGCAACAACCTGAAATGCCACAGTGGAAGTGAGAACAAATAACAATAGACTTCATTACTAAGTTGCCAAAGACATCAATTGGAGCTGACACGATAGGGGTCGTTGTTGATCGTCTGAAAAAAAAAAAAAAAAAAAAAAAAAAAAAAAAAATCAGCTCATTTCCTGGCAATCAAAGAAACCGATAAAATAGATAAGCTAACTAGGATCTATTTGAAAGAAGTAGTCTCTAGACACGGCGTACCTATATCCATTATCTCGCATAGAGATAGCCGATTTACCTCTCACTTCTGGCAATCCCTACAAGAGGCATTAGGTACTGGTCTTGATATGAGTACTGCCTACCCTCCTCAAACCGACGGCCAGAGTGAGCGAACAATACAAACGCATAAAGATTTATTACGAGCATGTGTGATTAACTTTGGAGGAAATTGGGATGCACATATACCCCTAGCTGAGTTTCTCCTACAACAATAATTATCACACAAGCATTGGAATGGCACCATTTGAAGCGTTGTATGGACGTAAGTACCGATCACCGATCTGCTGGGTAGAGTTTGGTGACAAAAAATTTCAGGTCCAGAGATTGTTCAGGAGACAACGGACAAGATATCTCAAATCCTTAACCGATTAAAAGCGGCACGAGATTGACATAAAAGCTATGCCGACAACCGCCGGAAACCTTTGGAATTTCAAGTAGATGACAAAGTCCTACTCAAAGTATCACCCTGGAAAGGGGTAGCTCGTTTCGGAAAACGAGGAAAACTAAATCCAAAATACATAGGGCCTTTTGAAATCCTTGCGAGGATTGGTCTTGTTACTTACAAACTTAAACTGCCTCAGGAACTAAGCAGCATTCACGACACTTTCCATGTATGTAACTTAAGAAGTGTCTTTCTGATGAAACTCTATCATACCTCCTGACGTATAAAATTATTGATACTTTGAGAAGTAATATAAATAAAATATATCAGCAACGGGTCGTACATACGTTTGAAAGGTAAGTAATGATCCTAATAGTTGAGTGAACAACTATGTGACAACCCTCAAAAATTGGTACATTCCGTACACACTAAAATCATGCATTCTTACGCTAATTCCCTTTTTAATGAAACCAAACTTGATTTAAACTGAGATAAGTCTAGCACACGCCCACGTTGCACAATTTGGTGCACACTACTTTAATGCTTGAAGCATTTCGTTTAAGTAACTGTTGAGAATTTAACAATATAAATCGGACGATTTCTGATAAACTCGAACGTTGGTGATAAACGTTTCCTAGATAAAATTAAACAAAACGCCAATTACTTACGAAGGAATTGGAATTTACTAATCATGTTACAACCTACTTTAATCTCCCTAGAAATCCTTACTAGCACCTAAACATCAAGTTTTGAATCGAAGTAGCTCAAGCATGTCAAAATAATTCCAAGCAAGCTAGCACATAGCTTTAATTAAATCCAAGCTAGCTAGCAAGTAGGTCACTAAATTCAAAATGCAGATTTTCCTTTTCTTCTTGTCTACGTAACTCCATTTTTAACCATAGAATCTTCCTCCCTCCTTGCTAGCTTAATTTAACTCCTACATGCCTTCTTGCTTGATGATCCACGCCACTTGCAAAAACAATCAAGTGTTTCTCCTACTTGCTAAGTTGATTGATGGAGTGACTAAGCACCTCCCATCAATCCTTTAATTTCTTCCCATTTAAGAAAGGCTATATACAAGGAAAAGCATACGTACATTCCCATTTCACAATTTACACTTCAAAATTCTGCACAACTCTCTCATTTTCCCTCTCATTTCATCACCTTTCACTACCTTCTTCAAGAACAACCACCATGGAACCACCATAAAACCACCATGAACCACCACCTTTTATACATCATTTTTCACCTTCTTTTAAGCTCTTGATCATCATTGGGTCCTTGTGATTTCATAATCTTGAGATTCACATCATCACAAAGGAAAACTAGGAGTTTGGGGTTTTAAAAGGATTGTTGTTGAAGCTTTCAAGTTCTCTTCTTTCTTACCATTTCATCCTAGAGCATTGTAAGGAAACTCTTCATTTTGATCTCTTCATTTCCTTCATTTTAAATATTTACACGCTAGATGTTCACTCATACATTAAAATCAACTAATATATATGTGTTATTAATGGTGAAAACTCGTTAAAAAGAACTAAAGAAACTCAAAACTCAAAGAAACTTACTGGACAGAAACTTTGGACGAATTTAGAACATCATAACTCAGTCATAAAATAACCAAACTTAGTGATTCTCAAGCCTAAAATTAAGTTTAAGAAGTTAGGTTTCCAACCCAAGTGGTCTCATGTAATTTGGACAAGTTTTGATACCTCAAATCGATTTTATAAGAACATGTGTCTAATCTGTCTTCAGGAGACGAAATATGACTCTACTTTAAGAGACCATAACTTTTTATCCACAGATCCAAAAGAGATGAATCTTTTTCCTAAAGGTCAAATTTTGTCTTAGCTTTAAAAGTAGTATGATCACGTTTTGTGAAGATGAGTCTAGCTCAGTAAACAAGTGATTTTCCTATCAACTGTCCAGAAACGTAGCTGCTGTACCTTTGTATACTAATAAATACTTTTGAACCCCTTATACTTGTTCAAAAATTATGAATCTTACTTTTCTGTAAACCTAAGATACAGGGGAACATATGATAAAAATTTCATAACAAAATAAGTCCGTTTGACTAGTCAAAATGACATCACAAAAAGGCTCAAATATGGTCAGAATCTGTTCAAGAAAAGTAAACAGCATTAACTTGAACAACATTAACTTGGGAGCAGTAGTAACGGTGTAAGAGCAGTAGTAACTTGGCCTAGCAGTAGTAACGATGGAAGAACAGTAGTAACTTGGCCTAGCAGTAGTAATATTGGAGAGCAGTAGTAACGGTGGAAGAGCAGTAGTAACTTTGGCCTAGCAGTAGTAAAATTGGACAGCAGTAGTAACAACGGAAAGCAGTAGTAATATTGTTTTTCAGCCTTTGATTTCTTCTTCAAAGTTGTAGGCCTTTAAGTTACGAAAATTTGGACATTTGAATCACCTAAATCGGAGTTCGTATGAGAGAGTTATGACCAAAACTGTGAAGCCTCGCCAAAACTACAATACTTCTTCATTTTTGATATTTTCTTCAACGTGTTTACCCGTTTTCTTCTCGCATCCGTTCCTAGCGATAATAAACACATTTAAAGCATATTTAGCACCAAAATATAATTTAACTAATTATGAATACGGATAAAACGAGAGATACTACGAGGGAATAAACATGAAAGTAATTGAGTAATAGTTTCCTATCTTAAACGAATAAAGGAACTTATTTAACTTCACGTTTTAGACAAACGTTAACGAAAACTATTGAATGAATTGAAAGGTGCGTTATCACGAACAATATAAGTTTTGAAAGTATAAATCTATAACGTATACTTTAATAACAAAGTAACTATGTTTTCGAGAAACATACAAGTATACACACAAAACTATCACCAACGGGTCGTACACTTTTCGAAAACGAAATACTCTTTCAATCTATTAATTGAGTGAACAACTAGCATAGATATGCGGGTAGCTATCTACTTATACAAACCTAGGTGTGCGGGTAGCCACCTACTATTACGAGCAAGGATGTGCGGGTAGCCATCTACTTTTACAAACCTAGATATGCGATTAGCTATCTACTCATACAAACGACCTCATGCGTATAGGGCGCGAGGAGGCTATTTTGGGCAAACTTATTTCTTTAAACGCTAGCTCTCACAAAGCTCATCAGGTGAGTTCACAGCCCCTATTTTACTGCTTTTTACTGCTTTATAAACTTGGGGTGAAAAACATATGTACTGTTTACATACAAATTGTTTTCATGCGATGATTGAAAACCTGACAACGAATCCTTGTGCGAACCTATGTTAAACTAGTTGTAGTGCATAGAAGTCCTCATGACTACAAACTGTAACCATTAGCTAGATGACGCTAGCCACCGAATATGCGAATAGTACTATTGGGATGACATCCCTCCCACTTTTGTTAGTCATGCTAACTGCCGACTGTATGTCGAGACGAGGAGCGTATATTTTATTGGTCCCAGGCAAAAACAACTAAAAGTCGTGGTTTGGTTATAGGCCTAGGTGTCAGCACTTTAACTCGTAAGGTCTTGCAAACCTTCGGGGGATCACCGTCAGCTACTTATTGTTTCAAACTATATATATCATCGTACTAATCGCCATGGATGGCACGAAATGATTTGGGAAACGTTTACTAAACACTTGGTTTAAATGATGATGTCTTAAACCTGTGAATTTCACTCAACAATCTTGTTGATCCTTTTAACTATGTTTTTCAGGGAATTAGCAGCGACGTAAGATCATGCATGCATACTTTGGGACCCTTGCTTACCACGATGAATAGGATGCCATTCTTTTGATAACATTGAGACTATTATTTTATGATTAAAATGTTAATCATGACGTTTTGCTAAACATATATCGTTCTTGTGAACACAATGAATATGTAACCGTTGAACCTAAACTATTTATGGCATCCTAAGTATATGTTTGCGATAATCATATGCTCTCGATTTACTTGTCGAACTGGATCGCGTCACGCCCCCGAGCTTCCGCATTTACTAAACGAGACACGATTTTATTGGGGTGTGACAAACTAGCATAGACGGGCCGATAGAGCCGTCTACTAACGTAACTAACCTCATGCGTATAGGGCGCTAGGAGGCTAATTCTGTTTCAGCAAACGATACATTTTAAACCGCTAGCACTCTTAAGCTCACCATGTGAGTTCACAGCCCCATATTAACTGCTTTTACTGTTTTATAAATTGGGGTGAAAAACATATGAACAATTTGTAAAACATGACAATGGATCTTGTGCGACCTTAAGTTAACATGATGTAGTGCATTGAAGTCCTCTTACTTGCACAATATAACCATTAGCTAGATGACGCTAGCCATGGTGGATATACGGATAGTACTATCAGGTTGACTACCTACCCTATTATTGTTAGTCGCGCTAACTGTAGACGTTGAATCGAAATAAGGATCGTATATCTAGTTTTTCGAGAGGCACAAGCAAGTAATGTGAGTCGTGGATTGGTTATAGGCATAGGTGTCGTCATTTTAACTCGTAAGACCTAGCTAGTCTATGGGGGATCACCGTCATTGTTTCATTGTTTGATTGTTGTTTATTATACGATTTATATGATGTTGTAAAGGTTTATGCTTGCAAACAATTGATTTATACAAGTAAAGGTTTAATGATAGAGTCTTAAACATGTGGATTCACTGGACAATTTTGTTGACGGTTTATAAGTATGTTTTTCAGGGAATTAGTCAAGTAAGAACATGCATACATTTTGGGACCCTTGTTCATCATGACGAATAGGATGTCATTTCTTTTGAAAACATTGAACCTATGTAATATGATAAAAATGTTAGTCATATTGTTTTGTTGAACAATAATCATTTGAACTCCATGGGTCGGGAATGCCCGGCTATCAATTTATCCGGTAAACTACTAGGGGCTCATGTAGCCCATGCCGGATTAATCGTATTCTGGGCCGGAGCAATGAATCTATTCGAAGTGGCTCATTTCGTACCAGAGAAGCCTATGTATGAACAAGGATTAATTTTACTTCCCTGGGCCGGTTGTGGGAGAGGAGGGATTCGAACCCCCGACACCGTGGTTTGTAGCCACGTGCTCTAATCCTCTGAGCTACAGGCCCATGCTACTGAATCAGCTTCTCTATTTTTAGTGCCAACAATTAAGAATTGTTTTCCCTTACTTGCTGCATCAAAAACCAAATCACAAGCTTCTGATAAAAAACGAGCAGTTCTAGTAAGATTTTTAATATGAATACCTTCACGTTTTGCACACCAAACATACGTAACGTTTTAGCTAGTACACGGAAGTGTATACCTTGATTCTTCTGTCTATCAATAACTGCATGCATTGCGCGGTGGATGTGAAGAATGATAATGGGATCGAATGCCTCTTTGAAAGGACTTGTAACCGTTAATTTTAAACTTTTATGGCATTCTAATTACATGTTTGCGATAATCATACGCTCTTGAATAATTATTGATTGATCGCATCACGCCCCGTGCTTCCGCCTTATTTAAACGTGATCAATATCCATTGGGGTGTGACATCAATGCAGATTTGAATGTGTCACCATTTCTAGGGAACATATAAGTTAAATATAGATTAGATAATCAGGTTGGGGTGTCATCACCTCTTAAAATGCCTGATATATCGGCTTATGTGAAAGATAGAATTGTTGAGGATGTTGATGATTCAGAGTATGGTGACTTAAACTTACATGTTGATGGAAAATCAGTTGACCCAAAATCTGCACATAACTTGTCGTTTAGGTCAAGTAAAAATGTGCATGGAGGGTCTTTTGGTTGCGGTTTTGGTGCAACCTCGAATTAAGGTACTACTGGCTTTAAACGTGAAATCTGATCAAAATGTAGGTAACCTGACTTCTGGTAATATGTTGGCTAGTTCCAAGCCTATACTAGTTTTGGATATTCATAAAGCAACAATGGTTGTAACTCAAGAATCTGATCCAATTAATGCACCTTCTAAAGTTCCAAAATCCTATGCACAAACTACACATAATCAACATTTGAACCAAAAAGTTGATTTTATGAAGATGAATATTACGTCTTCAAGTGATGGTGTGGATGTGGAGATTCCGTTAGCTTCAGTTATAGAAGCGAGTAAGAGATATTCTCATACTCTATATGGTTAATTTATTGGCAGTCGTTGGCATTTCCTGTGGTGCAAAATTATGTAATGAACGCTTGGAAGAAGTTTGGAGTAGAAAAGGCGATGATGAACTCTAAATTTTTTTTTCTTTCTTTAAGTTCTCATCTGAACACGGTTTGAATGATGTTTTAGAAGGGGGCTCGTAGATGATTTGTATAGTTATCATTTTGAGGATGAAATGGTCTCCAATGCAAATTTAACTATGGAAGATCTTAGTAGGGTGTCAGTTTGGATGAAATCCCATGATGTTGCTCTTGTGGCATTTACATGAGTTGGGTTAAGCGTGATAGCTTCATAGTTTGGTAACCCGTTGATGTTTG
The DNA here is from genome assembly GCA_963921325.1 of Logfia minima. Lineage (NCBI taxonomy): Eukaryota > Viridiplantae > Streptophyta > Magnoliopsida > Asterales > Asteraceae > Logfia > Logfia minima. The sequence continues at coordinate 32,482,861 of OY992764.1, forward strand.
ATTCGTATACTAGAAATATGTGCATTGAAGCTTGGGGAAGACCCAATTTTGCTCAGCAATGGTTGAAATTAATTATTAAGAATAGTTGAAGGAATCCCTTGCATTTTCTATTCCAAATGTAGAAGGGACACGGAAAAATTTATATATTGTTAGAGTGGAGTACGAATGGAGGCCTCAACGATGTAGCACATTCTCTATCTTTGGTCATACAGGACCCTACATGCCCTAAACAAGTCTTTGCTCCAAGGCACCCCTTGGTGAAGTGTTAGATATAAAAATATGATTTGCATTTGTATGTGTAAACTCGTCCTGCGACACTAAGATAGTGTCGCAATAACACAAAGTGCGACACTAAATATAAAGTCGCAGTCACAATTAAAGTCGCAGAAAGGAACAAAGTCGCAAGAACAAGTTAGTATAAATACAAAACTTAGTTTTTCATTTCAGTAGTTGTTGAAACAGAGAGAATATGTATGTGCGTTTGTATATCTTATATTTATAGAGATTGAGAGCTTGTAACTGATTTGAGATAGCAATACACAATCATTTGATTACTTGTTCATATACACACATATACATACGTACTCATACATACGGATTTCAATCAATTCACGCCCAAAAAACTAGATTTGATCCAACAATTGGTATCAGAGCATTGGTTGAAGGATTTGGAAGTGATTACACGGTTCAATTGCACGAATCAAGCTCAAATTCGAAGAAAATTGCAAAATGGGTATTTGAAGAACTTTGGGATTTGTGATCAAAGTCATCAAAATTGTGTGTTTCTGTACAATTAAAGCATCAACGAAGCTTCTAATTGTGATCTACAAAATTTTGTGTTCCAAAATCATATAATTTCTCAAAATTGATTCAAAATTGAAAATGGCGGTTAAATTTAAATATAAGGTGTTTGAGATTGAATCTAATCAATTCAACCGATCAAAGTGTTCTAATAGTGTTAAGTATCATACAAGAATCAACTACAGGTTTCAATTTTGAGATCTGATCCAAGCTCAAATTTCGAAGAACAACTTCTGCGACTTTATTCTCTGCGAACTTACCATTAGAGTCGGATATCAGCTTCTGCGACCTTATCTATGTGAACTTATCGGTAGTGTCGCATACAACTCTCAGTTGATTAATTCTTTAAAAAAAGAAAAATAATAATTTGAATTTAAGCTTCCCGTTGACTACTTTTAGTTTAAGAAAATTTTCATTTTACTCGGGCAAAATTCGAAAATTTTGGAGGAAAAATTCGTATACATGAAAAATGTCGAGAGAAGCACTAGCAATTGGAACTAAGGATAAGCCTCCAGTCTTGTTTAGAGGAGACTATTCCCAATGGAAAGACAAATTCATTGATTGGATTGAACGACAAGACAATTGTTCATTATTGAAGGAATCACTGACTAAGGGAGAGCAACCGTTTTATAAAGCTGGTGATACCTCAGGAGTACAACTTGGTGAAAGTGAATTAAGTCAAGAACATCAGAAGTTATGGAAGGCACATAAAGAAATGAAATCATATATCCTTCAAGGCTTGACAAATGAAATCTACGTTCAAGTGGACAGCTACAAAACTGCAAAGGAAATGTGGGATGCTATTGGCAAACAACAACAAGGGTCTAAACGAAGACAACAAACAAAGATGACTCATTGTGTCACACCCCGCTAAAGTGGAAACACGAGATGTAACAGTACAATGATTTCATAATCGAAAATTACAAAGATCACCGTTCAACGGTCTACGACTAATACGTTGCATAAAGTATTACAAGCGTTTACAACACAAAAGTAAATGTCCTAGACATGTTATTACATCCCAAAAGATACGAATTCCGTACGCTAGTGTTGGCATAGATCAAATAGCCGGATTAGCTTTGATTGACAGATTATGACTAATTCCTGAAAAGCATGTAAAAATACAGGTCAACTATGAAACATAGTTGGTGTGACTACACATGTTTTTGTGAAATGATAGACTTTCTTTAAAAATCCATGAGGTTTAGTTTTGACGTTACATGTACTACATGATTAGTTTGCAAAATTCTTTGTTTAGTGCCGAGCTCATACGACTAAGATAATTAACCAATCCCCAGTTTAAAATGATCATTGGATAATAGTCAAAGGTTATTTCATAGTAATTATACAAGGGATTAGTTGACTTAAAGCTCTTTTAAGAGTGATTTTTATTTGAATGTTAAATTCCTTTGTGAATCGATAATTCATTTATAACACCATAATAATGGAACTCATTTAAAAGCAATACTTTAGAAACCTAATTAAAAATCATAATTCATTTATAACACCATACTCATATTATTAAAAGAACATTTAAAGTTTATAAAACTCACGATATGGTGTGTATGATAAATACAAATTAAGTATGTAAAACTTATTTAATAAGTTCAAGTTATGTTTTATAAAGTTAATGATTAGTCCTCTTTCAAGCAAACTGTTCGTCATTTAGACAATCATTATATCGAATTTCACAAGAAAACATGGTGCCATTGAAACTACGTCTTTAATTGTCAAAATCACAATGATTTATAATTTAATAACTCCGGTTATATTCGTATGGTTAAAGAAGTAATGATGATAACGTCCAAGTGTGATATTTAAAAATTTAAAGAAGGGTTGCTTCAAATAACAATGTCATTGTAGAGCTCGGCCTTAAGTTGATAATTCATAAAGAAACCTCATTTCGAATAACTATGTCATTATAAAATATGAGTCGCAAGTTTATCGTTTTAAGCGACATCATTTACGTGTCAAAGCGCCATACATTAATAGGTGTTTACGAAATCACTATGCCATTACATTTTGTTTATAAAATCGATGATCAAATTATGCTTGAGCCCACAACCAAACCTACAACCGATAAACCCTTCCCCAAACAGTGATGCCCTATCGTTGGCATTTAGGATGATGGAATGCACTCACATGGCCGCGTGAGTGGGGAGGTGGTCTCGCTCCCAAAATAGTACTATTCATATGCATCATTTGGCTCATATAGAGTTAATGGTCGTGTGAATATACCGGGGACTTTAGATACGATAGAAATCAAGCATATAATCATGTAACATAGATAAGCATTTACGACATTGTTTTGAAATTTAGCATAGCATAGCACAATAATCATATCATTACATTTGTAAATCAAGTGCATCATAAAACATATCATTTTCAAGTATATAAATCATTCAAGTCATTCATGCATGCTTTTCACCCCAAAACATTTAGATAAAGCGTTAAAATAGAGTGACTCCTATCTAAGACCTACGAATACAAGGTTCCTAATTAGAGTTTAGACTAAGATAGCTTGTTAAGAGTGCTTAGCTAGTCATTTGTGTTACAAAGTGCCGTTATAGTTTGATTTGACGTTGCCGGTAATTACTCGGGTTGTGATAAAAATAATGTAATCACTTGAAAACAGATTCCAAAAATTACCAAACTTGGTATACAACATGGAAACTAATTCACAAATTTTCTGTGAAAATTTGGGAATTTTTAGATTTACAGATTATTTTTAATCATTTCTTGACCAAAAGAGTGGGATAAATAGGAGAAAAATAGTAATTATTCTTGAAAAGTTCCAAAATTTTTACTAGATCAGTTGTAAGTCATTTCTAATTTTGTGTAAAAATTTCATGCCATTTTGGGCTCTGGAACATTGGTTCCCAATCGTAGGTGTTTTAACAAATCGTACATCGGATAACATATCAAAACAATTCCAATGAGTGTTAAATTTTGAGGATAGTGTCATTTTATGTGGAAAATGACACAGTAATTTTCCCATATTTTTCTGATGTCAAAAAGTATTTTTCATGAATATTTGGCTTTCTAGAGACTTTATTTCCATTAATTCAAGAAAATACTTAGGTTATTCCAAAAATTCTCATTTTTATTTTCATGGTTCTTTCTGAGATATAGATACTGAGAAAATTCATCTCCAAATTTTAAACACGTTATATCTATATTTTGTGTATTTTACATTCATCACACAACATCATTCATGCATTTACAAGACCAAGATTATGCATGTTATTCATGCATTTTCTAAAAATACTTAGTTAGCAAAATAAAATCCTATCTTTTTATACTACTGATATATATGCGTTGAGAATATAAAAATAATTTTCTCATATGTTTTTGAATAGTTTAAGACCCTTAAACAATTATCAATGCATGATATTAACAGAAAACTCACTGTTTGCGCACCAGTTTTGTTTGGTGCATTTGGGGGTCTTAAACTTAATGGATTTGAATGAGACCAGTGGGCTTTTAAAGGTGAGACATTGAACTAAATTCCATAAGAAAAATCAAGATTTTTGGACCATTATTCACTGAGTTATGGTTGTCTCAAGTGAGGTCAAAATCTGGACAGATTCATATAGGACAATAGAAATCTTTTTGGTGTGCTTCCACAACCCACGATTTTTAGGCCTCATCCAATGATTGAGGCTTTGTATTATATGCATGGATATGTACTTTTACAGAAACAAAAATATACTTTATCATAAAATAAGATCTAGGTCTTATTTATTCCTTTAAATCTTGGATCTAACACATTCTTGGTGTTAAAATACATCCAAGATGTGTTAGTAATGATTTTTAGCATTTTAAACTATTTAATCTTGCAAGAATAAGTAAATAAGCATTTTAACACTAAAAAGACGATTTTTCGGTTTGATCATGGGTAGCCCTTTGTTTTAACACTTAAACAAGTGTAAGGGAACCTACAAACCATCAAACCTTGTATGAGGTTTTTAGCCATGGAAAAAGGCATAAAAATCATGTTTTTACAAGATTCAAAGTAAAGAAATGAAGAGAAACAAGGTTAGAGATGATGGGTTTTACCTTTGATGTTGTATTTTTGCTTCAAGAACACTTGAAGATGATGATTTTTGGATGAAAGATGGCTGGAAATTTGGAGAGTGTAGAGAGAATTTGTGTGTGTTTTCCTTGAGAGAATGAAAGAAATGATGAGGGGTGTTGGGAAAATGGGGAATGCATGTCTTGGGAGTGGAGTAATCAAAGAAAAGGAGGGGGGGGGGGGGCTGAAAATTTAAAAAAAAAATTTATAAATTATGTTATATAAATGTCTCAAAGTTTATATAATTAATTTGTATTAGTTTTGTGAGTTTATAGATGTTTTAATTGGGATTTCTTTGCGGTTTAATTTGAGTTATGAATCTTTATCTTTATAAGTTCATGGCATTCATCATAATGTATTTGTTTTACTTATAATGATTCTTGCGAATTAATTAACTGATTTCCAGTTGTGATTACCGATTTACTGAAATTTTTTGGTTAAATTCCGATTTTTGAGATAGGTAAATATTTTGTGATGGCTTATGAAATTTAATTTCATTTGTTTTCTTTGGCACTTTGTAACCTAATTTAATGTTACTCAAAGTCTTAAAGTTAGCTAAGCAATCTTCTAAGACGTTATGCGGTTTCGGTAACTTACGGACTTGGTACTTAAGGAGTCGAACCTAGACTTTTTCACTAGGATCTTAAGGTGCTGTAAACGTAACTAAAAGTACTAGGATTCTAATTTCAGTGTTGACCTGAGATTTTTGACGGTTGTCACACATTGTCTCCAAGCATATGAAGCTTTTAAAGCAAAATTGGGTGAACAACTTGAAACAACCTACAATAGGTTTTGTTTACTATTGAATGAAGTTAAAAAGAATAAGTTTCAGAAACAGAATTTGGAGATAAACATTATGTTTTTAAACAATATGCTTCCCGAATGGAAACAATATGCAAGTAACATCATCCAGAACCGAGATTTGACTTCAGTTGATATACATGATGTATATGAAATTCTAAATCATAACCAGGATGAGGTAAACGAGATGGTTAAGGGTACTGAGGAGAAAGAGACAAACGATCCTCTTGCTTTGATTACTGAAAGAAGGGGACACATTAGGTCAAGAAGAGTTGAAAAGGAGATCAAGTATTAATCTAATTCAGATAAGGAAGAAAGTGAGTCGGATGAGGATATGAAGGAGATTGTAAAGCAAATGGCACTGATCACCAAAGCCATGACAAAGAAGTACTGGAAGAAACCTACAAACAATCACTTGCGTACTTCATCATCATCCACCAACCGCTCAGATTTCAAAAACAATGATGATGGGAAATACAAGGGCAGTTATGAAGGGAAAAAGGTTGATGGGAATTCACGAGGAGAAGTAGATAACAAGTGTTATAAATGTGGAGGATTTGGACACTTTGCTAGGGATTGTAAGAAGCCAAGAGTTCGTAATTCTGAGTACTACAAGGCAAAGATGCTGATATCCAAACAGAAGGAAGCTCGGAAAGTTTTATTGGCTGAGAATGATGCTTGGTTAAATTTGACTGATTCAGAAGAAGAAGACCTGGAATTCAAAATGGCATTCATGGCCAAAATATCGGCTACCTCCACTGAAGGAGATGCAGATTCAAATTCTAAGGTACAAGATTCTGAAATCTTACATACTGCATTGCATACTATGAATGCTAATCTGACTGCTAAATTAAAAGATGAAAGAATACATGTGCGAGAACTGTAAACAGAATTAGAAAGTAAATTAGAAGATGAAAGAATATTATGACTCGGGAAAGGGATGTTTTTAAATTTCACAGGGATGAGTATCTCATTACTAATGAGAAACTTGAAAAAGAAAATAAATCTTTAATAACTGAAATTCTTGAAATTTTATCTCGATGTAAAGCATCAAAAGACGTTGAAAATCGTGTTAAACAAAGGTACGATCATGCAATTACTGAAAAAATGAGTTTGTTAAACAAAATCAAAGAACTTCAAGATAAGTTGTTTAAACGTGGCCAAACTGACCAAACAATCTTTTTAAACAAACCGAAGGATATCAAATTCTATAATCCAAGAGAAGGACTAGGTTTTGAAAATCCCTGCGATTTACAAAAGGTTATTTCTAAAGTACCTACCTTGTATAACTACGGTGACATGGGCAGTATTTTTAAAAATGTTTTTCGTAAAAGCAACTAACCAAGAAGAAGTTATTGAGAATTTTAATAGAGAAAATACTGAAAATGCACAATTTTCATTTAATTATGAGAAATTAAATGAAAGTTATGGCATAAGGAAAATACCACTTTCTGAGGATTATTTTCCAAGTTGTTTAACACATGTTATTGATCAAGACGAGGTTATGGAACAAGTGGTTAAAACAAAAATTTATATTCCAAATTTAATTTTGGAAAATATAATCTTTGATCTTGAAAAACAAATAACCACTCTACAACTAACATTTGATCAAGATAGGACAACTCTCTTACAAAATATTGAACAACTCAAAAATTCTTCTTTGACATCTAGTTTAGCATCGATATCAAAATCTTCTCAAGAACTTGAATTTGATAAACTTATGGAATCTGAAGAGATTTTGGAAACAACGTTTACAAAGAAAGTTCGACCAACTGTTAAACAATCGTTGAAAGAAAAGAGTATAAAGCACTCAGTAAATGCTCCAAAGAAATCTCAATTTACTAATTATTCTTTGCAAAAGAATAAAAAGTATGTTAAGATTTCTTCAAACAAGAGCATTTGATCAGATTTTGCAAATACTAATACTAGTGCTTTTCATGTTTCAGATCTAAAAACGACAAATCTTCATGACAAATCCCGAAGTCCAAAGAGTCAAAAGCTTAATCGCACTTTAAATAGTTATTATTCGTGTAACTACAATAATATCAACAAACATGATTCGTTGTATTTTCAGCATTCAAACAGTTGTAATCTACTTTGTGTTATGATAGAAATTATCTTGTGAATGTGAATGAATCTATGTTGCATGATAAAATTGTAGCTAGGCATAATACTTACTATAAACCTGTTATGCCATATTAATCTAGATCATGGAAATCAAAAGGATGGGTTTCAAAATGGATTCTTAAACAAAAGACAACACCCAAAATGATTGCCAAATGGATTCCTAAGCTTAAAAGTCCACCCAAAATTATATCAAAATGGGTCCCTAAAAGGAATCAATCAACCATAAACTGCACTAACCCTGACGAACTCGTTGAAAAATGGGTTCCTAAGGATTTTCCAATGGTTTGATTTTGCAGAAAATCTCGGTATGTGTTTGGTATCTTGATTCTGGATGTTCCAGACACATGACCGGAGATAAGTCCCTCTTGATAAACTTTATTGAAAAATTCATGGGGACTGTTCGTTATGGGAATAATCATTATGCTGCTATTATGGGAATTGGCGATCTGGTTAGAGGCAAAATCACAATTAAAAAGGGTTACCTATGTTGAAGGCTTAGGGCACAACTTATTCAGCATTGGTCAATTTTGCGATAAAGATTTAGAAGTACTATTTCGCAAACGTAGTTGTTGTGTTAGAACTGAAGACGGTCAACCATTACTAAATGGCACACGTTCAACAAACCTCTACACCATTGACCTAGATAGTGCACAACCACTGGCTAATGTCTGTCTACTCTCCAAAGCATCTTCACAACAATCATGGTTGTGGCACCGTCGATTATCTCATTTAAGTATTCAACAAATTAATCATCTTACACGCTCCGACATTATTCATGGTTTACCAGAAGTTAAATACGATTCTGATCATTTTTGTAAATCATGTGCAATGAGTAAAATGACACACACATCACATAGGTCCAAGTCTATACAAAGTTCAGAGTCCATACTCCATTTGCTACATATGGACTTATGTGGACCTATGCGTGTACAAACAATAAATGGTAAGAGATATATTCTTGTTATCGTGGATGATTTCTCACGATATACATGGGTATATTTCTTAAAGGATAAATCCGAAACCCCAACGACTCTAATCAACTTCCTCAAGCTTACTCAAGTGAATCTACAAATTTCTGTGCGCTCAATCCGTTCATATAATGGCACGGAATTCACGAATAAGATCTTATCTTCATATTTGGAATCAGTTGGTATTACTCATCAACTTTCCGCTGCACGAACTCCACAACAAAATAGTGTTGTTGAACGACGAAATCGTACTCTTGTTGAAGCAGCTCGAACTATGTTGTGTTATTCAAAGCTACCAATGTTTTTATGGGCCGAAGCAATCAATACTGCATGTTTTACTCAAAATTGGTCTATCATCAACAAGAGGTTCAACAAAACACCATACGAAGTAATTAACCATCGTCCTCCAAATGTGAAATTCTTTCGCATTTTTGGATGTCCATGCTATATTTTGAATGATCGAGAAGATTTGGGAAAATTCTCTCCAAAGAGTGATGAAGGAATTTTCATTGGATATTCAAAGGATAAAGTTGCATACCGAGTTTACAACAAACGTACAAGAATTGTAAATGAAAGTGTAAATGTAAAGTTTGATGAAATGTTAGAAATGGTTTTTGAACAAAATAGTTCAAAACCCGGTTTAACTAGCTCAATAGAAGATCAACCTGAAACATCACAATCAATTGTGAATGATCTTGATGAATTATTCTCTAATTTCTATAAAGAATACTTTGGTACTTCCACAACTTCAACTCCAACTTAGTCAACTACAACTGAGTCTCCTCAAGTACAACCTGAAACCATTCCTGAAATGCTACCAACCGAATCAACTTCAGTTATCTCACCAATCCAACCAACTAATGTGACTGAAGAACTTATTCCTCCCATTCCATATGTTGATTCTTCAAATTTAAGTTTTGAATATCAACATCTTCCTTTTGAACGTAAGTGGACTAAATCGCATCCATCTTCTCAAATCATTGGTGATCCTACAAGTGGGGTACAAACTAGGGAAGTTACTCAAAATGAGTGTCTCTATTCCAATTTCCTAAGTTCCGTTGAACCTGCGACTGTAAAGGAAGCTCTTCAAGATGAAGATTGGATTCTTGCCATGCAAGATGAGCTGAATCAGTTTAATCGACTCAAAGTTTGGAGATTAGTTCAATGACCAAAGGATAAGTCCATAGTTGGAACCAAATGGATTTTTAAGAATAAAAAGGATGAACATGAAATTGTGGTACGGAATAAAGCTAGACTAGTTGCAAACGGCTATAGTCAGCAAAAGGGAATCGACTACGATGAAACAAAAAGAAGAGGTGTACGTGAGTCAACCTGAAGGTTTTGTCGATCCCAAGAGACCAATGATGTCTAAATTTTGGACAAAGCTTTGTATGGACTAAAACAAGCCCCGAGAGCTTGGTATGATGTCTTATCCAAGTTGCTTGTTCAATCAGGATTTTCAAAAGGCACAATTGACACTACACTTTTCATTAAGAAACAAAAAGAATATATAATTCTAATTCAAATATATGTTGATGACATCATATTTGGATCCACTAATGCCAAATATTGCAAGAATTTTATCGGCATTAATGGTATCCAGATTTGAAATGAGCATGATAGGTGAAATGAACTTTTTTCTCGGATTAAATGTTAAACAACTACCAAATGGAATTTCTATCAATCAATCCAAATATATTTTGGATATATTGAAAAAGTTTCAAATGGCAGACTGTCAACCTATTTCTACACCCATGGCTGCTCGGTCACAACTTCATGTTGATTCAACGTGAAAATCAGTTGATCAAACACTATATAGAAGTATGATTGCTTCCTTGATGTATTTGACATCAAGCCGTCCAGATATCATGTTCTCTACATGTGTTTGTGCACGATACCAGGCAGCTCCTAAGGAATCACAACGAATTTTAAGATATTTAAAATTTTCAATTGACTTGGGATTGTGGTATCCAAAGGATACTGGTTTCGAACTAACAGCCTATTCAGATGCAGATCATGCAGGTTGTAAGTTAGATCGAAAATGCACATCTGGTGGAGCTCAATTTCTTGGTGATAAGCTAGTTAGCTGGACTTCTAAGAAGCAAAACTGTGTTTCAACATCTACAGGTGAGGCAGAATATGTTGCAGCTGCTGTTTTTTGTTCACAAGTTTTGTGGATGACGTCTCAACTCATGGATTTTGGTTTTAAATTTGAAAAGATACCTATCTATTGTGATTCTCAAAGTGCGATTGCTATTTCCTGCAATCCGGTACAACATTCGAAAACAAAACACATAGATATTCGGTATCATTTTATCAAAGATAACATAGAAAAAGGGCATATCGAGCTATTTTTTGTCAAAACAGATTATCAATTGGCTGACTTATTCACCAAACCTTTAGATGATACACGTTTTCACTTTTTGGTGACTCGGTTAGGCATGCTTTCACTTAAGCAATAATCTGTCATGTTCAACTCGAGATGCAAAATACTATCATATTTTGAGGGGGAGAAGAGTGGAAATATTTAGCATATGTGATGCATGATGGTTTTTACTCAAATTCAGAGTAAAACCCGATCTTCAAAAGAAAAAGAGATTTTGTTTTTATAACTCACCTTCATATGTAATATTTTATAAAACTTATGCATATGTTAACGGGGAGTATTTTTCAAAATCCAAAACTTTCAAGTGTTCAAATCTATTTGCATATTGCTCAACACTTTCAAAGATTCTCAAAGACTTTTTGATACTCCAAGGATTGATGGATAATCAGATTACCAATTTCAATCAAATTGGTTGGCAAAATGTTGTTTTCTGTACTAAGAGCGTTAGTTTATAAATTACTCCTATAATCCTCCAGAGCCGGTTGGATTTACCAAAGGAGTCACTTTCTAAATATAGGATGAAAGTTTAAGTCTTAGAATGAGGAAGGGTGAAAATTTTAGTACAGAACAGCATAATTTTAAAACAAATGCCAACTGAGGGTGGAGTAGAAAAATTGAGTAAGGTTGAGTGAGAAGTGTGTGAAAGGATTAAAAGAAAAAGAAAGCCCTCACTAAACAAATAATCGCCGGGTAGCCACATCTACTATCAGAAATCATGTGTTGATTTCTAGTATTGAAGGAGACATCATGGACCCAGTGATGCAATGCACATATACCCTCCTAACCACTCAAGAATTTCTTAACAAATTCTTGTTTCATTATTCTCACGGAGATTTTACACATAATCTATCGACAACTCTGTTGAAGTTTGTTGATATTGAAACAAGAGGACAGTCTACTCCAGTTCCTGACATCATTAATGCACTAATCGAGTCGAGAGCCTGAAAAGAATATAATTTTAGGACACATGTGTATTATTACACTCTATGTCTAAGTGACATTATGCATATCTATGTGATATTGCCGAAACATTCATACTGATAACTAAAATGGTATTCAACAATGATTGAATGGAAATCCTACCAATGCTAACATCAAAGCCAACATTGAACGTAGGTCACTCAATTGAAACATTTAATTGATTCAATTGTTGTGCTAACTAGTAATCTATGTGATCCAGGAGTTATAGTATTTTCATAAATGTGTTTTCTGATTATACAATCAACTTTTCTGAGATTACATCAAATGAATCGTTGCTTACCTTTGGTTATTAAAACGAATGAGAAAAACACTCTTCCAAAAATCACATGTTCAAGATATTCATGCTATATCACAATTACTATCAAGGATTTGATTAAAGTTACAAGCTTAGGTGCACTGAAACGATAAGAAATAAAGAAGAGATTATGTCAAAGATAAAGGTTAAAAGCTCCAAAAGATCAAGATATACATTTAAGGGGGAGCTAGAACAAGAGTTGAGAGTCAAGAAATAAATTCAAAAGAAATTTAAAAATATAGAGGAAATGAGAAGTGACAATCTATCTCAAGGAAGTTTAAAAGGAAAGATTACACAAGAGAAGAAGTTCAAAGTCAACAAAACGTATTTGAAGAAAAGATCAAAGATGAAAAGAGAAGACTAGAACTCAAAAGAAAGTTCTATTTCTCTATGTCAAAGACATACAAATAAAAGATTCAAGACAAAAAGCTGAATTAAAGGAAATAGAAAGAAAGATCTTCAAAGACTTCAAAAGAATATTAGCTTCAAAGAAGATATTCAAGAAAAACAAGATGATAAATCCTAGGGGTAGATTGTTAGATATAAAAATAAGATTTGCATTTGTATATGTAAACTGGTCCTGCGACACAAAGTGCGACACTAAGATAGTGTCACAATAACACAAAGTACGACACTAAATATAAAGTCGCGGTCACAATTAAAGTCGTAGAAAGGAACAAAGTCGCAGGAACAAGTTAGTATAAATATAGGACTTAGTTTTTCATTTCAGTAGTTGTTGAAAAAGAGAGAATATGTATGTGCGTTTGTATATCTTATATTCAAAGAGATTGAAAGCTTGTAACTGATTCGAGATAGCAATACACAATCATTTGATTACTTGTTCATATACATACATATACATACGTACTCATACATATAGATTTCAATCAATCCAAATCACTAGATTCGATCCAACATGAAGCAAGGCAATAAGGTAAATGATGGATTTGTAATGCCAAAACAGAAACTAAAATTTGTTTATAAAGTAAAGGAGAATGCAAGTACCGGTAACACAAACCTGGAATTTCCAATAGAAAACAACCAGAATTCAGCCTTACCTTTGGGCAATCGATTCCATGTTTTAAATGATGATTCTAATGACCTTAATGATGCTAGTTGTAGGTTGAATATTAATGATCAAAAGGTAGATGGTGTCGAGGGGGATCTGAAATCTAGAAGACAGATTCATGATGGGATTCATTGTGGATAACAACATGAAATTAGCAAGTCATTTGGACGAAGAGAGTGATGTGGAGGGATATGATAATGAAACAACTTTCATTTGTAGGAAATAATAAAGAGAAATATTTGTTTGGATTGATTTGACTCGTCTAAACACTGAGGGGGCAACCTTCTTGGAACATAAGGGGCTTGAACCGTGTCCCTAAACAGAGAGAGGTTCACCAGGTTCTACCATATAATAATTAAGTGTTTGTGCAGTTTAGGAGTAGTATGTTTAGTCATCCTGTTTGCAAAAATCTACTCAAAGGTTTTTAGTCATTGGACTTGGATTTGTAATGCTAACAAGTGTGTTGGAGGCTCGAGGATTATTCTTGGTTGGGACCCAAAATTAGTGGACTTCATGCTGATTTCGAACACTTATCAGGAGATTTATTGCCATATTAGTATACGTGTTACTCACAAACCCTTCCTTTATTCTATTGTGTATGCATGTAACTCATATATCCATCGAAAGGCATTGTGGACTAGTTTGAGAAAGCATAAGCTTTTCGTTCGAGGAAAGCTATTGGTGTTAATGGGAGACTTTAACTCAGCCCTTAACTTGGAGGATAGCTCTTTGGGTGCTTCGGGCCTTTCCATAGCCATGCAAGAGTTTAAGGAGTGTGTAGAGGACATGGAATTGGTGGATATTAATAGCACGTGTCTCCATTTTACTTGAATCGGAAAAAAATGTTATTGGAGGAATTCTGAGAAAGCTCGACAAAATTATGTGTAATCTTGATTTGTTAATTGAATGGTCGGGTATTGTGGCTGTTTTTCATCCGTATCGAACTTCTGATCATTATCCGGCAGTCCTTCGTTTACCTTTGGCCCAAAATAAGATGATTCGTCCTTTTAAGTTCTTTATTTCTTAGCTTCAAAGGCCTGATTTTCGGAAGCTTGTTGAAGTTAAATGGTAGGTCCAAGTTGATGGGGGGCATACGTTTCAGATTACCCGGAAATTGAAAATGTTAAAATACGCTTTTTGTAGGTTAATGAGACAGCAAGGGAATCCTCATGAACGGATATGTAAACTTCGGGTGGAACTTGATGAAGTTCAAAAGTCTTTGGATTAGAACCCGGATACGGTAGAGCTTAGAGACGAAGTTGCTTGGTACTTGAAAGCCCTTAATGAAGTAGTACTTGATAATGAGAGGTTTCTAAAATAGAAATCCAAGATTGATTGGCTTGGCGAGGGTGATAGTATTTCTAAGTACTTCCATAGTGTGGTGAAAGAGAAGTCAAGAAAGAATTGATTGATCTGGTTTATGATACCCATGGTGTTCTTTATTAGAGGAGAAAAGGAGAATGTAAATGTTATGGATGTCACTGATCGTTCCCTAATCAGCTTTCGAAAGCCAAAGCGAATGCTATGATTTGAGATATCACTACAGAAGATGTTAAGGAGGCAATGTTTTTTATTGGTGATTGTAAGTCTACGGGTCCCAATGGATACACCTCGGTTTTTTTACAAAAAGGCATGGGATATCGTTGGGAATGATGATTTTCAGATGGCTAGAGACTTCTTTTGTGAATTGAAAGCTCTTGAAGGAGCCTACTTACACTATCGCTCTTATCCCTAAATTTGCTACTCCATCCCAGGTTAATGATTTATGTCTTATAAATATATAAGAAACTGATTATTAACCGTATAAAGGTACGGTTGGAGGATATTGTTAGTGATAACCAATTAGCTTTTATCCCTAGTAGAAGCATATCGGATAATATATTGTTGACTCACGAGTTGATGCAACATTATCATCTTAATATAAGGCCCACCAATGCACTGTTAAGGTGGATATCAAGAAGGCGTATGAGACGGTGGATTAGAGTTTTCTGAGGCTGCCCTTACAGGTTTTGGTTTTCATCCTCATATGGGTGAAATTGATTATCTCGTGCGTTACCAATGTATGGGTGAGATAAGGGTGGAATGGGTCTAAGGCAAGGTGATCCCTTATTTTCTTATCTATTTTCTTTGGTCATAGAAATCCTTATATTGATAATTATACGTCAAGTTAATGCCTCTGCTAGGTTTCATTATCATTTGCATTGCCAGAGACAGGGGATAGTTAACATATGTTTTGTAGATGACTTGTTTATTTTCTGCAATAGTGAAGTGCATTCAGTTTAGATTATTAGTTTAGCGCTTACTGAATTTACATGTGTTACAAGTGTTGCTTCTAGTTTTCCCAAGAGTACTGCATTCATCTGTGATGTGCCTGATTATGTTCGGCATGTTATTCTCTCTGTCATGCCTTTTAAAGAAGGGGTACTCCCAGTGAGATATTTGTTAGTCCCTTTGATCTCTACACAATTGTAAACCTTTAGTTGAGAAGGTGAGCTACAGGATTGATGACTGGAAGAATAAGAGTTTATCCTTTACATGTAGACTTCAGCTTGTCTCATCTGTTCTTTCTTCTCTGCATGGGTATTGGGTTGATGCCTTCACTCTTCCTGTCGAGACCAATATTATTAGAGATAGAGATGTTCAAGGCTTCATATGATGCCAAGGGCAAGGTTCGAGGTTGAGAAGGTGGTTACCCAAAGGGGTTCTTGGTATTCAAAGACTATTTGATTGGAATGTAGCTCTTATGACCACCCATGTTTGGAATATCTTGACCGTTAAAGATTTTATTTGGGTTAATTGGATTAATTTACATAAGCTTCGTGTTAAAAGTTTTTGGGATATTCCTCCTACTAGGGATATGAGCTGGGGTTGGAGGAAACTTCTCCGGATTCGTGATATTTTTCGACATCATTTCTGGTTTCGGATAGGTAATGGTAGGGATGTTTCTATTTGGTTTGATAAATGGGATCCTATATGCCCTCTTTCAAACTTCATTACCCCTCGTGCTATCACTAGAGACTTCCAACTTACGAATTATGTTGCGGATATGATCCTTGATTATTATTGGAGATGGCCATCTTATTGGTCCATTAGATACCCGCCGTTAGCCCAACTTATTGTTCATGTTCTTTCTAGTTAGCCTGATAGGCTATTTTGGAAGGATTTTTTGGGCGAGTTGGAGGAGTATAGAATCAACGATATGGTTGACTGAGCCCATATTTTCTTGGGAGGCAAGTTGAACACTCAAGACCGGTTGAGGCAATGGGATGTCAGTTTTTGTGAAACACAACCGGATTCTCACTCTTATTTATTTTCAGTGTTGTTTTTCTTCTCAAGTTTGTTTAAAGGTGACACTTTTCAGGCTGGCATCTCACTTCTAATCTCTTGGAAGGCAGTTTTTAGTGTTTTGTCTTTAAACAAGTGATCGAGGCGATGACTTACTTTATTTGGCATGAGCACAATTCTTAGCTCTTTAATAACGACATCATATCGGTTGTGCAAGTTGTTGCAGCTATTCTTGGCGTGGTTGAATACGAATTTTCTCATTTTGGTACAAGCCTACTGATCGTGCCTCTCGAATGATGCAGACGAGGAAGCGTCCAAAGTCTCTCATGATTGAGGATTGACTTCATTGGTGTGTCTCGATGTGGTTGCAGTGGGTTATTGCTTAGCATTTTGGTAACTTTTTAATTTTGTCTAGTGATATAGGTTTTATAGTGGTTGTTATATACATGGTCTGTGATGTATATATATATATATTTAATCTTTCTTTCTTGCATTATATTAAGTTTATGTGGTACTCCACATCTCTTATATTACGACGCCTATTTTATTGACATATAAGTTTTGTCGAGATCAAATCCCTTTTATCCATACTGATAGAATTCGATCTTTACCACATAAGAACTTTTTTACTATTCAAAATTTGGAATTAAACTGTGACAGCCGTCAAAATCTCAGGTCATTAATGCACTTAAATTCCTAGTATCTCTAATTACGTTTACATCACTCTTAAATCCTAGTGAAAAGTCTAGGTTACGACTCCTTAAGTACTGAAATCTTAAGTTACCGAATCGTGTAACGTCTTAGAGAATTGCTTAGCACACATTAAGACCATAACAAACATTAAATTAGGTTACAAAGTGCCAAAGAAAACAAATGAAATTAATTTCATATGTTGTCACAAAATATTTATCGTATCACAAAAATCATAATTTAACCGGAAATTCCGTAACTCGTTAAACGCGACCGGAATCGAATAATTAACTCGCGAATAATCGTAAACGAATCAAATATATTTTCATGAAAATTATAAACTTAGAAAATAAAATTTTACAACTCAAACTTTAACCCTTAAAACATCACAAATAAACTTTACATAATACACAAACTTGCACAAATTTAATTATGTAACATTTAAGCTTTTATTTACACAACATTTAACAAAAAAAATATAAAGAAACCCCCCCCCCCTCTTGACTACTCAAATCCCCCACTCACTTGTTTAGTTTACATGCAAGAATCATTTCCACCACTTTCACACTCTTTCCTTGATCATTTCCTCTCATTTCTCTCTCAAAAACACACACAAATTCTCCCATTACACACACTAAACTCCCGTCATTTTCCAATTAATTATCAACTTCTTGAAGGTGTTCTTACACCAAAGCACATCACCTAAGGTATAAACAACATTTCTAGCTTTCAATACTTGCATTTCCTTACTTTAATTCTTGTAAATACTTGGATTATATGCCTTTATCATGGCTATAATCCACATATGATTTTGATGTTTGTAAGTTGTCCCCTTACACATGTTTATGTGTTAAGCAACCCATGATCAAACCGAAATCAAACCAAATATCATCTTTTTGTTGTTAAAATGATCTCATACTTGTTCTTACTAGTTTAAGTTGATTAAAATTGTTGGAAATCATTTCTAACACATCATGGATGTATTTTAAAACCATGAATTTGTTAGAACAAATATTTAAAGGATTGAATTGATCAAAAGCTTGGTTGCAAGTTGTGTTCTTCTTGTAAGAACCGAAAACCCGATTTTGGGGCTTGCATGCACCGATTTTCGTAGCTAGATCATGATCCATCGAAAATTATTTTTAATTTTCTGTCAAAATACATGTACATGCATAATATTCAAGGCCTAAATCATTGGATGAGGTCTTGAAATCATTTGGTAGTCTAAACACTCCAAAAAGTTAACTTTTGTCATGCATGCAATCTGTCCGGTTTTTTACCCCACTTTGATCGACCATAACTCAATAAATAATGGTCCAAAAATATTTATTTTTCTTCTGGGATTTAGCCCAATGTCTTAGCTTTCAAACCCTACTGGTCTCACTTAAATCCAATGAGTATACGACCTCCAAATGTGTCACACAAATCTGGTGCGCAAACGGGAAACTTTCGATGAGCATTATGTTGTGATGCATGTTCATGGGATCTAAAGTGTTCAATAAATCTAAAAAAATTTGTTTTTAGACTTCTAATACATGTATCTCAGTAGGATAAAAAGATGGTATTTTATCTTAGTGATCTTATATTTTTTAGTAAATGCATGAACACAACACTTTGATTTAGCTTTGAAATGTGAAAGCTTGCGTTTGTAATATTACAAAAATCCAAAAATGCTTGATAAATCGTGCTAAAATTATGGGTATTAATTTTCTCAGTAACATACACATGAGAAGAGTCTTGAGAATTAAAATTGGAAATTTTGAGAAAATATAAGTATTTTTCCTAAAATAATGCAAACAAAGGCTATAAAATGTGATTTATTCATGAAAAATAGTTTTAAGTCCCAAATAATTATGGGAGATTTTATGTGTCAATGACGAAAATGACACTACACATCAAATTTCACACCTTTTGGAGGTGTTTTGATATGTCTTTCGGTTTACGCCTCGTTAAATCGTAAAATATTGGGAACCAATTTTCCAGTGCTCAAAATGATTTTAAAATTTTACACAAGCCTAATAATTGGTAGAAACTGACTTGGTAAAACTTCCAGAATTTTTCATGAATGTTTTCTATTTTTCCCAAATTCCCTTCCCTTTTTAGACATAAAATTATTATATATAATCTATAAGTCTAAAAATCCCCAAATTTTCACAGAGATTTTTTGAACTATATTGTATGTTGTATATCAAGTTTGGCAATTTTTGGATGTTTTCTTCTTATATTTCCATTATTTTTTCACAACGCGAATATTTACCGATAATGCAATTCAAATGGAAATTTAAGCTATAACGGCACTTTGTAATTTAATTAGCTAGCTAAGCAATTCTAACAAACCGTATTAGACGAGAATCTAATTAGAAACCTTGTGTTCATAGGACTTGTATAGGAGTTATACCCGAACGGCACACGAATTACATCCATCCGGACGCTCACTCTCAATTGTGAGTACTATAGCCCCTCTTTTTAAATGTTTTACTTAAATGATTTGGGGTGAAAAGCATGTGGTTCTTATTGCTAATGTTATTCTTGTGCAAGTACTTATTTTGTATGCGTTCATTTACTCCTTATACGCTTGTGTTATGTGCTTGATGTAACTATCGTATGTGAAATCTCCGGTGACTCGTTCTTTCACACAACCCATTAACTCATTTGAGCCAGTAGTTTTATCTAACATACATTCTTAGCTATCAGATAAGATGTCCAACTGATCTCATCAGCGATATCTTGTCAGATACTAGAATGTTATACAAGTGATTGAAATATTCAACTTCACTCTCTAACTGATTGATCAGCGAGAGTAAAGCTGTGAATATTTTATATTACCTATATGTTTTTAAATCATTTTTATTAAGAAGATTATTTTAATCCCAGATATTTTATGTTTCTTAATTCAGAAATAAAGAATTATCTTATCCTAAATAAAATGATTACAGTTTTGATTGACAGTTCTCGAAAACTGTTCCACTTCTCCATTTCCCTCTCTCCAACTTTCTTGCTCCTTTCAAACGAACCAATCACAAAACATTAACCACATATATACAAAAATACACTTTTTATTCTCTCACTTTTACAAACATCTTCCCCGTTTTCATTTTCCCCAAATTCTCTTGCAATCAAAATAATCAAAACCCTAACAACTCTCAAACTCTTCATCTTTCTTCAAAAATCAAAGATGGTTCGAACAAAAAATCCTACTGACAGCATCCCATTTGTTCCATCTGAAGAAGTTAAAGCTTCCAAGCCCTCAAATGTCAAGTTTTCTCCTGATTCCATCGTCATTAAACCTTGCAACCATCTTGCCAATATGTCTTATCCTTTTTCCCATCCTCAGTACAAACCAATGGTTGAATACCTGCTAAACTCTCCAATCTATGAAGCCATAATGAGAGACCCTTCTCCAATTTACGTTTCGAACTTATTTGAGTTCTGGTATACGGTTAGGTTTGTTAATGGTGATGAAGAGGATGGCTATGTGGCTTTCAAGGCCACATTAAACAATGGGGCAACATCCATAAGCTTTCAATTACCCAAATTCATATTAGCCCTCGGATTAAGCTACTTGAAACACCTTGACAATATTTTTGAGTATGAAGAACCTATTGATGCTGAGGAAGCTCGGTCAGTTGTTGATCTCATTGATTATGATCATCAAGAAGGAGATAACAAAGTCTCCAGGGTTTACATGACTGGTGAATGAAACCTATTCTTTGCCCACATTATTTAATGTTTGGGTACCAACACTGGGTCACATGATCAAGCAAATCGAATGCAGCAACATATTGCAAAGGCATTTATTACTGGGAGATGTATTGATTTTGCTAAGCTCATCTTTGATGACTTGAAGAAAAGAGTAACCGCCAAGAAGACAGAGTCCACTGTTCCTTATACCAGATTCATTTCTCTGGTCATTAAAAGGATTATGGAGGATAAGTATTGCCTTGATCAACATGATGAGGCATATATATCGCTGGCCTTCTTACCAGTGACAAGGGTGGGCAATACTGTGTACACTCACAAGCCTGCCCTTAGGTCAGATACCACCCTCTCTACCATGCCAGCTACAATGCTCACCATTAACAATAAATCTAATGATCATTAATCACCTCCACCAGTGACTCAAACCAGAATCCTTCGTCCTACACCCATCACTGTTAGATCTCCTCTACGACCACTTGCAGAGAAAGAGACAGTGACTTCTGATCCTATGGACAAGGTAACTATAGAGACTGATAATGATGACTCCCGTGAAAATGATGAAGAGAATAATGAGGGAGTGAATGAGGCAGAAATGCTTGTTGAAGATGTAGTCAGGGTCAGCAGTGAACAAGTAGCTGCTGAGCAAGCTGAACCTGAGGGTAATCCTTATCTTGCAGCCTTGGCTCACTATAGCTTAGATCAGCTATCATTCATGGACTCATTCTTTGATGCACCTTTAAAAGAACCAGAGTTTCTACCAATTTATCTAGACTCTGATGATGATGATGATGAAGAAGAAAGAATCATCACTGATGTAAATGTCAAAGGAAAGTATGAGGACTTGGCATATAAGCTCCATAATGACTCTGATGAAGAAGAAGAAGCCATTGCAGAGACTCCTCCCCATATCTCTCAACAATTTACAAGTGCACATCATTCATCTTCAATCTCTCCACCACCACAAGGTACTCCTATCCACACTCCATCTCCACCTTCACTAAATACTTCACCACCCATCACTCCATCTGTCACAACAGCTAAACCATCTTCACCACCACCTGAAGTACCCGATCAAGCAACAAAGTCCTCAACGAGGCCAGAGATGGATTCCTCTCTATTTGCTTTCTCTCTTCAGAATCACATTCTTGCTGTCAATCAATCTCTTGCCTCCCAGTTCAATAAATGTTTTTTACTAGAAACTAGCATCACTGCTATCTCTTCTACAGTTAACAAAGAAGCTGCTAATCACACCACCAAGCTTGACTCAATTCATTCAACCATCTCATCTCTCTCTACCAAAGTTAACCAACTTCCACCTATAGAGGTGTTTACTTCATCTGATAGAGCACAACTCAACCTCCTAACAAAGCTCAACTTCTCACCAGCAACACTCTCTCCTCTCTTCAAAAGGATGTCAACACAATGAAGGCAATATTGAAGCCTGTCATCTCCCAACTTTCTTAATCTGCTGGAATCACTAGGGTCTCTGTTGGAATAACTGTTAACTTACCCGATTCACCAGTTATGGGGGAGAAAGGTACATAAGAACAAGTGATACCAGAACATGTGATACCTACAATCTGAGAAACCCAATACTGCTCTTGCCATAGACATTAATATTCCTGCAACTGATGCACAGAGTATGGGGGAGCAAAGTATGAAGAAAATTGAGCAAAGTATGGGTCAGTTATCCTCCTCTTTGATCAGAAGAATAAAACAATTTGATGATGATCTAGAGGAAGAAGAAGAAGAAGATGTCACCGCTGCTGAACAAAAGAAGAAAAGAAAGAGGTTTGTTGAGTCTGACTCTGATGAGGAGAGTCTGACTCCGATGAGGATGATAAGATAAAGAAAAATGCCAAGGACTTAAAAGTTTATGTGGAAACCATCAAATAAGGGTCGGAGGCTGAGAAGCAAGCTCAACTAGCCAAGGCAAGTGATGTAGCTGTCAAAGCTCTAGCCAAGGAGATGGAGATTGAAAGTAAAATAGGGGAAACTGCATTAGAGATCAATGAAAGACTCTTCAAGAATGCAGAAATAGAGAAAGACAAGAGGGAAAAGAAGAGATTGCAAGATCTCAAGAAGCTCAAGTTGTATCTGACCTTCAGGAAAAATAAAGCCAAAATAATCAACGTCACTCCCAGAATCTTCAAAAGCCAAAAATCATTTCTGGAGATGACCAGAGAAGGGTCAGATAACCTAGAAACGATCTATCTAACTGAGTAAAGGACAATTGGGTTCAGTGGGCTTGGGGAGGTCTATACATGTGTTCAAAATGGATCTAGTGCTGCTAAGCCTAAGATACTGAAGATCATTGATGATATTGTCTCAAATCTGAATGAGACTAAAGCTAATTTGAATCAACATCCCTCTGCTCTAAATGTTCAAGGACCCAGCAGAGCCCCCAAATTGAAGAAATCCAAAGCTGATGAAGCTCCTATTGTAAGAGATCTTCAAAGAAGGGGTGTTTTACCTGATCCTGTAAATCTCAGCATCTCTCTCCCCTCCAACATTATGCCCATCCCTGGCAGAGTTATCAAAGAACCTAAATTTGGATGTTCTTCCTTGATCACCTAAAGCATCATTGTTTCCAGAGAGCCAGCCAGATAGGAATTGCTAAAATTGAGCATCTAGTGGTTATCAAGTATATGGGTGAAGGAAGCAACAGTGATCCTGAAGCTAGTGAATGACAAGCCGAAGCTGAGGCTAATAAATGATGATGAGTTAAAAAATTTCAAAGAAAAGCAAGAGCTGCTAGATTAGATGCTATGTATGAAACTCTAATGTATTCTACTTTTGTTATATATATGTAAATCAATGTTCTCTATGTGATGATTTATATTTACTGCTTTCTATCTAAAGTAAAATGAAAACAAAAGAACCTAAAAACAAAATATCATGGTCAAACCAAACAAAAGATAAAACACCAAGTGCTTATCAGAGAGGTAATTTTTCATGAATAAATAGGGGGAGATTGTTGGGTCAGAGACCCCACTAATGTAATATATAGATGACAAGTTCACTTAAGTGTTCTTATCGTTAGCTGCATTTGTTAGCAGCGAACAATAGAGTAGACATCAGAGATACTCACTGATCAAATGAGGTATTCTATAGTTAGAACATTCACTAATCTACTCTGGTCACTGCATATGTTAGCAGTTACTTTCTTGTAACTTAGAACTCAATAGAAGTGATCATTACTCGCTATTCTATAGTTAGAATAGTGAGCTATTCTACAGTTACTTTCTTGTAACTTAGAACTCAATATAAGTGATCATTACTTGCTATTCTAAATTGATCAGTGAACTATTCTGTAGTTAGAACATTCACTATTCTACTCTGGTAACTGCATATGTTAGCAGTTACTTTCTTGTAACTTAGAACTCAATAGAAGTGATCATTACTCGCTGATGAAGCACTTAGTCTCTAGAAGTTACACTAGCTGACGTTGTCAAGAACTTGAAGCATATGTCAGTATCTCTGATGTCTACTGAAGACAGAGACAAGATTGAATAAGGCATTAGTTATTATGATGGACCTAGGGATTGATAGACAAGATTGAAACAACGAACGATAATCCACAAAGCATTAGACTCATGACTTTTTTTAGGCTTCCACAATTGTACTACACAAGGAGGGACATACATATAGAAATTCATCAGTAGGTCTCAGACACATCATAAGTTGGATAGATAAGCATTCCAGATTTATTTCATAAATTTAAACATAATTTAATTCCATACAGGCAGGGTAACGACATAGATTATAATATAACTACCCTAGTATAATGACTACCATAGCAACCACAAATTTGTTTAGCGTAGCATAATTATTATTCTAGCGTGTATTTCTAAATAAACACGGCAATAGCACAACATATTCAAAAATAACGGAGATAGAATAAATAATAAAAACTGGATAGGAGTTACAACAAATCTTGCTTAATCGTAGTCTCGGAGCACCTCCGTATAATTAGAGCTCTAAGCTCTCTACTAACTACTATTACATAACTTATCTCATACTTAACTCTCCCTAAATTAGTTAATTAAACTAATCTAGAGAGAGAAACAACTAACTTAGTGTGTGTTGGTGAAGGTGTAAGGAGTGTGTGTAGATGGGATGAGAAATGAGGGGGTTGAGGGGGGTATTTATAGGCTAAGGCATATCCCAAATACCCCAAATCTTCAATCCACCCGTATGAGGGTATGTACAAGGCAAAATACCCCCAAACTTGGAATTCCCCCATATGGATAAGTCGTGTACGTTCTAGGAGGGCATATATGGTCATTTTGGAGGCCGTATACGGTCACCAGGGTGTGGTCGTGTGCGGGTTCGTGCATTCTTGTATCTTTTGTTGGTCATAACTTCTTCGTTTCTTGTCCGTTTGGCACGATTCTTTAGCCCACGTTCTCGTACCTAAGGAACATTGTGCGAATCGAATGTGTTTGTTTTAACTCTAGTTTATACGTTATTTGAGCCTTTTTGTTCATTTTTGAAATATCGACTAAGTTTCAGCATTCTTGAGAGATTATGGTAATTAAACATTGAAATCGTGAGTATATACCAAGATTAGGGTTTAAATAATTTATGTAAAAGCATGACTTTTTACGTTACATCAACTATCCCACACTTAGAATTTTGCTTATCCTCAAGCAAATCTTTAAGTCTTCATATGCTAAAATTTTCTTTAAGGATTTATTTTTGGGTGTGAGTACTCCATTGAAGAAAAGATATAGATTAAGAACAAGTATTTTTTTTTTTTGGACAAAGAGAGATGTTCACACGACATATCCAATGATTTTCAAGATGATTTTCTTAGGCATACTTTCAATTCTCGCGATCTTGGAATGTACACGACTAGGTGATCTCACTAGATGGTCACTAAATTCACTCACCCTCTGTATACTCCCTCCATTTCCCACGCCATTCATCATCTTCATATTCATTAGCTTCTTTTTTAAGGAAAGATTCAAGAAACAATATTGTAATCCATCATTACATAATCTCTACATCATCATTTCCGGACGCGTGACTCGTCACCCGGCCTGATTAGCCTTATGGGGACGGGTGGCTCGGCCACCCGGACGGTAACCCTTTCTTTTAGATTTAAAAAAAAAAAATTCGTTTGAGAAAATTTATCGATCGCCAAAATTTGAATTGAAGCTTACATTTGAGAAGTTTTAGTTTGAACACAACTTCGTTTTACTCAAGACATTTTTTCAGAAAATTTTGGAGGGAAAAACTATAACGGAAACGATCGAATACTTTAAAAATATACGTTTTGAGGACGATAAAGATTATACATATATTTTTGAAAATTGTTAGAGAAAACGAAATCACTATGCTTAACCGAATTATTAGTTATAGACATGGTGGACTGATTATCAATCATAATAGGTGTATTAGTAAAATTTAAACCATAGTCGCGCAACTGTTGTTGTATCCACAATACTTGTGAACAACAACTTCCAGCTGCCACATACTCAGCCCCACAGGTAAAGATGGCGACCGAGGTTTGTTTCTTACATTGCTAAGAGACAATGCGACCACCTAAAGTTGACAACCACCAGTGGTTGATTTCCTATTCAAGTTACATCCTCCGTAATCCGAGTCTGTATAGGCCACGAAGTCAAAATTGCCTCCGGAGGGATACCAAAGACCTAACTTAGGTTTTCCTTTCAAATATCGCAAGATTCTCTTCGCTGCCTTCATGTGTGACTCTTTAGGATTAGCTTGAAAATGAGCACACAAGCAGACGGCAAACATTATGTCAGGTCTTGAAGCGGTTAAGTACATAAGAGAACCGATAATGGCCCGATATTGAGTCGGATCTACATCTTTGGTACTCTCCGTGTCTGGTCCAAGATTGTGATTCACGGGAATCGGAGTGCCAAATGACGAACAATCTTCCATTTTAAAACGAGTGAGCATATCATGCACATATTTCGTCTGATGGATGAAAAATTCGTCCTTCTTTTGATCAACTTTAAATCCTAAGAAGAAATTTAGCTCCCCCATAGCACTCATCTCAAACCTACGCTTCATCACCTATTCAAAATCTCTGCACATGTTCTCGGTAGATGACCCAAAAATAATGTCATCAACCTATACTTGTACAAGTAGGAAATCATCCTTCTTCCACTTGATGAATAATGTACTGTCTATTTGACCTCTCTTGAACCCGTTTTCCAAGAGATAAATAGATAGTGTCTCATACCAAGCTCTGGGTGCTTGATGTAGTCCATAAAGAGCCTTATCTAATTTATAGACTCTCTCTAGATAATCTGGATCACTGAACCTTAGAGCTTGTTGGACAAACACCAATTCCTAAACTTTACTGAAAGTACCCTTTGAACGGATCCAAACGGGATTATAACGTGTATTAGAGTGCGGAATCCTTTAATACACCAAACGACAATTAAACAAGTGAAATATAAGAGTTTATCAATATAACTTCGAATGTATTCGAACTTAGCAGAGTATATTCGAATATCTTAGTAAAAAAGCCGTCCAAATGAAGTATTACAAGTTTGTATTTATAATCAGCTAAGTCCGTACGAACTTAGCTCCTTCTAGGTTCGTACGAACTTACTAAGTCCGTACGAACTTCCTAGGTTCGTAAGAACTTATAGGTTCGTACGAACTTACATCAATACAATCAAAAAGCTAAGTTAATAAATACAATTATTAACTACAAAACTAATTACAAAACTAACTATTACAAAATAGAAGTTGTTGTCACAAAACATGCACCAACAGACTCCCCCTTGACAATAGCTCTATCTGTCTTCAGTCTTCTGGCTCTGTCGAACTCGATCTCAATCAGCTCTGTCGACTCTCAGCCCATAAGCTCTTTTCCACGCATACCTTCACAACCTTCTGATATCTTCGGCCTTCATGCCTCCAACTGTCTCTATACAAGATCTTGTTTGCATGAAGCTTCATCAGATCATCCTTTGACAAGTTTACCAGATGTAAACTGTCATACACTCTCAACAGCACCTTTCCCTCACTGTCTTCCATCACTGCTTCGGCAGTCTTGTTATCAACATACCACCACTTCAGATCTTTAAGTATGTTATGTGGCATTTTCTTCAGTGGAACCTTCTTCAAGCACTTGACCGGTCTGTAGACCATCTTCATCCACGGCTTGTTAGTTATTGGATCAATTCCGGTCAGATCAGGAACTCTCTTTCCCGGCTTTGGCTTTAAGTCTTCAAACTTATTTGATATTCCTTCACGCTTTACTATTCTTTCTAAAGTACGAGCGTAAGGATCATCTCCAATATTTACCAAGTCTAGCCAGGCTAGCTCCTTCAATTCAATCTTCGGCAACGAGCTAAAGATCTTCAGTCTGTTCTTCAAGTACTGAATCCCATCATATCTTTTATTATGAACAGTTTGAGTTCAATGTCATAAAACCAACTAATGATGCCTTGTTTCAGCTCGCTCGATCCTCTAACCTTGATATCACCCTTGTACTTAATTTCCGATTCCTTTTCCATCTTCTTAAACCACAAATTCTTTAGATCTTCTCGTGATGGCTCAATCTGTTCATCTTCTGATTCAACTTCAGGAGTTAAATCCTCCTCTAAGTTAATCACTTTCTCACCCCTAGCTTCATCTTCATATACCACTTCAGTAACAGGTTGCTTAATCACTATGTGTTCGTTAATATCAGTATCAGCATCAGGTGTGACCTCATCATCTGACTTCCAATCTGCAACCTCTTTACTGAAAATCTCTCCTTCCTCTAACTCTGACCCATCACTATCAAAATCGTCCAAACCAAGCAACGTTCAAATAGTATCGGTCTCAGTCAGATTCACTGGAGGTTACTCTGTTCCGCTCCCACCTTCCTTTTGACCAGACTCCCCCTGAACTTGTACAGCACGAGTCCTCCAGATGAAGAGCTAGGCAGATCACCACCTTTTGGTGCATTGGGATCATTGTCTTTATCTTGGTCATTCTTCTTCTTTAGCTCATCTCCTTTACATCCCGACATCTCCCCTTGAGTTGCCTTGCGCTTCATTAGTCTGAAGATTAACATCTCATTGCGCAGGTCTTGCTCTTCCAATCATTCATTGATAGCAGTCAGATTTTGGATACGCGTTGTAGGTTCCCGTAACCTGGATCTACGAGGTAAGCTTGTTTATACGAGTGCGGAATCCTCACATAAACATAAACGATAACAAACAAGTAATACAAATGTGTAAAAATCACTTTTATTGAATGATTCGAACTTACAACTCTGAGTTTTAACTTACAACTCTGAAAACCTCTCAAAACACGTATTTTCTAAAATATTCGGACTTGTGTATATATAGGCACCTAAGTTCGTACGAACTTAGGCACTTTCTAAGTTCGTATGAACTTACTAAGTTCGTAGCTAATGAAGCGCAAGGCAAAAGACGTTCATCACCGAGTTTTTGAACTCTAAGCCATTGTCCCTTTGAATCTTTTTGACTATTGATGCTCAATTTGGGTAAAGAATGTCATCAGCATTTCAGATGTCTCATCATTTGATCCCAAGAAGAATACCCATGTAAATCGCGAGTAGTCATCGGTTACAACTAGGCAATAATGTTTACCACCTATACTCCTTGCATTCACCGGACCGAACAAGTCCATGTGAAGGAGTTCAAATGTTGAGGAAATGGAGTTTTGAGTTTTTGATTTATGAGGTTTCTTGTGTTGTTTCCCTTTCTGGCACTGCTCACACCTATCCTCTAGCCCAAACCTCTGCAATGGTACACCTTGCACTAGTCCATATTTTACTATGAAATTCATCTTTCTAAAGTGCAGGTGGGCCATCCTCCTATGCCACAATTGTGAGTCACTTTCAGACGCTTTGGATAGTAAACATGTCGACTCATGTGAAGAATCAGCGACACTCATGTCCATCACATAAGTTTCATTCTTCCTAGGTGCCCTCATGACTATCCACTCCTCTGGTATAACAAACCCGGGTTTCAGGATTAATGCCTCTCTATCTGTGAAATGAACGGGATGTCCTTTATCACAGATCTGAGATACACTCATGAGATTATGTTTCATTTCCTCAACATAGTTGACTTGCTCTAGCATAATTTTCCCATTTGTGACATTACCTAATCCCGTGATTTGTCCTCCTTTCGCTCCTGCGAAGTTAACATGTCCTCCTTTCTTGTGCACGAAATCCACAAGATTCTGCCTTTCCCCCGTCATGTGTCTGGAGCAACCGCTATCAACATACCACCAGTTAATAGCTCTTCTAGTCAACTCTTGCACATAAATTGAAACCAGTTAGTCAGTAAGGGGGACCAAGCCACCACGGTCTTGGGTCGGCCATTCTCGACAAATGTAAACTCCTTCAAGTATCCTTCTTTCTTATCAAGAGACGTGGATGCTTTGGGAGTTGCATTCATTGAGGAATGGGAGGAGCTACCACTAGGCTTTCGCTCAGGAGACTTTTGGAAAAGTCTCGGATTTACAGGCCTTGGTGTTAGTCCAAAATCAAGCAAATGTATGATGAATGTTGAGAGAGAATTTGGATGAATGATTTTCTATTAAGCTCACAAATGATTATTACAATTCCAAGTGTTACAAATGAAGGTTTAGCAACCTATTTATACTAAATGTGCTAAACACATGTTTAAGCACTAATTAAGGTTTACAATCTATATTTTTATTTCTAACAATCTCCCCCTGATTGTAAACTTTACTTGGATTGTCTTCAATTCATATATGTATCTTTTAAGCTTGAACTTCGAGAATCTTTTATAAGTTGAAAACCACGTTGAAGCGCATTTTTGACTATTTTGTCTTGGCTTTTATCTTTGAAGTTAACTCTCGAAGATAAACTTGAAGACAAATCCTTTTTCTTGATCTTCAACAGCAACGTCTAATCTTGAATGTGTTGTTGGAATATTTCTCTTGAAAACTCACTATTTGAAAGCACCGTTTCTTTATCTTAATCCTGAAAGTATATTCCTTCCACCTGGTTGTTGCCGATGAATCCTCTTTGAACTAATTGATTCTAATGTATGAAAGATTTAAGATTTGATCTTTGAAATTTTGATCTTTCGTCAATACTTTTGAAGCTTCTCTTCTATTGCTCCCCCTCAATTGAATATTGATCTTCTGGATCATTCACTTTCTAATTGAACCATTTTTTAATCCTATCTTGCTCCCCTCCAAATCAATAATCTACTTGCTCCCCCTCAAATCAATAATCTTTTCATCTTCTGAAGCCTTTTCAACTTCTAATTCAAACATTTTCATATTCTGACTTGCTCCCCCTCAAACAAATTATCTTTTCCCGAAGTTGTAGAAAGATGATATTAGTTCTTCATTGAAGCTTTATCTTTCATTAAACATATTATTCTTCAAAATACAAAATTTTTCTTCACTTATCTTTCAAATACTAACTCTTTTCTTTACTATCTTCAAACACTAATTCTTTTCTTCCCCTTCATGATAATTATGATACATCGTGAGCATCATGAATATGGTGTACCACAGGGTGTTTGAAGAATAGTAGACTCCATCAAACCATCTAAGTAACAACCTTCCAACGTCACAAATCGAAACTTTTCAAGAAATACTATCAAATCAATTATCAGGGATAATGATGCGGAAAAATGATCATAAACTCCATGTAAAGCATTAATTTTGTAACCAATGGGTAAGACAACAATTCAGTTGATTAAATCAAGGAGAAGTTGTTTGTATTTTCAGAAAACACATTTCTGAAAACACTATAACTCCGGGATCACAAAGATTACCAGTTTACACATCAATTGAAAACATTAAATGAATCAATTGACTGACCTACTTTCAATGTTGGCATTGATGTTAGCATTGGTAGGATTTCCATTCAATCATTGTGGAATACCACA
The DNA here is from genome assembly GCA_963921325.1 of Logfia minima. NCBI lineage: Eukaryota > Viridiplantae > Streptophyta > Magnoliopsida > Asterales > Asteraceae > Logfia > Logfia minima. The sequence goes on from OY992764.1 coordinate 32,514,918, forward strand.
TAGATATGCATAATGTCACTTAGACATGGTGCGTAAAAATATACTTTGTGCCCTAAAAATATTTCATTAGGCTCTAGACTCAATAAGTGCATGACATGAAGTCAGGGACTGGAGCAGACTGTCCTCTTGTTTCAATATTAACAATCTCCAAACGAGATGTCAATAGATTTGTGCTAAATCTCCGTGAGAAATTGAAACAAGGACTTTTTAAAAAGTACTTGAGTGGCTAGGAGGGTAATTGTGCATTGCATCACTGGGTCCATGATGTCTTCTTCAATACAAGAAATCAACGAATGAAATCTGATAGTAGATGTGGCTACTCGGCGATTACGTATTTAGTGAGGGTTTTCCTTTTCTTTTAACCCTTTCACACACTCCTCACTCAACCTCTCACATTTTTCAACTCCTCCCTCATTTTCATTTGGCATGATTGAAAGTATGTTGATCTGCACTTTAATCTCCACCAACCCTCTCACTTAGACCTAAGATACCCTTGCATCCTAATTTATAGAAGGTGGCTCTTGTGGTAGATCCAACCGGTTATGGTGGATCATAAGAGATATTTGAAAACTATAACACTCAGTGCAGATTGCAGCATTTGCCAACAATTGATCATGTATTGATCATTGCATCACAATGTTGTGATATGTGAACTTCGTCGGTTTGATGTTTCAAGAAAATTTCCTCAACCATTTTCATTTGAAGAACGAGTTATGAACAAATTTGTTCATAAGTCACTATGAAACTAGACAACAACTTTAGGAACCCATTTAAGAAGAGTGCCAATGGGTTTTGAGAATTTAGAAAACCATTTGTAAGTTGTGTCTATTTGGTTTAACGACGTTGAATTCCATTTGGAATTGAAACTCGGTGTTTCATTTCGAAATAAGTTTCGTGGAATCAATGGTGAGTGAATTCTTTTGGGAATAGAGGAGATAAAATCATTCATTCTTTGCTCCGAATAAGAAACGTTTTGTGGTGCAAGTGCTAACATTTTCGATCTTGAATAGTTGAATGATTTTGTTTGAGAAGTTTTCTTAGAATCACTTTGTTTCGGTTTCCAAACTTTGATTTTCTTTGGAAGTGGAGAAACCGATTTTCGTGAAGTGTTGAAAGCATAAGAATCTAAATGATGAAAATTCGTTTGAGTAAATGTTCCAATTGAATGTGATTTCTTAGAATATCGCTTATTCTTTTGCAAAGAATAATTGGTAAACTGAGAAATATTTTTTGAAAGTTGTTTGGAAATCTTATCCGTGTAAGTCTTCTCTGGAACATTCACTTGAGGTTTCAAACTATTCTTAACATTGAAGGCTTTCTTTTGGTCAAACTCTTTTCCTAAGATCTTCTCAAATTCAAGTTCATGGGTAGATTTTGATAATGATGTTGAACTAAATGAAGATGAAGTACTTTGGAGCTGTTCAATAGTTTGTAAGAAAGTTGTTCATTCTTGAGCAAAATTTAGTTGTAGAGTGGTTATTTGTTTTTCAAGATCAAAAATTTTATTTTCCAAAATTAAATTTGGAATATAAAGTTTTGTTTTAACCACTGGTGTTGAACAACTTGAAAAATAATCCTCGGAAAGAGGTATTTTCCGCGACCCATAACTTTCATTTAATTTTTGGTAATCAAATGAAAATTGAGCATTCTCTTCTTTTGCTCTATTGAACTTCTCAATTTCTTCCTCCTCATTAGTTGTTTGTAGAAAACTCATTTTTAAAATGCTACCCATGTTACACATAGTTATACAAGGTTGGCACTTTAGAAATTGATTTCTTCAAATAACATGGATTATCAAAACCTATCTCTTCCCTTGGATTATGAAACTTGATATCCTTTGGTTTATTTAAGAAAATGGGTTGAACAAATTGACCACGTTTCAACAAAGTATCTTGAAATTCTTTGATTTTGCTTAACAATGATTTCTTTTCATTAATTGCAAAATTATATCTTTGATGAATAAAACTTGCATGTTCTCTTAATACTTTGCATTCAGAAAAGATACCAAAAACTTCTTGATTCAAAGAGATATTTTCTTTTTTCATATTTTTCAGAACTAATTTTATAACCTTCCATGTGATTTCATAAAACCAATTTATCCTGAGTCAAAGTTTTTATCACATCAAGGTTATTTGCTAAGTCATTTTGCGGTTTATTAACCTTTTCCTTTTCTGAGTTTAATTTGTTTTAACACTCGATTATAAATTTCGAATGTACCTCAGATTGTGTCTCAATTTGAGTTTCAAGAAGCTTGACTTGATGCAAAGCATTTGACTTTTAAGCTGACAGCTTAATGACTTGAGCATGTTCTTCCCTATATTTCTCTTCCCAATTTACCATAACCGCTTTCTCAGCTTCCTCTTTATGTGCAATGAGTATCTTTTTCTCACAATATTCAGACGTTTTCTGAATACTTGTTGTTGCATTCTCTTTCTTTTGCAAAGATGTTCTTGATTTAGAATGCCCCTTATCTAAATGCATAATTCTTGTAATACGTTTCATCTCTCTCATAAGTGCTTTGTATTCTTCATCCGAGTCATTCTCAAATTCGTCTCTTGAAATCATAAAAATCGTCGCTTGAATGGATCTTTTAAAGATTAAAGATTTTGAAGTGTTTAAAGAATCCTTTTCTTTAAGAAAATGTTGATCGAAAAGATCAAAATTTCAAATTTAATCCGTAAGAATTTTCCCTCCAAAATTTGTCGAATTTTGCTCGAGTAAACTAAAAATTTTCTCAAACCAAAATTACTCAATGGTAAGCTTAAATTCAAATTTTGGAAATCGACAAATTTTCCCTCCAAAAGACTTTTTTTTTTTTAATAATACTGATAAGTTCGCAGAGATAAAGTCTCAGAAGCTGATATGCAACACTACTGATAAGTTCGCAGAGATAAAGTCGCAGAAGCGGATATGCGACACTACTAATAAGGCACTGTAACAGCTTCTTCCTGATCAGCTCTCTGTACGTGATATCAATTTCTGATCTTCAATCCATTCATCAATTTCGAATTGATTCAATCATGAAGATGATCAATCATGTACTAGTGAATCTTTTGGTCTGATTATTACAATCAAATTCACATTAATTTTGACGAATTTGATTCAAAACCGTGAAGAACACAAAACTAAAATCTGATCAAATGATGAATTTAATGACTGAAATCACTTCCATCGATCCTAATCACTTGTGAAACAAATTGATCGGTTCAGTTTGTCAAATCCACTTCAATTCCACTTCGAATTAAGTAATCACAGTAACTTTTCATTCAAATACCCATTTTAATGAATTTCGATCAATTTAACAAATTATGGATTGAATCTTATGAAATTGATGCTTGATTCTTGTTCCTTCATCAATAATCTTCAATTCTATCGGATTACTTTCACAAAAACATGATCGAATCTCCGAATTTGATCTTGAAAATCACGAATTTGACTTTTTGTTGACTTTTTCTTTGATGAATTCTTGTTGTTTCAATCTGATTTTCCTTCAAATCTTCAATCCTCTAGCTCTGATACCAATTGTTAGTCCAAAATCAAGCAAATGTATGATGAATGTTGAGAGAGAATTTGGTTGAATGATTTTCTATTAAGCTCACAAATGATTATTACAATTCCAAGTGTTACAAATGAAGGTTTAGCAACCTACTTATACTAAATGTGTTAAACACATGTTTAAGCACTAATCAAGGTTTACAATCTATATTTTTATTTCTAACACTAGGATTTGAAGTAGACCTAACCCTAGATGGATAGTTATAATTTGAATTATTATAATTCCTATTATTACTATTCTGGTTAGAAAAATGATTGTTGGGAGTTTGAAAACGCTGTGGAGTTTTCGACCTAGATGTTTGTCCATGAGAGCTTCCTATAACAGGAGTAGTGCTTTTTGAACCATCACTAGTCAAGAACTTCACATATTTTAAAAGAGGTTGTGTTCTTTGAGAACTTTGAGTTCTTTGAAGCCCAACCTATTTCTCCCTTAATTGCCCACATTTTCATTAACATTCATATTAATTTCTTTAGTGAAAATGTTAGCCATTCTCTGATTAATGCTAGTCGTCTTAGATGTCGGAATTTTCTTATCCTAAGACGAACTAGTGTTCACAAGTGATTGGTCTTTCTTCACCTGTGATTTACCATTTTTGCCCTTTTTGGACAAATACTTGCTATATGTCCCTTTTGATGGCACACAAAGCACTAAGGCCTTTTTGGGAGCCTTTTGATCCGTTTGAATGTCCAAACTAGGCAAACTTGGAGAAGAGACAGTTTCATCTTGTTTACCCTTATCAATTTTAGTATTTACATTTTCATTATCAGACTTGGGTTAAACGAATTTAATCGTTTTATTTAACTCCTCCTTAACACTTACATCTTCCATCACACCCTGTTTTTCAAAAGTTACCCTTTTCACAGGAATGGGTGTCTTGGAAGTTTCAGACGATGTTAACTCTGGTTCAATAGCTGTCTCAGCTCTCAATGGTCTAATAAATTGTATTAAACCAGGGACTGCTGATTGTTTGATAGAGTCATTTACGTTTGACAGCTCAGCATCATCAGATATAAAGGTATAATTGTGATTAAAAGGTGGAGGGCTTTCAGTGTAACCCATCCCCCGATGATCTCCTAGCTGTTTCTGTACACTTAGCATATTATCTAAAGTTTCGATTGAAAATTTTCTTAATTCTAATTTTCTATTCAGATCTGCAATCCTAACTTTAGCATCTGCTAACTCCTTTTCTTTTTCAGCAGACTGTTTGGTCAAATCCAAAACATGCTCGTCAGCCAAGTCAATTATTTGACTCTGCTCATTAACCTTGTCTTTTTAAAACTTTTAAGTATGCTCTCTCAGATTTAGATTTATTTAAAAACTCTGAGTTTCTTAGTTTTAAGACAGTGTTTTCTTCTTTTATCAAATTTAGCTAAGATGTTATCACGTTAGATGATTCAATCAGTTTCTCAGCTTGTTCCTGAAAATTAGTACATAGAACACATGCTTTAACAACTAAATCCAGATTGAGTAATACCTTTTGCTTCTCGGCATCCAGATTTTCCATATACACTATGAAGTCCTGTGAGTTCATATCCTCAGTTGACTTCAATTACCTTATTCTTGTTTCTGTAGCAGGTCCTTCAATCTTCATTCCTGTCACTATGTTCTTTTCTGAATCAGATTCAGCGTTGCTTTCCTCCTTCTCTTCTTCGATGGAGGCCATGAACGCTTGAGGTTCATCAGTCTTAGAGCTCCAATCATATGCTCCTTCCTGCGATTGAACCACCAAAGCTCTGGAAGTTTGATTACTTCCGGAGTTGTGGTTGTTGCCAGAGGAACCTTGGTTGAATTGTCTCTACCCATTCTGACTAGAGGTTTGCTCTCTTTTTGGTCGTTGACATTCCCTAAAAAAATGCCCAAAACTGTCACGGTTATAGCATTTTACTTTAGTTTTATCAAACAGTCCGGCTCATAAATCGTTGAGTCCTTCTTACAATCATGGCCATTTGCTATTGCAAGTCTATTTCTTCCAAGTCATCAGGGTACAGTTGATCATAATCCTCATTTATCAATTCAGGATGTGTGATGTTGCCCTTGATGAAGTTCTCTCGTGAAGCAATGAAAGATGCAAGCAAGGCAACTTCCTCTTCAACAGATTTAATGCTCATTGGCATTGACTTGAAACCACTAGAAGTCCCAGTTTGAGGTTTCCTATCTTTCCCCGAGTCTTCTAATGATGCGATGTAACAGACATTGCTACCATAATTTCTGATAGCCGAGTCTGTCTCAGTCTCACTGGTGTAGAAAGCAGTAACTCCATTACTTGTCGAAGCAACGAAATCAGACTGTTTACCGTGGTAAACACTAGGATCCTGAACCTGATCAATTCCCGTCTCTTTCTGTTGCATGTTCAAGTCATAAACACGCAGTTTCCCAATAACTTCTTCAAGCGTTAGAGTCTTATATTCTCTGCTTTCCTTGATCATCAGAGTATATATATCCCATTTAGGAGGTAACGCCTCCAGAAGCTTATTGTTTTTCACAATATCAGAAAAGCTAAGCCCATTGTTTTCCAATTCAGTCATAAGGTGATAGTATCGGGTAATAATATCCTCTAATGTTTCAGTTTTCAGATGCTTAAACACATAGAACTGTTTTGTATGCAAATCAGCTCGGCTTTCTTTGATCTGCTCATTACCTTCAAACCTCTTCTCCAAAGCTAACCATAGCTCTCTAGATAGGTTGAATTTTTTGAAGGTATGTTTGATTTCTTGAGGTAGACACATAGGCAGAGCAGATAACGTTTTGTTCTCTACCTCATACATTTTTCGGTCTTCCTCCTTCATCGTCAAATATGTATACACCCTTTGTTTTCCTTCAAATTCGTAGGCAGGTGCTTCATATCCGTTGTTGATGCAGATCCACATTCTAACATCGTTATATTTTGCAAATGATTCAAACCGATCCTTCCACCAAAAGTAGTCTTCTCCTTTAAGGAGTTTCGGTGGTGAGGCGGATTTACCCACATCATGGTCCATTTCTATCATTTTATTTAAACTTGACATTTTTGCAAACAGTCAAACATAAACAAGTTCGTACGAACTTAGATAAATTTGAATTAAGTTCGAAGACTACCTAAGTTCGAATGGTCAAACGAACTTGACTGCCAAAAATCAAACTGTTCGAACTTACAAGTTCGAAGGCTTCAAGTTCATACGAAGTTACAACTGTAAGTTCGTATGATAATTATGGTAAGTTCGTACGATGCTTTCTAAGTTCGTACGAACCTACAGCTGTTGTTTCGTACAAGTTCGAATAAACGGCTGTTGAACAAACTCATATCTAAAAATCTCAGATCTGGGTTACTTTCAACTTGCAATTTCGAAACAACTCCGTGTAAAGTGATAATAAACAAATTTGGAAGCTAAAACAACAAGTTTAACGGCCAAATCTTTCGTAAACACTTATTTTGTTACCCCAAACCAAAACAAACGAGTTTTAAGGCTCTGATACCAATTATAAGTCCCCTATGAACTGATCAACGGGGTAACAACGTTTGTTAGAGTGCGGAATACTCTAAGAAACGATACAAGTGTTACAAATACGTTTAAATCACAAAACAATCCTTACTTCGTATGTATTCGAACTAGGACAGTATATTCGAACTTAGTTTTGCTGAAAACTCAGTTCCTGAAAGCTTTATTTTGATATTTTTGAACTTTGTATTTATAAGCAGCTAAGTTCGTACGAACTTAGCAGCTCCTAATTTTGTATGAACTTACCTGCAAGTTCGTACCTACTCTTAAGTTTGTACGAACATACATAAATACACGACAAAATATTAATTTATAACAATCAAAGACAAATTACAAACTAACTTATTACACAATTGAAGGTGTTGTCACACAACATGTACCAACACACTGTCTGTGTTGTTAACCAGATGTTGTAGCATGTGCAAGTGGGGGATTGTTGGGATAAATGCCCACGACTACGACAAGTTAACAACACTACCGATTATGCACAAGCCTATAGGGTCACACGCAATGTGTGATGAGACACTTCTTACATATAAATTAAATACAATTTTGATTTATTTAGTCTCCTTTTTTTATGTGACACCAAGTCATTAGTGTGTATGTTTTGTAATGTTTATTTAATTTCGATACAATTATTTAACAAATATAATAAAAGACATTTCACAAAGATTAATAATACTTGTAATTTTAAATATACAAGTATTGAGAAACCACATGAAACCACCCATGTTTCTTGATTTTTCTCATTGGGTAAAAAGGGAGGTTGCATGATTTTTGGTCAAATATATTCTTCCACTTTATAAGACTTGTCAGATTTTTTCCACTAAAAAATCTTCATCTCTCTCAAGAAAAACACAAACATGCATAACAACAACTAATTGATAAAAACCTCTCTTATTATTTTTGCTTCTAAGTATCAAAATAAACATACTCTGTGGGTTCTTTCCAAAAAATTGTGTACTTGTTAAGTGAGGTGTGAAAAGAGTTTGATGGTGTCATCTTAGTTTGGAATCAAGATCGAAAGGAGGTGTAGGCTAGCACCCGGGTTGTGTCGAACAATCACACACGTGGATTACCGATAGAGAACTTCTACTTCGAAGTTTTTGGTCATCATTTCAACCTCCAAAGGTACAAATTCTCTGTTCTTATACATTTATTTTGCTCCATAAAAAGTTTTAAATAAGATCCATGAAAGGGTTCTTAACATGCATGTTATTTTTATTGTTGGTAAAATCGTTTTTCCCTTCAGTTGCAAACACGCATGGTGTGTTTGAACCCCATCAATTATAAACTAATAGTATTTAATTATAATTAATTTGTTTTTTTGGGTATATGAGTATTTTTTAATTTTGAAAAGATATAGATGTAATCTTAAAGGATTACATGAATGTACTCTCATGTATGTATATTAGAAAGCGTGCTGAGAGAGCGAGGGAGTTACTAGCATTGATACCCTTTTATTGAATGATACATATAGATTGGTCATTGTCACTACATTATATATAGAGTTGAATTCGAATGAGAATGAAAAATTTATTGAGAATGAAAGAATGAATCCTAGTTATTCAATTTCCAACTTTTCCCCCTCATTCTTTAAAATTAAATATCTCAAAAACGACTAGTCAAAAAATTATAAAAATTACACTATAAAAACTAGTATTTTTTTCTCTATGATTAAACATCTCACATGATATACTTTCGACAAATTTTATTTTTTTTGTGGGTGTTGAAAACAGGTAAACACATGTGTTACTAGCGGCTATCACATGTGTTACCAACGATTATCACATATGTTACAACCGTGTTGGGACATGTTTTGTGACAACAGATCTAGCTTGTAATAGGACTTGTGTAATTATTATCAAGTTTGTACATTGGTTTAGAGTTGTAAATATAAGATATTAGTTTGTACAATACTTTAAGATAACGTTGTTATTGAACCAAAATCTAGTGACTTACAATTGGTATCAGAGCTTCAGGGCTAAGATATTGTGGTTTCAAGATTTTAGTTTATATAACTATTGATTTAGGGTTGTTTTTAGTGCTCTAAGTAATCTTTACAGCCAAAAATTAATTTCTGGACACTTTTTGGTTTTCACAGCCGTTTCACGAGTTGAGATTAGGGTTTCAGCTGTTATCTGCGAACTGAGTTCTACTGCGAACCGAGTTCAACTGCGAGCTGAGTTCAACCTGCAAATTGAGATTCTCTGCGAATTGAGATTCTCTGCGAACTGAGTTTACTTGCGAATTGAGATTCTCTGCGAACCGAGTTCACTTGCGAATTGAGATTCTGTGCGAGTTGAGATTAATTGAACTCGCAGTTTAATTTGAATTCCTGATTTTTGACTTTGACAATGTCTGACTTGAGTAGGATGATCGAGATGGAACACAAGGTTGGAAAATCTAATGTTCCACCTAAATTGCTCAGACTTGAGGATTACTACGGATGGAAAGACAGGGTGACCTTTATCACAAACTTGAGAGTTTTGCATTTGAAGACAAGTGTGTACCTTGCATGAAAGGAAAGCAGCATAAAAAACCACACAAATCTAAAACTGTAAATTCTATTTCCTCGCCTTTTGAATTGCTACATATGGATCTCTTTGGCCCAATAAGCAAGAGAAGCATAGGTGGCAAATGGTACTGTTTGGTTGTCACAGACGATTTTTCTAGATTCTCTTGGGTGTTCTTTTTGGGATCTAAGGATGAAACTCCTGGTATTGTTATGGAGTTCTTAGATCTAAATGAGAATATCTATGGAACAAGAGTTAAGAAAATTCGTAGTGACAATGGAACAGAGTTCAAGAATTCAACGATCAATATATATTGCTTAAGCAAAGGGATACAACATCAATTCAGTGCACCTTATGAACCTCAACAGAATGGTGTTGCTGAAAGGAAGAACAAAACGTTGATTGAAGGAGCTAGAACAATGCTTGCAGATTCAAAGCTTCCGGTCATATTTTGGGCAAAAGCAGTGAATACTGCATGTCATGTTCTCAATAGAGTTCTTACGGTTAAAAGGCAGAACAAGACTTGTTATGAGCTTTTAAACAATAAGAAACCTAACTTAAAAGGGTTTGAACCCTTTGGAGTTTCATGCACCTTGTTGAAGACTAGCCATCAACCAAAATTTGGTGAGAAGGCTGACGAAGGATATTTCCTAGGTTATGTACCTAACTCACCAAACAAACGTGTCTTCAATAAGTCTACGGGACGTGTGGAAATAGTTTATAACATTGAAGTTACGAGCTACACACATGACTTGCATAAGGGGTTAGATTGGCAATTTGATAATTCAGATCTCTTCAAGTCATTTAAAGTCCCTATCAGTGACTATGTCAGTAATTCAGAGATACCTGAGCATTTATTGTCTGGAGATGAAGATCTTACTCCTTCTCCAACATCGAATGTTCAAACGTCTGGAATTAGGACTATGGTTGATTCTGATGAAGTTTCAACTATTGAGTCACAACAACCTCCAGTTGATATAACTCAAGAGAATGTAGACTCTGAAATTGTTAAGGATGATATTCTTCCTCCTCTGAGACAATTAAGGATATCTACTACTAATGATGTTATACCACCATTAGAGGAAATCGATACCAACTTAGGAGCTTATATACCAGTTAAACCTATATCTTCAACGAGATTGAATAGGAATCATCCGATTGATGATATCATCGGTGATCCAAATTCTCCTGTTCAAACTCGGAATCAATCAAAAGCTAGTACATCAACTCATTCAAGCTTGTATGCTGAAATGAAAGAGACATGGATTACAAATCTATGTCTATATTCATGATTTATCTCACAAATTGAACCTAAGAATGTGCAAATAGCTTTGAAGGATAATTCGTGGGTCAAAGCAATGCAGGAAGAACTGTCTCAGTTCTCTAAGTTACAAGTATGGAAATTGGTTGATTTACCTGCTGGTGAATATCCAATTGGAACTAGATGGGTATTTAAGTGCAAGAAAGACGATCGGGGAATCGTGACTCGCAATAAAGCTCGTCTAGTTATTCAAGGTTTCAATCAACAAGAGGGTATTGACTACAATGAAGTGTTTGCACCTGTGGCTAGGCTTGAAGCAATTAGGTTATTCTTAGCATTTGCAGCTTCAAAGAAAATGAAAGTTTTTCAGCTGGATGTTAAGAGTACCTTCTTGTATAGAAAAGTCAAAGAAACGGTGTATGTTTCTCAACCACCGGGATTTACTGATCCACAGTATCCAGATAGAGTATATCGTCTTGATAAGGCTCTATATAGATTACATCAAGCACTGAGAGCGTGGTATGAGACACTATCTACTTATCTTCTTGAGAATGGTTTTACAAGAGGAAGAATAGATAGTACACTCTTTGTCAAATGGAAAAGGAGAGATTTTCTACTTGTTCAAGTATATGTAGACGATATCATCTTTGGGTCATCTGACGAAAAGATGTGTAGTGAATTTGAACAAGTCATGAAGAACAAGTTTGAGATGTCCGCTCTGGGAGAACTGACAATTTTCTTAGGATTGCAAGTTGATCAAAAGAAAGATATGTATTTCATTCATCAAACTAAGTATACAAATGAACTACTGGAACGATTCAAGATGGATGAAGCTAGAATTTATCACACTCCCATTCCGGAAGCTCATGGAATTGGTCCTGATACATCGAGTGATAAAGACGTGGATCCTACTCTTTATAGGGCCATGATTGGATCACTAATGTATCTTACTGCATCGAGGCCTGATAAAATGTTTGCAGTATGTGTCTGCGCGCAAGATATCAAGCTACTCCTAAAGAGTCTCATATGCAAGCCGTTAAACGAATCTTACGTTACCTCAAAGGGAAGCCTAAGTTGGGACTTTGGTATCCAACTGATGGAGACTTAGATTTTGTGGCTTACACTGATTCTGATTATGGAGGATGCAATCAGAATAGAAAGTCTACAACTGGTGGATGTCAATTCTTAGGAGGAAGACTAGTGTCTTGGCAGTGCAAGAAGCAAACCTCATTCACTATTTCTACATGTGAAGCTGAGTATGTTGCTGCTGGCAGCTATTGTTCCCAAGTTCTGTGGATACAACAGCAACTGCGAGATTATGGGTTAAATTTCACAAATACTCCAATGATGATTGATAACGAATCCACCATGTCAATTACCAACAACCCTGTAAAGCACAGCAAGACAAAACACATTGATATTCGTCATCATTTTATCAGAGATTGTGCTAAGAAGAACTTGATAAAGTTAGCTAAGGTTCCATCTGTAGATAACTTAGCAGACTTATACACCAAAGCATTCGACAGAGCTCGATTTGAGAAATTGGTGCAATTGAATGGAATGAGAAATCCAGAGTGATTAGTCTTCCGTAGGGTTCTTATGTCTTTGTTAGTAGTTTCTTTTATTTAAAAAAAGAGGGGGAGTGTAGGTGTATGGCATTCATTTGCTTGTTACCTAAGGGGAATCGCCTCCAATAAAAATGTTAAGTGTTTATCTGCTGGAATTGATAGTACATTAGAAGAATCAGCTTAATAATAATAAGTGAAAGTCCTAAGTTAGATGTGTTAGTAGATTCCAGTTTGTTATATTAACTTTACATCTTTACAACCAGGCATTTACTTATCTTTATTTTAGTATACACCCTTCTCCACACGTTATAATTTACTTCGAAAACTTTAGATCTAGACAGCTTCATTATATGATATACTGGTAGGCAAACTCTGCTATGATGTCTGAGCATATAATAAGCAATAATCCTTCTGTATGTTATCTAGTGTGATCTGCTATATGACATATGACATAAGTCTTAATTGTTGAATGATAGTCTAACCATACTCTGTTATCAAGAATCTATGAATATATATCAAGACAAATAATAAGAATTATGACTATCTGCAAAACTACTGGTGACTTTGTTGTACTAAGTACAGATCTGAAACTTTTAGTTTTGCCAATGGGCTCAAACTTGTTTTGTTTATACTAAGGGATCTTCTGTTGTACTAAGTACAGATCTAGAACCACTAGTATCTTCAAAACAGGTTTGATGTTTGTCACATTTTAAATTCACTCAAGGGTATGTTATATGCTTCGAACAGAACATCATTTAGTAACCTCTACCCTGAATATGAAAGATACAGTGTTATGTGTTCTACTTGATTTCTCAGTATGACATATTTGGATCACATTAGGTAATATGCATACCATCAATAACGATTTGCTAGGGAATCATTGTAGACTTCGTTTATGTAGATCATAATATTGGTAATCATCTTGAACTGTTTATGATAATAAAACGCTTCATTTTGATGAATCATGTTATATTTTGTGGAACAAGGTAACCAAGTTATACTTTTATAAATATAAGTTGATAAATGGTTCCGATTGTAAGTTTTCTGAACTTATTGTGAATTTCATGAGGTATGTATACTAACAATCTTCTTAGACTTCTTGATCAAAAATTGGTTCAGCTGTTTCTTTCTAATATGATCCCACTGTAGATAAATTCTTAACACCCTCTCTTAGATTGTATTTCTGTTATTTTATTTTTCGTTTATAAGTTTCATTAATACAAGGATACTTGATACCAATGTTTATCATGAATCTTTGTCGTTTTTATTTTATGTTTTTATTTGTTTGTTCGTGTTGACTTATGGCTACATTACAAGTGAAAAATATTCATATTTTAGACTTGTATGTATTGCGTGGGATTAAGATTATTTCAAGTATAAAATTTGATTTTTTTTGGTCAAACCTTGCAAATTGACTTTTGACTTGCGATTTGACCTGACTTGCGAGATGAACTTGGCCTGCGAGTTGAGAAAAACCTGCGAGCCGAGTCAACCTACTATAAAAGCTTGCGAGTTCATAGGTCAATGTTACTATTCTCTGCGAGCCCACTTGTCATTTGCGAGTTGAAATATTGCGAACCGAGCCGAAAGTGAATTCGCAATTTTATAGAGATTCATACTACGAGTACAGATATTTTGATTCCATAGATCTTATACATCTCTACTTTGTGAACATTTTGAGGTATAAATCATGTGATTTCATCGTTTATATAACTCAAAAATCGACATTTTTATAAAATGAGGGTTTTTTTTAAAAAACTTATTCAAATCACTATGAAATAATGATCAAACTAACAAGAAACCTTAGGGTTTATGTTAATCAGAGTATATAGTACAAAATGGCATACCTCGATTGTTCTAAAACTTGCTCAATTTCTGTTTTGCGTCTGACGTCACCTCACAGTTCATCCTGTGAGTTGAGATTCAAACTCAACTCGCAAACCAGCCTTTGCGAGTTGACATATTGCGAGTTGACTTGCGAGTTGAACTTGCGAGCTGACTTGCGAGTTGACTTGCGAGTTGACTTGCGAGTTGAACTTGCGAGCTGACTTGCGAGTTGAACTGCTTGTTGACTTGTTTACTCTTGCGAGTTGACTTGTTGACTCTTGCGAGTTGACCTGCTGATTTGTGAGTTGAAACTTGCGAGTTGACTTGTTGACCGGCGAGTTGACTTGTTTTTACAAATTGAATTGCAAGTTGACTACTTATTTTTAATTTACGAACTCTAGATTAAACACCTGATTAAGAGTTATAAATTAATATGTTATATGATTAGTCGTGTCGACTTAAATGTGAACACATAAAATCGTATACTTTTCATATAAGACTTATAACTTCTTGTAATAAGTAATATATTTTTGTAACATGATGAGTAGAGAGTTAGACTTATTGATTATATATATGATTAACGGCTATAATTGTTAATTAAGTTTCACGACTTAATAGTTCAATTATAACTTGTAGATTATATAAGTTTATCAATATATGTTAAACTAATTGTCTGAATTTTGTGTCATCTTTTCATTACAGATATGGCTAGACAATTCGCTACTCACCACAACGTGTTAGTTGACCTGGACGTCACTGCACGAGGTGCGTCTCGTATCGCTCGAGTTCTTTCTTATTTGGCACGATCGAGGATTCGATATGCCAGTACAGAGTCACCTGCACTTTCACGGGGTTTATTATCCCAATTCTGGGAGAATATTGAGTATGACACAGTTGTAAATCCTCCGGTCATTAGGACGAGGGTTAATAATCACCCTGTTATCTTCTCTCCTACCGACATTCAGACTATCTTACAGCTGGGGACCGTCGAGCAGGAAGATGGACCAACTGAGTTCCCTTCGGACTTTATAGAGGGAGCACTGGCACGCATGGGATATGTAGGACCCATGAGAGGACGTCAGTTCCTCAAAGCTCTAGTGTTCGGAGAATGGAGATTCTTATGGCATGTCCTGGTTACAGTTTTTGGTCCCAAGAAGGGCGGATATGACGAGCTGAGCCCTTCCCTCTTATCGGCAGTACTGTCACTGGTTTATAACAAACCATACAGTTTTTCAGATTATATCTTTGGGGAAATCGTTCGACAAATCTTGGGGGGTGTTAGATCAGAGTTTATGATCTACCCGAGATTCTGCATGCTAATCATTCGAGCCAATATCCCTGATCTGCAGGTTGTTCAACCAGATATTCATGTGGATACTATTGGGCTCCGAGGCTATAACGCAATGTTTATGCAAACCTCGCGAAGATTTGAGATGCAGCCCCAGCTGACTGAGTTATTTGGCTCTTTGGTCGATCCTCACTATGAAGCGCCACCGAATAACGGTTGGATTGATGTTGATGTGGCTGCAACTGTACCTGAGCCACAAGAGCTGATTGAGGAGGTTTTGGATCAGGTAAACCAACCTGGGCCTCAGGTGGATCCTGTAGTTGCTGCACAGCTGGTGCAAGAGGTTTTGGTACAACATGATGATGCCACTTATCCGATCTTCAGAGATGTAGATCAATATTCGGCTGAGGGTCCGAGTACTTCTGGACTGACTCCATTTGCTGAGCCATCTGATGATGTTGGTCCATCGGGAAGAGATGGAGAAGCTGCTTCTGCTTCTGCTTCTGCTTCTGATTCTGAATCTGATGATGATGAGACTCGACCATCTGGGTCTGTCTCCGGGATTCCAGCCGGCATGATTCGTCAAGGGTCAAAGTTAATTATGGATCCGGCACTGAAGTTAAAAAGAAAAGCCGCTGAACAAGATCCTGACTTTGTTCTTGTTCACTCGCCCCCGCAAGCAGGCTAAACAAACAGCTTCAACCTCTGCAGCTCCTACACAATCACGTTCTACGCCCTCTGAGGCTGATATGATTGTTGCTTTGGTTCGCTGTCTTCGCATCCAACCACCAAGTCCAGCAGGGTTGCCGCTCGCCTTTTAACGGATGTAGCTACTGAGATAGCTAAGAAAATGCAACCTCCTGCTCCCACCACTACTGATGCTCCTTCAACCTCACCAAAGACTGATTCTGAACGCATTATCCACTTGGAGTCTAGGGTTCGAGAGTTAGAGGCTACCGCCAACATCTTGGCATCTCAAGTTATGTCCTTGTCTGAGAGTGTGACTGAACATAATAAAGCTTACTCATTGCTCATCAAGACCAATAGCAATTTGATAGATGATGTAGCTGACAAGCAACGGTAGATTGACAGACTTGATCGCTTGGTTACCAGCTTCCTGAAGGACAAGCCATCTCAGGGGGAAACATTACTCTATACAGAGTCCTGCAGAGAAGATGAGCTGGCAAAGAAGCGAAGAAATGATGAAGATGATGATCCCACGGCTCAGAAAGATAGTGAGCTGGCTGGTCCCTCAACGACAAGTCAGCAAGCTAATATTCAGGGGGAGTCAAGTGTTGGTGGTGAAGCTGATAAAGAAACAACTAGTGCTGGTGAAGCTGCTGAAGAAGGTGAAGCCTATTGAAACAACATTTTGTATTGTAATATAATTGTTTAATTAAGATTTTTGAACTTGAATGTGTAATACATTAATGTTTAAATTTTATAATTTATAAATGTTTGTATATTATAAGACTTTTGTAATCTTAGATTGATTATGATAATCGATGAAAGATTTATAAGTATATATAATGTATTTTAAATACACAAAGAAATTAATAAGGAAATTCTTAGATTGATTCAGGGCAATCGATGAAAGAATTTATAATATTAATTATTATTGATTAATAAGGAAATCCTTAGATCGATTGAGGGAAATCGATGAAAGGATTTATGATATTAATGATTACTTGTGTATGTATTTCTATAGGTCTGGAAATGTTAAACTTATCCGATTCTGAAGGCGATATGCCAGATGAAATAGATGAGGACATTGATTTTGACCTAGAAGGAGAGTTTGTGCCTCCTGAAGACTGGACTTCCAGTATTGATGTTGGGCTAGACGATGGTGTAGATCCTGATGCAAATATCGATGAACACATCGTAAGCCCATCAACAACGAAGGTGATTATTCAGGACGAAGATGGAGAAAGAGTTGTTGATTTAGATAAAAATCTAGATGAATCGACTAGTTCTGAATCTGAAGATGAGCTTCCTGAAAGACTCAGAAACAATCCCATGTTTAGACCTTTGAAAAGGAAAAAGCAAAAGATTGGGATGTCTGAGGTGGATATTACTAGAAGAAAGTACCGAGAAAAGGAATCATTGGATGGTACTTTGACTCTGATCTGAAACTTTTTGCTATCAAAAGGTTTGACGGTGTTCAATATTTTGATAAAAAGCTTAAAGTCTTCAGCTCTCTTCCTCGATTTGAAATCCGAGACTTGGCACACTTAGAATTGATAAATCCCGGTAATGATCCTTATGCAAACTATGTTGAGAAAATCATTCGGACTGAGGGTAGATCAATGAAGTTTGAAAAGATAAAGCCAAGAGTCGAAAAAACGATCAAATTAAAGGAACGCAGTCAAAGAACTGGCAGAAGACTGAGGAAAAAGACTTATCCAGCTGTCAAGTGCGTACAACAAATACCACTGAAGACAATGCCACAGAACATTTTGGGAAATCTTATGAATTGGCATGTGGACTCAGTGACTGGTGAAGCTGTTATGGTTGAAGCTGATGATGAAGTTGAAGGAGGAGAACGAGTAATTTTGAAAGTCTATGACCATCGACACTTGATGAATCTGTCTAAGAAGGATCTGTTAAAGTTAAACGAAAACAGGATCTTAACGACTGAAGCATGGGATGATCTTGCACGAGATTATCAAATGATGGTGAAGACTTGTGTTAAAATGAAGATACATATGGGCAGTAAAATTTACAAGTAAAAACCAAAGACAAAGATGAAGATAACGACGCTAGAGCTATTGTCAAGGGGGAGTCTGTTGGGACATGTTTTGTGACAACAGATCTAGCTTGTAATAGGACTGGTGTAATTATTATCAAGTTTGTACATTGGTTTAGAGTTGTAAATATAAGATATTAGTTTGTTATTATTATCTGTTAAATATGATAATATTAGACAAGTAACGAATACGAATTAAAGTCTGAATTGCAAAGTGAGATCTCAAGTCGCAAGTCATAAGACTTGCGAGATGAGATCTCAACTCGCAATGCCAAACTCAAGTCGCAGGTTTAAACCTGCGAGATGAGAATCTGGATTCGCAGACTGTCTATTGCGAGCTGAGATCTGGGCTCGCAGCTCATCTGGACTCGCAAGGCCCATGGGCTGCGAGTTGAGTCAACTCGCCAAGCTCATGGCCTGCGAGTTGAGTCGGATATAAATAAAATACTTGAGTTATGTTATTGGGATCCGTGCTTTACATCACTCTAAGCATTAATTACACACACACCTCGTTTTCAGTGTCCAGAGAATATTAATATATTAATAGGCTAGGTTTTGAAGGATTAACTTTTGTTAATTATCAAAACAAAGCCTTTAAGTATATAGATAAGTTATATAAACTTTAATCAATCGTATTGAGGGATTCCGCACCTCAATACTTTAAGATAACGTTGTTATCGAACCAAAATCTAGTGACTTACAAACTGACTTTCACATGTGGTACCGACGACTATCAAATGTGTTACCAGTTTTCACAATCCACCAGAAAATGAAAAAAAAAATAATCATCTAAAGTAGTCATGTGAGATGTCTAATCGAAAAGGAAAAATGTTAATTTTTTATGATTTAATTTTTATAATTTTTAAATTAGCCGTTTTTAAGATATTTAATTTTTAAAAATGTGGAGTTTTGTTATCTTGATAAAAATAAATAGTTGAGATTGATTTTTTCTATTCTTATAAAATTTCTCATTCTTATTTGAACTTAATTATGTCAAGTTTTATTGGTACAAAAATAAAAATGTAACTAATATGATATTAAGTTTGATAAAAATAAAAGAAACAAAATTGTGATATCTAGCAATTTATATTTTGTTGGTGGGAGGGTGGTGGTTGGGAAATAGTAATGGAAATGGACCCCTCGATCAGATATGAGTATTGCTTTTTCTAACGCTTGAAAGTGCGCTACTTAAAATTCCGTTACTCTCATAAGTGATAACTCGCCATGCTGTCATCCAACCATTATTCACTAAGCATGCACATTGCTTTTTCTATATATACTAGTAAATCTATAGGACGGTCACGTTAAGAAAGGTCAGTGTAAATTTTTTAAAATAATATAACATGTATATTGTTTTAAAATTCGTCTTTTATCAAAACAAAAATACACTATTATAAAATGACAACATATAATCAATTAAAAAGTTTATCTAAATAAAATTCTAAACAAACACACTATAAAATTACACTTAATCAAACTTGTAATAACATCAAAAATCTTTCACGAGAAAATAATTGTTATGTTTTCTTTTTTTCATTTTTAATTGAGAGTACATACTTCTTTTGTTAATTCAATTCTAAATGTCTTGTAGCATTTTCTTTAAAAACTAATATTGTACTTTTTTCATCATTTGTTTTTAATATCGTGTAATATTATACAAAGTTTAACTAGTATAAATTGGGTGTTACTTTTTCTAAAGTAAAAAGATTAGAATGTTTTGAGAAATTTAGGTGCTACCTTTTAAAGAGTGAACAAATATGTTCAGAAAGAGTAATTTGATTGTGCATCTGACAATTCATTTTCTTTTGACAATTTAAACGTAAATATAAATTGAAAAAGTGAAAGAGTTTGCAAAATGATAATCAAAAGAAGATTCAGATAAAAGTTTTAAAAACTGCATATCTAAAATATCCTTACCTTTTTCCTTTTTATATAAAACTAAAACTAATATAAAAGATTTTTATATTTATTTTCTTGATTTTTTCCTATGAAAAAATTTGGGATCATTTCAAACTTTGTTTCGTTGATATAACATTGAAATAGTAAATATTATCTTTAAACAAATAATAAATAGCATTTGATAATTTATATTGTCACATCTCTGGCTTTATCTTATGATAGATAGCTTCCATGTGCAATCAATTAGACATATTTATATTATTGAATGGAGCTTCTTGTATTTATGTGTTTTATTTTTAAAATTTTAATTAAATAATTGGCCTTAAGGTTGATAAGTACGGATGAGACTCTGGACCCACACGGAAGTTTACTCCGAATTTGACTTATCTGGTTATTAAACTGCGGAACTGCACCGACTTGAGTTCCTTTTCTGTGACTTTTGCTCCTCCCCTTTAACTTTGACTGATTTGCCAAAGCGATCCTCAAGGTTTCTACTTTTTCGTCGAAGTCCCTTTGAAAAAAAAAAGTCATAAACTGAAAAATATAATTGCCTACCTTTCACAGTTTGTAGATTCTAAGGTTGCATTTGGTTCACGGAATTGATTGGAATTTGATGGAATTGGAATTGAGATTTCATTCCTTATTTGTTTGGTTGAAAAATTTATAAAGTTAATTTCCATCAAATTTCTTTCACTAAAGGAATTGAAATTTCCTTTTCTTTGATAAATTTCAATTCCTTCAAAAAAATTCCGCGAACCAAACGCAACCTAAAAGTATATTTTTAATTTGGAATAGTGATCCGTAATTTTCATTTAACGCAAATTTACTAATGTCAGTGTTAATTATAAAGTTAGTGCTTAAACTGATATGTATTTCTCAAACTTATGCGCATTTCTTATGGAAATAACAAATTTAAATGAAAGTTGTCTTGAAAAATATATTACTAGAACTAAACAACAAAATAAAATGTAATTTCACAAACACAGAGTAATTAAGATAAAGAATCCATTACTGTAATTGATAAAAGCAAAACTATCACAATTAGAGATAAAGGAAACACTTCAATCTACTATTATAATTGATGAAGTTTCCACCACAATTATACATAAAGGAAATGAAGATTTAAAGATTTCACCACGATATTTGATAAAGGAAAAGCCCCCACAAATACTGATAAAGAAATCACTCATAACCACCAAGATCAAAGATCTATAAAGGTAAACAGAGATTTTAAGAAAAACAGAGATGCTCTATTCAATATCATTTAAAATCAAGTCTCTGTTTTTCATTACAAGAGCTCTCAATTTATAAATAAAACCTAGCATCTATCTCTAGACAAAACATGACGAAAGAACAAACAAACGAAAATGAGACAAACACTAACAAACTAGCCTGTAAGGAGAAAGACAAGATCTGACAAAAGTCTGCCAAAAGTGTAATTTCCTGCAAAATTCCATTATGCTCCACCTATGATAAAACGTCGCAAATGACAATAAGGAATCCTCATCGAGCAACCTTCTTCTTCTAAAACAACCACACACACATGTTAAGCACCTGAGTTGGTCTGGTTATTGAGAGCATAAGTAATCTAAATCACCTCAAAGAATCTTTTCCTGAAGAAAATCGTCCGCAGCTAGACGCATCACAGTCCTCTCAAAGCTTGTTAACATCTAGGTGCATCAGAGTCCTCTTAAAGTTTGTTGACAGCTAGATACATCAGAGTCCTCTTAAAGATGATTGACAGTTAGCTACATCTGATTCCTCTCAAAGTTGGTTGATAACTAGGTATATCATAGTCCTCTTAAAGCTGATTAATAGCTAGGTGCATCAGATTTCTCTTAAAGTTGGTTGACAGCTAAGCGCATTAGAGTCCTCTTAAATTTGGTTGATAGCTAAGTGCACCAAATTCCTCTGAAAATTGATTGGCAACTAGGTGCATCAGACTCCTCTTAAAGTTGGTTGAACTTGAACTCCAGATCTAGGTGAACTAGAACTCTCTGAGCTGGTTGAAAATCCAAACCTGATTGGTCAACATTGAAATCCAAAGATGGTTGAACTTGAACTCCAAATTTGGTTGGTTCTTGAAAACCCAAGCTGGTTTGCTAGCGTTAAAATCCAAAGCTTAATTGGACTACTCATCTATCATGCTTGCTAGTTGGACCATTCACTGATCATGCTCTAAGATGTTTGGCCTTCATTTCTTCAAAGTTGGTTTGCCTTTAGCGATCAAAACTTTATTTTAGAAAAAACACTCCAAAACAACTATCTAATATGAGTATATTATATTCTAATCAAAACCCAAACTAGAGGACCTCAAACCACTTCATCATGATTCTGGTGGACGCCAAAGCTACCCACATAGAACTAAGACCCTTGTATAGAGCATGGGATAGTTTCCGGGCTGGCTACATCTAACTCTTTTGTTGGGAACTATAAAGCATTGAAGCTGATATATTTATGAAAGTTCCTTCCAAACTAGAAGATAGTTGTTGAATAAACATGGCTCGATTTTGTGTCCAAATGAATCCAAGTTTTCCAATCAAATTTTTATTTTAATGGCAAAGGTTTACTTATTTTACGCCTAACATTATGTAAGTTAGTTAATATTAACGCTACCTGTGTTATCCACTTTTAACATTTTGATAACTAGTACCATAATTGGTCTATGCTAGTTTTAATATAGCAATCTTTATTCAGTTTATTGATTAACTAAAGGTTAATAAATCACGGATGTACCAACGGACTTCTGGTCCAATGGTATGGAGGTTTTACCCTCCTAGGTAAGGTCTCAAGTTCGAACCTTGTCTAGGGCGATAAGGGGTTTCCTCCCGCGTGTGTAAAGGGAAGGGTGTCATTGCCTTCTAGGCTGGACCCAACCTGGTTGTGTGAGCTCGCTACGCCTTCTAGACTAGGGACCATGTAGCCACAATTGCCGTTCCAAAAAAAAAAAAGAAATCACAGATGTCTTTAAATTTACGGAAGTCATGGGTAAAAGAATGTTAACCACTAAAATGTGACCCCCTATAACATAAAGCTAGATCATAGTTATGAAATATACTACAAAAATTAACTAAGGTTTTTTTATAGCTCAATCGTCTTCGACAATCAGATCCATCTCTTTTTCGTTTTTTCATTTATTAATCGATAATTAAACTTTATATTTAATACACGTACTATAAACACATACATACATTTTTGAGGCACTTATATGTTATAAATTACGGTGGAACAAACTATTAACAACAATCAATTGTTAGCAAAAAGAAACATAAATGACACTCGCATAATCGATGTCACACCCACAAACAGTAAAAGGATATGTAATTGCAAACCTACAAATTAAACCAAGTAACAAGATAAATAACTCGAACAATACAACACATAGATATAATGAGGTTATGTCCGATCTCCGATCATCGAGATCGGTTTAGTCTACGGGAGTCAAGCCAAAGATATAATTTTCGTGGCTTAGAGTTATAAATACATCAGGGTTGTATTTATAGGATAAACTTAACTTAGAGAATAAGAAATAACATATACCCCTGGCCGACTGGACTTCTTGCGGCAACCACCACTCGTCACATGTGGCGCAATGACACCCTCCGACACATTGGATCTCCCTTTCTTTAGCAAACTTTATTTCTTCGTTAAGCTTCACAATCCTAAATCTATAAATCAGAAGCTTTTGACGGTCACCTTTCCCACTCCAAGACCGCCTATAATAAGTTAATGTAACAATTCAAGTAAATAACAAGACGATAAGATTGTATTAAAATCTTAAAGTGACAAAGAAACATTTATCAGTCATCACATTTGGTACATACAAAAATTGAACATGCAATAACTACTGCTTTAACGTTTATTTGGGAAAGGATGGATATATATATAGTGTTACTCTGTATTTCAAATTAATAGTCCGTTGCTTTAATGTTTATTTGAGAAAGGATGACTATAGTGTTACTCTCTATTTCAAATTAATAGTCCATTGCTTTAATGTTTATTTGAGAAATGATGAATATATATATATATATATATATGTATGTTACTTTCTATTGCAAATTAATAATCCATATTTTCTTATTTGAATGTTTTAAAATAATTGTTCATTTTTAATTTTAATTAATCAAATAATTTAAGTGAATAAGAATGAAATTTGATTAATTAATAGTTTAATCATATTACTTTTAATAGACCGTGTATAATTGTCTAGTGAACAATTATATTGGAACGAAAGAAATAGTTAGTGTATTAAAATCCTTGAAAATCGGATTCGGAGAAATATTCCAGTTTTAACGATTCATTCACTGTATCTAGGACAAGAAATAAAACTCATTGAAATAATAATAGTGTATGCAATTATTAAAAGTAGTAGGTACAAGTGACATAGCTTAATCAGCTGAGTACTTGTTCTTTATTATACAGGAGTAGTGACCTCTAGTTTACAGTGTTTTGGATAGTGTTTTAGAATGTTATTGCTAAACAATTGAGAGTGGAAACATTATTCTGACAATGTTCTAGACTTTATTTTGGATTTTCTCTTAGAATGAATATTTATAGATGAGAATGAGTGTTTTGAAGTGTTTAAAATGTTTCAAGTGTGGTATTTTTAAATTTAAAATAAGTTTTGAGAAACAACGATAAAAAAATAGTAGTTGAATTTTTTTGTTTTTTATTTTAACAATAATATACCATTAAAAAAAAGATCATTGATTCGTGATGCGCTAAACTTTAACTTTTTTCTATTGCATGGGGTAAACTTTTAAAAGTTCTATTGTATGATGTAAACTTGCTAAAATCTCTATTGTATGTTGTGTGTCATTTGAAACCGAGAATTGGATGACGTGTAACTGGTTATGCTTATTTGGCAGGTAAGTCAGGGTCCACGTAGAAGGCTACGTCGATATTCTGACTTGATAATTGATTCGTGATGTGTTAAACTTTAACTTTTTTCTATTGTATGGGGTAAACTTTTAAAAGTTCTATTGTATGATGTAAACCTGCTAAAATCTCTATTGTATGTTGTATGTCATTTGAAATTGGGAATTGGATGACATGTAACCGGAAATTTGTATTCGTGCTTTTTGTGTAGACATCTCGAATTTGTGGGTGTGATGGTGCACATTTGACTCTTATCTATTTAAAAAGATTTTATTTTGGATTAAAGTTATTAAATTCCATGATTTTGGATTAAAGTTCTTTTATAATTATATACTTCACATCAAATCATTTCAATTCTAGCAATCAAATAAGTAATCTTTTCCTTATACGGAATATCTAGCAATCAAAGAAATAAATAATTATAAGAAGAAGATGACAGACAAGCAATTCAAGAACATTAATAAATTTTCACGAGCTTCTGTTTTTGACAAAATGATTAAAAGGTAACATCAATACGAGTCGGGTAAAACCCGTTTAAAACTGGATTAAATGGGTATATGAAAAGGTGATGTGTTTTGCCACGTAGTATGAAAAACTGATGTATTAAAATTTTATCGGCTACCTGTTGTTCAAGTGACAAAGAACACACAATAAAGGTTTTAGAAGATTACATCATATAATAGAACTTTTAAAAGTTTATCACATACAATAGAAAAAAGTTAAAGTTTAGCACATCACAAATTAATTAACTCTTAAGAAAATAATAAGTAAATACATATGCTAGACAATGTTCGGGATGAAGAGTGACGACACATCGTTTAACGACGTTCGCGACGAAAAATGCAGACGAGACGTGGCCCTCTTCATACACTCTTAGGTGTGAACCAAATGGTAATACTAGGGTACTTTTCACACTCACTTACTAAGTATAGATTAATTAAGCGATCACGTAAAATGGCACCAAATGTAATCACGATTCTCGGAAGTGGTAGTCATGTGTCATAACACCTATATAAGGAACTTGTTTAATTATTATGTAGGGATAATATATGAACGGAACTAGGACTAAATTTCTATGTTAAGATTATTATGTATTCATAAAAATAATTTATAAGTTATTTGACTATGTATTTGTACTCGTTTTATATCACTTGTGACCAACGTAATAATAAATATTTGTTTAAAATCTGTAAATTTATATAAACACTTTTAGTTTTAACAAAATTAAAATAATAAATATAAGTTATCTATAAAATTATATAATACATTTGAAATATAAGGTTAAGTTCAAATGAGAATAAAAATTTTAGTGAGAATGAATGAATGAATCATAACCATCCATTTTGCAAAACTCAATTTTTCCCCCAACTTAAATATCTCACAAACGGCTAATCAAAAAATTATAACAATTGCATCATAAAAATCAGCGTTCTTTTCCCTACGATTAGACATCTCTCATGATATACTTTTAACGAAATTGTTTTTTGTTTTTTTTTTTTTGTTGAAAACCGGTAACACATGTGTTATAATTGGTAACACATGTGTTACCAGCAACTAACACATGTGTTACCAACAGCTAACACCTGTGTTACCGCAACTAACACGTATGTTACCACCGACTAACACATGCGTTACGAAAACTAACACATATGTTACCAGCAAGTAACACATGTGTTACCAGTTTTTGAAACCCACAAAAAAAAAAAAATATTCGTCGAAAGTATATCTTGTGAGATGTCTAATCGAAGAGAAAAAAATGCCGATTTTTATGGTGCAATTGTTATATTATTTTTGACTAGCCGTTTGTAAGATATTCAATTTTTAAAAATGTTAGGGGTATTATTATCTTGATGAAATGGATGACTAAGATTGATCTCATAAAAAATTTCATTCTCATTTGAACTTAATTTTTGAAATATATTTTTAAGATACATATGAAAAATTTCGAAAAAAATATAACTTTTGAATCATTAATAGTTACGGAACTTGTAAACTATGAACATAAAGGTTGAAATTAGACGAATGAGTTAGCAAATGCCAAAGGCGGTTTGTCTATATTACGGAGTTAAATTATGCCTCTAAAGGCTTTAAATGTTAACTTTTCTCAAATTTTATACGTATTGTAAGTTTTAAAAAATAAAAAGCCAACTCTTAAATGCGTTTTTAATGGAATTCTATATTTACACTTTTGTTCACATGTTTAATTTTATTGTTTTGTTGTTAATTTCTATATTCGAGTAATTCAATATTTTAACGTATATTATGCTTAATATCAAAATACAAAAAAAACAAAACAAAAGTAAAAAAAATAATCAAAGTTAAATCTCTAGACTCAAAAAACGACTTCACAATTTACAACATGCCTATTAAGAACTCGAAACTCGACAATCGCAACTCGCGATTCGACCATCAAATTTGTAATAACATACTATGATATATTTAATTTTGAGTTACTTGTTACAACTTTTTTTGAAAAACAGTTAAAAAATGATTTTTCAATTTATAAAACAGTATTATTAGTACGTTGATTTTTAAACTCTTTTAGATAATGAAGTCATCCGGTCTGACACCTCATGCTTCACTTCAATAGTGAAAGTTCTTGTTTATGTGCCATTGCTTATTTAAGAAACCATTCAACAAATCATTATATTTTTTAAATCAAGTATAATAATGTTTAATGTATTAATTAAATGGTAATTGTTCTATTTTGTTACAGTTTTGTGACAGTGTTATTATTACTCTGTATTTATTTTTTTAAATTGTGTTGCTGATTCCAACCGTCTCTATTGCATACTACACGAAAAAGAATGTTATAATAACGAAAAAAACATTTTAGAAAATGGAAAAAATAAAAAAATCAAAATGTAAAATAAAAAAAAACAAAACAGAAAAAAGCAGAAAAACATAAAAATAAGAAAAAAAATGTAAAAAGACGAGAAAAGATCTAAAAATGAAAATAAAAAGTAAATAAATTAAATTAGAAAACGAAATTTAAAAAAAAAGATAAAAAAATAAAAAGTGAAGAAATAAAAAAGAAGAAAAAATTGAGAAAAATAGAAAAAAAATAAAAAAAACATTTATTTCATTCTCATGATCTTCTCTAAAAAAATACCCTTTCTCTCGTAAACAACATTCTAAAATTAAATACATTAAATTGCAGTAGTATCATTATTTTCTGTTTCTATTAAATTGCTTTTACTTCAAAAAAGTGTCTCTCGCGAGCGAGAACCGAGCAACCCGTACTAAATTTTAAAGTTTAAATTTATATTAATTTCGAAAAAAAAAACAGAAACCGAAATCAAAACTTTTTCGTCATCTTCCACCCCATTCATTCTCTTTATCTCTCTCTGTAAAAAAAAGAAAAACAAAAAACCCTCCATTTCTCTCTCTCTCTCTCTATAATTCTATATCTATCTGTATCTATATCTCTCTCTTACACACACACTTCACTTACTGAAATACACACAGTCTTCTGCATTATTTGTTTTAATGGCGGATTCAACAAAATACATTCCAATTAATGGAAGAAATTTAGTTTCACACTTGAAATTAAAAAACATATTTTCATTCAGAACCAAGAAAACAAAAGCTTTTGTTTATGTATTTGTTTCTATTTTCGTTGCTGTTACTTTTTTATTAGCATTTAATCCTTCCCCTGATCCTGCATCTCCATTGTTTTCCAATATTTTCACTGCTAAAACCATTAGTACAACTATCAAAGCTAATGGTACAACATCTTCATCATCTCAATTTTCTAATATTTATTCTTACTTTTTTCCTTCGAATTCTTCCGGAATCACACAAAGTGGAAATGATACTGTTACAAGATCTCAAACAGTGAATCTTGATGAACAAAATGTGATTAATGATCAGTCAATTAGTCAAAATCAACCTCAAATTAATGTTCCAGAAGAATCCAACCAGACAGCAAAAATCGTGCCAAATTTAGCAACGGGATCAGTGACGAGAAATGTTACTGAAAATGGGGTGGAATCAATTCCAAAACCTCAGGATTCAGTGCCGGTTCCTTTGGAGAATGGTGGGCCCAGTCAAAGAATTGAAGAAAAAAATAGGGGAAATAATGTTAGTTCTATTTTAGGAAAGAAACAGGGGAAAGATGATGGAAAGAAACAGGGGATTGATGATTTAGTGAAGAATATAGTGAATTGTGATATGTTTGATGGAGGATGGGTAAGAGATGATTCATATCCGTTGTATAAACCTGGTTCTTGTTCATTGATTGATGAACAATTTAATTGTTTCTCAAATGGTAGGCCTGATTTAGGGTTTCAACAGTACAAGTGGAAGCCTAAAGCTTGCACTTTACCAAGGTATGTTTTATTTTTTACAATTTTAGTTTCTCGGTAACTTTTGATTATGATGTATAATCTATCTATTGATCATGAAGTTGTTTAGTTAAATGTGTAAAAGTCAAAATGCTGTTTGGTTTGACAGAAATTAGTATCTAATTATTAGTTTTACTTGAGGGTTTTACTGAAATTTTGGATACTTTGGTGAATATTTGAATGATTATGAACTTGTTTGAACATGTATAGGTTGGATGGAAGCAAAATGTTACAAATGTTGAGAGGAAAGCGATTGGTTTTCGTTGGCGATTCTTTAAATAGAAACATGTGGGAATCGTTAATTTGCATCTTACGAAACTCTGTTAAAGATCAAACTGAGGTTTATGAAGCCTCAGGAAGGCATAATTTCAGATCAGAACCTTCTTATGCTTTTATATTTAAGGTATATAAAAGTTTCTTTTATGATTATTGATAGATGCTTAAATTTTGATCATTCACAAAGCTTTTTTCTAGAACTTTTCTTAATTTCCTGTTTTTAATGTATCAATTATCAGGATTATAATTGCACAGTTGAGTTCTTTGTGGCACCATTCTTGGTTCAAGAATGGGAAGCCAAAGACAAAAATGGAACAAAAAAGGAGACCCTTCGGCTCGATTTGATCAGTAGCTCAGCTTATCAGTACCAAACTGCGGATGTGGTTGTCTTCAACACCGGGCATTGGTGGACTCATGACAAGACTTCCAAAGGGTAATCTTCATAACGAATTTTTATAGAGTGAAGACTAAAAAGGATCAACTTTTGTTGTATTGTTGATTGTTATGAAATCTGCAGGCAAGATTACTATCAAGAAGGTGGACATGTATATAGCGAGCTTAACGTTTTAGAAGCCTTTCGTAAAGCTATGACCACATGGGGAATGTGGGTTGATGCTAATATTAACCCCACAAAAACTTCCGTCTTTTTCCGAGGTTATTCTGCATCTCATTTCGGGTAAATATAATATAATATTCTTTTTGTCTCAAAATTATTGTCCACGTTCATATGAATTTGCAAAGAGTTTGTTTTCTTGATCGAAACTAAAGAAAGCAATTTCCACATATTTACTTGTGCAAGTTTCATATTATTTTAATTGGCATTTAAAAAATTGTATTTTCGTGTATGGATAGTTAATCCAAAATTGGGTATCCTATCCAAACAATGATTGTTATTATCTTTGTCATTTGTTTCTTAGACAAAAAGAAGCACCCACATTTTCATCAACAAAGTGCCGTAAATTCATCTAATGTTGTATCGACGTGCCATCTACATGATCTGTAACGACGTATATAATGATGTGAAATATACATTAACATTTTTGTCTTTTTCTTTTTGGACAGCGGAGGTCAGTGGAATTCAGGAGGAGCATGTGACCATGAGATCGAGCCCATTAAGAACACCACTTACCTTACCCAGTATCCCGACAAGATGACAGTTTTGGAGAATGTTTTCAAAGGAATGAAAACTCGAGTGTCGTATCTAAACATCACAAGACTAACAGATTTTCGAAAAGATGGCCACCCTTCAATCTACAGGAAACAACATTACACAGAAGAGGAAATAAAATCACCACTACATTTTCAAGATTGCAGCCATTGGTGTTTACCTGGTGTTCCTGATGCATGGAATGAAATCCTTTATGCTCAACTTTTGGTCAAACAATACCAAAGTCAACTGCCATTGTGAATTACACTTTTTCTTTTTTTTAATATAGGAAACTAGAATACAAATAAGTACAATCAATTTTTTAGTTTTTGGTTTACAGATTTACTGTTAATATTTGTAAAGAGAAGGAAGCTTTGATGATTATTATAAAAAACAATAGTTGGTTCTTTAATTGTTCAATGAGATAATTATGTGTGGTTTCAAAGTAATTTGAATTTTTTAAATATTTTTCTGTTGTTGAATCATCTGAAAAATAAAGTAATGGTTCAATGTGATTGTTCTTCACTTCTTTCGCATAATCTGGACTAACATCATACAGTATTAAACATGGTAATGTACAGTAGCTGGTCATGAATATTAATTGATTTTCTTTATATTTAGGTTTAGTTTGAGTCTATTGTATATTCGGAACACCTAATCTTATTTTGAAGTTATTTATCACCTATCCTATAACTTTTAAGTTCTTATATAATTAATGGTGTAATAAATAAGTGTTTAATCTTTATTATTATTACTTATCTTTATACTTATGTTATAAACAATCTATAATAATAATAATAAACTTGCACCAATTTTTTCATATGACATGCCACTATTTTATTATAGGTATTGTCCTAAAGTACTTATAACTTGCACCAATTTTTTCAAATGTTTCTTCATTTTTCATAAATTACAAATTCATGTGAAATAATATGTTCTAATCGTTTTATAACAATAAAATTTCAGTAAACGAATTATAACGTGTGCGTGACTTTTTAGTGGAGCAAATGATTAAGTTTTGTTGATTAAACAAATTTATTGAATATCACAATAGATTATTCTAATGGTGGGTGTTTGTTAATCATATAAGGTTAGATGTATAATGGTCACTGTGATATTATCTTAGTAAAAAATATAACAATAGAGAAATATGACTATAAAGTGTTTTAGATGTGTATATTTGGATAATATAATATCTAACTTGGTCTTAATATTTTGTTATAAAATTTCTTAACTATGTCTAAAGTCATCAAATAAACAGATAATAATTAAAATTGTGACCATGTCAAAAGATGGTTAGCAACAAGTAATTGACAATTGATAGTTAAGAAGACCCGTGCATCACACGAGCCAAAAATACTAGTTTATAGGAAAAATCACTAATTACGTCCTTTAATCAAACATTTATTACAAAGTAATACTTTGATTTATGTTTTTAACAAATTAATCTACTTTTCGTGTTCATATAGGAGCTCACGATGCTAATTAATTTAAAATAAAAAATAGCTGTTAGAAAATAAGTCAAATATTTCCTAGTTATTTTTAATAAATTTTAAAGTAAAAATAAATAAAATTTTTTAGTATAATTCAACAAACGAATCAACAGTTGATGTGACCTGTGTCTTTGACGTGCACCATACGCACCTATGTAGAATTTTATTTAAAAGAAAAAATAAAAGAACGCCCGTATTATATTTTTTACAATCAACAATGCTCAAAACTTAACTTTTACGATTAAAAATTTGTTATACGGCGCTCATGTTATTTTCAATGGTGCTCATGTCAACACGTGACGTGACCAACTTTAGGCAAACAAATAAGATATACAACGATTTGACCACCAAAATATTTTCATCCATTATTTACTTTTATATTATGTAAAATATTAGTATTATGATCAAATAAAATAAAACGATAATTGTGTGTAAAAGTATCAATATGTACTTGACATAATATTCTCTCAAACTAGTACTTAAAAAATGTAAAAAATAACATACGGATATTGTTACGTTTTATTCATATTAACAACTATTTTATGGCAGCGAAACATATTAAGTTCTTGTTAATATGTTCAAACTAAAACCTACAATGATCTATGTTCATTCTATTGTTGTAACGAAAAGAAGGATTAGAAATAAATATCTCTCTATTAGCTAAAGATCTCCTTACTTGAAGTCTTTTTCTTGCCACTTTGATTTAAATGCAAGGATCCAAACTAGAATCTCTCTAATGAAATCACACCCAAAACAACATTTAGATTACCTGGTATAACTTCTAACCTTGATTGATTAAACAAAACCCTAGAGAAAGATGGAATAAATCAAAACTAAAAGAGGGGAGGGAGAGGCAATGGCCTCAAGGGGAGAAAGAAAAAGAAGGAATGAGCGATTAGAGTTTTCACCCTAAGCCTCTATTTATAGAGAATAAAATTAGAATCCTAGTTGGGATAGAATTCATATTCCTTCATTTTTATATTAACCCCTTGGACTTTTTTCCAAATTAAATTAAACTATTAATTAATGACAATGTAGTCCCTTAAGTAATCATTAGGTTGTATTTTAAGGGCAAGTCAAAAGGATCCTATTATTATATCAAATTTTACCGACTCATTTGATGACCATGGACACTATATCCAACAGATACGTGATTTGTTATTGGTATCGGTGAGTAATCTAGCCCTCACAGTTGATAATAATTCGTTTCTTATAGTAAAACTAATTAAAAGGTATTTAACTTATTTTTTAATGGTTATTTTTCTACTTTAAATTCATTAGCATCATGAGCTTCTATATGAATGCGAAACAGTAAATTAGTTTGTTAAAAAACTTGATCAAAGGACATAATTAGTAATTTTCCTTTATTTATAACAAATTTTTTTGAAGTAAAATAAGAATATTTAACTTGTTATACAACTAAATAATCATTTTAGGTTTACTTTTTTTATATGCGGTTAATAGTCGCGACTTTTGAAAACATAAAATATTGTTACTTCTTTTCCTACAAAACAAGAGACCTATCGGTGTGTAAGAGCATCTTAAATGAGAAAAGTTCTCTAAAGCTTTTTTAACGCCAAATAAATTGTTATGAATAAGTTTTTGAAATGAGAAAATTACCTACATAACCCATTCAAACTTAAAAATACCAAAACAGACAGTGTCAGACAAGATTTTTAAATTTAAACCATAAAATCGCCGAAATTCTAAAAACCACCCGGCGATCTAGGCGATCAGCTAGGGACCAATAATATATCGCCACGTGTCTTCTCCCAATAGGTGGCTAAAAAAGTCAAATAAAGTAGGTTTTTATCGGGTAACGTAATAGCCGAAACTCAAAATAGCCCGGCAATCCGGGCGACTTTCAAAAATCGACACGTGTCCATGAACACATAGTCAAAGGACAATTGCATTTCGGAGATTTAGATCCGGCGATTCCGGCAATTTACTTTGTCTAATCAAAAATTGACACGTGTCCTTGAACACCATTGCATTTTGGAGATTTAGATCCGGCGATTTACTTTGTTTAATCAAAAATCGACATGTGTCCCTGAACACCATTGCATTTCGGCGACTTAGATCCGGCGATTCCGGCGATTTACTTTGTCTAATCAAAAGTCGACACGTGTCCCTGAACACCATTGCATTTCGGCGATTTAGATTCGGCGATTCCGACGATTTTGTTGAATTCTCGAATTTCATGAAATCAGACAATTTTATTTAGTGGGTTATACTAAATCATCGGGATCGTCGATTGGGTTTTATAATTGCGGCAATTTAAGTGTCTATTTTTTATAATACTTTATGACAAAGTGTATTTTTGAATTAAATAATTTGAATGAGTTATTTGGGTAATTTTCTCTTTTAAGACTTTCTTTTAACTCAAGTTAAGAAAACCTATTGAAATCTATTTTTCTATAAAACTTACACTCATAAACCTATGAAAAAAATCTTTATGTGAAAATTTTAATAAATCTCAAGCTTTTGATAATTTTTTTTCAATAAAAGAAAGTATTTAAATCTTTTTTGTATAAAGAAATTCAGAGAAAACCTTAATTGAAGATCTGGAGATGCTCTAAAAGAGCTACGGACTAGGATTTTTCGGTACTGCCTCCCTCATAATTTTATGTTATATTGTTTTTGTTTATTTTAAAAATATTTTCTACTTAAAAATTACTATAAAAAATTATTAAAGTAGCTCATCTTCCAACTTTTCTAATCAAATATGCTTTAAATATAAAGATAAAGTTGAGATTTAATTAACCTATTTTAAATCGAATATTTTAGTTAATATATATTATTTTTAGGATACAATGAGTATTAAATTTGGTTTATGAATGACATGTTTTGTAAATTATTGTATATTTGAACTAATACTTTGTGGACATTAAGGGTTTGTTTGGTGAAGTAGTTGTAGACTGTAGCTATAATTGTAGGTTTTGAATTTTTCATGAAATGTTACTTTTAGTAGCTTTGAGATTTTAAACTTTTTATTGGTAACTAAAGTTACAACTTGTACATAATTAACAAGACTTTTATTTTTCATAAAAATTATTTTTCACGAATTAAAAGATAAAGCTTCTAAAAGCAAAAAACTCATACCAAACATGTTCTAATTTCTTATGATCTAGTACTAGTATTTATTCATGGTTTAAGGTTTTAATGACATTTCTTATTGATGTTAATTATCATTTTTCTTAACATTTTAATTTCAAAAAATTAATATATTCAATTAGATACATACTTAAAATAATGTTTACTCATGAAATTTTACATATTTATGAAATGGTTTGGAAATTCTCTCACTGACTTTAATTTTTTTCTGAATCCAGAGTCACGTTAATTGATCTTAAAAGACTTAGTAACATTCGAATATATGATTTTTTATATTACATGAATCGCAAATCTTTAACCCTTAGGTCTACATTTGTTAGTGTACTACTTATTTTAACAGCTTGTTAATGTGCCATAAGTTGCTTTTTGTGTATGCTTTAAAAGTTTGATTTCAAAATTGTTTCTTCACATGGGATGCATTATCATGTTCTTTTTTATTAATTATATGATTAAACTTTTTCAAAATATTATATTATAATTATTTCTTACAAGTTATAGCTATACAAATATATAGGGCCTGTTTGACACAAAGCTTTTTGGAGCTTAAAGCTTTTTGTTTTGAAAATTAAGCTCCTTTAAAATATAAGGCTTTGTTTGGATACACAAGCTTAAAGCTTTTAGTTTGAAGATTAAGCTCCTATTTTAAAAGCTACTCCAACTAGCTTTTAGGAGCTTTTTGATCATTTTACCCTTTGAAATTACAGCTACAGCTACTTTACCAAACACATTTTACAAATAAAGCTCCATTTTGTAGCTACAGCTACCAGCTTCAGCTTACAGCTAACAGCTACAGCTACCAGCTACAGCTACAAGCTACAGCTAATAGCTAATTTTGCCAAATATACTCATAACATAGAAACTTATAATAATTAATGATAGTATATTCTATATCACTGAACATTTGCCGTTTCATCAAAATCGCTATATCCATTTTAGACATACAAGTAAATAATTACGCAATTATCCTTCTTATAAAATGCTCGTACGTCTTACCAAATAAAAAAAATTATATTAGAGAAATAAAAATAACATAATAAAGATATTAATTATGAACATGTAAAGAAGAAGCAAGCTTAAATTAAATGGTTAAAAGTAGTGTCGGTCTCCGGTGAAACGTGGGTATGGGCCAAGTGTCGCCGACGAAACCACCACCACAACTTTCTAAACCCACATGTTCCCCGCATTTATTTTAATAAAATATCATATTCGTTATTTTAGACATTATATACAAATAAATTTATATATTTAGCCTTTAATACAAAACAATAAATAAGCCAATGATTTATAGAAATCATAATCATTGTTTTTCATGCAAATTTATATAGACATCGAATAGAATAGATGATAGATACGCTTTTTTATCCACAATTTCAACTTATTAAATCTTAGTTTGTATGGAATATCAAACATTGTATGTATTAAAGCATAGTAAAAACAATTTTAAATACCAAACTGCCTCCAACACTATATTTCGATTTATAGGTCCCAATATGTCTTGGAGTTCCAACTAATAGTTTGCCTAAAAATAATACATATATTTAAAAATAGTGTTAAATATGTCCGTTAGGACGACTAAAAATTATAACTTTATATGATAAAAACTTATAAAATATTAATATCAAAGTTTATATAATTTTAAGAAAATATATATATATATATATATAGTTGTTAATATATATATGAGAATTTCAAATAATTTACGAATCTCAAAGCATAGCTTTTGGAGTTTATATCCTCAAATGGTATAAAGTTAAAACCATGCAAAAAATCAAAAAAGTTATTTCTTTTCGGATAAAAATCACTAACACTTTATACTTATGTCAAATAAGGTAGTATATTTAGATCTATTCTCACAACCTTAAAAATTACGAATAGTAACAATCGATTAAAATGATATTATTTTCTTGCATTTCAGGCAACAACTTAAACTTCACCGATTCTTGAATAGAATCATTATGTAAATAAAAATAAATAAATAAATATTAAAAAAACCTAATTGTATAAATAAATACATGTGTTTTAGTGAATTTAAAAAATTTTCACATTTATATTGTAATACAACCTCTTCTTCCTATAGAATATATTATGTTGTCTCTTTACTTCTACTATAAGGAAGTTGACACCAATCGTGTAAAATTAATACACTTATTTTAGAGTATTGAGTTGATCTTCATAACGTTAATGATACTCATATTTTTGGTATATGAGTTATTTATGATATTAAGTAACAAAAATAATAATAATATCAACATACAATAAACATTAAATCCAAAAAATAAGAAGATGATATGGAGATATGTATCTATATACCTTGGCAATACAAAAGTGAATGTATGATAGGAAGGTTCAAAGTCGGTTTGTATATAGATGTGTAAGTTATTATATAAAAGTAGGGTTGTATCGAAATATAGATGGATGGTCAAAAGGTTTAAAGACACTTTATAAGTTGGACATATTACCATACTAAAAGCTATATTAAGCTATAAACTAATATAGTTAACCATGAATTAGTAACTTTAGGTGGGAGTGTCTTCTCCAAATATGTTATTTATAATGACTACCGACTCAAATGAGTTAATTGTTTATGTAATAGTTACAGATAACGGGTTTTAGCTACGATAGATTTTCAAGCATACAACACAAGCGTATAAGTAAATAGATGTACACAATCAAGATATATAGTTGCAATAAGTTACACATGTTTTTCACCCCTAAAACGTTAAAAACAGAATAAAGAGGTTGTGAAAAACTCTGGATTAAGTGCGAGCGTATGATTTAGATGTATTTCTGCGTGCTAGACATGTACGACTCCTACTTGCGTCCTACGAAAGATGAATGTTCTAATGAGATTTTATCTAATTTTTATAATCTAGTAATACTTAGTCAACTAATTAATTTACAAAGTGCCAATATATAGTTTGATTTTCTTTGTTATTCGATAACGTTAATGATTAATTTGCAAACATAATTGTGTAAACATATGAAGATTAGTTTCAAAAATTACAAAATTTTATTTTCATAATCTAATAATGGATATAAACTTTCTGTAAAAATTTGGAAATTTTTAGAATTGTATTTTATTTATTCTCAATTTATGTTCAAAATGTGGTTGAAATTCAAGTAAAACGGTAAATGATCATGAAAAATTATGAAATTTTTACCACCTCAGTTACTAGTTATTTTAAGAGTAGTGTAAAAATTTCAATTCATTTGAAATAATAGAACCTGGTTTTCCAATATTTTAAGATTGGAAGCACATAAATTAAAATAAATACTAAAAAGTATCCAAATGATATAATTTTTGTTGTGGGATGTTTTTTACTGACATAAACACCTCAGAAAAAGTTTCAATAAATTAGTGGCCTTGGGAACAATTTTTAAAGATTAAACACTCTGTTGTAGTAATAGTTTGATATTAAATTAAAGAAAATACTAATGGACTTGAAAATTTCAATTTTATTCTCCGTATCATAAGTTTATTGAGAAAAATAAAATTTCATTTTTGGTTCCGACTTTTTGACATATTTCACTATTGAAAAGTTTAACAATTTGGATATTTTGGCTTGGTGGAAAGAGTATGAAGCTCAATTTCTGATTATAGCCACTATGACCCGTAATCTATCAACTGTTCAAGCTTCTACAGTAGCTTCAGAGTCTGCTTTTTCAGCTAGTGGTCGAGTTATTTCATCAAGAAGAACCAAACTCACACATTTGTCGGTAGACGTTTGTTTTTGTTTGAAATACTATCTTGACGGTCTTGAACGGATACAAAACATTTAACCATTTGAAGGGGAAATGGTAAGGGTTGACCAAGAAATACGCGAGCAAGAGATTGAACCACGCAAGAGATTGCTTATGAAGAAGAGTTACTCAACATGGTGTATAAAGAAGACTAAATAAAGGACGACGATTCAAAGACTTTAATTAATGTTTTTAAGTTTGATGATAATTTATTCCCAAATATTAGTTTAAATAAAAATAAACAAGAAAATTGTTGGTGCACGTTTTGTGACAACAACTTCTAGTTTGTAATAGTTAGGTTTAGAAGTCATTTTGTTAATCATTGTAATCGTTAACTTAAGTTTTGTCTGTGTATTTTGTAGGTTCGTACGAACTTAGAATAGGTACGAATTTAGTAAGTTCGTACGAACTTAGAAAGTGCCTAGGTTCGTACGAACTTAGTAGGTTCGTACGAACTTAGTAGGTTCGTACGAACTTAGTTGCCTATTAATACACAAGTCCGAAAATAGGTTTAAGTGTGGTTTTTAGGGTTTAGGAACTGGGTTTTTGTGCTTAAGTTCGAATACTCTTTGTATGTTCGAATGTAACCTCGTTTACATTCAATAAAAGTGATATTTATACTCGTTTGTTATCGTTTATGTTTATGTGAGGATTCCGCACTCTTATAAACAAGATTACCCCGTAGATCCGAGCCCTAAGAGGACTCTCAAAAATTACCTCAAAAACGTTTTGGTACATTTTGTATTTTATTAGAATTGTATTTGGTTAGAAAGGACTTATCCGGCGGATAGGTCTACCATATCCGACGAATAGATCCTTTATCATCAACATGTGTTGGTCAGAAAGCACCTATCTGCCGGATAGGTGTGAATCAGACTGAAAAAGCTGGTTTGCATGGTTTTGAAACCTGTTTAACTCAAACCGGTTTGAGCCAAACTTGTTTGGTCTGGTTTGAAATTTCCCCGGCTAAAACCGATTTGAAACCGTATCGTTTTGGGCCAAATCAATTTTGACCGGCGTTGATTCAAACCGATTTGATTTCTAAACCGATTCGCTTTGGGCCCCAAATCGATTCTCCCACCTCTACCAGGATCTACTTAAAATATTTAAAATTTTACCGTCAGTAAGTAGTAATTTAGTATGTCAATGCTACAATTTAGATTAGGCCTAATTAAAGGCCCAAACATAAATTAAAGAATAGCTTTATTCATTTACGCAATTAAACCTGTACGTCCAAATAAAATTTGACAGTTTCTATAAGCTCATTGATTATCTGTATGACCACGTTACACTTTGGGTTAGACTACTCATTGGCCTATTACTAAGATTAAAAAAGGGAGCCACATTTATTAACTTTCTATTTATGTATTTTATTTTATTTTTACAAAAATCAAAAATAAATTTATTAGATGAAAGACCTATTTGAGTTAATAAATGTGGAGAAAGTGCTATAAACAACGTGATTAGTAGTTCAACGTGCTTCTCGGAGAAATTGCTCACGTTCAGGACATTACCGTTAAGAAGTTTGATATGCGAAAAACAAGGGTCAACTTTGAAAGGAAACGAAGGACAGATCGGGATTGCGAGTGAAAAGTTAGGGTGATAGGCTAGCCCTCCAAACCTCCGGCACGGGCCGGTGGATCTGAATTTGAATCTAGGGTTTTTTCAAGAAGGGAGAGAGAGCGTGTGCAACCATTCGTTCATGGGAGTGGATAAATACAACAAAGAAATTTATCCATACTCCATATTGTACAAGATTGAGCTCACAATACAAGTATACGATAGTATAATCTTGTTGTATGCATCATTTTTATTTGGTATATTTATCATGTACCTTCTTTCATAGCTCCTTTACCATGAGCGATTTTAATTGCTCGCTCTTGAATTAAAAACATGATCACAAAATATATAAGTATCGTATTGATAAGCTAACTTTTTTTCAATGAATCATTTAAAAGCTTTTTATTCATTTAGATACATTACGAATAACTTTACCTATCTGACTGTTTCCCAATTATTGTTTTACTATCAGCGGGGGCGGACTTGTACACATTTAGAGTATGTTTGACAACACGTAGCAGTAGCAATAAACAGTAGTTAGCAATTGCAATAATTATAAAGTATAAAATTACGAAAAATAATATATAGGTGCTTTGTGAATGTTATTTTTAAAGGTATATAGATATTTTCCCTTGACTAAACAATACTAGTATAATTTTTTAATTTTTTAAAAAAAAAAAAATTACAGAAAAAACATATCCTTATA
Organism: Logfia minima; assembly: GCA_963921325.1. NCBI lineage: Eukaryota > Viridiplantae > Streptophyta > Magnoliopsida > Asterales > Asteraceae > Logfia > Logfia minima. The sequence continues at coordinate 32,556,316 of OY992764.1, forward strand.
ATTTACATGAACACCCTCAAATCAGAAATCCAAATATCAAATTAGATAAAAAGTTGTAACCCAACCCAAATCTTGAGCCCAAATTAAAAAGCTTTATAAATATAGTCCAGTAAAAAAATGTAAGCTTCTTTTATATTACAGTAAAAGGATGTATTTGACTAAAATTAACCCTAAACAAATTGAATTTTGGTTCCAAAAGGCAGATACGCAGCTTACCGGTTCGTTTTTCTTATCCTTTTTTCTTGTTCCATTTGTTTAACTTTGTGAGAGAGTAATCTTGAGAAAATAGTGGGGTAAAGTGCCGATTTCAATCATCTGTTTGGACTTGGAAGATGGAGTGCTAGTGTATTTTACTTTTATTTATAATCAGAAATTGGTGGTAGTGAATTGGGGTAAGCATTTAATTGTCTTTGTAATTGTAAAGAATTTATTATATAATAACTCTTTCTCTTTAAGTCTAATAACTCATCTTATCTTATCTTATAAATAATATATAAAAATCATACTTGTGATATCATCATCTTAATTTGAAATCTAATTAACTAATCAGAAGTCATAATTTAATTAAATTTTTTTTAAATTAAATAAAATTAGGAATTTGATGACATCATAAATTATAATTTTTAAAGAATAGAACAAATAACTTTTTTAAGAATAAACATACTAAACAAGATAATTAGTAAATAATACTACTAACGTTATCTATATTATATACTATTAATTAATTAATGAATTAATATTTTTTATATTTATTAAAAGCTTATATTCAAGAGCAAAAAGAATCGAATAAAAATCATCGTCGTATTTTTCAAATTGACTCGTGTGTATACACGGGTGTAAAAACTAATATAAATATATACACTCACCAATGCAATTGTCGATTAGTCTTTTTAACATTTGAAGTTGCTTTTATTGTTAGGTTTTACAATTTCTTGATTGATTATTAGGGCTTGAAAATTAAAGTGTTTATAAGTTATAATAACAATAAAGAATGTCTTAGTTTAACCTATATATGTGACAATGTAATTATCAAACTATAATGCCCTTTATTTAAATACATTTTTTAAAATCTTAATATGCTTTATTTTGTTGATCGATGTAGTTTGAAGACAAATTAACGATGCCCATTGTAATTAAGATAATTAAGGAACATTTAGAATGTCTAGCTTATTTATACTATTATATGATATATTTTAATGTTTTTTTTAAGATAGATTTTACTATTTTACCTTTATAATTACTAAAAGTATTTTTAAAAATCTATAGAAATAACTAACATGCCCTTACATATATTAAATTATCATTAATAGAAGTATTATTAAACTATAAACTAATTAATATGTGACATTTAATTATCATTAATATAAGCATTATTAACCCATAAACTAATTAACATATGACAATTAATCTTAACTTATACTTCTCTATATCTATAATATTATATAATGAATTTGAAATATATTTTTTAAGATATAAATGACTACATATGAGAAATTCCGAAAAAGACATAACTTTTGGATCGTTAGTACTTACGAGACATGTCAATTATGGATGGAATGGTTGGGAAGAGATGAAAGCGTTTAATCAAGGTTGGGACAAGTATTCAAATTTTTGATCAAGTTTTAGGATTACAATGTAATGTACATAATGGTTAATATTAAAATACAAAAAAAATAAACCAAAAATAAAAAATCAAATAGACTCAACAAACAACTTCACAACTCGAAACCTGTCCATTAAGAACTCGAAATTCGGCACTCGCAACTAGCAACCCGACTATCGCGTTTGCAATGATATATTATGATTTAATTTTGAGTTATTTTGTTACAAGTTTTTTTGAAATATTGTTAAAAAATGATTTTTACCATTTACAAAACAGTATACTTCGTGTATTGTCATATGGTTTTGGATTTTTAAAATATTTTAGAAAACAAAATAGTATATATCGAATGAATGTGAACCTAATAAACTGTTCCCGCTGCATTGTGCCGGTATTCTACTAGTATATATATATATATCTATATAGGGAGCTGATCTACAAGGAAAGAGTAATCTTGGGGAAGGGGGAAAAATAATCTAGATTGTCCCTTAACCTTCATCACGGTGAATATTAGTTATCATTAATCACGAAGAATGTAAAACTAGTAGGCAAGGTTTATGATTTAACATTCTTTGTGATGAATGTTAAAGGACGACCCAGATTGACTTCCCTCTTCCCCCATGATTACCCATTCCTTCTAGATCATCCCTCTATATATATGTATATATATATATATATATATATATATATAAGAAAATCGTTGCATTTTGGTTGTGCTTGATTTACTTAGAATTTTTCATAGAGGCCACAGGTCAACTGGGTGAAGTAGTTGAGTCACCCAAAGTCTATGTATAATCAATACCAACTATAACTTCTTCTTTTATTTAGATTATTATTACTATCTAGTTTAACAATGTATTCTTTACATAGTTTTAGGGAAAATATTCCGTGTATCAAATTGGATAGATACTTTTGTATGGTTAGTTATAAATGTAAGGTCATTTATATATATATATATATATATATATTTATATACATGTAAAAGTTGACGGTTAAAAATGTAAAAATGTAAAAAAAAATTGTTGATTGGGCAAAAACACATAACATTTCTACAATATAAATGTTATGTCCAAAGTTTTATAGATTATTGTAAAATAATATATATGGATAACATCTTTGTTGTTAATAGCAAAAATGTTAGATTATGTTTTGTGTATATATTTTTATTAATATTTACATTTTTGGTCCTCTAAGTTTTGATATTTACATTTTTTATTTCTCCTTTTAGCGTAACAAAACACTTAAAGTTATGTGCTATTAATTGAACCGATAATAAATATAGTAAAACAAATAAGACTTGATCTCGATCATTAGCTTTCTAATATTTACATTTTTGGTTACTCCTTCTAGCATAACAAAACACTTAAAGTTATGTGCTATTAACTACACATAACATTTACCGATAATAGATATGGTAAAACAATAAGACTTAATCTTGACCATTAACTTCTTTTGTGACCATATCATTTTCTTTAGGAAGTCCAATGCAATTAAATATTCATGGAGGGTAAAAGAGACATTATTACACATGCTCTTTAACTGAAATTCAGTATTTCAGTTAATGCACACTATTTTCTATTTTGATTCACATAATTTCATGGTTAGAATGTAACAAATGTATATATTCATAAGTTTATGTATATATTCGTATGGTAGTTGTGTTAATGTACTTGCCATTCAAAAGAAATACATATATTCTTAAGTTTATGACATCTTTTCTTCTTGACTATTTTTATAAGTCCAATAATCAAAATAAGTGATTGCGGGTTAACCCACACTAATATCAATTTTTAATTTTGTCGGTCAATAAATAGAAAATCAAGTGATTGCGGTTAACCCACATTGATCTCAATTTTTAATTTTGTCGGTCAATAAATATAAAATCTTTGTTACCTTTGTAGTTACCATAGCTGAAGTTTGTTAATTGGCCATGAATATAAACCCTTTTGGCCTATTTGTTTCAAATAATTTATCTTTATTCCAGGAAGCTAGTTCTATAGTATATATGATGCTTATGTTAGCAAAGATTGAGGATCAAGATAACCAACAATATTGAAGTTTATAAAACTATGCTAACTAGATGAAAAGTATTTTAATGTCATGATCATGTATGCTTAGAGATCATTGGAGATGTGCGCAATGCTTGGTCAGATGTTCTTACTTTGATTCATAGAAATGTTTCAATCTTTTCATACACATATCTTATTATGTATTCTTTCTAGGTTGTATAAACAATACTTCCCATACGGCACATGTTAGAGAAATACTTATGATAACTAATGTAAGAATGAAATATTTGCAATTTCAATCTAAAGTCTCAATTCAAACTTAAAAAGCACTTATGTTTCCATTCTAGTTGGCTTTATTCCTTTTAAGAGTAGTAATTTACAAGTACAATTGCTTACCGCTCACATTCCAAAAATACTCACTAAAATGTATGCTACGACGTAGTTTTAGACTTCGTCAAAATAATAATATTCAAAACTATTCATCACATACTCGTACTCCTTTCTTTTCCCGATTATGGTTTCCTTGTTAGATGTATCTCTTGAAACATCACTTCTCTCTTGCATATCAGGCACCCTAAGCGTGAGTTGTTAGGAATTTATGAGCCCAAACAAGACACAATAACAACAATACTATACTCAAAATAATAAACGGATTAAATTCGAGCAAAGTACGGAATAAAGATTTTACGAGAATTAAACAAACACAACGAATTCAAGTGGTTATATCCAATCTACTTGATTGGTTTAATCCACGGCCAACTAGAGAAAAATGTTGTTAATTTTTGTAGGTGTCAGGGTTTACAAAGTAGGAGTTACAATATAGAGTATAAATCAAATAAGGAAACCAAAAATCCCTAGGCGACCTAGTACCCCTGGGTACAGTACACTTACCCGCCGGGAAGCCTTGCTCCAACCGGGTACACCACATCTCCAAATCTCTGTTATTACAGAGTCATACATTATACCCGTCAGGTACTCCCATTACCAGTCAGTTACTTCCTTTGCCTCACGTTTTCTTGTTTAATCTTCACGCCCAACAATCTCCTACTTAAAGATTCCGCAAACACAAACTGTTAAACAATTGTTAACTGACAAAATCTCTTTATCGCCCCTTCAATAACACCCATGCTAACTTATCCATATTGCTGAAAACCCATCCGAGACACGCCGCTCAAGGACGCAGGATCGGAAGACTTTCAGTACTAAGTTAACTAAACTCGGCTACTAACTAGGACCAAGATCTCTCTCTAGTATGAAACCCTCTCATTAATTCTTGAGATGACCGATTGAAGCCCGACCCGACTCCAACACCCTTGTTGCACAAACAACCCATCCATACATCATTCCGTCTACACAATCTTTCTTTCCAACAAAGAAAAGACCACACGGTAGAATAACCACTTGAATAACACCATCAAGGTAGCCATGTGAGAACGCCATCACACCCTTGATCATCCACTTAAGCACTCTCGCTTTCACTATTGGATCACCGAACATAAACACGTGTATGATTTAGGACTAGCACAACTTTTCCCAACAAGCCAACTCCCACTGTACATATGTAATACCAAACATGAATTTTTTGAAATTATCTTGCTCATCCCACTCATTCAGTCGCAACCTAGTTGTTATTGGAGATGATCAAACCGAAAACTTGAAGACTCTAGTGGCACCGAGATGACAAACTTGATCCCTAGAAACACCAAACCTCCCACTCAACGCCGAACTCCCAATAGTTTAAACTCCTCCCGAACTATCACTCGTTCGAGATCCCTCAACAATCTCAAAAAGCTCAAGTTCATTATGACTTTCGGAACCTACCCTTTTTCATAGCCATTTCACATTCAGGATCTCGACCATATACAAGGTCCCCTGTTTATAACTGCGAGCGATTATCGAACTACCCTTGATAACCTTCCACTTTTGATCTCTAAACCTAATGTGGTATCGTTCATCATCCAACTGCCCAATTGAGATCAACTACCTCTTGAGCTTAAAAATGAACCTCACGTTATTGACTACATCCCCAATACTAGCGACATGAAGTATACTTCCATCCACTAGAATAACCCTACCAAAATAATACTTAAAATCCTTCATCTCTTTCATGCACGGGATTGCTTGAAAGGATGCACCCATATCCATTACCCAGAATTCCACAAGATTCTCCTTGTAAACCATTAATGCATCTTCAAATTCATTAGTCACCGTGTTCACACTTGACTTACTAGTCGGACGCTGATACCCGAAGTGAACATGTTGCTTACAATTCCAGCATGTGATGTTTCTTTTCTCTGATGGCTCTCTCCTCAATTTCGATCTACTCACTAAGCCCCTTGCTTGTTGCGCTCAAAGCCGAACCCAAATATTCACTGGACTTCTCTCCTAATCCCCTCACCGAGTGTCAAATCACGAATCCCCTCAAACGTAAGCTTAGCAGTTCCAGATGAACTAGTAATAGTTGTGACCGTGCCAGACCAACGCTTGGGCAACGAAGATAACAAGAACAGTACCTCCAACTCATCATCAAATTTAACCCTCACATATTTTAAAATAGTCAAAATCGAATTAAATGCGTTCATATGATCCGCTGATAATGCACCTTCAACCATCTTCGCGTTCACCAACTGTCGTATCAAGAAAACCTTATTCAAAGTTGAGGGTTTCTCGTACATATTAAACAATGCCGTTAAGACACTCGCAGTCGTGGTTTCCCCTACAATAATATAGGCGACAGTCTAAGCTAGAGAAAGTCAAACTACCTCAAGTGTCTGACGCTCCAACAACGCTCACTCCTCCTGCTTCGTCTCATCAAGTTTTATACCCGACGAATGTTGATATAATTTTTCTGATACAAAACATCCTCAAATTGCATCTTCCAGAAAAAGAAATCACAGCCATCAAACTTTTCAATCTCAATCTTGCTTCTATTCGCCTTTGTTCCCAATAACTCGAACCACAAGCTCTAATACTAGTTATTAGGAATTTATGAGCCCAAACATGAACACAATAATCACAAGATTATACCTACAACAATAAACGAATTAAATTCGAGCAAAATGCAGAATAAAGGTTGTACGAGAATTAACCAAACACAACGAATTAACGTGATTATATCCAATATACTTGATTGGTTTAATCCACAGCCAACTAGAGAGAAATCTTATTAATTTGAATAGGTGTTAGGGTTTATAAGAGTAGAGGTTATAATATATTGTATAAATCAAACAAGGAAACAAAAAGTCCCTGGCTGACCTAATACCCGTCGGGTACATTGTACTACCTGCTAGGTTTAGTACACTTACCCAACGGGTAAGCCTTGCTCCAGCCGGGTACACCACATCGTCAAATCTTTGTAACAAAGTCACACATGATATCCGTCGGGTACTTCCTCTTCCTCGTGTTTTCTTGTTTAATCTTCACACCCAACATGAGTGATATTACCAATTCAACATACCCTCATTTAGGCCTAGGCTTTGTGTGACAACCCTCAAATTTCGGTAAATTCTGTACATCAACTTACGTGCATATTTAGGTTAATTCCCTATTTAATTAATGTGAATTCGTGTTCATCGAATTAAGTCTAGCATAAAGCCCACACTTGCATATTGAGATGCACACTATTTTAATGCAGAATGCATTCGTAATCATTGAGAATTACACAAACAATCGGTAGAGACCGACATTCACGAACGTTGGTGATCTATTTTCGAAAATAACGTAAATCTATTCAATTATATAGTAGTTATTATTATGGTGATAGTTATGCCAAGAAATAGGCGTATCAACTTTTAGAAAGCAATAAACGTCCACGTGAACTAGAAAACGTGCAACGACGAGTTAAGTCGTGAAATTAATCGAACAAAGTATCGACAAATCAATCGAATATTATCTCAATCAATTAACAACATTATCACAACCTAATAAACCTTAACCTATCCTAATTAACCTTAATGTACCTTAATTAATCCTAATTAAACCTAATCGTGCAATTAACGTCTAACTAATCAAGATTAGCACCTAATGACTAAAATATCTAACCTAATTGTGATTTCAACCCACAAGATTAGCTCACAACTCTCTCCCTTTCTCTCCCTCTCCCCCTACGGTTTTCACAGCAGCATCCCCCCTCCCCTTATTGTTCAAACAAACACCACACAACCACCCTTCATCTACCCTTCAACCACCATTGATCCACCATGAACCACCAACTCTAAAACCCTCATTCTTATGCTCTTTTACTCACAAAAATGTGTACACTTCATCAACATTTCATTTCCTAAGTAAAACAACACAAAACTCACGGATTTGGAAGCTAGGAGCTCATCCACACCAAGTTCAAACTCCATCTTGCTCAAATCCACTCTTTTAGTGCAGTGTAAGGAAATTTTCACTATAAACTTGTTAGATCTTTCATTTAAATGCTTACATGATAGTTAAAATATGTTAGATGTTCACTCATGCTAGAAATCAACTAAAAAAACACGTATTTGGTTGGATTATAACAAAGATTTGCTAAAAAGAACCAACACAAACACCAAAACAGTAAGTATAATTCCGAACAGAAACTTTGGTCGACTTTGGAGTTAAAATAACTCGGTCAAAACTTAACCAAATCTAGTGTTTCTTGAGTCTAAAATCAAGTTTAAAGAGTTAGCTTTCCAACCCAACCGATTTCATGAATTTTGGACAAGTATAAGTACTTTAAAACGAATTTATAAAAACAAGTATTCAAACTGTCCTTTGGAGACAGAATCTGACCTAACTTTGGAAGACTATAACTTCCAAACTATAGATCTAAATGTGACACCCGACCCTTTAGGGTAATGATTACCTTAAACTAGAACTCAAATTTCGTGTATTTAGTTCTGTATTAGGCTAAGTACTTGTGATTATTTGCAACTATTTGTATATATGTGTATGTACACTTATGTAATTGTTTGAATTACACCTTCGTAATTTTTCGTAATTACGCGAAACAACCGGACGTGGTCCGACTATTTATACGACGTTGGTGAAAACTTTCCATAGATAACGTAATCATATTTATAGTTAAAATGGTGGTTATATACCTTATATTATTATTTCAAATACTAATACACGAAAAACTTTGACGTTTTGTTTAAAACGTATCAAACGCGACAAAAACGCGCAAACCGAGCCCGACACCCGATTGACACCAGAAATATACTTTTGTAACTCAATTTAATAATTTAAGAATACTTACTTATCCCGAATATTATTCACAAATTTAAAAGTATATACAAAAGCTCGACGTAAATTATCAACTTTTTAAACCGCAAATTAACGTTTAAACGAACGGGGAACGAAACACGAAGTCTAGAAAACGAGTCACGAGCCCGAAACACTTTTGGGCCAGGCCCAATTCGGCTTGGGCTGATCCAAGAAGCCCACCCCACAAAACACCTCCCCTACACCTCATTTCACACACACAACCCACACCAATTCTCTCCTCCTTCTCTCTACACTCTCAACTCTCTCTCTCTCTAAAATCTGCCATCTTTCCACCACCATCAACCACCTCATCACCACCACCAACCACCACTCCACCACCACAAGCCGCCACCATAATTTCAAAGAAAAGTCAAGAAATCAAGCTCTTTCCTCACCTTCCTCTCCATTTCAATCCGTTTTCAATCTTGTAAGAACATATAACTCTTTTATAATACTTGTAATTCACCTTTAAACATGTTAAAGTGCTCATTTAACTAATATATGTCCAAAAGAATACATAAAAATCATTTTTCATAACTTTAAACATGCAAGAACTTTGCATGCAATCCGGCCAGAAAATTTGTCCAACTTTGGGAGGTGATATCTACCTCAAAACTTGACCAAAATCAACGATTCAAAAGGCTAAAATTAAGTTTAAGAAGTTATCTTTCATTTGCCACTGGTCTCATAATTTTTGGAGCTCGTTTGATACCCGAAATAATTTTTACAACAACATGTAGGCGGGCTGGGTAAAAAGGCAGAAATTTGTCCCTTATTGTTTTAGTCATAACTCGAGATTTACATGTCCAAACGACTTGAAACCAACGCCAAAACTTCAGAAATTGTGTTAAGAATAATAGTGGTAGATATGACTTTGTCCCAAATGTGCATGCATTCTGCCCAGAAACTCAATCACCTTGCATGTCTCCTGATTGGCTACTTTTTGACCCTTGAGAGAATCCATAATTTTTATAAATACTTAAACTCGTCTAAAAATTCTATAAAAATTATTTTAAGTACCTAACATAATAAGAAACAACATATATTTTTCTTGGATTTTTTCTCGAAAATTTAGATTACGAAATAAAATTGGAAAAACTGATCTGTTTTGGTCCTTGTGTCGCTGAAGCCCAGTAGTCATTAGCGACACTATCCTTGTGTCGCTATAGCCTTGAACCGTCACCTTAGCGACACTATCCTTGTGTCGCCGAAACCTCCTTAGCGACACTATCCTTGTGTCGCCGAAACCTCACTTGCGACACTAATATTGTGTCGCCTAAATCACACTTGCGACACTAGTATTGTGTCGCCAAGATCACATTAGCGACACAAGCCTTGTGTCGCTAAAAACCCAGAATCAAAGTATTTTTACTAAAGAGATGTAGCTCGACCCCAGCCAGGGGCCTTGCCCCTTGGACCCCACCAGGGGTTGCCACCCCTTGGACCCCGCCACCAGGGGCGCTGCCCCCGGACCCCTGTCATTCGTGGGTTCCACCCACTTACCACTCTAATCAACATTATGTTTTCACAAACTTTCACCAACGTTTCGTACACGTCTTTCGATAAGTAAACAAGAACGGACATACTAGTTAAGTGAACTACTAACTTATAAGTGGACATTAACCCTCCACTTATACAATCACTATAGATGGTCTTTTGAGACATCTACTTACACAATCTTATACGTCTAGGACGTTAGAAGATTACTATTGGGAACACGAATTGCTTGCTACTTGTTATTTGCTAAGTAACAGGCTAATCTCAGGTGAGTTTCATAGCCCCTTTTTTCTACTATTTCCACTCAGGGGTGAGAGTACATACAACTGCTTTTAACAACTGCTATTTTATGTGAACGCAAGTACAAAACACGATATATTGGTTGCATGAGTTATTTAACTAATCCTGAAAGTCCCCCACACATAGTTTGTTAGTATCGATATATCGTGAATGTTAATGAATAGTACTATTTGGGATTGACTCCCCCGTCCGGGTTAGTCGCGCTAATTGGTCAAACGGACGCAATATCATTTGTTCTTACGAGTGTTGGATTAGGCACTCGCTGGGAGGCACCACGATCGTGGCACTTGATTGTGACCCGACACCACAGTTAAGCTCGAACTATGGGCTCATGGCAACAATATACACCTCTTTTACATTTTTGTAATACATTACTATCATTGTTGGATGATACAAACAGGAAATCTTGTGTTCCACACGTTCCATATAATATAATATCAATTGTTTTCAAACCTATGAGCTCACCAACTTTATGTTGACTCTTTTAGTATGTATTTCTCAGGTGACCAGCCGCAGTAGGATGCTTTGGAAGCAATAGCTCGAGTCGCATATTTTGAAACAACCAAGGAATTAGATTGCATTTACTATATTTTGTAATAATAGTTATGTGATTCTACGAATCGGATGCGAACTCCTAGCTTTTATGTAAACACTTTTAAGTTTGTAATGTAATGATTTTTGAAAACGTCTCATATAGAGGTCGTTTGTTGTAACTCTTGTGTTGTGATATTTGATTTGGTCGGCGCCCCCATGACACCTCATACCTTCCGCTGCCACGCGTCTTGGGGGTGCGACACTAAACGAAGTGATTCTTTTTCCTACGGGTCACATATTATCTTAGATTTAAAAGTAGTATAATTACACTTCATGGAACTAAGTATAAATCAGTGAACACACGGATCTTTAACCAACTGTCCAGAAAGTTAGATGTTGGACCCTTGTGTAGAAATAAATATGTTTGAACCCCTTAAACGTGACCAAAAAAATTATGAACCTTACATTTATGTAAACCTAAGACATGGGAGAACATGTGGTAAAAATTTTAGAATAAACTAAGTAAGTTTGATTAGTCAGAATAAGAGCAAAAGAAGTACTAAAAAGTGGACAGAATTTGTGGAAAGTGACGAATGAAAACTAAAACGGACAAAGTATATAAAAACTGTATTTTGTGGACTGACAATCAGTAAATTTGAGTATAATAAAGGTTGATCTATAAATTATAATTATGAGAACAAGGATTGTTTGGCTAAAAGTCGATAACCGAAGAGTTAGACTAAAAACGAGACAAATGAGACAATAACGACTAAAAATATGAAATAGACAAAATATGGGATGAGTAATTAAGTAAATAATTCAAAACATATTAAAGTGTAATTTATGACTTAAAGTGTTAAGAACAAGTCTCGTGTTGTTAAAAAGCGGATAAAACCAAACGTTAGCTTAAAAACGGAATAATTGTAACTTTCGGAACTAATAATGTGAAAACGGAAAGTTTATGGATTAAAAATCCTAAAAACAGTAACTTATAAGTTCCAAAAGAAAAGCCCAAGAAAAGATGCCGATGTTGATGCATCTTAGTGTGTCTGTCAGTTAGTCAAGTCTGTAATGTGTTTGTTAATGTAATTGAGTTAGTTAGAATTACATTTTCTGTGTTATGCGACACAAGCCTTGTGTCGCATTAGTTGTAGTTGCGACACAGTTCTTATGTCTCAATAGTGATCTATGCGACACAAGGCTTGTGTCGCATAATCCGGCCAGTTTGTTTAGTATAAATACCCAAATGTTAGGGTTTTAGAGAGAGACTTTTGGGGATTCTCACACACACTTATTCTCTGTTTTTGGCTGCTTATTTTATTGAGAAAGAAATATAAAGAATTATTATTGATTTGCACTCCATTGTCTTAAGCTTTATATTCTTTGTGTTTGTGTTTGTCTCCACCATTCGATTTGATTAAAAAGATCCATCCTAAGGGATCTACAATTGGTATCAGAGCCATAATAGTTGATTTTGGTGGTATCAAATCGTTTTGGTAAGTTTTTAATACTTATTTTGATTATTTAACATTTTTTTGGTGTTCGATCTTCATTATAAAGTGTTTTGAAGCTTAAACTTGGAGTTTTTAAGCCTAAAAAACTAAGTTTTTACGAAGTTTTTCATTAAAAAATCATTAGGTTTTGAAATTTTTCATTTTTGAGTTTTCTGGGGTCTGACAGCGCCGTTTTGCGACACAAGTCTGCGACATAAATTTGTGTCGCTAATAGGGTTTTAGGCGACCTTAATCTTTGCGACATAAAAGTTGCGACATACTTGTTTTGCGACACAAGGTCTGCGCCACAGATATCTTGCGACACAATATTTGTGTCGCTGTAAGATCTTCTGCGACACAACATTAGTGTCGCTGACTCCAGTTTTAGAAACTTTTTGAAAAGTCTTTCGAGCCCGTTACGATGACGTCTTCTGCATCAGCATCTATTCAACAAGTTGGGGCTTTGTTAAAACATAATAGTGAGGTGGGTTCAACAAATAAACCACCTATGTATACAAATGGAATGAATTACTCGGATTGGCGTCAGAGATTTGAAGCATTTGTATCTTTCAACGATCCTGAAATGCTAATTTATATGGAAGAAAGATATGAACGCCCCGGGAGGACCGGTATCTTTGATGGACCTATTCCTGAAAAATCCATTAAGTCTATGACTCCTGAGGAACGTAAGGCTTTTGACACTGAAAAGAAGACTTACTCTGCTATTACCATGGCTTTACCTCAACAGATTCTCCGACAACTTCGCCACCACAAAACTGCGTATGATTTATGGATTGCTTTTGAAAAGAAATGTGGTGGCAGTGATCAGTACAAACGGAACAAACTGGATCTAGTCAAGAAACAATTTGAAGTCTTTGACATGCTGCCTACTGAATCTCTTGAAGATATGTGCAGTAGATATTCACAGCTTATTAGTGAATTAGTCGAGGGAGGTGTAAATCTCGACAAAACTGATGTTAACAAGAAGCTTTTGGGTTCCTTACCCAAAAAGTGGAATACACGAGTGTTGCTGATGGAAAAAGATGAAGACATTATGGACATGGAGCTAGATGATTTGGTTGGACAGATTGCTGCCGATCTCTTAGATATGCAGAAAAAGGAAACCAAAGCTACTGCACACCTTCAGAATCCGAAGTTATATGGTGTGGATGTTCCTGCTGCAGTGACTCAAGCTGCTAGTTCTGCATTTTTCTCTGGAGGTTCTGGTAGTTCTGGTGCCCCAAATACATCTGGTGGATTTGGATATCCCACCATCAACTCTTCAAGTGGGAGTGGTGCTTATTCAAACTTCAAAGGTGCATCTCCTGCAGTTGCTGAAGAACATGCAGCTGTCTTTACAGCTTTCTTGTCGGCTTATGATGACTTCCTATCCAACAAGAACAGCACTGTGGATCTGACTGAAGAAGATTTCAGTCAAATTGATCAAGAAGAGCTTGAGCGTATGGACTTGAAGTGGAGCATGGCTATGCCTCACAAGAAGAGTCAAGAACTTCTTGAAGAAAACTGGAAGGAAGAATGTCACTGATTCGGAAGAGAAGGGTCTGGGTTATAACAAGAGCAAGGTGAAATGCTATCAGTGTCATAACTATGGACACTTTGCTCGTGAATGTGACCGCAAGAAGAACCCACCTTCTGATCTATCTAAACCTTCTCAGTACAACTCAACTGATAAGACCAAAAATGATGAGAAGGCAATGGTTTCCGCTGCACTGCTGCTTTCTAACAATGCTTGGGAATGGTCTGATCCAGATGATGATGTTGCAGAAAAGGCACTGATGGCTGAGGTGCATGAGGTAGATGATGAACCTTTATCTTGTATTTCGTGCATTAAATTGACTAACCAACTAAACAGGTATAGAGAGGATACCAAACGCCTTAACACTGTTATTGAAAATTTAAATGAAACAAATGACATGTTAAGAAACAGTGATAAGGCAAGTGGTTTAAAGTTAAAAGCTATTTTAGAAGAGAAAAAGGAATTGAAAGCTAAAATTTTTGAACAACAAGATGAAATTGGTAGCTATGTTGATGTACTATCATCTGTTAAAAAAGAACTTGTTGAATCTCAAACTGAGGTTCTAAATTTAAAGAAAAAGCTTTCAAACTTTTCGGTCTCCTCTCTAGTCTTTGATGAAATCCTACAGGCACAGAGGACCGATACCAAAAGTAAGGCAGGACTTGGTTTTCATCAAGTCCCACCTCCTAAGGATTATCTTCCCATGCCTGTTAGGGATAATGTTAATGACTTAATGCCTATCTTTACAAAGATAGATGTTAAACCTGTCAAACCTGCTGTTAGCATCAAAATAAGTAAGCCTGAGCTAGTTAAGGCTGAAACTGTCTTCATTGCATCCAAACAACCTGAAACTAGTAGGCCCGAGCCAGTTAGGGCTAATACTAGTGAATCTGAAACAAGTAAGACTCAAAAGGTTGATAAAGTTAAGCCTATTAAGGCCGAGATTCATCAGACTGAACTTATTAAGTCTGAAAATATAGTTGAGCCTAAATTAGGAAAGACTCTTTCTATGCTTCCTCGTATTATTGAAGAGGAAATTGAAATTGAGGATATAACTGATCAAGAGTATCGACCAGTTAAGAAAAATGTCAAGCCTGAAAATCATATAATTACTATCGAACGAAATGAACAGGCTATAACAAAAGGAAAAGGTAAAGCTATGGCTGAACCTCAAAAGAAGACTGTTTCTAAACCAACTATATTAAATAGATCTTCTAAAAACTCTTCTAAAGCATCTCTTGTTGAATGCTCACATAAATGTGACTGTTCAACACATGCTTCTTTTGGTCGAGCTCATCGGTTTATTCCTCAATCTCAATCAAGTGTTGAGCATTGATCCTGCTTCTACTGCAAGAAGCAAGGTCATTTGATAAATGTTTGTCCCGTGCTTGCGAAGAAACAGTATGGGAAACGAGTTTCGCGAGTCTCAAAATTTAAGAATCCTTCAAAGAAGTCTATTTCAATGAAAGGCTCAAAGACTCCTGTCCCAGTTGTCAAAGTCAACAAAGTTGAGCAAAATACTTTGCAAAACTTGAAGCTCAAAGTTGTTGACTCGCAAGCATCCAAACCAAAGCAGGTTTGGAAGATTAAAGAATCTTGCAAAGATTCTACATCCGACAATACCTCATCTGTCAAACATTCTAAACTTTTTGAAAACAAAGTTTTGACTGATGTGGTCATTGTTGATGATGTTACTGGAGTACCCAAGACTATAAAGGCTTGGGTCTCCATTTCTAACTAATTTACCTTGTTTGTGGTGCCGCAGCAACCTGAATCTGTAAAGAATAGTAAATGGTATATCGACAGCGGTTGTTCTCGGCACATGACCGGTGATGTTTCCCTTTTATCTGAGGTTCATGCTTACAATGGAGGTTATGTGGCCTTCGCTGGTGACAAAGGGGGAGTTATTTCTGGTCAGGGTACGCTTACTAATGGAATGGTAAGCTTTGAGAAGGTGAATTTTGTAGAACAATTGCAACACAATCTTCTCAGTGTCTCTCAAGTGTGCGATAAAAAGTACACTACTACTTTCACAGACACCGAGTGTTGCATATTGAAGCTGGGATTTGTAATCCCTGAAGAATGGGTGCTTCTGAGGGCACCTCGGGAGCGAGACACGTATATTCTTGACATGAGTACTGTGGAAACTACACAGCTCACATGTCTTCTATCTAAAGCTCCTGAGAAGGAATCGTTATTATGGCACAGGCGTATGGGACACTTGCACTTTCGCAAGATGAACTACCTGATCAAGAATGATCTAGTGCGAGGTGTCCCTAAGCAATCCTTGGACTGAATGATCATTGCGTCCCTTGTCAGAAAGGAAAGCAACACAAGAAGTCTCACAGACCGATGCTGGCTAATTCAACTGAGAAGCCCTTGGAGCTGTTTCACATGGATCTATTCGGGCCAGTCAGAAAGAAGAGTTTGGGAGGAGCTTCGTATTGCCTAGTTGTGACAGATGATTATTCGCGGTTTTCTTGGGTTTATTTTCTGAAGACCAAGGATGAAGTGCCTGAGATTCTCATCTATCTATTCGACAAACTGCAAAATCTTTGTGAGTTGAGAATCAAGAAGATAAGGAGTGATAACGGTACAGAGTTTAAGAACTCGATTATGGAGCTGTACTGTTTGAACAATGGTATTGAACACCAATTCAGTGCCGCAAGGACTCCACAGCAGAATGGGGTTGCAGAACATAAGAATAGGACTTTGATTGAGGCTGCACGTACAATGCTATCTGAGTCTAAGCTTCCAATCACATTTTGGGCCGAAGCTGTGAATACGGCCTGCTACGTTCTGAATCGGGTGTAAATGGTTAAGAAGAAGAACAAGACGTCCTATGAATTGTTCAACAACAGAAAGCCTAATCTACAGTTTCTTGAACCATTCGGCTGCCTATGCACTATTATGCACACCAAGGAACGAATTGCTAAGTTTGGTGAGAAATCTTGTGAAGGTGTTTTTCTAGGATTCTCTAATAACTCACCAAACAAACATGTGTATAATCTAGTGTCCAAGCGTGTGGAAGAACATTTTGAAGTCACCTTTTTCCATTACACTGACAACCCTCAGGGGAAGGGACCCGAATATTTGTTTGACTATCAAACACTGTTTGATTCTTTTAATATTCCTGAGGTGAATGAAGAAGAGGATATAGTGACACTACTTCACGGGCTGGACATCGCTTCTGAGACACCACCCATCTCTGTTCCTCCACCACCTACAGCAACACCAGCAACTGCTCCTGCTGCTACTTGTGAGACTCCACCTCCACTTTATACCCACGTTTTGTCCAATTATTGATAAATCATTTGCTCCCAGGTTTACCGGTGGCTCCGCAACACCAATTTCGCCAAACACCGATGAATACCCAAATTTTCGTGGTTTCCGGTCACTATGCACGGGGCGCACCGGTCCCGCCTGATGTGCCATTGTTTGGGCATATTGTTAATGAGGCCTACGTGCCTCCGGAGGGTGACGAATTTGATGATCCGGCTCCTATTCATAGGCCACTTTCAACTCCGCCACAGGCACCTGTTCAAGAACCGCCTCTTCAAGCCCCTCTCCAGCAACCACCTCCTCAACAACAACAACAAGCTATCAATCCCGATCATCAATTTGAAGATCTCATGAGGGATATTGATGACATATGCCCCTCTCCTCCTCGGTCGACGGGCAAAAGGCCTCGTGAGGATGTGACCTATTTTGTTTCTGAGGACCTGCCCACTACAAGTCGTCCTCGTACTTCTTCCACTGCAGGGCCTTTAGATTTGCAGACTCTAGTGCAACCTCATCCGGATATTCTCAAGCAACTTTTGGAACGGATCGAGGCAATGCAGAAGACTGTGGACGATCTAGCTTCTATCATTCAGTCTCAAGCTGCACTGATTGAGAGTCAAACCTCCCGGATTACTGACTTAGAGGTTAAGTTTAGGGAGTTTGAGACCCGGTCACTTGGTCCGGGGGAGTCTGTTCCTGCTGGTCCATCAATAGAACCAAGTGGACCGGGGTCTGAGTCTGTAAATGAAGATGTACATATTGAACATAATAATGAAATGCCAACTTTAGAGTACTTTCCTGTGCATCACACACCAGGCCAGCCGAGACCATTGGCTGTCGATTATTCTTGTGCAGACCTCTCATTTATACAAAGCATGATAAATGAAGTCAATTCTGATGATGAAAATGAAAATTTTGAGGAAACTGATGATGATGTTGATGTGGAAGAGGAAGGATTGAATGATGATGAGTTTTATGATGATGCTCCGATAATTGAATCAGATTCCTCTGAAGATGAAACTGAAAATGCATCTGAAACTCAACATGAAGAAACATCTGAGGCTCCTGCTCCTGAATCTTAAGTTATCGAAACTAGAGTTGAGAGACTTGCTAAATGGTGGCCGCACGGAAAAGATGGAAAGCAAGTGCCGGTTACCTACACATCATACAAAGTCAGTGGAGCGTATACTGGATTAATCAAGAGTTGGAAGATATCGAAAGGGTTGTTTATCGAAAGGGTTGTTTACCTACACATCAATATTTCAAAAGATCATTCACCAAGCTGAGCACACTGCCAAAAGGAAAAGTTAACCGTCTTGCTCAGCTCTCTTTGATTAACCCGTCAAATGATGATCGTGCCAACTTCATTCTGACTACTCTACAAAGGGAGATTCGTACCAAAAGGTACAAGTTTATCAAACCGACGCTGGGAACCAGAATTATCTATAAGAAACGGTTTGATCCAGTAACCAATCAGCCCTTGATCAAAATGCATTATCCTCCGGCTGATTGTTTAAAGAAGATTCCTCTGGAAACAATTCCCCTGGACTTTTTAAGAAGATTTCACTACTGGGAATTGGATGCTCACACCGGAGAGGCAGTTCTTGTTTTTGTGCCTGAGACAGAGCAACCAGAGAAGAGCTCGTTGTATAATTTGAAGAAAACTCAATTTCGAGTATTTGATCCAATGAGCTTGATAAATTTCTCAGAGAAAGATTTGAGAAAGCTGTTTGACAATCCGATTCGCTTTAATGAGAGAAATGCAGTGAATAAAAAGATCGCATTTCAATTTCAAAGGATTGTCAACATCTGTTTAACACATGGAATACACGCTGGCGGTGTATTTCCAGCAGGCTGGGTTTGATTGAAGATTTTGAAGACCAAGCTGAAGACACGGGGGAGTTTGTTGATGCATCTTAGTATGTCTGTCAGTTGGTCAAGTCTGTAATGTGTTTGTTAATGTAATTGAGTTAGTTAGAATTACATTTTCTGTGTTATGCGACACAAGCCTTGTGTCGCATTAGTTGTAGTTGCGACACAGTTCTTATGTCGCAATAGTGATCTATGCGACACAAGGCTTGTGTCGCATAATCCGGCCAGTTTGTTTAGTATAAATACCCAAATGTTAGGGTTTTAGAGAGAGACTTTTGGGGATTCTCACACACACTTATTCTCTGTTTTTGGCTGCTTATTTTATTGAGAAAGAAATATAAAGAATTATTATTGATTTGCACTCCATTGTCTTAAGCTTTATATTCTTTGTGTTTGTGTTTGTCTCCACCATTCGATTTGATTAAAAAGATCCATCCTAAGGGATCTACAGCCGAGAATATAAATCATACGGTAAAAACCGAAGATAACGAACGCTTTAATCAAAACCGACAAAATAAACGTTCCAAGAACTTATAATGATATTGATATATATATGTACATATATGAGTATATATATATATTGTGACAACCGTCAAAATCTCAGGTCAACATCGCAATTAAAATCCTAGTACTTTTAATTTCTTTTATAGAAATCTAAAATCCTAGTGAAAAAGTCTAGGTTCGACTCCTTAAGTACCTAGTCCGTAAGTTACTGAAATCGCGTAATGTCTTAGAAGATTGCTTAGCGAACTTTAAAGACTTTAAGGAACATTAAATTAGGTTACAAAGTGCTAAAGAAAACAAATGAAATTAAATTTCATAAGTCGTCACCAAATATTTATCATATCACAAAAATCGGAAAAATTTCAGTAAATCGGTAATCACAACCGTATATCGATTAATTAATTCGCAAAAATCATTATAAGTAAAATAAATACATTATGATGAATGTCATGAACTTATAAAAAATAAAGATTCGTAACTCGAATTAAACCGCAAAGAAATCCCAATTAAATATCTATAAACTCACAAAACTAGTACAAATTAATTATATAAACTTTGAGACTTTTATATAACACATTTTATAAAAAAATAATAATTAAAATGCAGCCCCCCCCTCCTTTTGTCCATTCTACTTCTCTATACATAGAGACTTGCACTCACACTTCCCAAACTTTCCCTCATCATTTTCTCTCTTCCTCTCCAAGAAAAACACACACTTTCTCTCTAATTTCCAGCCACTTTTCAACAAAAGAATCTCATCTTGAAGGTGTTCATCCACTTCAATCCATCATTCAAAGGTAAAACATTCATCCCTAGTCTCCTTTCTTGTAATCTCTACTTTGAATCTTGATGAAAAACGAATTTTATGCCCTTTTCCGTGGCTAAAACCCTCAATAAAAGGTTTGTAAGTTTGTAGGTTCCCTTACACTTGATAAAGTGTCAAAACAAAGGGCAACCCATGATCAAACCAAAGACAAACCGAAAAATCGTCTTTTCTATGTTTTGATGTTCATCTACTAGTTCTAGTTAGTATAAAAATGTTTAAACTATTAAAAATCATCTCTAACACATCTTGAATGTATTTTAACACCAAGAATGTGTTAGATCAAAGATTTAAAGGAGAAATAGGATCTAGAGCTTGGTAGCAAGGGGTGTTCTTGAAAAAGAACCCAAAAACCCAATTTTTGGGCTTGCATGTACCATTTTAGTATCTAAATCTTATTTTATGTTAAAGTATATTTTTATTTCTGTAAAAGTACATGTTCATGCATGTAAGACAAAACCTCAATCATTGGATGAGGTCTAAAATTCGTGAGATGTGGAAACACACCAAAAAGATTGCTATTGTCTTATATGAATCTGTCCAGATTTTTGACCTCATTTGTGACGACCATAACTCACTGAATAATGGTCCAAAAATTCTGATTTTTCTTTTGGAATTTATTTCGAAGTCTTACCTTTAAAATCCCACTGGTCTCACTCAAATCCATTGAGTTTAAGACCCCCAAATGCACCAAACAAAACTGGTGTGCAAAGAGTGAGTTTGCTGTTAACATCATGCATTGATAATTGTTTAAGGGTCTTAAACAATTCAAATACATGTGAGAAAATTATTTTATATTCTTAACACATGTATCTCAGTAGTATAAAAAGATAGGAATTTATTTTGCTAACTAAGTATTTTTAGAAAATACATGATTAACATGCATAATCTAAGTCTTGTAAATGCATGTAAGATGTGGTATGATGAATGTAAAATACACAAAATATAGATAAAACGTGTTTAAAATTTGAGGATGATTTTTCTCAGTATCTATATCTTAAAAATAACCTTGAAAATAAAAATGAGAATTTTTGGAAAAACTTACGTATTTTTCTAGAATTAATGCAAATAAAGTCTCTAGAAAGCCAAATATTCATGAAAAATACTTTTTGACATCAGAACAATATGGGAAAATTACTGTGTCATTTTTCACATAAAATGACACTATCCTCAAAATTTAACACTCATTGGAACTGTTTTGATATGTTATCCGATGTATGATTTGTTTAAACACCTACGATTAGGAACCAATGTTCCAGAGCCCAAAATGGCATGAAATTTTTACACAAACTTAGAAATGACCTAAAACTGATCTAGTAAAAATTTCGTAATTTTTCAAGAATAATTACTATTTTTCTCCTATTTATCCTACTCTTTTGGTCAAGAAATGATTAAAAATAATCTATAAATCTAAAAATTCCCAAATTTTCACAGAAAATTTGTGAATGATTTCTCATATTATATACCAAGTTTGGTGATATTTGGAATCTGTTTTCAAGTGTTCACATTATTTTAATCATAACCCGAGTAATTATCGACGACAAATCAAACTCAAACGGCACTTTGTAAACAACTAGCTAAGCAATCTTAACAAACCATCTTAGTCAAGAATCTAATTAGGAACCTTGTATTCATAGGTCTTGGGTAGGAGTCACCTTTGGTTGAGTCGCGCTTTACATCCATACCCGTACGCTTACTAACAACTGTGAGTACTCAGCCCCTATTCTAACGATTTAATTCAATATTTTGGGGTGAAAAGCATGCACGAATGATTTGAATGATTTTATTTACTTGCGATTGTCATGTTTATGGTACTTGAACTACCATGTTGTGAATACTTATTGATGCTACATGATTATATGCTTGTTTACTATCGTATCTAAAGTCCCCGGAATCTCTACACGACCATTAACTCTATATGAGCCAAATGATGCATATGAATAGTACTATTTGGGAGCGAGACCACCTCCCCACTCACGCGGCCACGTGAGTGCATTCCATCATCCTAAATGCCAACGATAGGGCATCACTATTGGGGCAAGGGTTTATCGGTTGTAGGTTTGGTTGTGGACTCAAGCATAAATAAATCATGGATTTTATTAACAAAACGAATGAAAACAATGATTTCGCTACATATAACGTTTTAATGCCCTTTTAAAACTATCAACCTGTGATTCGAGCTCTAGGATGACTTAGACATTTGAAATAGTTTTCCATTAAAAAGTTATACACTTTGATTCGAACCTTACTCTGACAATGTCAATTAAAAATATTTATTCTTGATGAATCTTTGTATCGTAATCAGAGTGTATAAAAGGGAATCATAACGGTCTTGATGATTATAGGCATGGCCTTAAAGCAATGCCCCTTTTCTTACGACATCTATAGGCTAAACCATCTAAAATATTAACTTTTCAACACTAATAAATAAACCCATCAATTCATGAACTTATTTGAATTTATAAAATGTTAGCAAAAGAGTTTCAAGTATCAATTCACTTTTATTTTACACTAGACAATACTTATATGCCGTCAAGACTTGAATTCACTTAATCTATTTGTGTATGTATTTCTATAGGTCATGAAATGTTGAACTTATCAGATTCTGAAGGCGACATGCCAGATGAATTAGATGAGGACATTGACTTTGACCTTGAGGAAGGAGAGTTTGTACCTCCTGAAGATTGGACTTTCATTGTTAATGATGGGGCAGACGAGTGTGTAGATCTTGACGCTGATGTTGTTGAACACATTGTAAGCCCATCTACAACTAAAGTGGTCATCCAGGAAGAAGATGGAGAAAGGGTTGTTGAGTTAGATGAAAGTCTAGATGACTCAACCAGTTCTGAATCAGAAGATGACCTTCCAGAAAAACTCAGAAATAATCCCATGTTCAGACCTCTGAAAAGGAGAAAGCAAAAGGTTGGGATGTCTGAAGTAGATATAACTGGAAAGAAAGCTCCAAGGAAGGGGATCATCGGCTGGTATTTTGATTCTGACTTGAAACTTTTCGCTATCAAAAGATTTGACGGAGTTCAATATTTCGATAAGAAGCTTAAAGTATTCAGTTCGCTTCCTCGATTTGAAATTCGAGACTTGGCACACTTAGAACTGATAAATCCCAGTAATGATCCCTACGCAACGTATGTTGAGAGAATCATTCGGACTGAGGGTAGATCAATGAAGTTTGAGAAGATTAAGCCAAGAGTCGGAAAGACGATCAAATTAAAGGAACGAAGTCAGAGAACTGGCCGAAGATTAAGGAAGAAAACTTATCCAGCTGTCAAGTGCATACAGCAGATACCACTGAAGACAATGCCACAGAATATTCTGGGAAATCTTCTGAACTGGCACGTGGACTCAGAGACTGGTGAAGCTGTCATGGTTGAAGCTGATGATGAAGTTGAAGGAGGAGAAAGAGTAATTCTGACAGTCTATGACCATCGACACCTGATGAATCTGTCGAAGAAGGACCTGTTGAAGTTAAACGAAAACAGGATCCTAACGACTGAAGCATGGGGTGATCTTGCAAGAGATTATCAATTAATGGTGAAGACTTGTATTAGAATGAAGATTCATATGGGCAGTAGTATTTACAAGTAAAGACCAAAGACAAAGTTGAAGATAACGACACTAGAGCTATTGTCAAGGGGGAGTCTATTGGGACATGTTATTGTGACAATAGATCTAGCTTGTAATAGGACTAGTGTATTATTATTTGTTAAATGTTATTAGAAAAATATCGATTTTAAGTTAAAGTCTGAATCGCGAATTGAGAAGTCAACTCGCAGGTCAACAGACTTGCGAGTTGAGATCTCAACTCGCAGTCCAATCTGGACTCACAGCTCTCAGCTGCGAGTTGAGATCTGGGCTCGCTGTAAACTGAACTCGCAGGTCTTACCTGCGAGTTGAGTTTGGGCTCGCAGCTATCTCGGTTCGCAGGACCTACTTGCGAGCTGAGATGTGGGCTCGCAGTCCATCTGGACTCGCAGGCCCATGGGCTGCGAGTTGAGTCAACTCGCAAGGCCCATGGCCTGCGAGTTGAAACAGATATAAATATTTTAATGCTGCTCATTATTAAAAAAAAACCTAGAAATCCGTGCTCTTTACACACACACCAAATATTTAATTACTCTCCTCGTTTTTCGTGCAGATATATTTATTATAGTATTAAAGGCTCGGTTTTGAGTGATTAACTTAGTTAATAATCAAAACGAAGTCCTTTAATTGATAGTAAAGTTATATAAGCTTAAACCTAACGTATTGAGGGATTCCGCACCTCAATACTTAAAGATAATCCGTTATCGAACCAAGATCTAGCGACCTTACAATTGGTATCAGAGCTTTCGGGCTTAGAAACGTTGTGGTTACAAGGTTTTTGGTTATATAACATCTTTAGGGTCGTTTTTCGAACGAAATCTATGGATTTATTCGTAAAATACCAAAAAGTTTCAGTTCCCAGATTTCGAGGCGCCGTTCTGCGAGTTGAGATTAGGGTTACTGTTATCTGCGAGTTGAGATTCCTGCGAACCGAGTTCCATTGCGAACTGAGTTCCTGCGAGCTGAGATTCAGCTGCGAGTTGAAAGTCTCTTGCGAACTGAGTTCCTTTGCGAACTGAGATTTCTGCGAAGCGAGTTGAGATTCCTGCGAACCGAGTTCCCCTGCGAACTGAGTTTAGTTGCGAGTTGAGATTATTAAATTCGCAATATAACTTAATTTTTCACTTTAAAATGTCTGATTTAAGCCGAATGATCGAGATGGAACACGAGGTTGGAAAATCTAATGTTCCACCGAAGCTACTTAGACTTGAGGACTATTATGGGTGGAAAGACAGATTTGAAAGTTACTGTAGATTCCACGACATCACTATTTGGTTGTGTATTAAAAACGGATATGTTGCACCTACAGCTGAGGTAGGGAACGCAACAGTGATTGTGACTTATGATCGAATGAATGACCATCAGAAGAAAGAATTCACCATCGATAATAAAGCACATTCTTCAATTAAGATGAGCCTTCCTAAGGAGATCAACCATCAGTTGAAGTCCTTTCACACAGCTAAAGAGCTGTGGGACGCTCTAGAAAAGAGATGTGAGGGGAGCCCTCAGGTGAAAGCTGGTAAATGTAATCTTCTAAAAAAGCAGTTTATGGTATTTAAGGCTTTTAGAGAAGAAGATCTTGAGGCTTACACCACCCGTTTCTATCATCTATTAAGTGAGCTTGACGACCATGCTATCTTTTATAATGACAAGGAGAAAACCGACAAGTTTATTAAGGGTTTACCTTGTAAATGGGAGATGTACGGTATCATGTTGAAAGATAATGATGAAAGATATGCAACCATGACCCTAGAGAAAGCGATTGATAAACTAAGGGGTTATGACTTCTCTAAGAAAACGAGAGATACGGATTCTGATCATCTACAGAATCCTGGTCTGTACCATGGAAAGACTAGTATCTCTAATTCCTCATCCAATTTGACCACGGCTTTGTTTGCGGGTGAAATTGATGAGATTGGAGAAAAATTGACTGAGGATCTCTGTTTCATTGCTTCGGATAGCGGTGATAAACGAAACAAGAACACCACCTCAGATAAATCCACTCAAGGGCATCATAAGATGCCGATGAGTGTGAAATCAGCCGAACAACAACTTTCTGTGTTGGCATCGTTCGTTGCTTCCTATGAAAACTATATTCAAGGGAAGATAAACGATCCAGCACAATTTGATGAAGATTATGATCAGGTTGACCCTGATGACTTAGAGGAAATGGACCTCCAGTGGCAACTGGCTATGGTGTCAAGGAGAGTAAAGAATTTCCTAAAGCGTACGGGTAAGAGAGTGGTTGGAAATCGACCAGGTTTTGACAAGTCCAAGGTCAAGTGTTATAATTGTCAAGGTTACGGACACTTTGCCAGGGAATGCCAAAGACCAAAGGTTGATGCTGGAACTTCAAAACAAGATTCGGGAAGTAATCTAACTTCCAAAGTCTTAGTGGTTCAGCAAATAGACGGATCTTATGATTGGTCTACACCATCAGAGCAAGCTCTCATGGCTGAGATTGACGATCAAGAGAAACAAATTGAATCCACTTCCTACATGCCGACTACTGAAGAACTTCAAGCTAATGTGCCTCACACAGAAGTTAAGGGGATTGAGGAAGATGTTCTCTACATCAACTCGATAGAAGAATTGAGTCCCAATGATTTTGTGGCATATATGGCTGATATTCAATCCGAAAAGAAAAAGATATGTCTAGATCTCCTTACTCTCGCTGATGTGTGCTATTTAGTTACTGATCTTCAAACACAGGTTAGTGTCTTTGCAGAATCTAACAAAACCTTGACCTCAGAATTAGATTTAGCTAAGTCTGATGTTCGTCGGTTAGGTGAAGATAAATTAGCACTGAACGAGAAGATTAAGAGTGATGCTCTAGATAAGACCAGTCTGACTGACATTATAAATGAACAATGTATTAAAATAGACGGGTTATATCTAAACCTTAATGAGCTTAATAGAAATATAGCTATTAGGGATAAGGAGTTATCAGAGTCAAATATGAAACTGGTAGAGCTGAATAGAAAATTTGAAGGTTATAGAACTTCTTCTTTGACCTTAGATAGAATCATTGGCTCTCAACGTAGTGTAAAGGATGTTACTGGCCTAGGATACTCAGATGTCCCTCCGCCTTTTAATGCCAATTACACTGCTTCCACTTCTGTTGACTTAGAAATGACAGATGTTAATCCTGAGACTGAGGATTTGGAAAATCAACAGTCTATTGCATCTGAGATCCAAAAAGAGACTGTCAATGATTCATCTTTAACCAAGAGTACAGTCAAATCTCTCACTAAAGTACAATTCGTATCAAGTGGGATGATTGGAAGTACTGACGGAAATAATGAGGTCATTAAGAAATATAAGGAGTTACCTTCAGTGTCTTTTGATCAGATAAAGAAGGAGTCTGCTAAGACTGCTAAGTCACGAAAGCAGATGTCATGCTTCAAATGTCATCAACGAGGACATGTCTCTTCTTGTTGTCCCAATAAGAAGAATGAAGCTGCTCCTAAGCGCGAGGCCAGTGATAAGTCTAAAAATATCTCTAGCACAGACAGGTTAGGTACCAGACCTGGTATTGGTATTAAACCTGTGACTGCTCTGAAAAGAGATGCGTCTCACAGTGTCTCGCCAACAAAACCTAAACGGCATGAAAACTTTGCTAAGGATCAAGTGCCGTCGAGGTTTATGACTCCGAGAAGGAACCAAAGTCACTTTGAGATTGGATCTACATCTCGTTCACAAGGAGTTAACCAAGGGTCCTATAATAATCGTAACCAAGGGCAGAAATTCCAGGGTTATGTATCGGGGAGAGTTGGAAGTCAGTCAACTCATAGACCCAGGACCACTAATCATCAGCAAGCTGATGCTCCTTCAAAAGTGACCAAAGCTCCTAATGGGAAGGATGGTTACTTTAAAGAGCTACAGTTTGTCGATGATAAGGGAGAAACCAAGACCGTAATGGCTTGGGTCCCTCTTGATACTGATTGTTTATAACTTGTATGTGCAGGAGCAGACTGGGAACAATGATAATTGGTGGTATGTTGACAGTGGATGCTCTAGGCACATGACAGGAACCAGAAGTCTACTGACAGACTTCAGTGGTGGACTGAGACAAGGAGTGCACTTTGCCGGTGATAAAGGAGGAGTAATTACTGGGAAAGGAACAGTTTCTAATGGAACTTTGACTCTAGAGGATGTGAATTATGTTGAAGAACTAACGCACAACCTAGTGAGTGTTTCCCAAGTCTGTGATAAAGGTCATCCTGTTCTCTTCACTGAGAAAGAGGCCTTGATCCTGAAGCCGGGTTTTATCATTCCCGAAAAATGGATACTGATGAAAGCTCCAAGGAAGAAGGACATTTATGCTATCAACATGAATGCTCCTATTACTTCAATGGTGTCTACCTGTCTGTTATCCAAGGCTTCAGAATCAGACTCTCTCCTATGGCATAGGAAAATGGCACACTTAAACTTTCGAAAAATGAACTATATAACCAAACATGGGTTAGTTCTGGGTGTACCACCGAAGAGTTTTGCATTTGAAGACAAGTGTATATCCTGCTTGAAAGGAAAACAGCATAAGAAACCACACAAGTCTAAAAATGTGAACTCTATTTCCTCGCCTTTTGAGTTGCTACATATGGATCTCTTTGGCCCAATAAGCAAGAGAAGCATAGGTGGCAAATGGTACTGTCTGGTTGTCACCGACGATTTCTCTAGATTCTCTTGGGTATTCTTTTTGGGATTTAAGGATGAAACTCCGGGCATTCTTATGGAGTTTCTAGATCTAATAGAGAACATCAATAGAAAAAGAGTTAAGAGAATTCGTAGTGACAATGGGACCGAGTTCAAGAATTCTACATTGAATGTATATTGCTTAAGCAAAGGCATTCAACATCAATTCAGTGCACCATATGAACCTCAACAAAATGGTGTTGCTGAAAGGAAGAATAGAACTCTAATTGAAGCAGCGAGAACAATTCTTGCAGATTCAAGGCTTCCGGTCATATTTTGGGCAGAGGCAGTGAATACAGCATGTCATGTTCTCAATCGGGTTCTTACGGTTAAAAAGCAAAACAAGACGTTTTATGAGCTTTTGAACAAGAAGAAACTGAACTTAAAAGGGTTTGAACCCTTTGGAGTTTCATGTACGTTGTTGAAAACAAGTCATCAACCTAAATTTGGTGAGAAGGCTGACGAAGGATACTTCCTAGGTTACATGCCTAACTCACCAAACAAAAGGGCCTTCAATAAAAATTCGGGACGTGTTGAAATAGTTTATAACATCGAAGTTACGAGCTATACACATGACTCACATAAGGGATTGGATTGGCAGTTTGACTATTCAGATCTTTTCAAGTCATTTAAAGTCCCTATCAGTGACTATGTCAGTAACTCAGACATTCCTGAGCATTTATTGTCGGGAGATGAGGATCCCACTCCTTCTCAAACATCGAGTGCTCAAACGTCTGATGCTAGGAATATTGTCGATATTGATGTGGTAACCCCTATCGAGTCACTACAACCTCAAGATGATATACCTCAAGAGAGTGAAGATCCTGAAATTGCTTCTCAAAGGATTATGGATGATGTTCTTACTCTTCTGAGACAATTAAGGATATCAACTACTAATGAAGGTATACCACCTTTGGAGGAAATTGGTGCCAACTTACAGGATGATATTCCAGTTGAACCTGTTACTTCAACAAGAATTAATAGGATTCATCCAATTGATAATATCATCGGTGATCCAAATTCTCCTGTTCTGACTCGAAATCAATCTAAAGCTAGTACATCTACTCATTCAAGCTTGTATGCTGAAATGAACGAGACAGGGATTTCTAATCTATGTCTATATTCATGCTTTATCTCACAAATTGAACCTAAAAATGTTCAGATAGCTTTGAAGGAAAATTCGTGGGTCGAGGCAATGCAGGAAGAACTGTCTCAGTTCACAAAATTGCAAGTTTGGGAGTTGGTTGACCTACCTGTTGGAGAATATCCAATTGGAACTAGATGGGTATTTAAGTGCAAGAAAGACGATCGAGGAATCGTAATTCGCAATAAAGCTCGTCTAGTTGTCCAAGGTTTTAATCAACAAGAGGGGATTGATTACAATGAAGTGTTTGCGCCTGTGGCTAGGCTTGAAGCAATTAGGTTATTCTTAGCATTTGCAGCCTCAAAGAAAATAAAAGTATTTCAGCTGGATGTTAAAAGTGCCTTCTTGTATGGCAAAGTCAAAGAAACGGTGTATGTTTCTCAACCACCGGGATTTACTGATCCAAAGTATCCAGATAGAGTATATCGTCTCGATAAGGCTCTATATGGATTACATCAAGCTCCGAGAGCATGGTATGAGACACTGTCCACTTATCTTCTTGAGAATGGATTCACAAGAGGAAGAATTGACAGTACACTCTTTGTGAAATGGAAAAGAAGAGACTTTCTACTTGTTCAAGTATATGTTGACGATATCATCTTTGGGTCATCTGACGAAAGGATGTGTAGTGAATTTGAAAAGGTTATGAAGAACAAGTTTGAGATGTCAGCAATGGGTGAATTGACATTTTTCTTAGGATTGCAAGTCGATCAAAAGAAAGATGGATATTTCATTCATCAGACTAAGTATACTAATGAGCTTCTAGAACGATTCAAGATGGAAGAATCAAGAATTTTTCATACTCCTATTCCGGAAGCCCATGGTATTGGTCCAGATACATCGAGTGATAGAGACGTGGATCCTACTCTTTACAGGGCCATGATTGGATCACTAATGTATCTTACAGCATCAAGGCCTGATATAATGTTTGCAGTATGTGTCTGCGCAAGATATCAAGCTACTCCTAAAGAATCTCACATGCAAGCTGTAAAACGAATTCTTCGTTACCTCAAAGGGAAACCGAAGCTGGGACTTTGGTATCCGACAGATGGAGACTTAGATTTTGTGGCTTACACTGATTCTGATTACGGAGGATGCAATCAGAATAGAAAGTCTACAACCGGTGGATGTCAATTCCTAGGAGGTAGACTGGTCTCTTGGCAATGCAAGAAGCAAACATCAGTAGCCATTTCTACATGTGAAGCTGAGTATGTTGCAGCTGGCAGCTGTTGTTCCCAAGTTCTGTGGATACAACAACAATTGCTTGATTATGGGCTGAGTATAACAAATACTCCTATGATGATTGATAATGAATCAACGATCTCAATAACCAATAATCTAGTCAAGCACAGTAAAACTAAACATATTGATATTCGACATCACTTTATTAGAGACTGTGCTGAGAAAAACCTGATAAAGTTAGCTAAGGTTCCATCTGTGGATAATTTAGCAGACTTATATACCAAAGCGTTCGACAGAGCTCGATTCGAGAAATTGGTGCAACTAAATGGAATGAGAAATCCAGAGGATTAGTCTTCCATAGAGTTGATTTGTAATAATTAGCTGGTCTTATTTATTAGTTTATGCCAATTTTTTTTTTTAAAAAAAAAAAAAAAAAAAAAAAGGAAAAGGGGTAAGGCGTATGACATTCATTTGCTTGTTACCGTTGGGGAATCGCCTCCGATAAAGGTTAAGTCTTTATCAACTGGGAAATAATAGTAAATTAGAGGAATTGGCTTAATAAATGTAGGTAAAAGTCTTAAGTTAGATGTGTTAGTAGATTCAAATTTGTTACATGAACTTTACATCTTTAAAACCAGGCCTTCACTTATCTTTATTTTAGTATACTCCTCTCTCCACACGATATAATCTACTTGAAACACTTTAGATCTAGATAGCTTCATTATATGATGTACTGGTAGGCAATGTCTGCTTTGATTTCTGAGCATATAATAAGCTATAAATCTTATGTGTGTTATCTCGTGTGATTTACTATATGACGTATGACATAAGTCTTAATTGATGAACGATAGTCTGACCATACACTGTTATCAAGAATCTATGAAAATATGTCAAGACAAATAATAAGAATTATGGCTGTTAGTGAAATTACTGGTGTCTCTATTGTACTAAGTACAGACCTGACCCCTTTAGTTTTGCCAATGGTTTCAAGCTTGGTTTGTCTATACTAAGGGATCTTATGTTGTACTAAGTACAGATCTAGAACCACTAGTATCTACAAAACGAGTTTGATATTTGTCACATTTACTCAAGGGTATGTCATATGTTTCGAAAAGAACATCATTTAGTGACCTCTATCTTGCAAAGTGAAAGAAACAGTGTTATGTGTTTTACTAAATTTCTCAGTATGTCATTTTTGAATCACATTTGGTAATACACATACAAACAATAAAAGGTTTGCTCGGAAATCAGTATAGACTTTGTTTATATGGATTATAATACCGGTAATCATCTTGAACTGACTATGTTAATTAAACTAATTTATTTTGATGTGAATGGTATATTCTGTGGAGATAGGTAACCAAGTTATACTTTTATAAATATGAGTTGAACATTGGTTAAAGAATGTGAGCTATTATGTAACAAATTGAGAATTTCATAAGGTATGAATACTAACAATCTTCTTAGAACTTTTATTCATCAATTGGTTCAACTTTTTCCTTCTGATATGATCCCGTTGTTGATTATTTCTTAACGCCCTCAATTAGGATCTATTTTACTTTATTTTATTTTATTGTAATTTTATCTTAGACAAAGTTCTTCATTAATACAAGGGTTGTTAATACCAATGTTTATTATGGATCATTGTGTTTTATTTATTTCACTTTATCTATTTATCTTTTCTTTTACTTCTATTTCTATTTTACTTATTGTTGTACTGTTCGTATTATCGAATGATTGCATCACAAGTGAAAGATCCTCAGATTTTAGACTTGTGCTCGTTTTTCTAAGAACGACAAGTGAAAAATATTTTATTTTAGACTTGTGCACTATTCCATGAGAAAAACAAGTGAAAGATACGTGTATTTTAGACTTGTTTATTTTTAGGAACTTAAAAATTACGTTTTTATAATTAAAATGTATTTTTTAGACCTTTTTTGCGAATCCAGAACAGGGCTGCGAGTTGAACTCAACTCTGCGAGTTGAGTTCTGCGAGCCGAGTTCAAATGGGTAAAGGGGGCTGCGGGTTCAAATTCCACCCACTTGCGAATCCAAACACACCTGCGAACCCACACACATTGCGAGCCGAAATACCTTTCGATTTTTTTTTCGAAATTTCAGCTTGTATAACGAACCTTTGACTATATACATTATATCCTACTTTGCATTCCGAATCTATTGAGGTATAAATTATACAAATCCACCGCGTAATCTAATCATAATCGGCATTTTAAATAAAATGAGGGTTTTGGTTTTTAAAATTACAAATGTCATTCAAATCTTACTCAAATGGACAAGAAACCGTGGGTTTTATGTTAATAGGAGTATGTTGGAACTGAGAACATAAACTGATCATGCTAAATCTTCCAAGAATTTCAAATTTTTGATGATGTCATTTCTGCAGTTCATCCTGCGAGTTGAGATCCAACTCAACTCGCAGGTCAGCAGGTCAACAAGTCAACTTTCATCTGCGAGTTGAACTCCAAGTCTGACTTGCGAGTCCAACTTGCGAGTTGACTTGCGAGTCCAACCTGCGAGTTGACTTGCAAGTCTGACTCTGCGAGTTGACTTGCAAGTCTGACTCTGCGAGTTGACTTGCAAGTCTGACTCTGCGAGTTGAACTCTGCGAGTTGACTTTGGTTGACTATGCGAGTTGACTTTGGTTGACTTGCGAATTGAACTCTGCGAATTGACTTGTTTCTGCGAGTTGAACTCACTTGCGAGTTGAAATTTTTTAATTTTGTAACTTTGCATGTTTATTTAATTTACGAACTCTAGATTTTTAATAGTTAAGAGTTATAAATTAATTAACAATTAGACGTGTAGACTTCAATGAAAAACACGTAAAATTGTCTACGTTTAAACTTATAAGGCTTAAGACTTTGAGTAATAAGCTATATACTTTTAAACGAATTGTCGAGAGTTAGAATTATTGACTTTATATATAATAAACGACTATAATTGTTAATTAAGTTTCATAACTTAATAGTTCAATTGTCGTTCGTCGAATATATAGGTCTTTCAATATTTGTTAATCTAATTGTCTAACATTTTTTTTGTGATTTATAATTTTACAGAAATGGCTCGACAATTCGCCGCTCAGCACAATGTGCTCGTCGATCTGGATATCAATGCACGTGGTGCCGCCAGACTAGCTCAGATTCTCACATTCTTAGGTCGATCGAGGATTCAGTTTGCTGTTACAGAATCCCCAGCCTTATCAAAGGATCTTTTAGATCAATTCTGGGCTAATATCGAGTTCGACACAGTCGTCAACCCACCAGTGATTAGGACTAGAGTGAATAATCATCCGATTGTGTTTTCTTCTACTGACATCAGGCATATTTTACATCTGGGCACGGCTGATCAGGAAGATGGCCCAACCGAGTTCTCTTCAGATTTTCTTGAGGGTGCTCTAGGCCGTATGGGGTACGTGGGACCCATGCGAGGACGCCAGTTCTTGAAGGCTCTTGTCTTCGGTCAGTGGAGATTCTTATGGCACGTCCTAGTGACTGTTTTTGGTGCCAAGAAGGGAGGATATGATGAGCTGAGCCCTTCGCTTCTATCAGGAGTACTGTCCCTGGTTTACAATAAACCATACAGTTTCTCAGATTATATTTTTGGCGAGATTGCTCGACAGATCTCGGGAGCTGTTAGATCACAGTTCATGATCTACCCGAGATTCTGTATGCTGATTATTCGAGCCTCGATTCCAGACTTGCCGGACTTTCAAGCTGACTTAAAGGTTGACACTATCGGGCTGCGGGCTTATAATGCCATGTTTATGCAAACTTCAAGGAGGTTTGAGATGCAGCCACAGTTGACAGAGTTGTTTGGATTTTTGATTAATCCAACGTATGTGGCGCCACCAAATCATGGTTGGCTAGATGTTGATGTGGACGAGGGTGCTTCTGAGCCACAAGAACTGATTGAGGAGGTTCTTATTCAAGCAAATCAGCAAGAGCAACAAGTTGATGTTGACATTGCAGCTGAAGTGGTGCAGCAAGTACTGGCTGAGAACGATGATGCCAATGATCCCATCATGCAGGATGTGGATCAGTATGTTGCTGAGGGACCAAGGTTTGAAAAACCATCCACAGAGGCACCTAATGCTGTTGGGCCATCGGGCAGAGATGGAGAAGCTGCTTCTGCTTCTGAATCTGGGTCTGATGCTGATGATGATGATGAGACTGGACCACCAGGGTTTGTCTCCGGTATCCCTGAAGGGATGATTCGTCAAGGATCAAAATTGATTATGGATCCGGCATTGAAGTTAAAAAGAAAAGCCGTTGATCAGGATCCTGATTTTGTTCTTGTCGAAGAAGATGAGGATGAAGATGAAGAGGAGGAGGTGCTTATTACTCGACCTCGCAAGCTGCTCAGACAAACAGCTTCAACCTCTGCAGCTCATCTACAATCCAGTTCTACGCCCTCAGAGGCTGAAATGATTGCTGCTTTGGTTCGCCCGTCTTCGCACCCAACCACCAAATCTAGCAGGGTTGCAGCGCGTCTATTAACCGATGTTGCTACCGAGATAGCGAAGAAAATGCAACCGCCCGCTCCCACGCCACCAACCACCACTACTGCTGCTCCATCCACCTCCTTTGCGACTGATTCTGATCATATTAATAGCTTAGAGTCCAGAGTTCGAGAGTTGGAAGAAACCGTCAAATTCTTGATTTCTCAAATGCTGTCTATGTCTGATAACATGACTAATCAGAATGATGCCTATTCACTGCTCATCAAGACGAATAACAATCTGATAGATGATGTAGCTGACAAGCAGAGGCAAATTGATAGACTTGATCGCCTGGTCATCAGCCTTCTGAAGGACAAGCCATCTCAAGGGGAGGTATTGACATATCAAGAGTCCTGCAAGGAAGATGAGCTGGCGAAAAAGAATAAGAATGATGAAGATGATGATCCCTCAGCTCAGAAGGATAGTGAGCTGGCCGGTCCTTCAACGACTGGTCAGCAGACTACATTTCAGGGGGAGTCTGCTGAAGCAAGTGGTAGTGGAGCTGGTGCTGGTACTGCGAAGGGTGGAGCTGAAGAAGGTGACACTTGTATTAATATAGACTGATTGTAATTTTTAATACATTGTAACTTTGAATTATTTTGTAATATAATTATGTAATTAAGATGTTTAAACTTGAATGTTTAAAATGTTATAATTATGAATGTTCGTATATTATAAGCCTTTTGTAATTCTAGATTGACTATGTTCGATAAAAGAGTTATTGGATCATATAATATATGATGTTCGCATATTATAAGACTTATTCAAATTTTAGATCGATTATCATAATCGATGAAAGATTTGAATAAGTATATATATATAATATATTTCAAATACACAAAGGGATTAATAAGAAAAATCTTAGATTGATTCAGGGAAATCAATGAAAGAACTTATATTAATCTATTTGTGTATGTATTTCTATAGGTCATGAAATGTTGAACTTATCAGATTCTGAAGGCGACATGCCAGATGAATTAGATGAGGACATTGACTTTGACCTTGAAGAAGGAGAGTTTGTACCTCCTAAAGATTGGACTTTCATTGTTAATGATGGGGCTGACGAGTGTGTAGATCTTGACGCTGATGTTGTTGAACACATTGTAAGCCCATCTACAACTAAAGTGGTCATCCAGGAAGAAGATGGAGAAAGGGTTGTTGATTTAGATGAAAATCTAGATGAATCAACCAGTTCTGAATCAGAAGATGACCTTCCAGAAAAACTCAGAAATAATCCCATGTTTAGACCTCTGAAAAGGAGAAAGCAAAAGGTTGGGATGTCTGAAGTAGATATAACTGGAAAGAAAGCTCCAAGGAAGGGGATCATCGGCTGGTATTTTGATTATGACTTGAAACTTTTCGCTATCAAAAGATTTGACGAAGTTCAATATTTCGATAAGAAGCTTAAAGTATTCAGTTCGCTTCCTCGATTTGAAATTCGAGACTTGGCACGCTTAGAACTGATAAATCCCAGTAATGATCCCTACGCAACGTATGTTGAGAGAATCATTCAGACTGAGGGTAGATCAATGAAGTTTGAAAAGATTAAGCCAAGAGTCGGAAAGACGATCAAATTAAAGGAACGAAGTCAGAGAACTGGCCGAAGATTAAGGAAGAAAACTTATCCAGCTGTCAAGTGCATACAGCAGATACAACTGAAGACAATGCCACAGAATATTCTGGGAAATCTTCTGAACTGGCACGTGGACTCAGAGACTGGTGAAGCTGTCATGGTTGAAGCTGATGATGAAGTTGAAGGAGGAGAAAGAGTAATTCTAACAGTCTATGACCATCGACACCTGATGAATCTGTCGAAGAAGGACCTGTTGAAGTTAAACGAAAACAGGATCTTGACGACTGAAGCATGGGGTGATCTTGCAAGAGATTATCAATTAATGGTGAAGACTTGTATTAGAATGAAGATTCATATGGGCAGTAGTATTTACAAGTAGAGACCAAAGACAAAGTTGAAGATAACGGGGAGTCTGTTGGGACATGTTATTGTGACAATAGATCTAGCTTGTAATAGGACTAGTGTATTTATAATCAAACTTGTATAAATTGGTTTAGATTTGTAAATATATGATATTAACTTGTTATTATTATTTGTTAAATGTTATTAGACAAATATCAATTTTAAGTTAAAGTCTGAATCGCGAATTGAGAAGTCAACTCGCAGGTCCACAGACTTGCGAGTTGAGATCTCAACTCGCAGTCCAATCTGGACTCGCAGCTCTCAGCTGCGAGTTGAGATCTGGGCTCGCTGTAAACTGGACTCGCAGGTCTTACCTGCGAGTTGAGTTTGGGCTCGCAGCTATCTCGGTTCGCAGGACCTACTTGCGAGCTGAGATGTGGGCTCGCAGTCCATCTGGACTCGCAGGCCCATGGGCTGCGAGTTGAGTCAACTCGCAAGGCCCATGGCCTGCGAGTTGAAACAGATATAAATATTTTAATGCTGCTCATTATTAAAAAAAAACCTAGAAATCCGTGCTCTTTACACACACACCAAATATTTAATTACTCTCCTCGTTTTTCGTGCAGATATATTTATTATAGTATTAAAGGCTCGGTTTTGAGTGATTAACTTAGTTAATAATCAAAACGAAGTCCTTTAATTGATAGTAAAGTTATATAAGCTTAAACCTAACGTATTGAGGGATTCCGCACCTCAATACTTAAAGATAATCCGTTATCGAACCAAGATCTAGCGACCTTACAAAAATACTTATCCTCGTTCTATGAGCTCGACATTGGATCAAAATTTTCTTTACTAATCCCGTATGACACATCATACAACCTTTGGACTCCATTAATTTTAACGGAGGTCTATTTTTTTTTCATAAAACCTGGGTACTCACTAACTATATTCCATAGTTGACCTGTATTTTGCATGCTTTTCAGGAACCTGTCACAATCTGACAATTGAAGCTAAACCTGCTGTCTGATTTTATGTACTAATTAGCGTACGAACTTTATGTCTTTTGGAATGTATTAGTACGATTCGGATAGTACTTTTGTATTTGGGATTATTGTAAAACTCTATGTATTGTGCTTAATGTAGACCGTTGAACGGTGATGTTTTGTAATTTTCGATTGCGAAATCATTGTACTGTTACATCTCGTGTTTCCGCTTTAGCGGGGTGTGACATATATTGGGTTAAGTATTATAACGATATTTATATACATATATGAGTATATATATATATACAAATTGATCAAAGTGGTTATAACGATATGATATATATATATACATATATGAGTATATATATATCGCATAAGTATCATAACGATGTATTATTATTATACGATTCCCAATCTAAAAAGTGATGAAATCACAAATCTTGATTTAATTACGTTCAAGACATTTTATATATATAAAGATATATATATATATATATATAACAAGACAACAATTAACGTTATGGATATGCTATTTATAAAAATACAATATAACGTTGACTTAGACACATTTTAATGTTTTTGAAAAACTATTAAAGATCACAACGTGTCGTTTTTGCCTATAATGGCCTTACATGATATTCAAGCCCGTCGATGGCACATTTAAACCTAGTTGAGTGAACAGCTAGCATAGACGGACTAGTTAAAGTCATATACATATATTAATTCAAACTCTTGCGTTATTGGGCATTTTT
The DNA here is from genome assembly GCA_963921325.1 of Logfia minima. Lineage (NCBI taxonomy): Eukaryota > Viridiplantae > Streptophyta > Magnoliopsida > Asterales > Asteraceae > Logfia > Logfia minima. Next base: position 32,595,795 of record OY992764.1, read on the forward strand.
ATAAATACATTTTGCTAGCACGCTCGGACTCAGGTGAGTTCACAACCCCTATTTTACTGCTTTCTAAATTTGGGGTGAAAAACATATAACTGATTTTATGCGATTATTGAAACCTGACAACGTATCTTTATGGGAGCCTAAGTTCTCAAGTTGTAGTGCATAAGTCCTTGCTTACAATGACTATAACCATTAGCTAGATGACGCTAGCCACTAAGTATGCAGATACTACTATCGGGGCTGACAATCCCATCCCACATTTTTTAGTTAGTCGCGCTAACTAGCGACGTTGTTCGCCCTTTTCGGGATGTGTATACTTAACCGGTCCAAGGCAAATTGATTCTACGTTATGGGTTGTGGTTTGGTTATAGGCTTAGTTTCGGCATATTAACTCGAATGGTTTAGCTAACCTTCGGGGGATCACAATCAGTGTTTATTGTTTCAAACTTGAGAATACTCGTACAACAGGCCTTCAATGCCGCTATTTGATCAACTGATGATTTATGAAATGATTTATTTAATGATGGTTTATGATAGAGTCATTAAACCTGTGAATTCACTCAACATTATGTTGACGTTTTAAATATGTTTTTCCGGGAATTAGCTATGCCGTAAGATCACATGCATATTGGGACCGTACCTGCCACGATGATTAGGATGCCATATTTTGAACAAATGGGATTTAATTATAATACTAACTTAATGTAGTTTTATTTAAGAAATCCTAGAACTTATCTATTGTTAAAACAATGTATTTGATAACATTGCTATTTGACGGCTTGATGAGCCGTAACGTTTGTAAAACTATTATTGGCATATTAATATTATAGATGTTCTGCGATAATCATACGCTCTCGAGGTATTGTTATTCGATCCTCGTCACGCCCCGAAAGCTTCCGCATGATTATTATAAATGTCAAATTTGGGAGTGTGACACTTTGTTGCATCAAGCATAGATGATAAAGCAATTTGAGTGTAGACCAAACTAATTTTTCACTTTTAACATGCATGACCCATGACACTTATTATCATACACAACACAAATATTTAACTTGACCCATTAACATTACTATTTATCACTTAATAATCAACCCAACTTTTTAGACCCATTTCCAACCGATATCTACCAGATCCATTTCCATATATGTGTGTTGCCTTGTCAATATCACTAGGGTTTCTGACTTCCAAACTCTAAAGTGTGTGTGGCTACATCACATTAGCATAAATAACCTTAAAAGATCATGCTCGCTTGGATCTCCTCCAAGTTTTGGTGAATCGCGGAGATCTTTTCTTCCACTTCACCACGCGACTTGGTGATCTCTTCTATGAGCATCTCTCTCTAAGTCATGGATCTCACATTTCAAGTCATCACTTAGAACGTTAAGAATACTTCTAAAATCATCTAGCATGTATGCAAATTCATGCATTGGTTCTAGTCTTCAACTCATGCCTTATGTCTGCCATGGATGTCTCTACATTTGTCACCCTTTTGTTCAAGCCATTGGGTCCTTGGACGTACTTCAAATCTTCTTTCCTTCTTAGAGAGAATCCTCTCACCCATGGTTCTACTCGGTCACCAGATCACTTGTCGCATTCACCATCTTGTCAATTTTTATACCACATGTGACGGACTTATCTCAATAAGCTTACTCTGCGACCTTAGTCTCGACTAAGTAATCCTTGCATAAAATAATCAAAAATTTAAGAAACCAAATGCGAGCACCAAAGAAATAAAAAGAGGAATAATGGAAATTCTTTGATTACTAGAGAGAACGTTACAAGTTGTTACAAGAGGTTTTTGAGGTGTATTGTGTTAAATAAGTGTTGAGTGTGAAGATTGAACGAGGAAAGCAAAAAATGAAGATCCTGAAGCAATCTCAGCTTGAAAGTTTAGATCCTTGCGGGATCAAGTAACGAATTATGAAACAACGACTTTGATCCCGACAGGATCATTCTGGATCCCCACGGGATCGTGTAAGCCTGCAGAAAACGTGTTTTTAGGGACTTTCCTTTATACTTTTGTAAACCCTTGATATACGACAATTAATAGAAAAACTCTTTGGTTTGTGTCACACCCTGCTAAAGTAGAAACACGAGGTGTAACAGCCCAACGTTTCACAACATAAGGTATAAAAATAATACTATTCACAACATACAACTACTTAAGGTTACATCGCGGTTTACATCCGTTCACATTGAAAGTTTAAACGAAAGAAGAGATCATAGCAACAACAATAACAAAAGTAAATGTGGGCTTCAATCCACTATCACTGACCGTTTCCCGAAAAGCATGTAAAAAATGAGGGGTCAGCTGTAGGAATAGTTGGTAAGTTTACATGTTTTCGAGTGTGCGCGTTATTAAAAGTTACCGAACTACAGTTTTAAAGTTTTCATTGCCATGTAAATAGTTGTTTTATACGGAATTACGTGACTAATTCAATAGTCAATGTTTATACTTGAATCCACAACAAAACCTTGACGATAACCCAAAACAGATCATGCCTATCGCTTACATGATTTAGATACATAGTCTTATGCCTTCGCATACAACACATGCGTATAAATTAAACATGATTTTCACATTCGATAGAGTCTCAAGCATACAACACATGCGTATAAATAAGTAAACTAAATAGTTTGGCAATAAGTTAAACATGATTTTCACCCCAAAACATAAAACAATAAAAATTGGGGTTGAGAATACTCACAATATAGTTCATGCATTTAGTTTGGATGTTTTCCGTGTGCTAGAAAGTACGACTCCAACCCGCGAACGAACATGAAGGTTCTATTGAGATTCTCATCTAATTTAATTGATTTAGTACTCCCTCCATCCCACTCCAAATGTCCACATTACTATTTTGGGTTGTCCCAAATAAGTGTCCAATTTCATGTTTCAACCAATCAAAATAGGTTTTAGTGGGTTGAGATGTTATTTAATTGGTGAAAAGTATAGTAATTGGAGATTTCTAAAACTGTGTGCATAGTCAAAGTTGACACTTTGACTGGGACGGAGGGAGTAATACTTAGGCAACTAGTTAAATTAAAGTGCCATAAAATAGTTTGATAATCTATATTATTTAATAACATATATGATTAATCTTGTAATCATATTTTTATAAACTCATGAAGATTAGCTCCAAAAATTACCAAATTTTATTTTTATAACCTAATAAGGGTATAAACTTTCTGTAAAAATTTGAGAATATTTAGACTTGTATATTATTTATTATTCATTTTTGTCCAAAATGTAATTGAAATTCAAATAAAATAGCAAGTGTTCATAAAAAATTATAAAATTTTTACCACCTCCGTTTCTAATTACTTTAAGACTTGTGTAAAAATTTCAAGTCATTTGGAGCAACAAAACCCAGATTTCTACTATTTTATGATTAAAAGCACATAATTTAGCATAAATACTAAAAAGTGTCCAAATGATGTAATTTTTTTTTAGTGCAATTTACTTATATTAACACTTCATAAAAAGTTTTAGTAATTTTTAACCTTGAGAATTAATTTTCATGATTTATCACTCTATTTTATTAATATTTTTGTATTAAATTAAAAAAAATACATAGGGGCTTGAATATTTTCAAGTTTATTCTCCATATTATAAGTTTAGTGGGAAAAAGAAATTTTTATTTTTGGTACATGATGGATTCATTCTAAGATAAATGCATAATGAAAAACAATAACTAGTGTGATTCTTCATGGAGAATATAGTTGTTTGTTTGAAAATTTTATATGTATCCCTCCATTATCTTTTAGACCATAATAATTTTATCCTACTGAGTTCCATATGTTAGGAGTTAAAAATAATTTTCTCAAGAGTTTTTGAATTGAAAAAGTACCACAAACATGCATCACAAAACTATGGCTCTCAAAAGTGACCTGCTGGGGCAACAGTTTTGGAGGCACCGTTTGGAGGTCAAAATCTCCATATTTTTGAGTGAAACCACTCGGGTTTGAAAGCTTACTCAAAGATGTAAATTTCAGAAGAAAAAAGCGAATTTTTGGTTGAGAATTCACTGAGTTATGGTCCTTCAAAGTTGGGTGTAAGAATCTGGCAGATTGCATTCATGATGTGAGTTCAAGTCTTGAGTCTGTGACTACCACTTTAACCCATAGATCTAATTCATGATTCCATGTATCATACCATCATTTTCCAAGGACCATAAATTTTTTCAAGTAGTCCATAAGTTAAAAACGGGTGGTGTAGCCCTAAACCTTAGTAAACGTCTAAATTCCCTTTCGGGATAAGCAAATCCTTCAAGAAGTGGTGATTTCTTAGAGGAGCGGGACATAAACTACCTGAAATATTAGAGCACAACAATAAAGAAAATAAAAACACTTAACTAAAAGAAAAATAAAAAGAAAATTATTTACTAACTATATAATTTACAAATAATCTCAAAATAGCACAACTGTTCCCCGACAACGGCGCCAAAAACTTGATGTGTAAATATCTAGTTATAAAAATGGATAAGTGTTTCACGTATGAGAGTCAATAATCTAAATTACTTGTTCTCACAATGCAATCGCTTAACTAAAACCATAAAGTGCAAGTTTCCTTGACAAATTAATAATTCCAATTATGATCAATCAACTCTACTAATATAATGATTCAATTTCATAATCCTAGTTTCCTAGAAATTACTACAATCACACAAGATGTCTCTTAGTATTATTCACCCATATTCTAATTCAATTAACCTAATTCAATTCTCTTATTGTTTCCAATTATAAGTAAATGTAATACGAATCTAACAGTTCTCACTCATTAGCACAATTATCACATCAATCGAATAAGTTAAATAAATCAAATACAAATCGTTCTTCAATCAAACATTATATCATACGCAAAATCAAAATCCAAATATTATAAGTCCAACATCTAGGGTTATTAGCCTAGATGAACATAAATGAATTAGCCCATTATCAGGGGTTCAATCAAACAAATAGTCATAATCTACGAATAATTCATAATTTGTTACAAAAGTGAATCAAATATAAAATAATAAAGATTCGAATGAAATTAAACAAACCCATAGCTTCTATGATGATTAAAAAGATGATGAATCACTTAGGATGTGTCACACCCCGCTAAAGCGGAAACACGAGATGTAACAGTACAATGATTTCATAATCGAAAATTACAAAAGATCACCGTTCAACGGTCTACAACTAGTACATTACATAAGTCTTACAAGCGTTTACAACACAAAAGTAAATAATCTAAACATGTGATTACATCCAAAAGAGAAAATCCCGTAACGCTACAGCAGCATAGATCATATAATGGGTTTAACTTCAATAAACAAGTTGTGACTAATTCCTGAAAAGCATGTAAAAGTAAACAGGTCAACTATGAAAACATAGTTGGTGAATACACAGGTTTTGTGTAATGAAAGACCCTTTTCAAGTGTTTACAAAGTCTAGTTTAAAAGTTCCACGTTACTACGTGATTAGTTCGCAAAAGTAGTCTGCTTAATGCCGAGACTCATACAAAGACATAATCATCCGATAAGTTCTTGAAATAAATTTTTAGGATAGTCAAACACTATTGCGCGGATAATTATAAAAGTAATTCATTAAAACAAGGCTCATTTAAGAGCGATATTCATTTGATAGCTAGATTCATTTGTGAATCGATGTTTTGTTTGCAAAAGAGGTTTATTTAAGAACGAGGCTCATTTAAGAGCGATATTAATTTGATAGCTAGATTCATTTGTGAATCGATGTTTTGTTTGCAAAAGAGGTTTATTTAAGAACGAGACTCATTTAAGAGCGATATTCATTTGATAGCTAGATTCATTTGTGAATCGATGTTTTGTTTGCAAAAGAGGTTTATTTAAAAACGAGGCACATTTAGGAGCGATTCCCTTTTCATACTAAATTAAAAGTAGTGATTCATTTATAACGCCACACTCATATTTTCAAAGGAATATTCAATTCACGTTTATAAAACTCAAGATATAGTGTTTAATAAGTTCAAGTTATGTTTATAAAATTCATATTGTAGTATTTAATAAGTTCACGTTACATTTATAAATTCAATGGATCATCAAATCAATATCAAAACGTTTATAATCTCAACGGATTATTATGTCAAAGTTCATAAGAATGCGAGGCGTTATTATGAAACCACGTTTATCATTGTCCAAACCACAATAATTTATAGTATAAAACTCAGGTTGTAAAATTTATGGTTTTAAAGAAATATCGTTTCAAATGACAAAGTCATGGTCAAGTTCGGGTCGTAAAGTTTATAGTTTCAAAGAAATATCGTTTCAAATGACAAAGTCATTGTGAAGCTCGGGTCGTAAGTTTATAGTTTCAAAGAAATATCGTTTCAAATGACAAGGTCATTGTAAAGCTCGGGTTGTAAGTTTATAGTTTCAAAGATATGTCATTTCAAATGACAAGGTCATTGTAAAGCTCGGGTTGTAAGTTTATAGTTTCAGAGAGATATCATTTCAAATGTCAAAACGTCATACATTTATAGTCGTTTATGAAATTTCTATGCTATCACGCTATAATGTCTATAGTCACAATGAACTAATATGCTTGAGTCCACAACCAAACCTACAACCGATAAACCTTTGCCCCAAAAGAGAGATGCCCTATCGTTGGCATTTAGGATGATGAGATGCACTCACGTGGCCGCGTAAGTGGGGAGGTGGTCTCGCTCCCAAATAGTACTATTCATATGCATCATTTGGCTCATATAGAGTTAATGGTCGTGTAGATATATCGGGGACTTTAGATACGATAGAAAAACAAGCATATAATCACGTTCGTATAAACAGTAAGCATTCACGACAGTATTTGAAATTAAGCATCACATAGTATAACATTTTTAAATCGAGAATAACATTTGTAAAACGAGCAAAACATTTGTAAAACGAGCATAGTATAAGTATAGCATTCGTAAATAAAGTATAACATAAGCATGGTATTTGTAATCCAAATATAGTAATTAAATCATATAGCATGCTTTTCACCCCAAAACATTTAAGTAAATCGTTAAAAAGAAGGGTTGTGTAAACTCACTGTTTGAGCGTGAGCGTACAGATGGATGTAACGCGCGTGTTGACCGGTATGACTCCTATCCACGTCCTAAGAACACAAGGTTTCTAATTAGTTTCTTAGCTATTTAATTAAATTACAAATTGCCGTTAAAGTTGGAATTTCCATTTAATTTACGTTGCCGGTAATTGTTCGAGTTGTAAACAAAATAATGGAAATATATGTATACAACATTTAAAAATTACCAAACTTGGTATGAAACATGAAATACAGTTCACAAATTTTCTGTGAAAATTTGGGGAATTTTAGACTTATGGATTATTTAAAATCATTTTATGTCTAAAAAGTGGGATAAATATGGGAAAAATAGTAATTATTCACGAAAAATTCTGGAATTTTTACCAGATTAGTTTCTACCCATATTTAGCTTTGTGTAAAATCTTCAAGTCGTTTTGAGCACTGGAACTTTGGTTCCTAACATTATGCGTTTTAACGAGACGTAAATCGGAAAACCTATCAAACACTTCCAAAGAGTGTGAAATTTTTAGGATAGTGTCATTTTACGAGGAAAATGACACTGGAATTTTCCCATAATTATTTGGTGTCCAAAAGTATTTTTCATGATTATTTCACCCTTTATAGGCTTTATTTGCATTAATTTGGGAAAAATACTTATGTTTTTCCAAAAATTCCCATTATTATTTTCAAGACTCTTTTCATGATCTAATTACTGAGAAAAATAATCCTAAAAAATTTAACACGTTTTATCTAGCACTTATGCATTTTTGAATCATCACAACACAAGTATTTACAATTTACAAGATTACAACAATGCATGATGTTCATGCATTTTCTAAAAATATGAGATCAACAAGATAAATTACTATCTTTTTATTCTACTGAGATATACTTGTGAGGAGTCGAATTTTTTTTTTTTTTAGATTTATTGAACACCTTAACTCCCATGAACATGTATCACAACAAAAATGCTCACAGAAAATTTGCTGTTAGCGCATCAGTTTTGTGTGATACATTTGGAGGTTGAATACTCAATGGATTTGAGTGAGACAAGTGGAGTTTTAAAGTTAAGACATTAAGCTAAATTTCAGAAGAAAAATCAAGATTTTTAGACCCTTATTGACTGAGTTATGGTCGATCAAAGTAGGGTCAAAATCTGGACAGATTATATAGAAGAGAAAAGTGATATTTTTGGTGTGTTTTCACTACCAAACGATTTTTAGACCTCATTCAATGATTGAGGCCTTTTATTTTATGCATGAACATGTGTTTTACATAAACATAAACACATTTTCCCAATTTAATCCATTCAAACTAGCAAGAACATGAAAATAGATACAATAACATCAAAAAGTCGACTTTTTCGGTTTGATTTTCGGTTTGATCATAGGTTACCCTTCTTTTACACATGAATATGTATAAGTTGTAACCTACAAACCATCAAACCTTGTATGAGGATTTAAGCCATGAAAAAGGCATGAAATCCAAGAAATAAACATAATAAAAGTAGGAAATGGATGCTAGGAAGAGTGATTTACCTCAAAGTTTCTTGTAGTTGTGTAAGAACACTTTTAAGAAGATGATTTAAGGATGAAAAGGGGCTGGAAATTCTGGAGTTTAGTGTGTGACAAGGAGTGTTAGTGTGTGTTTCTTGAGAGAGAATTGAGAGAAGTGAGTGGAAGAAAGAGTGTAGGAGTTGTTCAAATGATTCTTTGCATGGAATCAAATAAGTGAGTGGAGGTTGTTAGTGGGCAAGAGATGGGAGGGCTGCATATTTTTGGTGGGAGGGGGGTATTTTCCAAGTTTAAAATGTTGTTAATTATAAGGAAATAAAAGCCTACAAGTTATATAATTAAGTTTGTACAAATTTGTGTACATTGTGAGCTTTAATTTTGATGTTGTGATAGTTAAAGTTTGAATTGTAAAACTTTATTTCATAAGGTTTTAATATTCATCATAATATATTTGATTTGTTTACGGTTGGTATTCGCGGGTTAATAGTGCGGTTTCCGGTTGCGTTAACCGAGTTACGGAATTTACGATTAAATTCCAGTTTTTGCGATACGATAAATATTTTGTGTTGATGAATGAAATTAAATTTCATTTGTTTTCTTTGGCACTTTAAAGTTGTTCACGGTCTTAAAGTCCGCTAAGCAATCTCCTAAAATGTTACGTGATTTCGGTTACTTACGGTTTTGGTACTTAAGGAGTCATAACCTAGACTTTTCACTAGGATTTTAGAGTGCTGTAAACGAAATTAGATAGACTAGGAATTTAAGTACTTTAATGACCTGAGATTTTGACGATTGTCACAGGGTGTCCCCAAAAGCTCTCCAAAGTTACCTCCAATCGTCCACCAATTACGTCTAAGAATGATCAAACCTTTTTTAGGGTTTAAGTGAAGATTAATATAGAAACCATGCAACCGCCTCAAGTTCCCGGCAGGAAACCTCAATACCCGGCCGGTAATTCTAGATCTCACCTGGTTGAGCATTTGGTTCCGGTTGCATTATCAAACCGGAAGTGATGAGTACCCGGCGGGTACCATCACTTCTCGGGTGGAATAATTCAATTGAAAAACTTTGTCCACTTTGTTCCCGTTTGAGTGTGAAGGTCCCATTCGGGTAGTATGTGTAAGTCCGTATGTATTAGGATCGATAATGAGATTATCTTAAGGTATTAAGGTGCGGAATCCCTCAATACTAAGTTATATGATCTATAACGATTTGTTTCACAATTATTTAGTGAATCAGAATACTAATACGCTTTGTATTGATTATAACAGATGTTAACGATCAATACCTAGCCTTTAGAATGCTTTGAAATAAACCTGGAAACTCAAGAAATTCGTATCAGATTAATGGCAAAAGTTAATTAGGTTTAGAACCTAATTTCACAATTATTAGGTTAATTAGGTCATGGGCTCTGCGAACTGACTCAGTTCGCAGCCCAACTTGGCCTAGCGAACTGACTCGGTTCGCAGTCAACTGTGGTCAACATTTTTCAGCATTTTAATATTTTGCTCTAAAATGTTTTCCAATCAATATTTTTCATTACTAATTCAAAACCAATTAACAAACTTGATTACAATTAACATTAGTCCTATTACAAGCTAGATCTGTTGTCACAAAACATGTCTCAACAGTATGTACTCGCGGGTACAGTGCCTCCCAGACGGGAAGTGGCCAGTTTTGACAGCTTTTTTTACTTTCTTTGTCTCTCTTCGTTTTCATCCGCCATTTCTTCATTATTTCTTCTGTTTACTCGATCTTTGACCTAAAAACACTTCAAAACTAAATAAGTACCGAAAGTTCCTAAATTAACTAAATTATTATAGAATTTGGACCGATATCGCCGCTCTAAATATGTCTAATTTAGGCGATATCAAAATCTGTTGGGACATGTTTTGTGACAACAGATCTAGCTTGTAATAGGATTGGTGTAATTATTATCAAGTTTGTACATTGGTTTAGATTTGTAAATATATGATATTAGTTTGGTATTATTATTTGTTAAATATAACAATATTAGTCAAGTAACGAATACAAACTAAAGTCTAAATTGCGAATTGAGAACTCAAGTCGCAAGTCTTAAGACTTGCGAGATGAGATCTCAACTCGCAATGCTATCTCAAGTCGCAAGTTATTGTCCTGCGAGATGAGATCTGAATTCGCAGGTTCTATACGTTGCGAGTTGAGATCTGGGCTCGCAACCCATTTGGACTCGCAAGGCCCATGGGCTGCGAGTTGAGTCAACTCGCAAAGCCCATGGCCTGCGAGTTGAAATGGATATAAATAGAAATGCTTAGATCATTTCTTGGGATCCGTGCCTCACATCACTCTTAGCATTAATTACACACACACCTCGTTTTCTGTGCCCAGATATTATTAATATATTGAAGGCTAGGTTTTGAAGGATTAACACTAGTTAATTATCAAAACAAAGCCCTTTAATTAATCGATAAGTTATATAAACTTTAATCAAACGTATTGAGGGATTCCACACCTCAATACTTTAAGATAACGTTGTTATCGAACCAAGATCTAGTGAGTTACAAAATCCCCCACACTTGACTTGCTTGTCCTCAACCAAACTATGATTTAAAAATTAAGAACCACTCATTTTGCAATTAACGATATAGATGGTCTCACCCAAGTAATTATCTTAGCATGTAATACATATATAAACGAAACCTGAGATGATTGCACACATCACTATAGAGTAGCAAAAAGATTCAAATCTCTACCAAGTGAAGCATCAAAGGAGGATAGAAGGACATTTAGGTTCATACATTGATAAGTTAGATAATCTGTAAACTTAGTTCCTAGATAAATTGAGCATCATGTTACCAAGCTCTTTTACAATTGCTTCACAAGGTGCGACACTAAGGTAGTTTCGCTATAACACAAAGTGCGACACTAAGAATAGTGTCACAGTCACAATTAAAGTCTCATAAAGGAACAAAGTCGCATAAAAATTTTAGTATAAATACATGACTTAGATTTCATTTCTAGAAAAAGTTGAACTAGAGAGAATTTGTATGTGCGTTTGTATATCTTATATTTAGAGAGTTTGAGAGCTTGTAACAGATTTGTAGTAGCTATTCATAATCATTTGGTTACTTGTTCTTATACATACATATATATACGCATATATACATACGGATTTCACGCATATCACATCCAAATCACTAAATTCGATCCAACAATTGGTATCAGAGCATTGGTTGAAGGATTTTGAAGTGATTACACAGTTCAATTGCAGGAATTAAGCTCAAATTTGAAGAAAATTGCATAATGGGTATTTGAAGAAGAACTTTCGGTTTTGTGATCAAAGTCATAAAAATTGTGTATTTCTGTACAATTAAAGCATCAACGAAGCTTCTAATAGTGATCTGCAACAAAGAGGAACAAGAATTCACGGTGAAATCATACAATTTCTTAAATTTTGATTCAAAAGTTGAAAATGGCGGTTAAATTCAAATAGGAGGTGTTTTGAGATTGAATATGATCAATTTAACCGATCAAAGTGTTCTACTATTGTTAAGGATCATACTGGAATTAACTACAGGTTTCTATTTCAAGTTTTGATAAATCTCAGATTTGGTGTTCTTAGTACCAGCGACACTAACACTTTTTGAGACTTCAGCGGAGACTTTATTTCTGAGACTTTAGCTGAAACTTTATTTGTAACATCCTCTCCTGTGCTCTGGTAATTTATATTATTTTAATTGATTATTTAATCGTTTAGAAATTAATTGAAATTATGTATTTCATTGTGAAACTTAGATGAATAAGTCCTTTGACTTATTGTGACTAGTGAAATATTAATCGTTTTAAATTATTATAGATGACGGTAAAATAAAATAATATTTCTCGCAAACGGTTTTCAGGTTCCAGACAAAAGATTTAGGACGGGTATAAAATTATACCACTTTTTCACAAGCCGACTTTGCAAGCCGACTTTGAAATCATATATATCTTATTTCTTCTTCTTACTTCCTCTTATTTGAAAGCTTGCATAATCAAATTCAAAAGAAACCCATAACTAAAATTGATTCAACTTGCTGCTGTGATTTCGAATCTAGAACACCAAGATATCAACATCCATAATTGATTTCAATCCATCATCATTTCATTTCTATCTTTATTTGAAGGTAAGTTTTGGGTTTTGAGTGAATTATCAAATTGGTGCTTGATTTGTTGTTATTAAGTGATATTTGATGCCTATTTGATGTTAGGAAGTTTGTGTGATTGAAAGGAAATCAGAATATTGAGTTTTGGGTTGAAAAAGTATGATTTTCGGCTGAACAGCGTCTCAATTCGCAACTTGTGTTCATCCTGCGAGTTGAGTTGGCTTGCGAGTTGACTTGACCTGCGAGTTGACTTGCGAGCCGAGTTGACTTGCGAGTTGACTTGACCTGCGAGTTGACTTGCGAGCCGAGTTGACCTGCGAGCCGAGTTGCGAACCGAGTTGAAACCTGCGAACCGAAACCCTGCGAACCGAGATTCCTGCGAGTTGACTTGCAAATTTTGAAAATGCGTAAGTGTTTTTAAGACGCGGTTCTGTAAAAAATATCACTAACTCAGATTTAGTTGAAATTTGCATGGTCACTCAGAAACGACCTAGTAATCAAGGCTATATTCTAATAGCCTAGGCTTTTTTTGGCCATCCGGGGTCATCTAGGACCCGAAAATGGCATTTTTCAGTTTTAAGCGGTATTGCGGGCTTTTTCTGAGTTTATTTCTGATTGAACTTTTGTTTGCCTAGACTTCAGGGATTACCTGATTTGATAAATGGACTATAATGATAATTATGGAACGAACTTCTGACTTGTTTACGATTTTCTGTTTCAGATCAGCGTAAGACTCAGTGATATAAGAATCCTGAGTGTGGAGACGTCAGAGGTATCGGTGAGTGGATTCAGAACTCATCATTTGATTTAGTTGTAACTATTTGGTTACAACGAGTAAACGTAGATGTGTATTAGACTGTTTAGTCTTGATTATTGATTATTGATCTACGTGATGTGCGAACCAATGTGCTGTATGTGATTGAGGTCAACGTGTAGTTGGACTTCTGGTTATTATGTGTATTACACAGGTTTTGATTCATTTGTTGTGTTTGAGACCTGTGTATGCGTTTAATAACCATTAGTTATCGGTCTATTCTGTATTGGCCATACAGATTGTTGGTAAGTGTTCTTGGGGGAATCCCCGGGTATTATGATATCCCCGGAGCCACCGATCCTCATTGAATTATGTGTGTTTACGATTATTTGGTGTAAACAACTAGCTATGCTAAGTTGAATGTTGTGTGATGAATCCATTCACTTAGCTTCGTGCTAACCCCTCATTTTACTTCCTGCAGGATATGTTTGTTTAATTGTGGGTGCAGGAAGTGATTGGTTGATCAAGGAATGTTTGACTGCGCTCTTGAACTCTGATATGGTTTTGTAATAAACCTTGTTTGTGAATTTTTATAATACCCCGCCTTTTGTAGTTTAAAAGTTTGAAATTGGTGTAATTTAGGAATTGTAAACTGTTTAATGTATTTTAAATTCATGCTTCCGTGTTTATTAATATTATATTCTTATATTAGAAAGAGGGGTGTTATATTATTTCTGAGACTTTAGCTGATACTTTATCTTTGAGACTTTATCTGAGACTATATCTCTGCGACTTTCACTTTTGCGAACTTGTTTGTTATTGTCGCACTCAGGAAAAATGTCAAGAGAAGCACTAGCAATTGGAACTAAGGGTAAGCCTCCAGTCTTGTTCATAGGAGACTATTCCCAATGGAAAGAAAGATTCATTGTTGAAGGAATCATTGACTAAAGGAGAACAACCGTTTTATAAAGCTGGTGAATTAAGTCAAGAACAACAGAAGTTAGGGAAGGCACATAAAGAAATGAAATCATATATCCTTCAAGGCTTGACAAATGACATCTACGTTCAAGTTGATAGCTACAAAACTGCAAAGGAAATGTGGGATGCTATTGGCAGACAATAGCAAGGGTCTAAACGAGGACAACAAACAATGATGACTCAATGACTCCAAGCATATGAAGCTTTTAAAGCAAAATCGGGTGAACAACTTGAAACAACCTACAATAGGTTTTGTTTACTGTTGAATGAAGTTCGAAAGAATAAGTTTCAGAAACAGAATTTGGAGATAAATATTAAGTTTTTAAACAATCTGCTTCCCGAATGGAAACAATATGCAAGTAACATCATCCATAACCGAGATTTGACTTCAGTTGATATACATGATGTATATGAAATTCTAAATCATAACCAGGATAAGGTAAACGAGATGGTTAAGGGTACTGAGGAGAAAGAGACAAATGATCCTCTTGCTTTGATTACTGAAAGAAGGGGACATATAAGATCAAGAAGAGTTGAAAAGGAGATCAAGTATGACTCTAATTCAGATAAGGAAGAAAGTGAGTTAGATGAGGACATGAAGGAGATTGTAAAGCAACTGGCGCTAATCACCAAAGCCATGATAAAGAAGTACTGGAAGAAACCTACAAAGAATCACTTGTATACTTCATCATCATCCACCAAACGCTCAGAGTTCAAAAACAATGATGATGGGAAATACAAGGGCAGTTATGAAGGGAAAAAGGTTGATGGGAATTCAAGAGGAGAAGTAGATAACAAGTGTTATAAATGTGGAGGATTTGGATACTTTGCCAAGGATTGTAAGAAGCCAAGAGTTTTTAATTCCGAGTACTACAAGGCAAAGATGCTGATGTCCAAACAGAAGGAAGCTGGGAAAGTTTTATTGGCTGAGAATGATGCTTGGTTAAATTTGACTGATTCAGAAGAAGAAGAACTAGAAGTCAACATGGCATTCATGGCCAAAATATCGGCTACCTCTACTGAAGGAGATGCGGATTCAAATTATGAGGTACAAGATTCTGAAATCTTACATATTGCATTGCATACTATGAATGCTAATCTAACTGCTAAATTAAAAGATGAAAGAATACATGTGCGTGAACTGCAAACAGAATTAAAAAGTAAACTTGATGTATTAAAAACTATGACTCGGGAAAGGGATGTTTTTAAATTTCATAGGGATGAGTATCTCATTACTAATGAGAAACTTGAAAAAGAAAATAAATCTTTAATAACTGAAATTCTTGAAATTTCATCTCGATGGAAAGCATCAAAAGACGTTGAAAATCGTGTTAAACAAAGGTACGATAATGCAATTATTGAAAATATGAGTTTGTTAAACAAGATCAAAGAACTTCAAGATAAGTTGTTTAAACGTGGCCAAACTGACCAAACAATCTTTTTGACCAAACCTAAGGATATCAAATTTTATAATCCAAGAGAAGGATTAGGTTTTGCAAATCCCTACTATTTACAAAAGGCTATTTCTAAAGTACCTACCTTGTATAACTACGGTGACATGGGAAGTATTTTAAAAATGTTTTTTGTAAAAACAACTAATGAAGAAGTTATGAGAATTTCAATAGAGCAAAAACTGAGAATGCACAATTTTCATTTAATTATGAGAAATTAAATGAAAGTTATAGCAAAATGAAAATATCACTTTCTGATGATTATTTTCCAAGTTGTTCAACACCAGTTATTGATCAAGATGAGATTATGGATAAAGTGGTTAAAACAAAACTTTATATTCCAAATTTAATTTTGGAAAATAAAATCTTTAATCTTGAAAAACAAATAACCACTCTACAACTAAATTTTGATCAAGAACGAACAACTCTCTTACAAAATATTGAACAACTCAAAAATTCTTCTTTGACATCTAGTTTAGCATTGATATCAAAATCTTCTCAAGAACTTGAATTTGATAAACTTATGGAATCTGAAGAGATTTTGGAAACAACGTTTACAAAGAAAGTTCGACCAACTGTTAAACAATCGTTGAAAGAAAAGAGTATAAAGCACTCAGTAAATGCTCCAAAGAAATCTCAATTTACTAATTATTCTTTGCAAAAGAATAAAAAGTATGTTAAGATTTTTTCAAACAAGAGCATTAGATCAGTTTTTGCAAATACTAATACTGGTGCTTTTCATGTTTTAGATCTAAAAACGACAAATCTTCATGACAAATCCCGAAGTCCAAAGAGTCAAAAGCTTAATCACACTTTCAATAGTTCTTATTCGTGTAACTACAATAATATCAACAAACATGATTCGTTGTATTTTCAGCATTCAAACAGTTATAATCATACTTTGCGTTATGCTAGAAATTATCTTGTGAATGTGAATGAATCTATGTTGCATGATAACATTGTAGCTAGGCGTAATACTTACTATAAACCTGCTATACAATATCAATCTAGATCATGGAAATCAAAATGTTGGGTTTCCAAATGGATTACTAAATAAAAGAGCACACGCAAAATGATTTCCAATGGGTACCTAAAAGGAATGAATCAACCATAAACTGCACTAACCTTGACGAACTCGTTGAAGAATGGGTTCCTAAGGATTTTCCAATGGTTTGATTTTGCAAAAAATCTCGGTATGTGTTTGGTATCTTGATTCAGGATGTTCTAGACACATGACCGGAGATAAGTCCCTCTTGATAAACTTTATTGAAAATTCATGGGGACTGTTCGTTTTGTGAATAATCATTATGCTGCTATCATGGGAATTGGCGATCTGGTTCGAAGCAAAATCACAATTAAAAGAGTTGCCTATGTTGAAGGCTTAGGGCACAACTTATTCAGCATTGGTTAATTTTGCGATAAAGATTTAGAAGTACTATTTCGTAAACGTAGTGGTTGTGTTAGAACTGAAGACGGTCAACCATTACTCAATGGCACAAGTTCAACAAACCTCTACATCATTGACCTAGATAGTGCACAACTAATGGCTGATGTCTGTTTACTCTCCAAAGCATCTTCACAACAATCATGGTTGTGGCACCGTCGGTTATCTCATTTAAGTATTCAACAAATCAATCATCTTACATGCTCAGGCATTGTTTATGGCTTACCAGAAGTTAAATATGATTCTGATCATTTTTGTAAATCATGTCTAATGGGGAAAATGACACACACATCACATAAGTCCAAGTCAATACAAAGTCCAGAGTCCGTACTCCATTTGCTACATATGGACTTATGTGGACCTATGCGTGTACAAACAATAAATGGTAAGAGATATATTCTTGTTATCGTGGATGATTTCTCACGATATACATGGGTATATTTCTTAAAGGATAAATCTGTGACAACCGTCAAAATTTCAGGTCAACATCGCAATTAAAATCTTAGTACTTTTAATTTCTTTTATAGCACTCTAAGATTCTAGTGAAAAAGTCTAGGATCGACTCCTTAAGTACCTAGTCCGTAAGTTACTGAAATCGCATAATGTCTTAGAAGATTGCTTACCGAACTTTAAAGACCTTGAAGAACATTAAAATAGGTTACAAAGTGCCAAAGTAAACAAATGAAATTAAATTTCATAAGTCGTCACAAAATATTTATCATATCACAAAAATCGGAAAATTTCTGTAAATCGGTAATCACGACCGTAAATCGATTAATTAATTCAAAAAAATCATTATAGGTAAAATAAATACATTATGATGAATGTCATGAACTCCCCAATTTCTTGTCTTTTCCACTCCCCAATTTCTTGATTACATGCACACTCTACCTCCCCATTTCCCCAACACTTCTCATCATTTCTTTCATTCTCTCAAGGAAAAACACACACTAATTCTCTCTACACTCTCCAAATTTCCAGCCATATTTTGAATTAATAATCTCATCTTGATGGTGTTCATCCCCCTAAATCAACCCTCCAAAGGTATAATCATCATCTCTAGTCTCCATTCTTGTAATTTCTTGCTTTAAAACTTGAAGAAATAAGGATTTTATGCCCTTTCCATGGCTAAACCCTCAATGCAACGTTTGTAAGTTTGTAGGTTCCCTTACACTTGTTTAAGTGTCAAAACAAAGGGTAACCCATGATCAAACTGAAAACAAACCGAAAATCGTCTTTTTCTTTATGTGTTGATGTTATTTACTAGTTCTAGTTGGAATAAAATGTTTAAACTACTAAAAATCACTTCTAACACATCTTGAATGTATTTTAACACCAAGAATGTGTTAGATAAGAGATTTAATTGAATAAATAAGATTTAGAACTTGGTAGCAAGTGGTGTTCTTGAAAAAGAGTCAAAAACCCGATTTTTGGGCTTGCATGCACCACTTTCGTGTCTAAATCTTATTTTATGTTAAAGTATATTTTTATTTCTGAAAAAGTACATATTTATGCATATAAGACAAAGCCTCAATCATTGGATGAGGTCTAAAAATCGTGGGTTGTGGAAACACACCAAAAAGATTTCTATTGTCTCATATGAATCTGTCCAGATTTTTAACCTCACTTGAAACGACCATAACTCAGTGAATAATGGTCCAAAAATCTTGATTTTTCTTCTGGAATTTAGTTCAATGTCTTACCTTTAAAAGCCCACTGGTCTCATTCAAATCCATTGAGTTTAAGACCCCCAAATGTACCAAACAAAACTGGTGCGCAAACAGTAATTTTTCTGTTAACATCATGTATTGATATTTGTTTAAGGGTCTTACACTATTCAAAAATATTTGAGAAAATTATTTTATATTCCTAACACATATATCTCAGTAGTATAAAAAGATAGGATCTTATTTTGTTGATTAAGTATTTTTAGAAAATGCATGAATAACTTGCATAATCTTGGCCTTGTAAAAGTATGAATGATGTTGTTGTGATGAATGTAAAATGCAAAAATTTTAGATAAAACGTGTTTAAAATTTGAGGATAATTTTTCTCAGTATCTATATCTTAAAAAGAACCTTGAAAATAAAAATGAGAATTTTTGGGAAAACTTAAGCATTTTTCTAGGATTAATGCAAATAAAGTCTCTAAAAAGGGAAAATATTCATGAAAAATACTTTTTGAAGTCAGAAAAATATGGGAAAATTACTGTGTCATTTTCCACATAAAGTGACACCATCCTCAAAATTTAACACTCATTGGAATTGTTTTGATATGTTTTCCGACGTACGAATTGTTAAATCACATACGATTGGGAAGCAATGTTCCAGTGCCTGAAATGGCATGAAATTTTTATAAAAACTTAGGAATGCGTTAAAACTGATCCAGTAAAAATTTCGGAATTTTTTAAGAATAATTACTATTTTTCTCATATTTATTCCACTCATTTGGTCAAGAAATGATTAAAAATAATCTATAAATCTAAAAATTCCCAAATTTTCACAGAAAATTTGTGAATCATTTTCCATGTTGTATACCAAGTTTGGTAATTTGTGGAATCTTTTTTCAAGTGTTTACATTATTTTAATCACAATCCGAGTAATTACTGGCGACGACAAATCAAACTCTAACGGCACTTTGTAACACAAACGACTAGTTAAGAAATCTTAACAAGCCATCTTAGTCAAGAATCTAATTAGGAACCTTGTATTCGTAGGTCTTGGATAGGAGTCACTTACTAACGATTGTGAGTACTCAGCCCCTATTTTAATGCTTTAATTCAATATTTGGGGTGAAAAACATGCATGAATGACTTGAATGATTTTATTTACTCGCAAATGACATGTTTATGATACTTGATTTACAATGTTGTGAATACTTATTGATGTTACATGATTATATGCTTGGTTTCTATCGTATCTAAAGTCCCCGGTATTACACACGACCATTAACTCTATGTGAGCCAAATGATGCACATGAATAGTACTATTTGGGAGCGAGACCACCTCCCCACTCACGCGGCCACGTGAGTGCATTCCATCATCCTAAATGCCAACGATAGGGCATCACTATTTTGGGGCAAGGGTTTATCGGTTGTAGGTTTGGTTGTTGACTCAAGCATAATTAAATCATGGACTTTATAAACAAAAATGTATTAAAATAACGATTTCACAACGTTTAATCACGTATGACGTTTTGACGTTTCTTTGAAACTACCAACCTGTGACACGAGCTCTAGGATGACTTAGATGTTTGAAACAGTTTCTCATTAAAAATCATAAACACCATGATTTGAACCTTACTCTGATGTTGTCAATTAAAAACATTCATTCTTGGAGAATCATTGAATCGTAATCGGGGTATTTAAAAGGTAAATCATGGCGGTCTTGACGATCATAGGCATAGCCTTAAAGCAATGCCCCTTCTTCTCATGACACCGATAGGATAAACCACCTAAAATATGAACGTTTTGACGTTAATAAAATAAATCCATCATTTTATGAACTTACTTGAATCTATAAAATGTTAGCAAGTGAGTCTTATGTACCAAATCACTCTTATACTACATTAGATAACACTTTTCTATCGTCAAGACTTGAATTCACATGAACAACAAATATTTATCCCCGTCCTATGAGCTCGACACCAAATAAATATTCTTTACTAATCCCGTATGACGTATTACATCTCACTCGAACTTCAATAACTTTAATGAAGGTCTATCTTTTCATAAAACCTGGGTACTCACCAACTATGTTTCATAGTTGACCTGTATTTTACATGCTTTTCAGGAACTTGTCACAACCTGACAATTGAAGCTAAACCTGCTGTCTGATTTTATGTTCAATTAGCGTACGGAATTTATGTTTTTTTTTTTTGTGATGTATTAGCATGATTCGGATATTACTTTTGTATTTGGAAATGTTGTAAGACTCTATGTATTGTGCTTAATGTAGACCGTTGAACGGTGATGTTTTGTAATTTTCGATTATGAAATCATAGTACTGTTACATCTCGTGTTTCCGCTTTAGCGGGGTGTGACAAAATCCGAAACCCCAACGATTCTAATCAACTTCCTCAAGCTTACTCAAGTGAATCTACAACTTCCTGTGCGCTCACTCTGATCTGATAATGGCACGGAATTCAAGAATAAGACCTTATCTTCATATTTGGAATCGGTAGGTATTACTCATCAATTTTGCGCTGCATGAACTCCACAACAAAATGGTGTTGTTGAACGACGAAACCGTACTCTTGGTGAAGCAGCTCGAACTATGTTGTGTTATTCAAAGCTACCAATATTTTTATGGGCCGAAGCAATCAATACTGCATGTTTTACTCAAAATCGGTCTATCATCAACACGAGGTTCAACAAAACAGTATACGAAGTAATTAACCATCGTCCTCCAAATATGAATTTTTTTTGCATTTTTGGATGTCCATGCTATATTTTTAATGATCGAAGATTTGGGAAAATTCTCTTCAAAGAGTAATGAAGGAATTTTCATTGGATATTCAAAGGATAAAGTTGCATACCGAGTTTACAACAAACGTACAAGAATTGTAAATGAAAGTGTAAATGTGAAGTTTGATGAAATGTTAGAAATGGTTTTTGAACAAAACAGTTCAAAACCCGGTTTAACTAGCTCAAGAGAGGATAAACCTGAAACATCACAATCAATTGTGAATGATCTTGATGATTTATTCTCAGATTTCTATGAAAAATACTTTGGTACTTCAACGACTTCAACTCCAACTCAGTCAACTACAACTGAGTCTCCTCAAGTACAACCAGAAACCATCCCTGAAATTCTACAAACCGAATCAACTATAGTTATTTCACCAATCCGACCCGCTAATGTGTCTGAAGAACTTATTACTCCTATTCCATATGTTGATTCTTCAAATTCAAGTTTTGAGTATCAACATCTTCCTTTTGAACGTAAGTGGACTAAATCGCATCCATCTTCTCAAATCATTGGTGATCCTACAACTAGGGTACAAACTAGGAAAGCTACTCAAAATGAGTGTCTTTATTCAAATTTTCTAAGTTCCTTTGAACCTGCGAATGTAAAGGAAGCTCTTAACGATGAAGATTGGATTCTTGCCATGCAAGATGAGTTGAATCAGTTTAATCGACTCAAAGTCTGGAGATTAGTTCAGAGACTAAAGGATAAGTCCATAGTTGGAACCAAATGGATTTTTAAGAACAAAAAGGATGAACATGGAATTGTGGTTCGGAATAAAGCTAGACTGGTTGCAAAGGGTTATAGTCAGCAAGAGGGAATTGACTACGATGAAACATTTGCTCTAGTAGCTCGAATTGAAGCGATTCGTATCTTCTTAGCATATGCTGCTCACAAGTTATTCATAGTTTATCAAATGGATGTGAAGACAACTTTTTTAAATGGAATTCTTAAAGAAAAGGTGTACGTGGGTCAACCTGAAGGTTTTATTCGATCTGAAGAGACCAAACGATGTCTACATTCTGGACAAAGCTTTATACTGACTAAAACAAGCCCAAGAGCTTGGTATGATGTCTTGTCCACGTTTCTTGTTCAATCAAGTTTTTCAAAAGGAACAATGGATACTACACTTTTTATTAAGAAACAAAAAGAAGATATAATTCTAATTCAAATATATGTTGATGACATCATATTTGGATCTATTAATGCCAAATATTGCAAGAATTTTTCGGCATTAATGGTATGCAGATTTGAAATGAGCATGATGGGTGAAATGAACTTTTTTCTAAGATTACATGTTAAACAACTACCAAATGTAATTTTTATCAATCAATCCAAATATATTTTGGATATATTGAAAAAGTTTCAAATGGTATACTGTCAACCTATTTCTACACCTATGGCTGCTCGGTCACAACTTCATGTTAACTCAACAGGAAAATCAGTTGATCAAACACTATATAGAAGTATTATTGGCTTCTTTATGTATGTGACATCAAGCCGTCCAGATATCATGTTCTCCACATGTGTTTGTGCACGATACCAGGCAGCTCCTAAGGAATCACATGTCCAAGCGGTCAAACGAATTTTACGATATTTCAAATTTTCAATTGACTTGGGATTGTGGTTTCCAAAGGATACTGGTTTTGAACTAACAGCCTATTCAGATCATGCAGGTTGTAAGTTAGACCGAAAAAGCACATCTGGTGGACCTCAATTTCTTGGTGATGAACTAGTTAGTTGGACTTCCAAGAAGCAAAACTGTGTTTCAACATCCACAGCTGAGGCAGAATATGTTGCAGCTGCTTTTTGTTGTTCATAAGTTTTGTGGATGAGGTCTCAACTCATGGATTTTGGTTTTAAATTTAAAAAGATACCTATCTATTGTGATTCTCAAAGTGGTATTGCTAAATTCAAATGGCGGTTAAATTCAAATAGAAGGAGTTTGAGATTGAATTTGTTCAATTCAACCGATCAAAGTGTTCCACTAGTGTTGAAGATCATACGGTATCAATTACAGGTTTAAATTTCAAAGTTTTGATTGAAGCTCAGATTTGGTGAAGACGATGAACAGTAGCCTCTGCGACTTTAGTTTTTGCGACCTTATTGTGAGACTTTATCTTAAGTTCGCATACCAAGGTCGCACAACAGTAAGTTCGCATTCTTAAAAAAAAAAAAAAATTCGTTTAAAAAAGGCGGGAAAATTTAGCCATTATCAAAATTTGCATTTAAGCTTCCCGTTGACTAATTCTAGTTTGAGAAAATTTTCATTGTACTCGGGACACAAATTTCAAAAATTTTGGAGGGAAAATTCGTATTCGAGAAAAAAAATGTCTAGAGAAGCACTTGCCATAGGGTCAAAGGATAAGCCTCCAGTTCTATTTCGAGGTGACTATTCTCAATGGAGAGATAGGTTTATCGACTTCATCGAACGACAAGAGAATTACGAGTTGTTGATGAAATCACTAAAAGAAGGAGTGACACCTTTCTATCCCCCGGTAGACACTTCGGGAACCACTACTGGGGTTGCTCAACAAACACCATTAACATACAATGAATGTTCTCCATCTCAAAAAGCTTTATGGAAGGCTCATAAGGACATGAAATCCTACATACTACAAGGTTTAATGAATGACATATAAATTCAAGTGGATAGTTATCAAACAGCTAAAGAGATGTGGGATGCCATTGCTAGACAACAGCAAGGTTCGGAAAGAGGTCAGCAAACGAAGATGACTCATTGTCTTCAAGCCTATGAGGGATTTAAAGCAAAGGTCGGAGAACAGCTTGAAACAACATACAACATATTCTGTTTGCTGTTGAATGAAGTAAGGAAAAATAAGTTTGTGAAGCAGAACTTAGAGATCAACATCAAGTTCTTAAACAATCTGTTACCGGAATGGAAACAATATTCAAGCAATATCATTCAGAATCGGGATTTAACTTCTATTGATATTCATGATGTTTATGAAATCTTGAATCACAATCAAGATGAAGTGAATGAAATTGCCGGTAAAGAGTCAAAAGAAATGGTTGATCCGTTGGCTTTAGTTGCTGAAAGAAGAACCTATTCTCGTTCTCAAAAGGTTGTGAAAGAGACTAAATATTAATCTGAGTCTGAAGTAGAAGGAAGTGGAAGTGATGAGGAGTACAAAGAGCTTATGAAACAAATGACTCTTATGACAAAGGCTATCAATAAGAAGTCTTATAAGAAACCTACCAACAATCATCTGCGTACTTCATCATCATCCACTTAACGTCCAGAGTACAAGAGTAGAACGGAGGAGAATTATAAGGGTAAGTTTGAGGACACGGCAAGGGGTGACATGGAGAATAAATGTTACAATTGTGGTGGGTTTGGACATTTTGCTAGAGATTGTAAAAAGCCAAGAGTTCGTAATTCTGATTACTACAAGGCAAAGATGCTGATGTCCAAATAGAAGGAAGCTGAGAAAGTTTTATTGGTTGAAAATGATGCATGGCTTAATCTAACGGACTCTGAAGAAGAAAATCTGGAAGTCAACATGGCGTTCATGGCCAATCTGTCCACAGTTTCTACTGATGACAATGAGGATTCTGACTCTGAGGTATCATCAAACTCTAAATTTATGATTCTTAAATTGCATGATATTAATGCCGGTTTGTCAAATAAGTTAAAAAATGAAACAGAAAATATAACTAAAATAAAAAAGGAACTGACAAATCACATTGAAATATTAAAAACTGTGACTCGGGAAAAAGGAATTTTAAAAATTCACATGGAATATTACAAAACTAGTTATGAGAAGCTTGAATCTGAAAAGAAATCTTTAATTAAAGAAATCTCTGATTTATCTTCTGAACTTGAAGAATCTGAACGAATTGGAAAGCTTGCTACTCGACAACATGCTCATGTCATAGTTGAGAATAAAAGAGTTTTTCAAAAGTTAAAAGAACTTGAAAATACTTTGTTAAAACGCGGTCAGACTGAACAAACAATTTTCTTAAATAAACCAAAGGACATAAAATTTTATAATCCAAGGGAAGGGATAGGTTTTGATAATCCATGTTATTTGAAGAAAGAGATTTCAAAAATAGCACCCTTGTATGATGAAAATTAGATGGGATGTGATTGAAAATGCATTTTCTAAAAACCAAAAATGAGGAAGATGAAATTGAGAAGTTTAACAGGGCAAGAGAAGATAAAACTCAATTTTCATTTGATTATCAAATATTGAATGACTGCTATGGTACTCGAAAAATCCCACTTTCTGAAGATTATTTCCCTAGTTATTCAAAACCAATTGTTGATCAAAATAATGATGTTCTTGAACAAGTGGTTGCCACTAAGATTTATATTCCAAATTTAATTTTGGAAAATAAAATCTTTGATTTAGAAAACAAATAACCACTGAACAACAAAATTTTGAACAAGAATGAGCTACACTTCTTCAAACTATTACACAACTTAAGAGTACATCTTCATCTGATATCACACCATTATCAAAATCTTCTCAAGAACTTGAATTTGATAAACTTATGGAATCTGAAGAGATTTTGGAAACAACGTTTACAAAGAAAGTTCGACCAACTGTTAAACAATCGTTGAAAGAAAAGAGTATAAAGCACTCAGTAAATGCTCTAAAGAAATCTCAATTTACTAATTATTCTTTGCAAAAGAATAAAAATTATGTTAAGATTTCTTCATACAAGAGCATTAGATCAGATTTTACGAATACTAATACTGGTGCTTTTCATGTTTCAGATCTAAAAACGACAAATCTTCATGACAAATCCCGAAGTCCAAAGAGTCAAAAGTTTAATCGTCATTTCAATAGTTCTTATTCGTGTAACTACAATAATGTCAACAAACATGATTCGTTGTATTTCCAGCATTCAAACAATTGTAATCATACTCTGCGTTATGATAGAAATTATCTTGTGAATGTGAATGAATCTATGTTGCATGATAGAATTGTAGCTAGACATAATAATTACTATCAACATGCTATGCAATATCAATCACGACCATGGAAAAGAAAGGGTTGGGATTTAAATTGTTTTCAAACAAAATGGATTTCTAAGTCCACAAACAAACTCAAACCAGTCTATAAGTGAGGTACTTAAAAGGATACAATCAACCATAAAATGTACTAATCCTGACGAACTCGTTGAAAAATGAGTTCCTAAGGTTCTTTTAATGGTTTGATTTTGCAGAAAATCTCGGTATGTGTTTGGTATCTTGATTCAGGTTGTTTCAAACACATGACCGGAGATAAGTCCCTTCTAAGCAATTTTGTCGAAAAATTTATGGGGACAGTTAGATTTGGGAATAATCACTTTGCTACAATAATGGGGGTTGGTGATTTGGTTCGAGGAAATATAACTATAAGACGGGTCGCATATGTGGAAGGATTAGGTCACAATCTGTTTAGCATTGGTCAATTTTGTGACAAGGATTTAGAGGTTTTATTTCGAAAATGAAGTTGTTGTGTGCGAACTGAAGATGGGCAGGAATTATTAAACGGAACCCGTGGCACAAACCTCTATACCATTGATCTAGATAGTGCACAACCCATGGCTGATGTATGTTTAATTTCAAAAGCTTCTTCTCAACAATTATGATTGTGGCATCGTCGTTTTTCTCTTCTCAATGTCAAACAAATCAATCAACTATCCCGCTCTGGTGTTGTTCATGGTCTACCAGAATTACAATATGATCAAGATCATTTTTGTAAATCATGCACACTAGGTAAATTGCATCATACATCACATAAATCCAAACCTACACCTAGTTCAGAATCGGTCCTTCATCTACTTCATATGGATTTATGTGGACCAATGCGCATGTAAACCATCAATGGCATAAAGTACATTCTTGTAATCGTGGACGATTTTTCCCGTTACACATGGGTCTATTTCTTACAATCTAAATCGGACACACCAGAGACTCTCATTAACTTTCTCAAACAAACTCAAGTGAATCTGCAACTTCCTGTGCGCTCAATCAGATTAGACAATGACACGGAATTCAAAAATAAAACCTTATCTTCATATTTAGAATCGGTTGGCATTACTCATCAATATTCCGCTGCACGTACTCCACAACAAAATGGTGTCATTGAACGTCGAAATCGAACTCTTGTTGAAGCAGCTCGCACAATGCTCATATACTCTCAACTACCTCTATTCTTATGGGCAGAAGCTGTAAATACTGCATGTTTTACTCAAAACCGGTCAGTAATCCATACACGGTTCGGCAAGACACCTTATGAGATTATCAACAACCATCCTCCAAATGTAAATTTTTTCCAAATATTTGGATGTCCTTGTTATGTGTTAAATGATCGTGAAGATTTAGGGAAGTTTTCTACAAAGAGTGACGAAGGAATTTTAATTGGTTATTCAAAGGATAAAGTTGCTTTTCGGGTTTATAACAAGAGAACAAAGATTGTCAATGAAAGTGTTAATGTAAAGTTTGATGAAATGACAGCAATGGTTTTTGAACAAAACAGTTCAGAACCCGGTTTAACTAGCTCAATAGAGGATAAACATGAAACATCACAATCAATTGTTTCTGATCTTGATGAATGATTATCAGATTTTTATGAAGAATATTTTGGTAATTCAACGACTTCAACTCCAACTCAGACACCTACAACTGAGCCTCCTCCAGTACAACCTGAAACCATAACTGAAATTTTACAAACTAAACCAACTTCAGTTATCTCACCAATCCAACCAACGATTGTGTCTGAAGAACATATTACTTCTACCCCATATGTTGATTCTTCAAATTCCAATTTTGAGTATCAACATCTTCCTTTTGAACGTAAGTGGACTAAATCGCATCCAACTTCTCAAATCATTGGTGATCCTGCTTCTGGGGTCCAAACTAGGAAAGCTACACAAAATGAGTGTCTATATTCCAATTTTCTAAGTTTCGTTGAACCTATAACTATAAAGGAAGCTCTTCAAGATGCAGATTGGATTCTCGCCATGCAAGATGAGTTGAATCAGTTTAATCGACTCAAAGTCTGGAAATTAGTTCCAAGACCAAAGGAGAAGTCAATAGTTGGAACCAAATGGATTTTTACAAAAAGGATGAACATGGAATTGTGGTTCGGAATAAAGCTAGACTGGTTGCAAAGGGTTATAGTCAGCAAGAGGGAATCGACTATGATGAAACATTTGCTCTAGTAGCTCGAATTGAAGCAATTCGTATCTTCTTAGCATATGCTGCTCATAAGTCATTTACAGTTTATCAAATGGATGTGAAGACGGCTTTCTTAAATGGAATTCTTAAGGAAGAGGTGTACGTGGGTCAACCTGAAGGTTTTGTCGATCCCAAGAGACCAAACGATGTCTACATTCTGGACAAAGCTTTATACGGACTAAAACAGGCCCCGAGAGCTTGGTATGATGTCTTTTCCACATTTCTTGTTAAATCAGGATTTTCAAATGGTACAATTGACACTACACTACTCATTAAGAAACAAAAAGAAGATATAATTATAATTCAAATATATGTTGATGATATCATATTTGGATCCACTAATGCCAAATATTGCAAGAATTTTTCGGCATTAATGGTATCCAGATTTGAAATTAGCATGATGGGTGAAATGAACTTTTTTCTTGGATTACATGTTAAACAACTACCAAATGCAATTTTTATCAATCAATCTAAATATATTTTGGATATATTGAAAAGTTTCAAATGGAGATTGTCAACCTATTTCTACACTATATTTTAAATCAGTTGATCCAACACTATATAAAGGCATGATTGGCTCCTTGATGTATTTGACATCAAGCCGTCCAGATATCATGTTTTCTACATGTGTTTGTGCAAGATACCAGGCAGCTCCTAAGGAATCACATCTCCACGCTGTCAAACGAATTTTACGATATTTAAAATTTTCAATTGACTTGGGATTGTGGTATCCAAAGGATACTGGTTTCGAACTAACAGCTTATTCAGACGCAGATCATGTAGGTTGTAAGCTAGATAGAAAAAGCACATCCGGTGGTGCTCAATTTCTTGGTG
Organism: Logfia minima; assembly: GCA_963921325.1. Classification (NCBI taxonomy): domain Eukaryota; kingdom Viridiplantae; phylum Streptophyta; class Magnoliopsida; order Asterales; family Asteraceae; genus Logfia; species Logfia minima. The sequence continues at coordinate 32,625,596 of OY992764.1, forward strand.
ATAAACTAGTTAGTTGGACTTCCAAGAAGCAAAACTGTGTTTCAACATCCACAGCTGAGGCAGAATATGTTGCAGTTGTTGTTCGCTGTTCACAAGTTTTGTGGATGAGGTCTCAACTCATGGATTTTGGTTTCAAATTTGAAAAGATACCTATCTATTGTGATTCTCAAAGTGAGATTGCTATTTCCTGCAATCCGGTACAACAATCGAAAACAAAACACATAGATATTCGGTATCATTTTATCAAAGATAACATTGAGAAAGGGTATATCAAGTTATTTTTTGTCAAAACAGATTATCAATTGGCCGACTTATTCACCAAACCTTTAGATACAAACGAATTCGTTTTTTGGTGTCTCAGTTAGGCATGCTTTTACTTAAGCAATGATCTGTCTATTTCAACTCGATATGCAAAATACTGTCATATTTTGAGGGGGAGAATCAAAGAGTTGAAATATTTTGTATAAGTGATGCATAATGGTTTTTACTCAAATTCAGAGTAAAACCCGATCGTCAAAAGAAAAAGAGATTTTGTTTTTATAACTCACCTTCATATGTAATATTTTATAAATTTTATGCATATGTTAAGGGGGAGTATTTTTCAAAATCCAAAACTTTCAAGTGTTCAAACCTATTTGCATATTGCACAACACTTTGAAAGATTCTCAAAGACTTTTTGAGATTCCAAGGATTGATGGATAATCAGATCACCAGTTTCAATTAAATTGTTTGGCAAAATGCTGTTTTCTGTACTAAGAGCGATAGTTTAAAACTACTCCTATAATCCTCCAGAGCCGGTTGGATTTACCAAAGGAGCCACTTTCTAAATTAGGATGAAAGTTTAGGTCTTAGAATAAGGGAGGGTGAAGATACTAAACAAATAATCGCCGGGTAGCCACATCTACGATCGGAAATCATGTGTTGATTTCTGGTATTGAAGGAGACATCATGGACCCAGTGATGGAATGCACATATACCCTCCTAACCACTCAAGAATTTCTTAACAAATTCTTGTTTCAGTATTCTCACGAAGATTTTACACATAATCTATCGACAACTCTATTGGAGTTTGTTGATATTGAAACAAGAGGACAGTCTGCTCCAGTCCCTGACATCATTAATGCACTAATCGAGTCTAGAGCCTTGAAAGAATTTAATTTTAGAACACAATTTATCTTGAAGTTCTTTGATCTTGCTTTCTAATCTCAATTTTTCAGCAATTGCATGGTCATACGTTTGTTTAACACGATTTTCAACGTCTTTTGATGCTTTACATTGTGATGAACATTCAAGAATTTCTTTTATTAAGGACTTATTTTCTTTTTCAAGTTTCTCGTTAGTAATTATATATTCATCCCTGTGAAACTTAAAAACATCCCTTTCCCGAGTCACCTGTTTTAATATATGAAGATTATTTGCAAGCTCCTTTTTTAGGTTATCAACCCTTTCGATTTCTAAGTTTAATTTGTTTTGACACTCAGTTAGAATTTTAGAGTGTACCTCAGAGTATGCTTCTATTTGAGTTTCAAGATGCTTGACTTGATGCAAAGTAGTTGACTTTTCATCTGACATCTTGACTACTTGAGCATGTTCTTCCCTGTCCTGATTCACACTTTCTAACTCTTTACTTCCCAATCCTAATTTAAGTCTCTCATTTTCAGCTTGAAGTGTTTCAATTTGCTCTTGAAGATTCTTAACTTCAACTGACTTCTCAGTACTCCATTTTCAACCCTTTTTACGTTGAGGTAATGTCCTTGAAGTTCATTTTCCAACATCTTAATAAACTCTATTAAATCAAATTGTGTCATACAATGTGGCTCTGGGTGTTCACGATAAATGTCGTGGTATGTCTCCCTAGCTTTAACAATATATGAAATCATCATAAAATCGTTGCTTGAATGGATCTTTTAGATATTACAGATTTTGAAGTGTTTAAAGAATCCATTCCTTTAAGAAAATGTTGATCGAAAATTTCAAATTTGTCCGAACGAACTTTCCCTCCAAAATTTGTCGAAAAATTTCTCGAGTAAAATGAAAATTTTCTCTAATCAAAAGGACTCAATGGTAAGCTTAAATCCAAATTTTTTTATTTTTTTTAATAATACCGATAAGTTCGCAGAGATAGTCTCATAAACTGATATGCGACACTAATGATAAAGTCGCAAAAATAAGGTCGCAGAAGGCAAGTTCGCATAAATAAGGTCGCAGAGGCAAGTTCGCAGAAATAAAGTCTCAGAACCTGATATGCGACACTACTAATAAGTTCGCATAGATAAAGTCGTAGAACCTGATAGTGTCGCAGGTACTGTTCGTCGTCTTCATTAAGAACACCAAATCTGAGATCGATCAAATGATGAAATTAACTCCTAAACTTGATTTCTGCTTGATCCATAGCGCTAATACAACATTTTGATCGGTGGAATTTCATTTTTATGTTTGAATCAAACTTGAGAATTTGAATGAATTGACCGTGAATTCTTCAATCTATCTGTTGTATATCACTTCCTGAACCTTTGTTGATCCTTAACTTGATCAGAAACACATGATTTAATCGAATTTGATCACTAATCTGAATCTAACACTTAGAATACCCATTTTGACTTTTCTTCAAATTAGATGATCTTTAGCTATAATATGATGAAATTGATACTCGATACTTGTTCCTTGATCAGTAGTCTTCAATTCTAACGGATTACTTTCACCATAACACAATCAAATCTCTAAATTTGATCTTTAAGGTCACGAATTTGACTTTTTGTTGACTTTTTCTTTGATGAATTCTTGTTGTTTCAATCTGATTTTCCTTCAAATCTTTAATCACTCAAGCTCTGATACCAATTGTTAAACATATTCAAGCAATATTATGATGAATGTTGAGAGAGAATTTGATTGAATGATTTTTCCATTAAGAGCACAAATGATTTTACAAGGTTAGTGTTACAAATGATTAAGTTTAGCTACCTATTTATACTATAGAAGCTAATCACATGATTACTCACTAAACAAGGTTTCCAATCTATATTTTAATACCTAACATATATATATCAATTATCGTTAAAAGTTTTATAATTCACTGTCATAACCTTTATCGTTATAATACTATTTAACTCGTTATAATTCGGTTTTCCACGTTTTCTCGGTTTATACACCTACTCATAACGTAATGTATATTTTTATAACTTAGTTTTCTGATTCCAAAGGGTTCATAACCGTTCCCAAAGTTCTCAAAGTTATAGTTTTAAATCCTCATATTTTATAGTTTGTCGGTTTGGGTTAAACGGCACGGTTTCTCCGATTTTCTCAGTATAATTCTCGTTCTTTAACACTTAAAGTTATAAATTACACTTTAATACCTTTTAACTTATTTATTTTATCATCTCAGCCCATACTTTATTTATTTTATATATTTAGTCACCATAGCCCCTTTTTATCTCATTTTTAGTCTAACTCTTAGGTTATCAACTTTTAACGAAACAATATTCGATCTTATCATTAAAATTCATAGATTAACCTTCATTATACTTAAATTTACTGATTTTCATAGTCATAGTCCATAAAATACGGTTCTTATATTCTTTGTCCGTTTTAGTTTCCATTCGTCACTTTTCCACATACTTTGTTCACTTTTTAGTCCTTCTTTTGCTCTTATTTTGACTAATCAAACGTACTTAGTTTATTCTAAAAATTTTACCATATTTTCTCCTATGTCTTAGGTTTACTGAAATGGAAGGTTCATAATTTTTGGTCACGTTTAAGGGGTTCAAACATATTTATTTCTACATAAAGGTCCAACAGCTAACTTTCTAAACAGTTGGTTAAAGATTCGTTGGTACACTGAGTTATACTTATCTTCATGAAGTGTGTTTATACTAATTTTAAAGCTAAGATAATATGTGAGCTTTAGGAAAAAGAATCACATTGTTTATATCTGTGGTTCGGAAGTTATAGTCCTCCAAAGTTAGGTCAGATTCTGTCTCCAGAGGACAGTTTGTACACTTGTTCTTATAAATTCGTTTTGGGGTATGAATACTTGTCCAAAATTCATGAAGCTGGTTGGGTTGGAAAGCTGACTCTTTAAACTTGATTTTAGACTCAAGAAACACTAGATTTGGTTAATTTTTGACCGAGTTATTTAACTCCAAAGTCGACCAAAGTTTATGTCCGAAATTATGCTTTATGTTTTGGTGTTTGTGTTGGTTCTTTTTAGCAAAGTTTGGTTATAATCAACAATAACACATGTTCATAAGTCGATTTCTAGTATGAGTGAACATGTAACATATATTAACTAACATATAAGCATTTAAATGAAAGATCTAAAGATTTTATGGTAGTGGTTTTCCTTACAATGCACTAAAAGAAAGATTTGAGCAAGATGAAGGTTTGAGCTTGGTGTGGTTGATCTCCTAGCTTCCAAATCCGTGAGTTTAGTGTATATTAGTCATGAAATGAAATGGTTTTAGAGTTTGTAAGTATTTGTGAGTGAAAAGAGTGCAAAATGAGTGTTTTAGGGGTGGTTGTTCATGGTGGTGCAAGGTGGTCCAAGGGTGGGTGAATGGTGGTTGTATGGAGGTTGTTTGAACAAGAAAGAAGGGTTGGGGCTGTTGGAAATTTGTGGCCTAGAGAGGGAGAGAAGAGGGAGTGTTTGTGAGCTTGAGTATGTGTAGAAATGAGGTGGAATGGGCTAAGTAATGGGGTGTAGGAGTCAAGAGAGCATGGCATGGATTTCCTTGATTCAAGGATTGCACAAAGGGGGTCCTAGGGGCCCCTTTGTGTCCGGTTTTAGGAGAAGGAGGGGGGGGCCCTCTTGTGATTTCCTAAATTGTGTTTAAGTCTAGATATTTTGATCATTAGGTGCTAAGATCGATTAGTTAGACGTTAATTGTATGATCGAAATAATATTTGGTTGATTTGCCGAAGCTTTGTTCGATTAAATTCACAACTTAACTCGTCGTTGCACGTTTTCTAATTCACATGGACGTTTATTGATTTCTAAAAGTTGATACGCCCATTTCTTGGCATAATTATCACAATAATAATAACTACTATATAATTGAATAGATTTACGTTATTTTCGAAAATAGATCACCAACGTTCGTGAATGTCGGTCTCTACCGATTGTTTGTGTAATTCTCAATGATTACGAATGCATTCCGCATTAAAATAGTGTGCATCTCAATATGCAAGTGTGGGTTTTGTGCTAGACTTAATTCGATGAAAACGAATTCACCTTAATTAAATAGAGAATTAACCTAAATATGCATGTAAGTTGATGTACGGAATTTACCGAAATTTGAGGGTTGTCACAGCTAGGGCGTTCCGGACGGGTTGGTTACCAAGATGACAAGGAATTAGAAAACTATCTGGATCTTGTAATTTGGGTGGTAGTTGTCTTGTAAAGAGGGTCGCGCACTCACAATCCAAGTTAATGGTGGATAGATGTAAGAAATTCTTTCAGAAACTTCACATATTTTGGCATATGTGAAAGGGCTTTGTAAGGTCACTAGATCTTGGTTCGATAACGGATTATCTTTAAGTATTGAGGTGCGGAATCCCTCAATAAGTTAGGTTTAAGCTTATATAACGTTACTATCAATTAACTAGCTTTGTTTTGATTATTAACAATGTTAATCACTCAAAACCGAGCCTTTAATATAATAGTATTTATATCTGCACGAAAAACAAGGTAGTGAATATTTTAATGCTGTGTGTAATTAAATAGCACGGATACCAAGAAAATACCATAATTATTGTATTTATACTTGGTTCAACTCGCAGCCCATGGGCCTTGCGAGTTGACTCAACTCGCAGGCCTTGGGCTTTGCGAGTTGACTTCTCAGCTCGCAAACCTTTTCAGCTCGCAGCTTGTTCTCAGCTCGCAATACTGAGTTGCGAATCCAGATCTCATCTCGCAGGTCCAAGCCTGCGATTTGAGATCTCATCTCGCAAGTCTTATGACTTGCGAGTTGACTTCTCATTTCGCAATTTTGACTTTAATTCGAATTCGTTACTTGTCTAATTATGTTTAACAAATAATAATAACAAATTAATATCATATATTTACAAGTCTAAACCAATATACAAAAATAATAATTACACCAGTCCTATTACAAGCTAGATCTGTTGTCACAAAACATGTCCCAACAGGCATCCACAAATGGTATATTAATATGGAGAGTTCTCAACATGTCGGGAAACTGTCCATACTTCTCTTGGACGATGGTGCGAATAAAGGGTATAGGATATGGGCTTTCCGGTTTATACTCTCTCACCAAAGGTTTAGCTATTGTGATAGGCTCGGGAGTAGGGGTGGTTTCAGAGCCAACCCTTCCGTTATCAGAAACTGTGAACACAACGTTCACATGCTCATTCAAAGGGTTCACCTTGGTGTCACTTGGTAATGCTCCAGACTGCCGATTGGATAACATCTTAGAGATGTTACTAACTTGCAGCTCTAAATTTTGGATGGAGGCTTGCTGATTGTGGAAGGATTGGGCCGTTAGCTCATTGGTTTGCTTTTGAGCCATTATTAATTTATTAACGAGATCCTCCAGACTCGGGTTGGATTCCTCTCGTTACTTATAGAAGCCCGGACCAGTTTGGTTGTAGGGGGAGTTAAAGTTACGGTAATTATATTGATTACACCCCCCCCCCCCCCCCGGGTAGTTATTAGGTCTCTGGTTCACAAAGGCTACATATTCCATTTGATCAATGGGCTGATCCGTATCATAGTCATTGGTCAAATGCATACCCCCACAGGCCTCACATCCCACCTTAATATCATGTATCTCTTTCGTTATCTTCTCCATTTGCCTACCAAATGTTGTCATTTGTATGGTTAAGGCGGCAATCGCGTCGCTAGATTTGGCACTAACGACTTGGAAAGAGCGGGATCGTTGTTTTTCTTGGTGCCACTCATGGGTGTGGGCGGCCAAGTTGGCAATGATAGTGTGAGCTTGGGTGGCGGTCTTTTTCATTATAAACCCGCCCGCGGCGGTGTCTATTTCTTTTCGTGTGGCTACGTCGGCCCTCTTAAACAAAATTTGTGCCTTTTGGAAGTTATTCAAGCCGTGTTGGGGACATGATCGTAGAATCTTCCAGAAACGGTTCCATGCCTCATAAAGTGTCTCCATGGGTTTTTACTCAAATTGAGTAATTTCCCCTTGGAGTCGGGCCGGTATGGAGGTTAGGAAGAACCGCTGTAAAAATCTATCTACCATAGAGTCCCATATGGTTATTTCGCCGTGAGAGTCCAAGAAAAAACTCCATGGATTGATTATCAAGGTTGGCCATTGAACAAAAATTGGGGTTGGGGAAGTAAAAGGGTAGGTAGTTTCGGGTTGCTCTAAGATAGTCCCTAAGTTAAAAACCGGGGGTGTAGTCCTAGACCTTAGTAAACGTCTAAATTCCCTTTCAGGATCAGCAAATCCTTCAAGAAGTGGTGACTTCTTGGAGGACCGGGGCCTAAACTACCTGAAATTATTAGAGCAGAACAATAGAGCAAATAAAAACACCTACCTAAAAGAAAAATAAAAAGAAAATTATTTACTAACTATAGAATTTACAAATAATCTCAAAATAGCACAACTGTTCCCCGGCAACGGCGCCAAAAACTTGATGTGTAAATATCTAGTTATAAAAATAGTAAAACAAAATCAAAACAACTGTTACACAACTAGGCAACTATACCTAATCAAATAGTAGTATAACAGTGATAAGTTTACCGGGTAGTCTCTCATAGGAATAGTTTATATGTATTTTAAGAATTATTTGTCTAAACTATAATTTAAAATGGGAAGTTGCCTCTTAACGACAGGCAGTCAAAAGGTGATATTAAGTAAAACAAGCATTGAAATGATATTCTAATCAAGTGGTAGAAGCATGTTCATTTAAACTGTTTACCTCTGGACATGGACAATAAATATATAATTGTTTCACGTATGAGAGTCAATAATCTAAATTACTTGTTCTCACAATGCAATCGTTTAACTAAAACCATAAAGTGCAACTGTCCTTGACAAATTAATAATTCCAATTATGATCAATTAACTCTACTAATATAATGATTCAATTTTATAATCCTAGTTTCCTAGAAATTACTACAATCACACAAGATGTCTCTTAGTATGATTCACCCATATTCTAATTCAATTAACCTAATTTAATTATGTTATTGTTTCCAATTAAAAGTAAATGTATACGAAATCTAAAAGTTCTCACTCATTAGCACAATTATTACATCAATCGAATAAGTTAAATAAATCAAATACAAATCGTTGTTCAATCAAACATCGTATCATCCGCAAAATAAAATCCAAATATTATAAGTCCAACATCTAGGGTTATTAGCCTAGATGAACATAAATGAATTAGCCCATTATCACGGGTTCAATCAAACAAATAGTCATAGTCCACGAATAATTCATAATTCATTACAAAAGTGAATGAAACATAAAATAATAAAGATTCGAATGAAGAAACAAACCCATAGCTTCTATGATGATTGAAAGAATGATCAACCCTTTTTCGGGGTTTAAGTGAAAATTAATATAGATAACCATGCAGCCACCTCAAGTTCCCGGTGGAAAACCTCAGTACCCGGCCGGTAATTGTGGATCTCACCTGGTTGAGCATCTGGTTCCGGTTGCATTATCAAACTGGAAGTGATGAGCATCTGGTTCCGGTTACATTATCACCTTAATGTTTCTTAGAAACCCCAAGAACACTTTTGATCTTGAAAATTTTAAATGTAAAGTGGCTGATTTGGTTGAGAGGAAGTATGTGTTTGTGTGTGTGTTCTTGAATGTTGTTGAGAGGAAGTGTGTATAATGAGAGAAGGTTGAATGAGTGAGTGGAGTGTTTGAATGAATGGATTGCATGTGGGGGGGGGGGGTGTGTTAAGGGGCAGGTTTTTAGGGCAAAAAGGGGAGGATTAAAACATCTTTTTTATATAAAAGTGTAACTATTAAACTTGTACAAATATTATATGAAGTAAAGGTTTATTTTGTGATCTTTTTATGATTATTATTTGGAATATAAATTAAAGTCTATTACATATAGATAATACTTCTAATTGTGATTTAATTGTTCATGATATTTGTTTGAGTGTTAATTTGTTAGATACTCAATTAATTTAATTAAGATGTTACGATATTTTAATTAATCCCGATTTTGCAATTTGATATAAAACTTGAATTATGGAACTTGAATTCTTTCATTTCCTTGGCACTTTATAAGCCAGTTGAATAATCCTCATGAACAAGGGATTCGATAAGTAATCACTAAGACGTTATTATGGTTTCGATATTCTTAATGAGTCATAACTTAGTTCTACTATTGAAACTAAAGAAAGTCGTAATCATAATTGTAATTCTAGAATTTAAGTGTGGTAATAACCTGAGATTTTGACGATCAGGATTTGTTTCATTTCAACTGTTTGACCTCCCTATCTAGGATCTCGGTTGGTTCTTCAACAAAGTGCAAACGATCGTCAATTTGAACTCCTTCAAGAGGTAAGATTTGTGAATCGTCAGCTAGACACTGTTAAGGTTCGACACATGAAACGTATCATGAATTGTGCTCAGTTCTTGCGGTAACTTGAGCCTATATGCCAATGGGCCGATTCTTTCTATGATTTCGTAAGGTCTAATATAACGGGGACTTAGCTTGCCCTTTTTCTCGAAACGGACAATTCCTTTCCAGGATGATACTTTCAAGAACACATTATCACCAACTTGAAATTCTAATGGTTTTCTAGGTTATCCGCATAGCTTTTCTAGCGATCTTGGGCTGCTCTAAGCCTATCTCTTATGATTGAGATTTAATCGGTGGTTTCATGAATAATGTCAGGCCTTGTCAACTACATATCACCAATTTCCAACCAACACAGGGGTGAACGCCACTTACGTCTATATAATGCTTCATAGGTTGTTCGGGAAACTCTTTGGTTCCGCAGTAGATTAGTATATTGTTGATGAATACGATCACTAACTTATCTAGATACGGCCTACAGACCCTATTCATCAAGTCTATGAATACTACAGGGGCGTTATGTTAGACCGAAAGATATGACCATGAACTCGCAATGTACATACCGAGTCTTGAATCGGTTTTTGGATATGTCATCATCGTTGACTCTCAACTGATGATACCCTCACCGAAGGTCAATCTTTAAGAAGTACGAGGGACCTTACAATTGATCGAACATATCATCGATTCGAGGAAGAGGGTATCAATTTTTGATTGTCAGCTTGTTCAATTCCCTATAATTAATGAACATTCGTAATGACCCATCCTTCTTCTTAATGAATAGAACTGGGGCTCCCCATGGTGAAAAGCTGGGGCGAATAAACCCTTTTTCCAGGAGTTCCTGAAATTGACTAGATAATCCTGCATTTTAGCGGGCGCTAAACGGTACGGTACCTTAGCTATGGGTGCTGCCGCAGGAATTAGGTCAATTCGGAATTCGACTTGTCTGGGCGGGAAAAGTCCAGGCAAGTCACCTGGAAATACTTCTGGGTAGTCTCTCACCACAGGAATATCTTGTATGCGTTTCTCCTCCAATTCTTTCTCAACTACCTGAGCCAACAATGCGAGACACTTCTTCTTCACATACTTACGAATCTTCATACATGACACCCTTTTTAAACTCCTACCAGGCTAATCTCTCTGTTTGATGAGGGTTTCATTTCCTCAAAGGGCTAATTGAACCGCCTTCTCGTGGCAGCCTATGTCTGCGTGATATTTGGCTAACCAGACTACACCAACTACCACGTCGAAACTTTCCAAATTTATTGGAATGAGGTCAATACTAAACTGTTTATCCTCAAGATTTATGGTACAATTCACGCCTACAACTACATCAATTTCCTCTATGAACATTGGTAGTAGTCTAATTGTGAAGTAATGGCCATTAAAAATAAGATCACAGTTCCATAAATATGAGGATAAACTTTTATATATATGCATTATGCATTGTACAAAAATTTTAGACATTGTTACAAAATCTACCAAGGCTTATCCTTTTTCTAAGTCTCGATGCATTTTCTTATATATATCCGATATACGTTATACTTCTAATCTATTTTAGGTTCGGATCATGTGGGTAATAACATGCTTCATCGGTTCCAATCGTTAATTCTTATCCACAAGTCTGCCCATCACGAATTCCTTGGTTAACTAGCCCTGTTTGGTATTTACTATTGTTGTTGTTCGGGCACCTTTTCAATCTCGAAAAAGCGTTCCTATAGTGATCTGAACTTCTACATTTGTAACACCCCCTATTGACTCCTCCGCCTTCCTTGCGTTCCTTTCCATCCTTGCAGTACTTGGCGAAATGACCCCTTTGGTTACATTTTCCACATCTCGGGCATGCTCCCTCATGATGAAGGTTACACTTGTTGCATTTAGGGTAGGGACCATTGTATCGCTTTGGCTAACTTCTGATTCCTGCTCGAGTTACTACCTCCCTTCTTTCCTGATTGGTTCTCAAACTTTTGCTTGTTGTCTGAGTTGCTTTTTTTCCAGGACTCTTGATCTTGATCTAATCAAATCAGTGGTTAGACGGTGTGCCAAGGTTACTGCACAATTGCTCGCGTGGAGTACCGATTCCACACTTTCAAACTATTTCATTAATCCTACTACGTCTTCTGCTCCGCAAAACTCCCTTAGGTAAGCAAGATATAAAGTACTTGCAAGTGCTACAACGACTGTTATTGGCAAGGATTCCCGATCTACCTTGTCCTCTCCCGGGAGCAGAATCTTCATTATTACCCTGTGTAGCTTGAATGCCAGCAGTAACTTGCGCAACAATATTAGGGATTGCTGCAAAGAGTTGTTGGGCTATGATTTGGGCCATGTCGGGTTGTGGTTCCTCTGTTTCTACTTGGGTGCGTCGGGTAGATTGTCCAAGAGGCATGGTCCTAAGACAAGTTTTTGAACGTTTTGATTAGAAATTGTACCACACATTTTCAAATGCTAGAAATTTGAGAATTTTTAAAATCAAGTAAAACTACGTAATGACAAAGACCTTTTGTTACATTGAAATAAATATTGCAGTAGCAATAACAAAACAAAATGTCGCACCCCCAAGACGCGTGGCAGTGGAAGGTATGGGGTGTCATGGGGGCGCCGACCAAATCAAAATATCACAACACAAGAGTTACAACAAACGACCTCTATATGAGACGTTTTCAAAAAAAAGTCATTACATTTCAAACTTCAAAGTGTTTACATAAAAGCTAGGAGTTCGCATCCGATACGTAGAATTACATAACTATTATTACAAAATATAGTAAATGCAATCTAATTCCTTGGTTGTTTCAAAATATGCGACTCGAGCTATTGCTTCCAAAGCATCCTACTGCGGCTGGTTACCTGAGAATACATACTAAAAGAGTCAACATAAAGTTGGTGAGCTCATAGGTTTGAAAACAATTGATATTACATTGCATGGAACGTGTGGAATGCAAGATTTCCTGCTTGTATCATCCAACAATGATAGTAATGTATTACGAAAATGTAAAAGAGGTGTATATTGTTGCCATGAGCCCATAGTTCGAGCTTAACTGTGGTGTCGGGTCACAATCAAGTGCCACGATCGTGGTGCCTCCCAACGAGTGCCTAATCCAACACTCGTAAGAACAAATGATAATGCGTCCGTTTGACCAGTTAGTGCGACTAACCCGGACGGGGGAGTCAATCCCAAATAGTACTATTCATTAACATTCACGCTATAACGATACTAACAAACTATGTGTGGGGGACTTTCAGGATTAGTTAAATAACTCATGCAACCAATATATCGTGTTTTGTACTTGCGTTCACATAAAAATAGCAGTTGTTAAAAGCAGTTGTATGTATTCTCACCCCTGAGTGGAAATAGTAGAAAAAGGGGCTATGAAACTCACCTGAGATTAGTATGTTATTTAACAAATAACAGCAAGCAATTTGTGTTCCCAAGAGTAATCTTCTAACGCCCTAGACGTATAAGATTGTGTAAGTAGATGTCTCAAAAGACCATCTATAGTGATTGTATAAGTGGAGGGTTAATGTCCACCTATACGCTAGTAGTTCACTTAACTAGTATGTCCATTCTTGTTTGCTTATTTGAAAACGTGTACGACCCGTTGGTGAAAGTTTGTGAAAACACAATGTTGCTTAGTGTGGGAGGTGGGTGAAGCCCACGAATGACGAGGGTCCGGGGGCAGCGCCCCTGGTGGCGGGGTCCAAGGGGTGGCAACCCCTGGTGGGGTCCAAGGGGCAAGGCCCCTGACTGGGGTCGAGCTGAACAATTTTTATTTCAACTTATATTTCTTTAGCAAAAATGTTTTGATTTTTGGTCACCAGCGACACAAGGCTTGTGTCGCTAATGTGGTGTTGGCGACACAATTTTAGTGTCGCAGAGGTGACAGTTCAAATGTTATAGCGACACAAGGGTTGTGTCGCAAATGTGACTAGCGACATAAGGGTTGTGTCGCAAATGTGACGGTTCGAATGATAGAGCGACACAAGGGTTGTGTCGCAAATGTGACAGTTCAATTATTATAGCGACACAAGGGTTGTGTCGCAAAATGTGACGGTTCAATGCTATAGCGACACAATGCTAGTGTCGCTAATGACTACTGGGCTTCTGCGACACAGGGTCAGAAACATATCAGTTTTGTAGATTTAGTTTCGTAATTCAAATGTTCGAGGAAAAATTCAAGAAAAATATATGTTGTTCCTTAGTATGTTAGGTACTTAAAATAATTTTTACAGAATTTTTAGACAAGTTTAAGTATTTATTAAAATTGTAAGTTTCCACAGAGGACAAAAAGTGGCCAATCAGGAGACATGCAAGGAGATTGAGTTTTTGGGCAAAATGCGTGCACATTTGGGACAAAGTCATATCTACCACTATTATTCTTAACAAAATTTCTGAAGTTTTGGCGTTGGTTTCAAGTCGTTTGGACATGTAAATCTCGAGTTATGACTAAAACAATAAGGGACAAGTTTTCTGCCTTTTTCCCAGCCCGTCTACATGATTTTTTGTAAAAATTATTTCGAGTATCAAACGAGCTCCAAAAATTATGAGACCAGTGGAAAATGAAAGCTAACTTCTTAAACTTAGTTTTAGCGTTTTTAATCGTTCATTTTGGTTAAGTTTTGAGGGAGATATCACCTCCCAAAGTTGGACAAAGTTTCTGGCCGGAATTCATGTAAATTTCTTGAATGTTTTAAGCTATGAAAACGATTTTTGTGCAATCTTTTGGACATATCCTTGTTAAGTGAGCCTTTTAACATGTATATATATGTATTACAAGTATTATAGATGAATTAGATGTTCTTACAAGCTTGAAGAACCGATCGAAATGGAGAGGAAAGTGTGGAAAGAGCTTGATTCTTGACTTTTTCTTGAAAATGTGATGGCGGCTCGTGGTGGTGGAGTGGTGGTTGATGGTGGTGATGAGGTGGTTGATGGTGGTGGGAAAGTGGTAGTTGATGGCAGATTTTAGAGAGAGAGGGAGAGTAGAGAGAAGGAGGAGGGAAAGGTGTGGGTTGTGTGTGTGCAAAATGGGGTGTAGGGAGGTGTTTTTGTGGGGTGGGCTTGGGCTTATTTGGGTGGGCCTAATTGGGGTGGCCTCTTGGACCAGCCTAGGCCGAGTTGGGCCTGGCCCAAAGGTATTTCGGGCTCGTGACTCGTTTTCTCAACTTCGTGTTTCGTTCCCCGTTCGTTTAAACGTTAATTTGTGATTTAAAAAGTTGATAATTTACGTTGAGCTTTTGTTTATATTTTTAATTTGTGAATAATATTCGGGATAAGTAAGTATTCTTAAAATACTAAATTGAGTCACAAAAGTATATTACGGGTGTTGCTCGGGTGTCGGGCTCGGTTTGCGCGTTTTCGCCGCGTTTGTTACGTTTTAAACAAAACGTCAAAGTTTTTCGTGTATTATTATTTGAAATAATAATATAAGGTATATAACCACTATTTTAACTATAAAATATGATTACGTTATCTATGAAAAGTTTTCGCCAACGTCGTATAAATAGTCGGACCACGTCCGGTTGTTTCGCGTAATTACGAAAAATTACGAAGGTGTAATTCAAACAATTACATAAGTGTATATACACATATATACAAATAGTCGCAGGTAATCACAAGTACTTAGCCTAATAAAGAACTAAATACACGAAATTAGAGTTCTAGTTTAAGGAAATCATTACCCTAAAGTGTCGGGTGTCACACAAAATATGGTTCTTCCATTGTTTAATAATTTACACGTTCAAAATTGTGTAACCTATTACTTCATAATCTTTTTCATAGTAATTAAAAATAGAAGAAATCTTCTAGTACAAAATTTTGCAAGGGTTACAAAATTCTAAATTCTTTTCTTCGAGCACTATCCTCGAAACCAGACTATTCAAATAAGCATCACTGCTAGAAGAAACGTGAACCCTCCCAACACTCAACACCAAAATATTGTGGCATGTGTAGTCTCCAAAGCACTAAACGTACGATGAATCAGCTTCTCCATCAAATTTTTCGTATCTGCCTGTCACACCCCCAAATTTAACAAGTATGATAATTATGCAGAAGCTTTTGGGGCGTGACGAGGATCAAATAACAATACCTCGAGCGTATGATTATCGCAGAACTTCGATATTATTAGGATGCCAAAATAGTTTTACAAACATTTCGGCTCATCGAGCCGTCAACATGTCAAGGTTATCAAATATATCATTTTAAATAAAATGCAAGTTCCGGGATTCAATAAAAATACATCAAGTCAATATTATAAATAAATCCCGTTAGTTTAAATATGGCATCCTAATCATCGTGGCAGGTACGGTCCCAAATATGCATGTGTCTTACGGCATAGCTAATTCCCCTGAAAAACATATTTATAAAAGGTCAACATATCGTTGAGTGAATTCACAGGTTTAATGACTCTATCATAAACCATTATTTATAAACATTTCATCAATAGATCAAAAGTGGCATCAACGGCCTATTGTGCGATTATTCTCAATTTAAAACAATAAAAGCAAACACTGACTGTGATCCCTCGCAGACTAGCTAGGTCTTGCGAGTTAATATGTCGAACTAAACCTATAACCAAACCACAACTCACATATAATTCGTTTGCCTTGGACCGGTTAAGTATACTCGTCC
Organism: Logfia minima; assembly: GCA_963921325.1. NCBI lineage: Eukaryota > Viridiplantae > Streptophyta > Magnoliopsida > Asterales > Asteraceae > Logfia > Logfia minima. The sequence continues at coordinate 32,641,749 of OY992764.1, forward strand.
CCAAAGTGCGAAACAACGTCGCTAGTTAGCGCGACTAACTAAAATAAACGTGGGATGGGGATGTCAACCCCGATAGTACTATCTGTATACTCAGTGGTTAGTGTCATCTAACTAATGGTTATAGTGATTGTCAGCAAGAGGACTTCTATGCTACAACATGAAGAATTTAGTCGCCCATAAAGATACGTTGTCAGGTTTTAATAATCGCATAAATCAGTTATATGTTTTTCACCCCAAATTTGAAAGCAGTAAAACGGTAAAAGTGGGGCTGTGAACTCACCTGAGTCCGAGCGTGCTAGCAACACAGTTTTAAATCACAATTGTCCAAGTAAGCCTCTTAACATCCTAAACGTAAGAGCTTATGTTAATGCATGTAGACGACACAATGGTCAGTCTATGCCAGTTGTTCACTCAACAAGATTCATAAAATTTGCCATCAACGGGCTTTTGAAAACATCCCACTTTCATTTAAAAGAACGACACGTTGTGATCCCACTTTGTTTCCAAAATCATTAAAACGTATCTAAGTCCACATTAAAAATACCTTATTAAACGTATTATACTATTAATGTGTAACTTTCATTTATTCAATACATATACTTTCACATAGTTATATATATATTTATATATCTCAATTACGTTTGATTTAGGGTTTTCATGACATGTATTGACGTTGGTAGTCTTTCGTTATTATTATTATCATCACGTCATCTATTTCCATATACACATATAAATATAAAAATATACTCATGTAGGCATCTATTTATATATATATTCATTCTCACTATAATTACCACATTTTAAACGTTAGCATATATATATATATATATATGTATTCTCATAAGCATTTATACATTTTACTTGTCGTTATGATATATTGACCAACAATATGTACATTTATTCATACGTACATTCCTATACACATATTAATATAGTTATACGCCTTTATAATTTATTTTCACACATTTTACTCTACGACAATATATAATTCATTTTAAATTTCCTCTTATAAGCTAACCTTAGGTTTTAGTGATTAAATTCTCGTTCTAAATATTCTAAGGCATGACAAATATTACACAATTTTCTAATTCATTTATTTACCAATAAAAATCCAAATTTACCGTGTTCTATACGTTTATCCTTTAATTAACTAAAGTCGCGTTTTTAAATCGTGGTTTCGTTTTAAAATAATCGTTTAATATCTAGGTCTTGTTTTTAACATCTAATGTTTATTAATTTATTTAAAATGTCTTAACTTACTGATTTTGCATAAAAGTCCCTAATTCCTATGTTTTTGCAATTTAGTCCCTAAAGTCTTATTTATTCTATTTTTAACACTTAACTTTTATAACTTAAAGTTTAATAGCTTACATTTTGTCCTAAATTATTTTAACACTTTTTTTACACCAAATCACATGAAATACACTAATCTTTACATTAAAAGTCACTAATATATGATTTTAATCATTTTTAACCTTTTTACTTAGTTAATCCATTTTTTAACAGAATCTGTCCCATTTTTAGGTCAACTTTGCCTACGGTTTTGACTAGTCAAACATGTCCCAAAAATTATGAAAATTTTTATAAAAGTTCCTCTATGTCTTAGCTTTCCAGAAACGTATGATTCGTAATTTTTGGTTGAGTTTAAGGGGTCCAAACGTATTTTACATCACACAAAGGTCAAACAGTTCTCAATTTGGACAGTTAGTCATAGATCCGTATGTATCTTGACTTTTACTTAACTTTACAAAATGAGATCATACAACTTTCAAAGCTAACACAATTTTTGACCTTCAGCAAAAAGAATCAACTTGTTTAGATCTACGGTTTGAAAGTTATAATATTTTAAAGTCGGGTTATTTTCTGTCCCAACAGTACAGCTTGTACACTTTAACTTAGAAAGTCATTTTAAAATAGTAATACTCATCTAAAAATTATGAATCCAGTGGGGTTTGATAGCTAACTTCTTGAACTTAACTTTAGAACCAAGAAACACGTAATTTCATCAAGATTTGACCAAGTTATGAAGCTTCAAAGTTGACACAACTTTCTGTCCGGATTTCAAATTGTTGTTTATGGACTGTTTTGGTGATTTTTAGTGTAACTTGGTTATGAAACATGTAAATACGATTTTTCAAACTAGATCTTGGCAAGAGTGAACATCTAAGCACACAATAACCATAAATTAAGCATTTTATAAAAGATCTAAAGGGTTTGTAGGTAGATTTTCCTTACAATGCATTAAAAGAGCAAATAGGGCAAAATGAAGGTTTGACTTGGTGTTCTTGAGCTCCTAGCTTCCAAATCCATGGGTTTGGGTTCTTTTATTTGTGAAATGATATGAGATTAGTAAATGCACGTTTTTGTGAGTAAAATGAGAGCAATATAAGTGTTTTAGGGGTGGTGGTTCATGGTGGTTGATGGTGGTTGTATGGTGGTTGAGTGGTGGTGTAATGGTAGACTTATGGTGGTGTTTCTTGAGCAAGAAAGGAGGTTTGGGGCTGCAGAATTTCGTGGTTTAGAGGGCTGAAAAGAGGGAGAGAGTTTGAGTGTTTGTGTGTGTGGAAGTGAAGGGAAAGGGGGCCAAGTGTGGAGACAAGAATGCATGGCCTTTGTTCCTTGTTTTAGGGATTACAAGGAGAAAGCCAAAGGGGTCCCTAGGGCCCTTTCTTGGCTGATTTCTAGGAGGGAGGAGGAAGAGGGAGGGCCCCCTTTGAGGGCTAAACACAATTAAGCTTAGATATTTTGGTCGTTAGTCGTTAATCGCGATTAGTTTAGTGTTAATTGTATGATTATGATAGATTAGGGTTTATTAAGGTTGATTAATGTTAATTAGGATATATTAAGGTTAATAGAATGTCATTAGTTGATTGAATCAATATTCGAATGATTATCAATGCTTCGTTTATCGTTAACCGGGATTTTCTACGGCTTTGTGATAATTGATTCGGAGTAATTGTTTGATTCGATTTCTTGGCATATCATGCCCTAATTTAGATTATTAATAGTAGTTTACCTTATACTACTCGGTCTCAATAGTAATCAGAAGTTGATTGATACTATTCGGTTATATTCACAATTTAACTCGTCCGTTAAACGTTTTCTAATTTACGTGAGCGTTTATTGAATATTAAAAATTCATATGCCTATTTCTTAGCATAATTATCAATATAATAATAACGACTATATAATTTAATAGATTTACGTTATTTTCTAAAATAGATCACCAACGTTCGTATAATTTGATTTCTACCGAATCTCTCGGTTAATTCTCAAAATTCTCGAATGCTTCTCGCATTTTATTTAATTGCATCTCATATGCAAACACGGGCTTTGTGCTAGACTCTGTTTGATAAAAACGAATTCACTTTAATTTAATAGGGAATTAGCCTAAATGCACGTGATAATGATGTACGGAATTAACCGTACTTTTAGGGTTGTCACACTGCCAAACTCTACCCCTGATAGACACTTCTAGCCCATTGAATTTAAAGTTCGGTGGTCACGGCATCCACCTTACTTGCTATCCTGAAAGTCATGTCAGGGTTTTGCGATATCGGGATTCCTAAGATGACTCTTGGGGGTTCCGCAGCAGCTGGACGTGGCGCTGCTAAAGATACTCGGGTGGGTATAGGGACACTCTCACGTGCGGTGACTCTCGTACGCAGCCTTATAGAGGTGGCTGGGGTAAAACGGGCATCGGGATCGACCTAGTACTGTCACCAGTAATCGGTCGACTACTAACCTCCTCCTCTGATGCCGACTCCTTAGAGGGATCCTTCCCCGGCTTGATGTTCAAACTGGTCCAAATTGGTTTCTGCAGCCCAGTTTAGGCCTATGCCGGATAGGTCCTTTCTGATCGACATATGTTGATCAGAAAGGTAAATATCCTCCAGATAGGCGGGACCTATCTACCGGATAGGCCTAATTTTGGTCAAAAACTTCACAATTCAAAGTTCACACATTCAAACATTCTAACATAAACTAATTTTTTATCGACGAACGTTTTTGGGGCAATTTTCTTGTTAATTTTCATTTCAACTAATATTGAAAAATACATAAATACATCTTCAAACCATAAAAATATAAATGAAAGTCTTCGATTCGTTGTCGTTTATGAAGTCTTCTTCTTTTTCGATCCGTCGTCATTTATGAAGTCTTCTTCATAAGCAATCTCTTACGCGTTAAGTGGTACCGACAATCCTATTTCAATCTGTTGCTCGTGTATTTCTTGCTCAACCCTTACCATTTCCCCCTTCGAGTTGTGAAATGCTTTGTATCCATTAAATGTCGTCAAGATAGTCTTTCAAACAAATACAAACTTCCACCGACAAATGGGTGAGTTTGGTTCTTCTTGGTGAGATAACTCAACCACTAACTAAGAAGGACAACTCCGAAGAAGCTTGGACAGTTAATAGATCATGGGCCATGGCGGCCATAATCGGAAATTCAGCTTCGTGCTCTTTCCACCAAGCTAAAATATCCAGATTGTTAAACCCTTCAATAGTGAAGTATATCAAAAAGTCGGAACCAATATACCTTTCTCATTCCCTACTAGGATGGCTTGATAAAGCTCTTTTCGTATTCTCATTTCTTAAAGTGTTGTATAATCGCATCATTTCGTTATTTACGTGCGAACTTGATCCGGATTTCGTCTCATTTCGAATGTCATCATGAAGGGATGTGGAACCATACCTTGATAAATAGAAATCAAACAAACTTTCGAAAACTTTGTTAAAGTCAGCAATTTCATTTTTCGCGAAATTCGTGTCTTCGTCTAACAAATCCAAATCGTAAGAAATGTTTTGAAGTAAAGTTTCAACCCCACCAACATTTAAAGTCGGGGTCAAAGCGGCGGAACAAGTTATAACGGGAGGCATTTCTTTAAAATATTTTATAAAGTTGGCTTTCATTGGTTGTACCATGTGTTAAAAAATGATGCCCCTCACTTCAAAATCGTTTATTTTGGAACACATTAAAAATATTTGGTTTAACACCAAACAACTAATCGGATAATAAATACCCGACAAAAAAGTAGTTGTTTGTTTAAAAACAACTCATTTCAGTAATTAGTTAAATAGTATGCCAACTCGACTCCAGAAAAGGTGTAACCCGATTATGTTCCGCAAGAAGGTCATGAAAGAATTTTAAAGTTTCTTTATCTTAAAGCAATTTCAAACATATTACATGTCGAATTCCATCTAGTAGGTACATCCCATAACCAAAGAAGTGTTTTAGAACCCGATTTTTACAGTGACCCAGTGGATCTGCCGGTTCCGGTCGAACCAGTCGGACCGGCCGGTCCATCCGGATGCCAGTTACTTGCTAGCCCAGCCCAGAAAACCAAGCCCAACAGTCTACTTTTGATCATGCTGATAGTTTTGGGCCCATATCACAACCTATGTTACTCCATAATAGAAAAATCAAGGCCCACCAACATCAATCCAAACAAAAACGGTTGCTTTCATTTTAAGTTTCAGATCTTACCCAAATGTTTCCAAACAAATGGAATCTCAAATCTTAGATCTTTTATCTTGTATGACAGAAAAGATGGGATCTAAAACCTTTGCAAAATCAAAGATGGGATCTCAAATATGGTGATTGGTTGAAGAATATTACTTACTTTACTTGCAATAGCGGCCATAAAAGGTTGAATACAACTGGAGATCCTTCACTACGGCCGGAAAAGGACAGAAGCGGCCAAAGATGGTCGATAGCGGCCGGCGATTTAGTGTTTTGGATCCCGGTCAGACATCAGGTGCAAGTGTAGTTCTCGGCTTCTGGCAGACATCTGTGTATGTATGTGTAAGGCTTAAAAAGAAAACCGAGTCAATCCAGTCCAGGTCACTGGGTCAACCCGATCCGACCGGAAAACTGGCCGAGTTTGACTAAGTTTGACTTGTACATTAACTTGGGTGTAGTTGGCCCGGCTAGGGTCCCGGTTCCGATTCAACTCGATTCGACAGGCCAGGTCGACCCGGGTTTCAAAACACTAAACCAAAGGGAATTCGAATCGACACAAATTTCATATATTTATGGTATCTAGTGTTAGTTGAACTAAAAATATCACGTAACATTTGTTTAAAACTTTCTTTTATGTTTGCAATACAACTAAGTCCATGTTACACAACCAAGTTAATGATATGTTCAACACATCGACTATGAAAAAATACACCTTTGCAAGCTAGTTTATAATTTAGTTGTAATTGTCTTACAGTGGCGGTGTTATTCGATGCATTATCAAAATACATAGAAAATACTTTTCCTTCTAGTTTAAAACCTTTTATCACATAATCTAAAATTTTATATAAATTATCGTCGGTATGCGGATATCCAAAAATTCAAACGCAATCGTACGCTTCATCATTTTCCACGTGTAGGGATTAATCTAATGAGCGGTAACGCAAATGTACAGATCCAGTGAACCATGTGGAGCCGTCCAAACTTCACAAGTTAAATTTATACCGGTTTGTATCTTTTGAAAACCTAAAATCATTTCATTTGTTGCAATTTTCCACATTTTAATAACGTCTCGTCTATGAGTTGAACGGCTTACACGTATATAACGAGGTTGGAGCGTTTCTTACATGAGTTTCGTGAACCGTGAATTGTCGAAGTGGTCAAAAGGAAAACTTTCTTCTATAACGAACTTCACCGTCCTATCTCGCACCAAACTCGCTACGTATTGCCAAATCGTTGCATCATTTTCCATTGTCGTTTAATCATGCCCAACCCATATTTCACCGTTTTAAAATAGATATTTGCATGATTTCTCAAAGTGGTATTCCCGGTTTTCATAAAAAATGTCGCACATTTCTTGCGTCGTAATTGTACCAAATATCCAGGTTTCTTTTTGTCGATACGATGGAAACAACTGTAGCATTACTAGAAGATTCTCCAATACCGATGGAAGATTGTGATTGCCCACATGATGATGCCATTGCGTTTGAGAGTTGAGAGAATAAGAGTTAAGACTTAAGAGTATATGTTGCGTTTTTGCGATTCGAGAGTGTTTTACAATTTAATCAAATTTTTGAATGTTGTAACTAAACTTGAACATCTAACACATATATATAGTGTCAAAATGTAGTTGAAGCTCCCAAAAGCACCAAAAAAAGTCACAAATCAACTCAAACGGATATATGGCCGAGTTAAAACGGCTACAATTGGTGTCCGATACCCTATCCGGCTGATTGGTCCTCAAACCGGTGAGTGGCTATCATGTCAAAAAGGTTCAAACCAGTTTGAAACCAAACGGTTTGACTCAAACCGGTTTAACAGTTTCGAACCGATTCCGATTGGGAAATCGGTTTTTTTTTTTTCCAAATCTAATTACGAAATAACTTTGTTACTAATTTGAATATAATTATTCGACTCGGCCATTCGGTGTTTAATTATTATGGTTGAATTTACAAAATTAATGAACTAAGAGCTTGAGCTTTGTTATGAGAAAAAATTGTATTTAATTGGGAGGAGGTCAAACGTGTTTAACATTATTCGAGAAAATAATGTATATTATCGTCAGGAGAGTGATTTGTCTTTGTTCAAACAGCTAACTTTGTTCAACAACCATTTATTTACGCATTGGTTTTAATATTAAGACTAGATTTTAACATAAATAACAATTAGTTCCACTCATTAACACTCATACGTCTACAGTTTATGTAAACCCATCGAATGCCCACGTTAATTACACTTTGGGCAGGTATAGCTGGCCTACTTGAAGACCCATTACCAAATAAAAAAAAGGGAACCACATTTTCTAACTTGCTACTATCAACTTTCATATCTCCGTCACCATGAATAACTAATTGCTCACTCATGAAGAAATAGTTAACTGAATACATGAGTTGAAACTAAGGGTTGTTGTAAGTACCCTTACATTCGGATCTACGAGGTAATATGATATAATCGAGTGCGGAATTCTTGAGTATACTAAACGATAACAAACGAGTAATACAAATGTGTAAAGATCACTTTTATTGAATGTAAACAAGTATTACATTTGAACAAACACAGAGTATTCGAACTTACAAATGAGTTCAAACTTACAACTCCGAAAAAACCTTTTTTCTAAAACCTTCGGACTTGTGTATATACAGGCACCTAAGTTTGTACGAACTTAGGCACTTTCTAAGTTCATACGAACTTACTAAATCGTACATACTCTAAGTTCGTACGAACCTACCAAATACACATACAAAACTTAAGTTAATAATTACAATGATTAACAAAATGACCTCTAAAACTAACTATTACAAACTAGAAGTTGTTGTCACAAAACATGCACCAACAGACTCCCCCTTGACAATAGCTCTAGTTTCAATGCACCAACAGACTCCCCATTGGCAATAGCTCTGGTTTCACCCGAGATGTTGTTACCCGAGTTGTCTTCGGTCTTGATTCTGTTAAGCTCTTTTGTCTTCCTGCATAGAGCACCTTTTCCACAAAGTCTTCACTACCCTCTGACATCTTCAATCTTCATGTCTTTAACTATCTATGTAGCATCATGAAGCTTCAACAGATCATGTCATATACCCTCAACAACTCTTGTAGCTTCCGACTTACCCTTAGGAATTTCATCTTTTTCAGATCTTAACTCCTCTAGGTCTATCACTACGATTCACCTTCGGACATTTCATCATTTTTCTGAACTAAACTTCTCTATGTATCCTCTAACTCAAACTTATCACTATTAAACTCGTCAGTTCAATGGTATTTATCTCTGTTAGATTAACTAGACTCCCGCTTAACATGTTCAAGCATACCAAGTCTTCCAGTTGAAGAGTTAGGCAGCTCAAATTGGTCTATTGCTAGGCAACCCTCCAACATTCGGTCACTGGGATCATCGTCTCTGCCTCTGTTTCTTTCTCAACGCATCCTCTTTACAATCAGTCTTCTCCACCTGCCAGGCTTCTCCCCCTGAGCTGCCGCGCTCTTCAACAAGGGATTTATCTTCGCCGAAGCTGTGGTGAATAGTTGTAATAGGTGATGTTGGAATTGTTGTTGTGATTATGGGTGTGGTGGTGGTTGTGGATTGGGCAGTCGGCTCACTAATGATAACCTTACTAGACCGTTTTTTTTTTTATCTTCTAGCGAATAACGATGTATCATTATCATAATTAGCATCGTCATCTTGCAATGTATAATCATCGTCTTCATTAAACTTATATTTGGCTTTATCCGTAGTAAAACGAGACCCTAAGTGAGATCCAAGTTTTATTAGATCTAGATTCATCCAACTGTAGAATATCATCTTCATCATCACTTTCATCAACACTCTCGGTCTGTTTACACGCAAACCCCAATATCCTCCTCGAATTTAGATCTTCTAGCTTTAATGCTTTGTCATACCTAGGCTTTAAATCAATCGTATTCGAGTTGTTTCTCCAATCGTAGAGTAAAACAATCAAAAGTAATTATCTCCCCATCTAGTAAGAACTTAAACGTGTACAACTTAAAAGGAAAAATAACTAAATATAAACAAACAAATATGAAATTATTCATATTAAAAAGTACATTCTTTTTGTGAGAGTCACTGTTACGAAGATCATATTAGCCATAATGCGTACGATACACAGTTAGGAATTGAATTATTCCGATGTTATTATGTATGTAATTTATAGTTCACGACGATTATCGGTATTGTTGTCCACTTAAGCAGTCAACACTCAGAATTTTCAAGTACAATGTTAGTTATTGTTCACGATTATCTATGTATCTCACATTTGACATACCCTTAGAATCAAGAAAGTCCAGAATTCCATGTATCGGATGTTTTAACTTAATGTCATCTTTAAAGTCAAGTCCTTTTAATATTTTGAGCAATGTACTTTGGTACATGTTTTAGCTATAGGACAAGACTAGGGTTAGAGGCAAACAAATCTAAAATCAAACCAGAGGTGACAGGTCTGTACTTTCGTACAACAAAGCGACATAGTTTGACTAGAGACCTTGAAAACGGTATTCTTGTTTCTTGGTCGAGTTTGCTCTATTTTAGGATACACAGACTGAGTCTATGTCAGCATGTTTCAAGATGTAGCAGAAGAAACAATCAATGAACCCGCTAGATGAATTGTTTTATATTTATCCCATAACATGTATTTAGGTACAATCTATCTCCTAAGAATTAAGACTTAAGTCATACATCAAAATAAAGATTTCACAGAAAAATCGTATTATTTAATATAGATTAGGTACTTGAAAACCGTTATGTCGTATGCCTACCAATACATCATATGATGAAGCTATTAGTTACGTTTAGATTTAAGGTACTTTTTACTGTATATGTACTACATCTAAAAGCCACACATATAATAATGTTCTGGGCATGGGTAATGTTTTCGTCATTTATTCGCGTCATTACAGTGACACTCATATTTTTATAGTTTTTCCAAACTAACTAAAAATCCTAAGAAATAAAGATAGATAAAAGTTCTTAAGAAAGATATGTCACTCATGATTTTTCATTTCAGCGATGAGGGCTAACAACTCAAAACTTAATTTATCAAAAGTCTTACCATAAAAATCAGCTAGATTATCTCCCCCTTAGTCGCTACATCCTTTATTGAACTTGTAGCCTCTGAAGTCTGTGTTCCTTCACACTAGATAAAAACATTAGTTACAAAGGGGGACCCAAGCCACCACGGACTTGGATCGACCATTCTCATCAACAAATGTAAATTCCTTCAGATATCCATATCGCCTTTCAGGTGAATTGGATACTCTGGAATTCTCACTTGTTGGGGAATGGGAGGAATAACCACTAGGCCTTCTATCCGGAGACTTTTGGAAAAGTCTCTTATTGACTCGCATTTGGTTTGAAGAATATTTAACCCTAGATTTATAGTAATAATTCTAATTATGAAAATTCTTATTACTACTACCCTGGTTAGAAAAACTTTTGTTGGGGTTGTTAAAACTTTTTGAAGGTTTCGACCGAATTGATTCTCCATTTGAGCTTCCTATTTCAGGAGAAGTGTTCCTTGGACTATCAATTATCGAAACTTTTGATTTCTTATATGGACACACACTTGCTACATGTCCCTTTTGATGGCACGTGAAGCACGAACGTTTCTCCCAGTCTTTCTTTTGAGCCTTGAGATTCGCTTGGTGTTCCAATTATGTTTGTTTACCTTTTTCATTTTTATCCTTAAAATCTTCTATTTTAGGTCTAACAAACTCAATTTTAGTGTTTGACTCTTCATTGGTCGCTGACACAGCTTTCTCTGACTTGGTCGACTCGGTGATGTCTACCATCTCAAAGACTGCTGGTCGTGTAGTAGAGTTAGCTTCTTGTACATTTAATAGACTATTTAAGGTTTCAACTGAAAATCTTTTTAGTTCAATTTTCGTATTAAGTTCAGCAATTCTAACCTTAGCGTCTGCTAGTTCTTTTTCTTTATTTGAAGACTGTTTAGTTAAATCCAAAACATGCTCACGAGTTAAGTCAATTATTTGACTCTGCTCGTTCACTTTGTCTTTTAAAACTTTTAAATCCTCCTTATCAGATTTAGCTTTATTAACTAACTCAAAGTTTCGCAGTTTTAAAATTGTGTTTTCTTCTTTTAAAGCAGTTAACTGAGTTGTCATCGTTTGTGATGACTCTATTAAATTCTAAGCCTGCTCTGCAAAGTTAGTACATAAAACACAAGCATTAACTACATAATCTAAGTTTAGAATAACCTTATGTTTCTCAGCATCCATGTTGGCCATATATGCAATGAAATCCTTTGTACTCATAGTATCAGTTGACTACAATCTTATAACCCTGGTCTCTGTAGCAGGTAACTCTCTCTCAGTCTTCTTCTCACTAGCATCCTTTTGATCCGCCTCATCAATTGTGGTCACGAATTCTCGAGGCTCTTCAACATTTGTACTCCGATCATATGAACCGTCATGTGTTTGAGTAACCAAGGCTCTAGAATGTGTACTATTCCCTGAGTATTGATCACTAGTAGACGTCCCTTGATATGAGTCAGCCCTACTCTCTTTGATCTGTTTACTACCATTAAATCTCTTCTCCAAAGCTAACCAGAGCTCTCTAGAAAAGTGGTAATGTTGTTTGAAGGTATGCTTAATTTCTTCAGGAAGACACTTGATGATAGTAGACAACACCTTGTTCTCTGCATCATACATCCTTTTGTCTACCTCCTACATCGTTGAATACGAATAAAACCTACGTTTCCCTTCGAATTCATAAGTACTTTCTAAGTTCGTAGATAAACCTATTGAAAAAACTCAGATCTGAAATGGGTTCGATTAAACCTGCAACTTCAAATATCTTCAATACTAAGTGATAATATACAACTTTGGAAGCTAAAAAAAACAATCTAACTTCCAAATCTTTTGTAATCACTCGTTTCTTTAAGGTTTCTTTACCCCGAACCAAATCGAACGATTCGAAAGGCTCTGATACCACTTGTAAGTCCCCTTACGTTCGGATCTACGAGGTAATATGATATAATCGAGTGCGGAATCCTCGATAATACTAAACGATAACAAACGAGTAATACAAATGTATAAAGATCACTTTTATTGAATGTAAACAAGTATTACATTCGAACAAACACAGAGAATTCGAACTTACTTACTAAGTTCGTACGAACTTAGAAAGTGCCTAAGTTCGTACGAACTTAGGCGCCTATATATACACAAGTCCGGAAGTTTTAGAAAAGAGGTTTTTTCGGAGTTGTAAGTTCGTACCTACTTTAAGTTCGTACGAACCTATAAGTTCGTACGAACCTACCAAATACACATACAAAACTTAAGTTAATAATTACAATGATTAACAAAATGACTTCTAAAACTAACTATTACAAACTAGAAGCTGTTGTCACAAAACATGCACCAACAGTTGTAATGGTTTTAGGTTGTAACATACACTCTATAATTTGAGACTGAACTAAAACATGATCACATAAACACGAACAGAGTTGCAAAGTGCGAGGTAGATAGTTGTTGGTTCCAAACTAACAACATAAATTGTAGATAGGTGAATATAATTTCTTTTCATTTTAATCATTCAGTGTTATGTATTTTTGTTTGTAGAATGAATTAAGAACAGATAACAAGTTTTCAATATAATTATTTTATTTGAATCAATTAAATAATTCCAAGTTAGTTGCGGAATAACTAACTATATTGAATATAAATTAACACAACTTATCAGCTAAGAACAAACTTAAAGCTAGGTACAAAGAAATGATAAATATGCTAAAAACTATGATATCGTAGTTCACTATACATTCACTATAAATTCATACACTTGACTCTATTTAGGAGACCAGTAGTTATAGTTGAGCATTCATCACTTTGTAACCTCTTCAACCAATCAGAATTACTCGGATGCCTTCATCTTTATTGGGACATTATGGACATGCCAAATTGTGTGTTCTGACATGTAGTGCACGACCATCTCTGCTGCCTGCACAGACAATAGAAAGTACACTACACATCCTTATTTTATTGCCTAACTTTTGATAAGAAGACATCATGTGCACAAACGGCCATGTTTAGCATATGGTACATTTTGTACAACCTCTGGAAATACCATTTGAGCAGGCATAGTGTCCCTTAGTGTTGAAAAATCATCAACTTGAAGCTGCAACAAGTGTGATGATCTTCAATTTGTGCTGGTTCAATGTATATTGCATTTTCATTGTTGGGTCTTAAATCTTCATACATACTCTATCTTGACTTGACTTAGTGTATTGGAACACGATTAATACATGACTGGTCTTTTAAGAATGAATCATGATTGTTGTTCAAAGGTTTTCTCCTTTGTGCTGGCTGCACATAGTTTTTATCGCTGTGTTGGGTGAACCTACATCAGAATTCCTTTGGAGCCAGCTCACAGAATACACATGTGAGATGTCTGTATTAAACAATAAGATATTTATATTGGCTGGTTATAAGATAACTTTAGTGTTAGAATTAAGTTGTTGTCAACATAAGATCAATGTAGACGGATCATCCTCAACAATATATTACTAATCTAGTCTTTTTTCAGTAACATCATTTAAAAGCTTTAACTAATTTAGATACATTTTGAGTTACTTTCGACCTCTTTGAATATTTCTCAAATATTGTTTTAACTATCACTAGTTTTTAATTTTTAACTTGATTCATCATTTATCTGACTTATTAATAATGAAATATAACTTAAGAATTAAGTTCAAATGAGAATTAGATTTTTTATGAGAATGGAGGAATCAATCTCAACCATCCATTTCATCAAGATAATAATACATCCACATTTTTAAAAATTGAATATCTCACAAACGGCTAGGCAAAAAATTATAAAAACTGCACCATAAAAATCAACATCTTTTTCTCTTCGATTAGATATCTTACAAGGTATATTTTTGATGTCTTTTTCATTTTTTGCTGGATGCTGAAAACTGGTAACACGTGTGTTAGTTGCTATTAACACATGTGTTAGTCGCTAGTAACACATGTATTACCGGCAACTAACACATGTGTTACCAGTTTTCAACACCCACAAAAAAAAAAAATTGTCGAAAGTATATCATCTGAGATGTCTAATCGTAGAGAAAAACGCTAATTTTTATGATGTAATTTTTATAATTTTTTGACTAGCCGTTTTTTAGATATTTAACTTTGTGAGAAAGTTACGTTTTGTCAAATGAAAGATTATGATTCATTTATTCGTTTTTACTAAAATTTTCATTCTCATTTAAACTCAACCCTATTACCTAAACTAACCTGTCTCAACGTAAAAAGTAGAGCGAATTCCATATATATGATTGGTAAAATTAAAATATTATATTTGTCCAATTTAATTATATAATATTATATGTCACTCTTAAACCGAAAATATATCATATATCCAAATAGTTTAATATAATCGTTTTAAAAACATAAAATTCTTTACATATGATTCATAAACTCATAATTAACCATTATACCCTCCTTCAAAATTCTAATCCCTATATATTTAGATCCAAACTCACCCATTTCATTCTCTTTTTCATCTCCAGCTTTTCGTTTTCAAGGCAATTCCATTGCATCTTTCCAATATGTATCCACTCATTCTATTGAGTTTTGTATTTAGGAAAATACAATAAATATTAAATATATTTATTATAAGATAAAAAGGAAAAGATAACAGATACACATTTACCACATGAAAGTTTCGATAGTCTGGCGTAATGCTTTCTCATGAACAAGAACCAACAACTTTTTAAGTCTCGTTACATACAAACTCAAAACATTGAAACGCCAAACACTAAAAAAAACTATATTATAATGTATTTTGAAAACATATATAGACTATATTGTATTAGTTATCTAGCCGTTTTTCAATAATATCATTTAAGAGTGACATCAGTTTTGACATATTTTAATGAGAATGTTGATGCTGAAAAAGTGATAGAGTGCAGGATATTGAGTTTATATAGGTGTTCTGAATCAATAAAAAAAAAACATCTCACAAAGCAGCGTCTTGGGCTGAACGTTGACCGAGAACGCCTTCGGGAACGATGACGGGGTGTGGGAGAAGAAGGTCGGACGGCGTTCTCGAACCGAAATTTTGACGCAAACGCTTGCACCCCATATGCTCTAAAAGCTTTTATTCATTTAGCTACATCTTGAATAACCTTCAACCTCTTTTAATATTTCCCAATTAGACCACACCCGGTTGTAACTGCGTGTCATGCAGCATCTGCAAGGTACGAGCCACATTAACAATGATCGCGTGTCGTTTCACGACAGCACGCAATGCTAACCGTCACAACTCCAAATTGAGTTGGCACAATTTTATCTAATTTTCATTTTTATTAAGAAACAATTACATTTGATTGAATAAAACTAAAATTAGTTAAATAAAAGTATTTAATTAAATTACATAAATATTGCTATAAATTATACTTTTAAAATAAATTTTAATAAATTTTAATAAACTTGTATAAAAATGTAGTTTTGTATTTAAATAAACTTCAAGCATGTAAGCGCATAACAAAAAATTCCAAACATTAAAATAGCACACACTAAGAAGAAGACCCAAACTTTCCGCAAGTGTTTTTAGGGTTTTTATCATCATCTTCATAAAAAAACCTGCAACTTTCTCCTGCTACTTATGATTTCATTCTTCATCCAATCACAAAATATTGAAAAGGAAAAAAAAGAAAGAAAAAGAAAACGTTAAGGTATCAAACGAAAAAAAAAAAAAAAGAAATAAAAATAGGAAGTGGGCCTCGCTTTTTTCCATTGTACCGTCATCCCCATCGTACACATACCCACGTCGTGCCGTCATGGTGCCACCACGGATTCGTTTCCATTGTACCGTCATCCCCATCATACACATACCCTACGTCGTGCCGTCATGGTGCCACCACGGATTCGAGGACACGCACGCATACCAACTGGTGTATTGTTTTTACCATCACTACTTTCTATATTTTAACTTGAACCATCCTCCATCTCACTTATTAATAATGAGATATAACCTAAATCAACCTACTTAAAAGTAAAAAATCCAAAAAGTAAAATTCATCAGCTTTTTAAACTATGGAATAGAAAATGGAAACAAATAACATCTTCCTCATAATATGAAACAAGATCATACAATATTCAGCACAAGAAAGACATTATATGAAGTAAAGCTAATAGATTATTTACAGAAATTCAAACATAGTTAGACTGAGAATTCACTGGGGTAGTGAGGTCTCCAGTTGCACGAAAACCTTCAATGGTCAACAAAAGACTTGTTTTTAGTGCAAACGTCGTCTGCTAGGTGCCCGAGAATCTCCACTATCAACATCTGAGACCCTTGAAGATTCACTCCTCCTTCTTGATGAAGAAGTAGATGATACACGTGAATCGATTTCAACTGCAGTATCTACTGTCTGGCTCTCAGATTGTATGACAGCAGCAATACTCGATACTGAATCCCGATCCTCCATTGATGGAGTCTGCTGTTCTTGATGATTTTGAAATGGCCCAACCAATGTGAGACTTGGATCCGTTCGTAATCCTCTGGAAGTCAAATACCGATTTACTAATGAGTTGTTTCTCTGCAAGATTTCACGTGGATTATCGGGAAGAGAAGAAATGCCCTGAACCAAATCACGGGTCAGATCAAATCCATTACCAAGTCTGCGAATCATTTCCTCCATTGGCATACTAAACACGTTTCTTTGAATAGTTTGCCTCCAGCTCTCGACTCTCTTTGCTTTGGGTCTATGAGGGATTTTGAGACTCGAATCTTCCTCAACCACACGGGTCGGGTTCCCACGTCCATAAATTGGAGTTACCGTTTTTGTAGTCATTTCCCCTTTGCAAATAGGACATTCTTTTACATCAGCATGAATATGCAACCACCGATAAAGACACGGCCAACAGAACAAATGTCCACAACAAGTCACAACAGGTTCACTAGCCATATCCAAACATATATTACAATCGAAAAAACCGCCTTCATTTCCATTACTTTTCACAACATCTTCTTTCTCTCCCAAAATGTCGTCTTCTAGGTGCCCATTAACATTATCACACGTTTTGGTCACTTCTGGCGGACTTTCATCAACGGCCACCATGCTTCCCTCACCGGTTTCTAAACTTTCCATAGGAAAAAGAACAGGTCTCCATATCGACCGCCACCGTTGCCTAGCCAAAGCCCAGTGCCCGATTGAGTCCCTTACGGGCCCATCCAACCAATCTTCCAAGTTCAAACCCCTTGGCTCATTCTCAACAGGTCCCAAATTTAGGTCAAGATTCATTACATTTTGTGGCGTTTCGTCTCCCATTGCAGACCAACAATCCCGCCCCAAAACTGTTTTACTTCAATAATCAACTCAACAAACAAATCCGTAATTTATTGTGATTAGCCTAGTTAATAGAAAACTCTAATCTTCAATAAGAGTTCTAAATGCTATAAAGACTAATTTCTTATGAAACTGAATCATACCCAGATAAGAATCCCTAATTGTTTCCGGTCAAAAGTGAGGAAAGCCCTAAGCTTTTTGCAATCAAAGTTACAATCAAAGTCAAAATCAAGAAAATAAAAGCTAAGAGCTAGTAAATTTTAACAAACTAAACCCTAAAAAAAAGAAACCGGAATCAAAATTAGGGCTTTAATTAAAAACATTAAAAAGTAGATGAGATCGAGACCTTAAGCTTACTTGAGTAGATAGAATTCGACACCTGTGGTCTCTCTCTCGCAATTGATTAAAGATAAACTGAATTTGATTATTTGATTGTGTTGAGCTCTAGATAGAATTCGACACCTGTGGTCTCTCTCTTGCAATTGATTATTAACCATAAATTGAATTTGATTATTTGATTGTGTTGAGCTCAAGGTGCGATATAGATAGATAGACAAAGAATCGGATTATTAATTTTGACTTTATTAATACGGGGATAAGAGCGCACGGAGCGGTAGAGTAAGTGAAATTATAGCAGTACGAATTTTATTTTTAATTTATTTTTAGAAAATTTAAATAATTTAATAAACAATAAAATAGATTTATTAAAAACCTTAAAAAGAATAATTGAAATATAATAAATAAAAAGTCCTAATAATTAAAAACGTTAAACAAATTATTTTTTATTACGATTACTCCAAATATACTCTACAAGATCGGACCAAAGGCCTCATGCATGTCTTTAACGTGTAATTCTCAGGTTTTCCTCTAATATGTGTCACACATCTCGATCCAAATACCTTGTATGTTTGAACAGAGACATAATACTCTTCATTTGTCGGCAAAATTAAAACTGTTGTCTTCGATAATCATGTTATGCAATATGATGCAAGTATACATTATTCATTTGATAGGATTTACGTTATAAGATCTTGTTAGTTGTTGTAGTATATGACAACATCCTTGAAGGACACCAAATGTATGTTCAACATCCTTTCGGGATGACGTTTGTGCTTTAGTAAACTTCACCCTCTTTGCATCAACAACACTTGAAAACCCCTTAACGAACAATGCTCATGACGGATACATCCCGTCAGCAACATAGTATCCTCTTTTGTAATCCACATCACACATTTGATAGGAATATGGGGAGCGGAGTCATTTAGCAAGTTGTTGAACAATTGAGATGAATTCATGATGTTTAAGTCGTTGTTCGACCTCACAACCCCAAAGTATGCATGCCAAATCCACTTAGTGTACGAGAAAATGGCTTCAGGCATGATCGTCGGATACCCGTGATGGCCTTGCGTGAATTTCCCTTTCCATGCATTTGGGTATTGTGTCTAAGTCCAATGCATACAATCTATGTTTCCAAGCATTCCCGAAAAACCATGAATCTCTTCATGCTTTACATACAACCTACAAATTTCTTCCTCGATTCGTTCTCTCATGTAAAAGTTTGCATGTAAGTCAATTATGCACCTTGTAAAATTTTGTAATATTTCACGTGATGTTTTTTCTGACATATGAAAATATTCCTCAAATGCAGGTGGTGTTGTGTCGTATGCCAATTGGTGTAGGGCAGGTGTCACTTTTTGATAGTGCTAAAACCCGGAACATCACATGCATTGTGTCATGTCGAAAATATAGAAAATAAGAGGATATAAGTTCAATAGAGTAACTAGTTATAACTTCAACAATTTGGAGGAATAGGCGTTCTCTCATACGGAGGCGACGTCTGAAATACTCCTTATGATATTTTGAGCTTTTACCAAAGTAATCGTTCATTAACGTTTGGTGTGCACCAACCCGATCACGATATATACTGACGTGTACATGACCGGTTGAAACTTTTGACTTTTTCTCGAAGAATTAAAACTCTAATACGATAATTACGAGGTTGAATGAGGAGTTGCAACGTTGTTTCGTCGCCCAAAGAAGAATCTAAAGACATTATTGTAAGTTATAGAGTTTTTGAAGTGCATTTGAAGATGAAAATGAGTGTTTTGATGTGTTTGAAGTGTGGTATTTATAGATAAAAAATAAGGAGTAATTTTTTTTTTTGAAAAAGGGTAAAAATTCGACCATTTTTTTAAAAAAGGTTTTTGCTAACGGTAATAAAGTCGTTTTGAGAAAAAATAAATAAACTCGAACATCGTCTCAACAGAGACGTTGTGCCGGAATAGCGTTCCAGAGTGGTGAAATACCGTCCGACGACGTTCTCGAAAGAGAACGCTTTTGCGTTTTGGCCCACTCCATTTTCTATAAGGGTCCAATATTGTAACACCCAATTTTTTTTTTTTAAACACTTTATTCAACAACATGAATAACACTTTTCATATTTATATATAAACAATACATTGTTTACAAACTTTGCAACATGAGTTTCCTCTTTCAAAAGACTCCCTCATTATCCGAGCATGATTTAACGGGAGTAAACACTTACTACCAGCCATAGCAAGTACACCACTACTCGCGCTGCGGCTCTTTCCCAAGACCTTCCTTCCCTTTATTCAACCCACCTATATTACACAACAATAACATAATGGGTAAGCACACAAGCTTAGTAAGTAACAAAATCACTTTAACAGTATAAGATAGAAATCTTATAAAACTCTGTAACCACTTATAATTACTTTGCCCAATTAGGGCTTACAATCACACTGCTAGGCCGTTTATGATTACTCAGCACAAAGAGGGCCAGTAAAAACACTGTTAAGCCATTTATGACCACTCAGCATAAAGATGGCTAATATTCACACTGCTAAGCCATTTATGACCACTCAGCATAAAGGGGGCTAATATATTACGGCTAGACCATTTATGATCACTCAGCATAAAGAGGGTCGATAACCACACGGCTAGACCATTTATGATCACTCAGCATAAAGAGGGTCGATAACCACACGGCTAGACCATTTATGATCACTCAGCATAAAGAGGGTCGATAACAACACGGCTAGACCATTTATGACCACTCAGCATAAAGAGGGTCGATAACAACACGGCTAGACCATTTATGACCACTCAGCATACAGAGGGTCGATAACACATTAATAACTGAAACAATATCGTACACTCAAGTACTCCTGCCTTCTGGATATTCTCATTCAATATATAACAATCTATTACTTACCTCGGGAATTACGTAGATGAATATCCTCGATTATCACGTACCGAACACCGTTCTGTAAACCACATATAACACAATTAACTCTTTTGTAAACTTAGTGACATTTTATTAAAGTCGCCACATCATACGACACTATCATTAGTGTCTCAAAACAAGCTTACACGACTTTATAATTAAAGTCGCACACCTCAAAGTCGCTTATGCGACTTTATCACTAAGTTCGCAGCCTGGAGTCGGCCTAGTGCGACTATATTATTAAAGTCGCACGATGAACGGATCAGACCCCAAAATCCGAAATTCTCAAATTCAGACATGTAATACTCAAATTAATTCGTTCCAATCCGTTCAAAACACTTAATAACACTTACAACACATAATAATCGAAGCCTTACCTTCGATTCACGGTTCAATTGCTTCGATTTTCGACTTAAAGCTTGATTTCTCACTTTTTCTCTTTCTTTCCTCTGTTTCTCTCTCTAAACTGACTCCAGTAACTCGTTTAATGTTTCTGGAAATGTTTAGACGAATTTCGAGTATGTATATCTCATCAATTACACTTTAGCTCCTCAATTTTATTCAATTGAATCCGTCACGCGACTTTATCATTAAAGTCGCATGGATCCACAAGGTGATTCCTACGACTTTATCACCACCAAAGCACTCAAACTTTTGATTTTTCAGCTATTTTTGGGATGTTACAAATATTACGCTAAATTATATGATATTTTGCTCTCTATATTATTACAATTTTATTTTATAAAGAAATATGCTATATTTCTATATACTTCGGATTTACAATTCAAAATGGTCAAGTAAATTTGGGTAACGAATTTAAAGTGACACTTTTGGTAAATACCAGTCGACTTGAGTTTTCCTAAAGAAATTAATTTCTAATTTTTTTAAAGTTTTATCCCAATAACTGATTTTTTATAAATAATGCGGAGTGATACTTAAACACATAACCACTTAATTGATAAATTATTTTCATAAGGCTAGGAATAAAACCTTTTGGTAAATAGATTACTTATCGATCACGAATGTTATCGTGTTACAATCAAAATGTATCACTATATTCTTTCTAAAAACAATCTAAGATATTTTAAAAGCATATTTTATAGACAATTTGAACTCGTTTAGCCCATAGATAGCATATCTTCCTTGTAGATAGATGTTTTCATTTTACTTGATTGACATATTAAAGAGAGTGAAGGTATTAAATAAAATTTAAATTTTTGTGTTACTTGAAAAGAACACTACAAGGAACAAAAGTGTACACAAGATCTCATCAAGCTGGAGGCTATGATGTTCACTTCCTAGTTCTTACAAACTGCATATGTATGATTGTAGCATTTTTTTATACCGTCCATGACAATCATAAAGAGTTATATAGAAGATTTAATTTGCTATTCTACCCCAAAGAACACTACCATTATGTTATCGAGTTAAAAACTAAGTGGAAAAGAAGAGAAGGGAATAAGGAAGAAGAGAAAAGAAAATAAGAAAACTTATAAAGTTATATTTTTAAGATGGAAGGAAAAGAAAGGAAAGTAAGTGATTTCTTCCCAATCATCCCAAATATGAGAGGAAAGGATGAAGGAAAAAATATATTATAACATTCCCTCCTCTTCCACCCCCTTCTCTTCCCTTCCTTCCATAAAAAAACTCAAGAACAACATTTTGTTTTTAAGTCTTTTCCATTCCTTTACTTTCAATTCAATAAATAACTCGAGAACACAGTGTACTGGTCTTGGGATACCTCCCTAGGGGGCATCCAATGGTTTCCTTATGCGCACCACCGGCAAATTTGTTATTTATCGGTATATGTATTGAGGATGAGAATATATAAATGTTAGAAAAACATGATACTATTTGTTACTATATATATTGAGGATGAGAATATATAAATCTTAGAAACGCATGATAGTCCTATAATTGCTCAAACTCATGAGAGTATAAGACCACTACCAACCCAACAAAAATTTTCCAAGTTTTCTCAGTGCCACCTCAGCATCACGTCAGCTCTTCTTCAGAAAGATCGAAGAAAGACTGAATGCAAGCAACCCAAGAAGCTTCTTAAAGCTGAACCATACCATTTACCAATAATTAATCTACTATACACACAAAACAAAATAAAAAAATAAAAAAACAAGTTGGTCCCACACATTTTTCGTCTTCAGTTTTCTTCGGGAAGATGGAAATGGAGGACGGGAAGACAAAGACAAAGACAAAGGAAAAAATACTCGTGTCAATAGTAAAAGTTGGAAGACAAAGAAAGAACGGAGAGAAGAAAGAACTCTCAGTTGACACAAGTCTAAGAGTCATAACACATAGTAGTAAAAAAGTATGAAACGTCAACTCAAATCTTATAATCACACCAAATTCGTCACATATCGGAACAAGAAAGCTGAAATCTATAACCATAAAATATTTTACTTTCATTTCCTTAAAAAACTATATTACAAATATAGAAAAAATAGAAATCACATAATATAAACGGATTACATTAATTAAAAACATAATAGACTTTTCATATAGAGAAGGTATATACTTTCTTAGCCGAATAACATTTTAATAAAAAAAAAATTAGCCACTTTTAGTACACATTACATTTTAAAATGTTATCACATTAAAAGAGTACACAAGAGTGGTCAAAGTTCTAAAGATTTTGTCTTTGCAGGGGAAGAGAAGGTAAAGTGAACGCAACCATGATTGTCACAAAACAAAAATGATACAAAAAGGATTATTTGTCATGATCAGAGCTCGACGTTGAATGTCATCGCGCCACCATCACTCGGGTCCCAAAGTGGCACCACCGCGTGGTGGAGAACATAAAGCAATAACCATACCATCACTCTTTGTTAGTACGATAATCTTATATTAGTTTTTGATATCTACTGTTTTAACTACTAGTGATCGACTAAAAGGAATCAATTGGTTATACAATTCTGTAATGTATCAACTCCAAGTTAAATACAAAATGTTAAATTAAACCGATTTTGAAAAATGTGAATACTATTTCTTGTATGTACGAATAAAATTAGAAACATTGATTTAACTTGACTAATGTTACTAGTCACATACTTACATATAGACATATATTTAGTGAACTAGTTAGTAATTTGTACTATGCCATAGTAATTCATAAGAAAAAATAGCGGTGATTGACTCTGATAAATAACAATAATATGAATGGTGGAGTTCTATTAATAGTTATTAGTGGTGGTCATCAATGATATCGATCGACATCAATAACCAACAGTAGTAATGTTTTACTATGGATAATTTATCTTTATTCAATATCTTTTAAGCATTAAGTTGATTTTTTTGATGTCGTAAAATTTAAATTTATATAATAATATATATATATATATTATGTTATCTTGCATTCATTTATTGTTTTTAAAAAAATTATAACTTAACAAAATATTAATTAATCTTTTAATAATAAGAAAATTCGGTATTATAAATCTGTGATATAATATTAATTAAGTGTTTATTATTTCTATATTTACGTAGTTAATAAAAGGACATAATAATAATTTTTAAACTTTTGACATTAAGGGCATAAGGAAAATAATGCAAATGTTTTATAGTGATCTATAAATATATAACTTTCAAATTAATGTATAACACTATAACTCCTTGATCACATAGATTACTAGTTTACATCAATTGACATATTTTAAATAATTCAATCGAGTGACCTACGTTTAATGTTGGCTTTAATGTTAGCATTGGTAGGATTTCCATTCAATCATTGTGGAATACCATTTTAGGTATCACTATGAATGTTCCGGCAATATCACATAGATATGCATAATATCACTATGAATGTTCCGGCAATATCACTTGTGTCCTAAAATTATTTTTTATATCATTAGGCTCTAGACTCAATAAGTGCATGTCATGAAGTCAGGGACTGGAGCAGACTGTCCTCTTGTTTCAATATTAACAATCTTCAAACGAGATGTCAATAGATTATGTGCACAATCTCAGTGAGAAATTGAAAAAAGGACTTTTTAAGAAGTACTAGAGTGGCTAGGAGGGTAACGTGCATTGCATCACTGGGTCCATGATGTCTTCTTCAATACCAGAAATCAACGAATGAAATCCGATAGTAGATGTGGCAACCCGGCGATTTAGTCAGTTTGGTAAGGGTTTTCTTTTTCTTTTAATCCTGTCACATACTCCTCACTTAACCTCTCACATTTTTCAACTCCTCCCTCTTTTTCATTTGACATGATTGAAAGTATGCTGATCTGCACTTTAATCTCCACCAACCCTCTCACTTAGACCTAATATATCCTTGCATCCAAAAAAATTTGCAAGGTAGCTCCTATGGTAGATCCAACCGGTTCTGGTGGATCATAGGAGATATTTGAAATCTATAACACTCAGTGCAGATTGCAGCATTTGCCAACAATTGATCATGTATTGATCATGTATTGATCATTGCATCACAATGTTGTGATATGTGAACTTCGTCGGTTTGATGTTTCAAGAAAATTTCCCCAACCATTTTCATTTGAAGAACGAGTTATGAACAAATTTGTTCATAAGTCACTATGAAACTAGACAACAACTTTAGGAACCCATTTAAGAAGAGTGCCAATGGGTTTTGAGAATTTAGAAAACCATTTGTAAGTTGTGTCTATTTGGTTTAACGACGTTGAATTCCATTTGGAATTGAAACTCGGTGTTTCATTTCCAAATAAGTTTCGTGGAATCAACGGTGAGTGAATTCTTTTGGGAATAGAGGAGACAAAATCATTCATTCTTTGCACCGAATAAGAAACGTTTTGTGGTGCAAGTGCAAACATTTTCGATCTTGAATAGTTGAAAGATTTTGTTTGGGAAGTTTTCTTCGAATCACTTTGTTTCGGTTTCCAAACTTTGGTTTTCTTTGGAAATGGAGAAACCGATTTATTTGAGAATTTAAAACCATCAGAATGATGAAAATTCGTTCGAGTAAATGTTCCAGGTGAGTGTGATTTCTTAGAATACCTCTTCTTCTTTTGCAAAGTATAATTGGTAAACTGAGAAATCTTTTTTGAAAGTTGTTTGGAAGTCTTATCCGTGTAAGTCTTCTCTGGAACATTCACTTGAGGTTTCAAACTATTCTTAACATTGAAAGCTTTCTTTTTGTCAAACTCTTTTCCTAAGTTCTTCTCAAATTCAAGTTCATGGGTAGATTCCGATAATGATGTTGAACTAGATGAGGATGAAGTACTTTGGAGTTGTTCAATAGTTTGTAAGAGAGTTGTTCGTTCTTGATCAAAATTTAGTTGTAGAGTGGTTATTTGTTTTTCAAGATCAAAAATTTTATTTTCCAAAATTAAATTTGGAATATAAAGTTTGTTTTAACCACTTGTTCCATAACCTCATCTTGATCAACAACTGGTGTTGAACAACTTGGAAAATAATCCTTAGAAAAAGGAATTTTCCTTATGCCATAACTCACATTTAACTCTCTATAATTGAACGAAAATTGTGCATTTTCAGCTTTAGTTCTATTAAATTTCTCAATGATTTCTTCTTCATTAGTTGTTTTTACAAAAAACATCTTCAAAATACTTCTCATGTTACCGTAGTTATACAAGGTAGGTACTTTTGAAATGACCTTTTGTAAATAGCAGGGATTTTCAAAACCTAATCCTTCTCTTGGATTACAAAATTTGATATCCTTAGGTTTGTCCAGAAAGATTGTTTGATCTATTTGACCACATTTAAACAACTTATCTTGAAGTTCTTTGATCTTGTTTAACACTCTCAGTTTTTCAACAATCACATGATCATACCTTTGTTTAACACGACTTTCAACTTCTTTCGATGTTTTACATTGTGATGAAATATCAAGAATTTCTATAATTAAAGACTTATTTTCTTTTTCAAGTTTCTCATTAGTAATGATATATTCATCCCTGTGAAATTTAAAAACATCCCTTTCCCGAGTCACATTTTTAACACATCAAGTTTATTTACAAGTTCCTTTTTCAGGTTATCATCCTTTTCGATATTCAAGTTTAATTTGTTTTGACACTCAGTTAGAATTTTAAAGTGTACCTCAGAGTATGTTTCCATTTGAGTTTCAAGAAGCTTGACTTGATGTGAAGCAGTTGACTTTTCAGCTAACAGCTTAATGACTTGAGCATGTTCTTCCCAATACTTCACTTCCCAATTCTGATTTACACTTTCTAACTCTTTACTTCCCAATCCTGATTTAAGTCTCTCATTTTCAGCCTGAAGTGTTTCAATTTGCTCTTGAAGATTCTTAACTTCAACTGACTTCTCAGTACTCCATTTTTCAACCCTTTTTATGTTGATGTAATGTCCTTGAATTTCATTTTCCAACAAGGTAATAAACTCTATTAAATCGAATTGTGTCATAAAATTTGGCTCTGGGTAAATACGATAAATGTCGTGGTATCTCTCCCTAGCTTTAGTAATATACGAAAACATCATAAAATCGTTGCTTGAATGGATCTTTTAAAGATTAAAGATTTTGAAGTGTTTAAAGAATCTGTTTCTTTAAGAAAATGTTGATCGAAAATTTCAAATTTTATCCATAAGAATTTTCCCTCCAAAATTTGTAGAATTTTGATCGAGTAAAATAAAAATTTTCTCAAACCAAAATTACTCTATGGAAAGCTTAACTTTAACTTTCAACCCTTTTTTTTTTAAATTAAATCCTTAGCAGCTAAGTGTCTCAGGTGAGTGTCTTTGTTATTCTTTATGCGACAATTATGAATTGTCGCACAAAATTGTCGCAATAAGGTGATTGTCGCACTGTAACTGTCGCCTGTAACAGCTTCTTCATGTTCTTCAATCAGCGATGAACACAAAGTCAAAGTTTGATCAGACGATGAAATCGAATCCTGATCTTGATTTCGAATTGATCTTAGACACTACTAGAATACCTTGATCAATCGAATTTGATTGAATCGAGCTCAAACACTTTAAATCACAAATTAATCGCCATTTTTGAAGCTTGAATCAAATTTGAAAAATTGAATGATTCGACCGTGAATTCTTGATTCTATCTGTTGTATATCACTTCATGAAGCTTCGTTGATCCTTTGCTTGATCAGAAACGAATGATTTCACATAATTTGATCTATAAACCGAAAGTATGACTTAGAATACCCATTTTGATGATTTCTTCAAATTGGATCGATTCTAAACTATAATTGATAAAATTGATACTCAATACTTGTACTTGGATCAGTAGTATTCAATTCTAACGGATTACTTTCACAAAAACACAATCAAATCTCCGAATTTGATCTTGAAAATCACGAATTTCACTTTTTGTTGACTTTTTCTTTGATCGAATTCTTGTTGTTTCAATCTGATTTTCTTTCAAATCTTTAATCACTCAAGCTCTGATACCCATTTTTAAACAAATTCAAACAATATTATGATGATAGTTTAGAGAGAATTTGGTAGAATAATTTTTCTATTAAGCACAAAATGATTTTACAAGGTTAAGTCCCTTACAAATGAGAGCTTAGCTACCTATTTATACTATAGGTGCTAAACACATGATTAATCTCTAAGTAAAGTATATTCAAGTAATATTATGATGATAGTTGAGAGAGTTTTTGGTAGAATGAATTTTCTATTAAGCACAAAATGATTTTACAAGGTTAAGTCCCTTACAAATGAGAGCTTAGCTACCTATTTATACTATAGGTGTTAAAGACATGATTAATCTCTAAGTAAAGTATCTCAACAAATGTGGGTTACTGCGACAATTAGAAATTGCGACAGTTAGAAACTGTCACTCTCTGCGACAATCCAATACTGTCGCAGGTCTATTGTCGATGACTTTATACAATATGCAAATCCTATTTTATATTTCTAATACGGATATCCGATGATCATGCTTGAAGCTGTTGTGTCGTACGACATGTTGATTTGACATGTATACTTTGGGGTTGTGGAGTCGAACAACGAATTAAACGTCCTAAGTTCATCTCCATTGTTCAGTAACTTGCTAAGTGACTCCACTCCCCAAATTATGTATCAAGTGTGTGATGTGAATTATGGAAGAGGATAATATCTTACTGAAAGGATATACCCATCATGTGTATCGTCCGTTAAGTGGTTTTCAAATGTTGTTGATGCAAAGATGGTGAAATTTACTAAAGCAAAAGCGTCTGCCCATAATGACGTTGAGCGGAAATTTAGTGTCCTCCGAGGCCGTTGGCATATACTACAACAATCGGTAAGAGCGTATAGAATAAACGCTAAAAAACAAATTATGTATGCTTTGCATAACATGGTTATCAAAGACAACGGTTAATATTGTCGAGATTGAAGAGTATTATGTCCATGTTGGGAACAGACAAGGTAGTTGAATCCAGAGGTGTGATACATATTGGACGAAAACCTGAATTACATAATAAAGACATGTACGAGGACCTTCGATCTGTGAAGCATATTTGGAAAATCATGAAAGAGCATAATTTGCTTAACGTACTTTAAATTGTTAGGACCTTGTATTTATTGTATTTCGGTTATTTATTTTTATTTTTAATGAATTATATTTTTTCTTTCATTTATTTTGTTATTTATTTTAATTTATTAAAT
Organism: Logfia minima; assembly: GCA_963921325.1. Taxonomy (NCBI): domain Eukaryota; kingdom Viridiplantae; phylum Streptophyta; class Magnoliopsida; order Asterales; family Asteraceae; genus Logfia; species Logfia minima. The sequence continues at coordinate 32,671,359 of OY992764.1, forward strand.
TATTTAAATTTTTAAAAAAATTAATTCAAAATTAAAGTTTCAGACCACTCTTCAAAATATTGTTCTCAATCTCCACTTGTTCGGTAATAGTTTTCTCCGGAATAGTGTTCAAAATACTGTAGACCCCAAGTCATCTCTTTGCGTGCTTTGTTTAGTTACACGCAAGCAAGAAACAGTATTTATGATCTTTAGATACCATTTGAACGAACAATAAATACAAATACCATCATATATCAAATATTTGAAATGTTTAATTAACGAAACAAGCCATCACTAGAAAATCTTTCTTCCGATGTTGAAGCAACACATGAACTTTAGTAAGCTCGAAACTGAATTCCCCGGAAAAATAATCGATAAAACATCTTATCTTCATTGTAATAATATAAATATTATTAGTTATCAATTTAAAATTATTAGAAAATGATATGTTATGTTAACAATACGAATAATCTCGTGTCAATGTTGAACCGTGTACGTTCTTTATGATATACCGGTTAGATTTAAAGATGTCAACTACACTTAAACATATATAAAAATATAACTGTACACAAGATTTGTAATGCTAGTAGCAGATATCGTTTCCCTAAATAATATGTATTTCAGTATTCATTACTTGAGATAAATAACTTACCGTGCGTGGTTCAACCTATACATCACCCGGCTTCGAGTTCCTTTTCTCAGTGGCTTGCTCCAATTCCGTCCAAATGTGAGCCCTGATTCCCCATGAAGACGATCTCTGACCGTAACTAGAACCTATACTCTTTTCAAATATCTTAGACTCTTCAAAAGCTTCATTATCATTTATATTCCCATACATTATTGTTTCTTCGGGGATCCCAATCTCACGAACAAGACCAACTTGACCTGCCTGCATCTTATCACCATCTATCCAATCAACGATTTTTGAAAATCTATCGAGAAACACATTTCACTAAGCTGAAACCTTTGCATTTATTGATCTGGAGGGAAACATGAACTCTTTTTTAGCAATTCCATTAGCTCGTCTCATCGATAGTTACTCTTTGTGTGATGATCAGTCAGTATAGCGCGTGGTTGAACATGCGATTCTAGCAACCCTTTATTAGTAAGCCCACATGAAAGATGAGCATCAAATTCGCATAAATTACAATGATATACTCAACCACTGTAACTCGGCTTATCTAAAAATTCACATTGGAAATCATAAACGGGCACAAATTCAATGTTCAGAGAGTGTCGATGCAAAGGAGTTTTCATTGACAAAGGGGCTGCTAAACCTAAAGTATGGAAATAATCGATACATTTAGAACCACAATAGAAAAACCCCTTAATTGGTGTTTCACAAGATTTGCATTTAATCGGGACTTTAGAAACAGTAGGGAAAGTTTCAAGGGTGAGATTGTGATTTGGGTCAAACGGGTGAGTGACATTTTTGGGCATATTGAAGCATACTTGATGAAGGTAAAAACCGCATAATTTGCACTTGTAGTAGAATTTTCCGGGTGATATTGTTTGTCTGCAGCCCGAACAAATGGCGTCTCCGAGTGGTTGTAACCTGGTGTAGTCTAGAAAATGGTTGTGGCTGAAATGGCGGTGTCCGGGCTCATCTTTCCTGGACTCCATTTACGATGGTTTATTTTACGATTTTGATGTTGGTTTTAAACAAGCGTTGGGGATTTTTATTGGTTTTGAAGGGTTTAATTTTGTTGACATTGATGTTATCGTTGTCTTGGGCCATTTGAAGGGTTGTTTTTTGGGTTTGAAATGATGTGAAGATGAGGTTATTATGATGTGTTTGGCAGCCATCTGGGCAGAATCCTATGTACTTTTATGGAATGCCAACCTTTATTTCTTGGTGTTAAGTATGTTGTTTGTGCATTTGTGCTTGGATTGCTAGTATCTGGTTTTCGTGTGTGTTTTTTTCGTTCCATGATCGGAGATAAGATAGTAGTGTGTGGAGACATGGACTTATCAAACAAAAATGGGTGAAAACTCTAATTTGAGAAAGAAAGTATTGAGAGCTATGCTGACATATGACAATGGTAAGGATCAAGGTTGTTAAATTCATCATGCGAGGAGTGTTTGGTCCAGATTTTGTAGTGAGTACCGTCAAGGCGAGAAGCACTCCGATTGTCTTTTTTATACAATATAATAATAAGAGAAAAGTTCAAACAAAAATAGTAAAAAATTAAAGAATGGGAGAATCAATAGTAAATGAGAAATGATATAGATATAAACAATTTATAAATTTTGGGATACAAAATGATGTGTCACCAATTAGATGGAAGGAGAGAAAGATAAGTGAAAAAAAACAAACCAATGTAATATTGACATCTCAGTTTGTAACTTTTATTTGTGTAATTTGTTTGTAACCATAGGATTGCTCATAGTAAATACTCATTTTCACATTTTTCTTTCAAGTTAAATAGCTCACAAATCGTACGTCAATAAATTATAAAAATTCGGTTAGGATCTTTTCCTAAGTTCTGGATCGATTTCAAATACGAGTGTGATTGTGTATGTGTGTGAATAAGAGAATGTATATATAGAATAGAAGAATATGATGTATTCAATTTGTCAATGGTTCATAAATTACAATTAAGCTCACTCTCAATACACTGCTCAAACACTCTTAGTTAAAACTTTCTGCAAAAACTACTTAATGTTAAGCTCAACTCACCTATTTATACAAGTTACTTTCAACTCATGCGACACTTCCTAGTGTCGCTAGGAGTGTCGCCTAACACTTAAAAAAACTATAAAAATGCTAATCATATTTATATATCTAACAATCTCCCCCTAGGATTTAGCATGTTGTATTTTTAAAAGATTTTTCAAATAATACAAACTCCCTTTGCCTTCGTTGTTAGCTCTTGGACATATCCATTAAAATAATTTCTTTTCTTGATTTTATCGAGAGTAATTCTCTTTGAATATTTGCTTGACCTCTTTGAGCTTTCTTTGCTTGAACTTTTTGAGCTTTCTTTGCTTGAACTCTTTGAGCTTCTTCTTTGCTTGAAATCTGAATATATCTCTTGCTCCCCATTAATTTGATCTTCATTTTCTGGAGCTTTAGATATTTCCTTTACTTGATCTTTATTTTCTGGAGCTTTAGGTCTTTGCTTTATCTTTTCTTCTTTTAGACTTTTACTATCTCTCTGAATCTTTTATCAATCATCCACTTTTAAGCTCATCAAACTCAAGAATTATCTTTTCATGTTTACATTCTTTGCATTCCCTTTATCTCTTAATTTTCATTCCATTTCACTATCAATCAACTATTTTTCTTTACTTTCAATCTACTCTCGTTTCTTTCATCGCAAGCCTTCATTTCTTTTTACTTTCATTTTAAAACCTAAAATCTTTTCACTACCTTCAAACACAATCCTAACTTTTCTCCCCCTTCACAATGATTATGATGCATTGTGAACATCATGAATATGGTGTAATGTAGGGTGTTTGAAGAATAGTAGTCTCCATCAAATCATCTAAGCAACTAACTTCCAAGAACATTCCGTTGAATGTTGTATCTTCAATAAGCACCTAGTTTTGTAAGCATCAGGTAAGACAACAGTTCACTTGATTAAATCAAAGAAAAGTTGGTTGTATTTTAGAAAACACATTTATGAAAACACTATAACTTCTGGATCAGATAGATTACCAGTTTACACATCAAATGAAACATTAAATGAATCATATGAGAAACCTACGTTCAGTGTTGGCTTTGATGTTAACACTGGTAGGATTTCCATTCAATCATTGTGGAATACCATTATTTAGGTACCACTATGAATGTTCTGTCAATGTCACAAAGATATGCATAATGTCACAAAGACATAATGTCACAAAGACATAACGTGTAATAATACACTTGTGTCCTAAAAATATTTTTATCTCAAATTGGCTCTAGACTCAATAAGTGCAAGAAATGAATTTAAGGACTAGAGCGGATGTCCTGTTGTTTCAATATCAACAATCTCCGAAAGAGAAGTCGATAGATTATGTGGTAAATCTCCATTAGAATTGAAACAAGAACTTTTTAAGAAGTGCTTTGGTGGATCGTAGGGTGTTTGAAGAATAGTAGTCTCCATCAAATCATCTAAGCAACTAACTTCCAAGAACATTCCGTTGAATGTTGTATCTTCAATAAGCACCTAGTTTTGTAAGCATCAGGTAAGACAACAGTTCACTTGATTAAATCAAAGAAAAGTTGGTTGTATTTTAGAAAACACATTTATGAAAACACTATAACTTCTGGATCAGATAGATTACCAGTTTACACATCAAATGAAACATTAAATGAATCATATGAGAAACCTACGTTCAGTGTTGGCTTTGATGTTAACACTGGTAGGATTTCCATTCAATCATTGTGGAATACCATTATTTAGGTACCACTATGAATGTTCTGTCAATGTCACAAAGATATGCATAATGTCACAAAGACATAATGTCACAAAGACATAACGTGTAATAATACACTTGTGTCCTAAAAATATTTTTATCTCAAATTGGCTCTAGACTCAATAAGTGCAAGAAATGAATTTAAGGACTAGAGCGGATGTCCTGTTGTTTCAATATCAACAATCTCCGAAAGAGAAGTCGATAGATTATGTGGTAAATCTCCATTAGAATTGAAACAAGAACTTTTTAAGAAGTACTTGAGTGGCTAGGATAGTAATGTGCATTGCATCACTAGGTCCATGATGTCTTCTTCAATACCGAAAATCAGCGTATGAAATTCAATAGTAAATGTGGTAGCCCGACGATTTAGTCGGTTTAGGAAGGGTTTTTTTTTTCTTTTAACCCTGTCATACACTCCTCACTTAACCTCTCACATTTTTTCAACTCCTCTCTCATTTTCATTTGTGATGACAAATGATATTGGCATTTTTGAAAGTATGTTGATCTGCACCATAGTCTCCCCCATTCCTCTCACTTAGACCTAATAGACTCTTACATCCTAAGTTTTGGAAGGTGGCTCCCGAGGTAGATCCAACCAGCTTTGGTGGATCGTAGGAGATATTTGGAATCTATAACACTCTGTGCAGATTGCAACATTTTGCCAAAATAGGAATTTTTTATGTATTCCTTTCGATTGAATCTTTCGATAAGATTTCTTCATGAGGATGAGAACCAAAATCATTTGAAAATCTTCTAAAGTGTTTACATATAGTAAAGATTTGAATACTTGGAAGTTTGATTTTGAACAATATTCCCCCTTAACATATGCATAGATTGTTTGAAAAGTTACATATGAATGTGAGTTTTACTTTGCTTTTGATGTTGTGTGAGCTGCCCCACAAATGTATTATGCGTGTCTCCAAATGAATTATGATGAGAACTAAACTCAAACAATGGAAACGTTTTTCAAAATTATTGAGACTTTTTCTCAAATGAAACGAAAATCACATTTGAGTCCTTTCAACTAATACGGGTTTGAACTGAAATGTTCATAAGCCATTATTGTATCATATAAGAAAATTGTTCGTGAAATAAAATATTATGTTTAAGAGAAAGCATGCCCAACTAAGTCACCGAAAAATGAAAGCGTTTTTCATCTAAAGGTTTGCTGAACAAGTTGGCCAATTGATAATATGTATTTACGAAAAATAACTCTATATGACCTTTTTCAATATGATCTTAAAGGAAAATGATATTGTATATCGATGTGTTTGGTTTTCGAGTGTTGTGCCGAATTACAAGAGATTGCAATTGCACTATGGGAATCACAATATATGGGAATCTTGTCATAGTGAAATTCGCAATTTTGCTTCTTGGACGTCCAACTGACCAATTTGTCTCCGAGAAATTGAGCACCTCCAGACGTGCTTTTTCAATCTAATTTGCAGCCTGTATGATCTGCATCTGAATAAGCAATTAGCTCGAAACCAGTATCTTTAGGATACCACAATCCCAAGTCGATTGAAAATTTAAGATATCACAAATTCTTTTAACTGCTTGGAGATGTGATTCCTTTGGAGCTACCGGGTATCGAGCACAAATACATGTAGAGAACATGATATCTGGACGACTTGATGTTAAATACATCAATGAGTCAATCATATTGCGATATAAAGTCTGATCAATCGGTTTACACGTTGGATCAACATGTAATCGAGACTGAGCTTCCATGGGTGTTGAAATGGGTTGACAATCTAACATTTGAAATTTTTTCAAAATGTCTAAGATATATTTTGATTGATTGATAAAAATGCAGGTCGATAATTGTCTAACATGTAAGTCGAGGAAAAAATTCATTTCACCCATCATGCTCATTTCAAATCGTGAAACCATTAATGCTGAAAAATTCTTACAATTGTTGGTACATGATGTGTGACAACAGCTTCATATTTGTAATAGTTAGTTTTGTAATTTGTTTATGTTGTTAAATTAAATGAATATTTTGTTAAGTATTTGTGTAGGTTCATACGAACCTGTATGTTCGTACGAACCTGTATGTTTGTACGAACTTAGAGTAGGTACGAACTTACTGGTAAATTTGTACGAAGTAAGAACTTAGCTGTCTATAAATAAAAGTTCGAAATATTCATTTGTAACGCTTTTGAGAACTTAGTTTCAGCAAACTTAGTTCGAATACATTCAAAGTTACTTTGTTAAAAGCTTCAAAACACATTTGTTACACTCGTTTTGTTATCGTTTAATGTATTAAATGATTCCGCACTATAATACACGTAGTAATCCCGTTTGGATCCGTTCAAAGGGACTTATAACAATATTAAGCATTAGTTTATCCAAATATGATGTCATCTACAAAAAGTCTGTATCAGATTAATATCATTCTTTTGTTTCTTAATAAAAAGAGTAGTATCAATTGTACCTTCTGTGAAACCTGATTGAACAAGAAATTGAGATAGAACATCATACCAAGCTCTTGGGGCTTTTTTTGTCCATATAAAGCCTTGTCCAAGATGTAGACATTGTTTGGTCTATTCGGGTCTACAAAACCATCAGGTTGACCGACATATACTTCTTCTTTTAGAAAACCATTCAGAAAACCTGTCTTGACATCCATTTGATAAACCGTGAAATCTTTGTAAGCAGCATATGCTTAGAAAATTCGGATGGCTTCAATATGAGCAACCGGTGCAAATGTCTCATCGTAGTCAATTCCTTCCTGTTGACTATATCATTTTGCTACCAGAGCCGCTTTATTCCGAATAAAAATCTCGTTCTCATCTTTCTTATTCTTGAAGATCCACTTGGTGGCAACTATTGATTTGTCTACGGGTCTTGGAACTAGTCTCCAAACATTGAGGCAAGTAAATTGGTTCAATTCATCTTGCATGATGGTTTTTACTCAAATTCAGAGTAAAACCCGATCTTCAAAAGAAAAAGAGATTTTGTTTTTATAACTCACCTTCATATGTAATATTTTATAAATCTTATGCATATGTTAAGGGGGAGTATTTTTCAAAATCCAAAACTTTCAAGTGTTCAAACCTATTTACATATTCCACAACACTTTGAAAGATTCTCAAATACTTACTGAGATTCCAACGATTGATGGATAATCAGATCACCAGTTTCAATAAAAAATGTTTTGCAAAATGCTGATTTCTGTACTAAGTGTGATAGTTTGTAAATTACTCCTATAATCCTCCATAGCCGGTTGGATTTACCAAATGAGTCACCTTCCAAAATTAGGATGAAGAATAGGTCATAGTATGAGGGAGGGTGAAGAATACAAGTACAAAACAACATAATTTTAAAATTGAATGCCAAACTGAGGGAGGAGTAGAAAAAAATTGAGTAAGGATGAGTGAAGAGTGTGTGAAAGGGTTAAAAGAAAAAGAAAACCCTCTCTAAACAAGTAATCGTCGGGTAGCCACATCTACTATCGGAAATCATTTGTTGATTTCTAGTATTGAAGAAGACATCATGGACCTAGTGATGCAATGCACATATACCCTCCTAACAACTCAAGAATTTCTTAAACAAATTCTTGTTTCATTATTTCACGGAAATTTTACACATAATCTATCGACAACTCTTTTGGAGTTTGTTGATATGGAAACAAGAGGACAATCTACTCCAGTCCCTGACTTCATTTAATGCACAAATCGAGTCTAGAGCCAAATGATAAAAATATATTTTTAGGACACAAAGTGTACTTTTACACTCCATGTCTATGTGACATTATGCATGTCTATGTGACAATGTCGGAACATTCATAGTGATACTTAAAATGGTATTTCACAATGATTGAATGGAAATCCTACCAATGCTAACATCAAAGCCAACATTGAACGTAGGTCACTCGATTGATTTATTTAATATTTCAATTGATGTGTTAAACTGGTAATCTATGTGATCCAGAAGTTGTAGTATATTCAGAAATGTGTTTTCTGATCATACAATCAACTTTTCTGAGATCAGATGAATTGTTGCTTACCCTTGGTTACTAAGAAAATGGCAAAATCATTCTTCTAACAATGTCATGTTCAAGATATTCATGCTATATCACAATTATTATCAAAGATGATAGACTGAAATTACAAGCTCAGATACTTAGAAAAAAAAAAGTAGAGAAAATGTTCAGTTGAAGGTAAATGTTAAAAGCTCTAGAAGTTCAAATATTCATTTAAAGGGGAGAGCTAGAGTTGAGAGTCAAGAAATGAATTCAAAAGAAAGTTCAAAGAGAGAGAAGACTACTAACAGTTTATCAATTTCAAAGAAGTTTAAAAGGAAAGAGTACGCAAGAGAAGAAGTTCAAGGTCAACAAATCGTATGTGAAGAAAAGTTCAAAGAAAAGGGAATTTTAAAATTCAAAAGAAAGTTCTAAATCTCTATGTCAAAGACATAACAAAACAAAGGTTCAAGACAAAAAGCTAACTCAAAGGAAAAAGAAAGAAAGATCTTCAAAGACTTCAAAAAGACTATTAGCTTCAAAGAAGATATTCAAGAAAAACAAGATGCTAAATCCTAGGGTGAGATTGTTAGATATAAAATAGTATTTGCACTTGTATAAATCCATATCTGCGACAAAAATCAGAACTGTCACAGAAAAAGATCATGCGACAATTCTAAATTGTCACAGTAAGTAAAAATGCGACAATCATGATTGTCGCAGGTGGTATAAATGCGACAATCATAGATTGTCGCAAGAAGTGTCGCATGCACTTGTGATTTCAAGTATAAATACGCAGTCTGTGGTCATTTGTAATAGCTTTGAAATTGTGTGAATTTTGTATGTGCGTCTGTGTATGCATTTTATAGAGAGATTGAGTGCTTGTAACCTTCAATGTTTGATCAATAAAGAAGCATTCGATTATACTTTACATACATGCATATACATACACATATATACATTCGGTTTTCACACGTATCACGTCCAAATCACAGAATTCGATCTAACACTAATTTCCTGTAAGACGCGACATTAACTAATGTCGCACAGAAGAGTCGCCTTGAAGAATTAGTGTCGCCCTGTAACGAAAATACGAGTGTTGCATTAACTGTCGGTTGATGAACCAAAGTGACGCTCAGTTTGCAGAAAAAACTGAAATTTCAATTGTCAATTACCAATCCTTCTCGAATGTTCCTAATCAAAATTATAATCCATTTCGCAATCTAATTTGTCCATAACACTTGTTTTTAATCCTAATTTGAACAAAATCCGAATGTAATTCAAGAAACTTGAAACTTACTCAAACCTTCGAAATTACACCAAATTCAATCCATTTAACTGTGTAATCAATCCAAAACTAACTAACCTCGCTCTGATACTAATTGTTAAGATCTTTTTCTAAGTTCTGGATCAATTTCAAATACGAGTGTGATTGTGTATGTGTGTGAATATGAGAATGTATATATAGAATAAAAGAATTTGACGTATTCAATTTGTCAATGGTTCATGGATTACAATTAAGCTCACTCTCAATACACTGCTCACACATTCTTAATTAAAACTTTATGCAAAAACTACTTAAAAACAATACAAATTCACCTATTTATACAAGTTACTTTCGGCTCATGCGACACTTCCTAGTGTGGCCTACAACGACACTTCCTAGTGTTGCCTACAGCGACACTTAGGAGTGTCGCCTAATACTTCAAAAAACAATACAAATGCAAATCCTTTATATATATCTAACAAATTACATCATTAAAATCAGCGTTATTTTATCTTTAATTAGAGATCTAACAACATATACTCTCGACGACCTTTTTTCTACATTTATAATGGCTTTACAAATTCGTAATGTTAAATCACATGTGATTTAACACTAAATAATAATCACACGCGATTATATCTCCAATAAAATTTTTAAGTTCAAATTATTGAAAATTTAAAAAATTTAAACATAAAAAACTAAGTTGTAGTCATATGTCATTTTTACCGAAAACAAATGCAATTTTTAAAATTTTATTTATAATTATTCATGTGAATTAATATGAAGATGTAATCACATGTTAATGAACTTATACTATGAATAAATAATCATGTACCAATTTTAACTTTTAATCATAAATCGCATGTTCTTATATATCCTGTGAGGTCTCTAATTAAATATACAAAAACGCTAATTTCGAATATGTAATTTTTTTAATTTATTGACATACCATTTGTAAAAATATTTAATTTTAAAAGTTTAAGTGAAATTGGGTTTTGTAATAAAATAGAGTTATCGTATTGGTTTTCCCATTTTTACTTTTTGTGCATTTTTAATAGAACCCAATTTTCAAAATTATACATTTAAATATGGAATTAAAAAAAATACCCTTTTTCAAAAGTTTATAAAAATTTCGAAAAGGACATTTTGATCATCCTCATGACGTTCATCATTATGATGAAAATGTCAATCCACCACAATTTTTTGATCTTCTGTTTGATAATCATATTGTTGAGGATGATGAGGATAAGGAGTTAGATCCAAGAGATACATACAATAAACCAATACCACCTAAAGCACAAATAAATAATATATTTTGGATTATAGCATCGCTGTTGTGACAACCGTCAAATCTCAAGTTATTACCTAGCTTAACTTTCTAGAATGACATAGGTGAACACGACTTTTTCTAAGTTTCAATAGTAGAACTAAGTCACGACTCCTTCAAAACTCGAAATGTTAGAACGTTTTAGTAACTTCTTAGTAAATATCATGTTTATGTGGATTATTCAACTATGTTATAAAGTGCCAAAAAATATAAAATCCAAATCCCATACTTGTAACAAAAATATTTATCAAGTTGCAATATCGTGATTAATTAAAATTTTGAAATTCCGTAGTTAAATTAATTAAGTATTTAACTAGTTAATATTTGAACAAATATCATGTACAATAAAACCATTCCCCTCCCCTTCTACACTCCTCAAAATCTACCCTCCCCCCCCCCCCCCCCCCGTACTCACTCATTCCATTCATTTTTCAAAACACCCACATCAAGTTGAAGATGTTCTTGAAGCTCCTCAAGTAACACAAAGGTAATAAACTACACTTAATCTACTACTTCTTAGTTCTTACCATCAAAATCCATGTTATTTTCTTATTTTTGGATTCTATACCTCACTAATGGTTAGAATCTTTTATTTCAACTTGATGATTGTAGATTATCACTCTTACATGTTCATGTGTTTAAAAGAAGTGATTATCCATGATCAAACCCATGTCAAGTTCAAAAGATTTAGCATTTACTTGTAATCTTTCAAAAATCGTATTGTTTACATCTTTTACTTGTTAGAAAGATTCTTGTGTTTGTTAAAACCATTTCTAAGACATCATAGATGTATTTCAATGACATGCATTTGTTAGAACTTGGATTTCATGTGCAATAATCAAAATCTCATTTTGGTTCAAGTGATGTTCTTCATTCAAGAACATAACACCCATTTTTGGGACTCTTGTGAACCAAAAATCATGGCTAGATTTTCATTCACTTTAAAAATTTTTAGGTCACTAAAAAATGATAGCATGATACATGGGAAACATAGTCTAAGTGATTTAGGCCTATGAGTTAAAGTAGTAGTCTTAGACTCAAAACTTAAACTCATGCAATGCATGTAATCTGCCAGATTCCTATACCCGTCTTAGCAGGGCCGTAACTCAATCAATTCTTAACCAAAAATTTTCATTTTTCTTCTAGAATTTACCTCTTTGAGTTACCTTGTTACCTTTCAACCCAAGTGGGTTCATTTAGAAATATGAAGTATTTGACCTTCAAATACTGTTTACAAAATTGATGCTCGAACAACACCTCATTCTAAGGTTATAGTTTTGTGATCATGTTCAAAAGTTCTTTTCAATTCTAAAAAGCTAGACAAAAAAATTTTCAACTCCTAACATGTGGAACTCAGCTGAGTAATAATATTGTAGTCTAAAAGATTAGGGAAGCTTGCATAGAAAATTCCCAAACAAAAACCTATGTTTCTTTAATCAAATCAAACTAGTTATTGTTTTTCAAAATACATGAAGCTTAAATGCATCCATCATGCATCAAATGGGAAAATCCAACTTTTCTCAGTGAACAAATGGTATGGAGAATAAACCAGTAAATTTTCAAAATCATATGTATTTTCTTTAATTTAATACAAAAATGCTAAGAAAATAGGGAGAATAATAATAAAAATTAATTCCCGAGATCAATAATTACTCAAACTTTTTCCGAGCTATTATTACGAGTAAAAACTACTCCACAAAAAATTACATCATTTGGATATTGTTTCATGTTTATTTTGATTTTAATACCATTAATTATGACGTATTTAGAAATTCAGGTTCTGCTTATCCAAATGACTTGAAAATTTTACAGAAACCTTAAAATATTTAGAAACTGTTGTGTTAAAATTTTCATGATCGTTTACTGTTTTTGTAAGTCCGTATTTATTAGGATCGATAATGAGATTATCTTAAGGTATTAAGGTGCGGAATCCCTCAATACTAAGTTATAGGATCTATAACGATTTGTTTCACAACTATTTAGTGAATCGGAATACTAATATTCTTTGTATTGATTATAACATATGTTAACGATCAATACCTAGCCTTTAGAATACTTTGATGTAATCTGGAAACTCATGAAATTCGTATGTGTTCAAATGGCAAAAGTTAATTAGGTTTAAAACCTAATTTCATTATATAACCGTCTCGGGTCGCGGGTCATGGGCTCTGCGAACTGACTCGGTTCGCAGCCCATTTTGGCCCAGCGAACTGACTTGGTTCACAGTCCAATCTTGACATGCGAACTGACTCGGTTCGCAGTCAACCGTGGTCAACATTTTTCAGCATTTTAATATTTTGCTCTAAAATGTATACCAATCAATATTTTTCATTACTAATTCAAAACCAATGTACAAACTTGATTACAATTAACATTAGTCCTATTACAAGCTAGATCTGTTGTCACAAAACATGTCTCAACAGTTTTATTTGAATTTTTCCAACAAATTGAACATACATAAGAATAAATAATATACATGTCTAAAAATCCTCAAATTTTTTTAGGATGTTCATATCTTTTGTTGGGTTATTAAAATAAACTTTGGTTATTTTTGGAGTTATCTGCATATCTTTATTAATATGATTACAAGATTCATCATAAATTTTACCAATTAATAGAAATGACCAAACAATATTATGGCATTTTATAATTCAATTAGTTGACTAAGTAATTATTTTATATGAGAATCTCATTAGTACATTCGTGTTTCTTGGGACGCAAGTAGGAGTCATACTTGTTTAGCACGTGAAAACAAGCAAATCAAAAGCTGAAACTTTAGTGTGACTATTCACAGCCCATTTTTATTACTTTTATGTTTTGGGGTGAAAACATGTTTATCATATTGCCAAATATTTATCTTGATGTGTACATTTATTTATATGCTTTTGTTGTATGCTTGAGACTCTATCGTACGTTAAATCCCGGGGTTCTCTACACAACCTATTAACTCATTTTGAGCCGATGGTTATTATGAATAGCGCTATTTGGGATTGACACTTCCATCCCATTCCGCACTGTTCAAGGGGGGCATATGACCACTTACTTAATCATGTATACGATAGGCATGATCTATTTGGGGTGTCTGTCGGAAGTTTGGTTATGGACTCAAGTATAAACATTGACTTTTAGTTCAGTCTTATTATTGCGTATAAAACAACTACTTACTTAGCAATAAATTTCTCAAACGGTATTTCAACCATTTTTGCCATTTTTCCATAGTTGACACCTCCTTTAACATGCTTTTTAGGAAACACTCAGTGAAAGTGAAAGTTGACTGAAGTCCACAATTGTCATTAATATTGCTAATGCTATTGCTATGCTTTTGTTAAACTCTTACTTTATTGAGATGTTATTACTTATGTATTTTTTTTATTTAATTGGATGTAAACCGCGATGTAAACTTAAATACTCATATGATATGGTGAGTGTTGTTTTATACCTTGTGTTGTGAAACCTTATGCTATTACACATTGTGTTTCCGCTTTAGCGGGGGTATGACAATTGTTACGTGAAAATGATTAAAAAAAAAAAAAAAGTAACAAACCGCCAGTTACTATGTATGAACCCTCTTATCGGGTTCAAGTTAGCCAAACATTTGAAAATAAAAAGGAGTTATTCTTCAATTGCATACCAAGTATCTCGAAGAGAATTTCTAGATTAAGCTGAAAAAGTCAGACAAGACAAGGTACACAACAAAATGTATCTTGTTTGATTGTGACTGGAAGGTACGTACACGTCGTATCAAAGATAGTAACAACTTTTAAGTTAGGAAGTTAGTTGACGTTCACACATATTCTTGAACTCGAGAAGGTGATTTGTTACACCCAAGTATTTTTATTTTATATACACATCGGTAAGTGCAATCAGCACACAAACCACACTTAGTCAAATTTGACTTCAAAAATAACATTCATAACAACTTAATTACATACGATTCATTATTAACGACCAAAAACTTGTACCAACATCATAAATGACACAATTTGACACTATTACAAAAGTTGGGTTCAATGCAACAAATTTAGCAATCAAGATCATGTTTCAAAATGAAGTTCTTGCATAACCTACGGCAAGCATACAAGCATTTCAATGTCACACATTTCCCTTCCCATGATCAACTTTCTTACCCAAACCACTTTGACCTACAAAATGAATACAACGAAAAGGGTAAGCGAAAGGCTTACTGAATTCATAGGTAATTAAACAAACAAACAACTTATCAACTTTTGGATCAATTTGATCAACTACACAACCAATTTAAACAACTGATCATCCACTTGAACACAAGATGCTCAATTATACAATATGATATCGACTAGTCATTTAAGATCATCAACAACTT
The DNA here is from genome assembly GCA_963921325.1 of Logfia minima. NCBI lineage: Eukaryota > Viridiplantae > Streptophyta > Magnoliopsida > Asterales > Asteraceae > Logfia > Logfia minima. Next base: position 32,686,645 of record OY992764.1, read on the forward strand.
GATCACAATTATCAACTTAGCCTAATCCAACAAATTGAATATGTCTAGCAATTGAGATCAATTACATATCTAAATTAATCAACAACTGAGTCAACTAACTCAACAACAACAAAATCAACTATAGTTGAAATCAATTAACAATTGGGTCAACAATCAACTTGAATAACTAACCATTTGATTTCAATTAACAACTAGAGTCAACATGAATTGACTAACAACTAACATATCCATGATATGCACAACTATACGGATCCGTACTCTGTTCCACTTTCACATCTCAACTGAACTAGCACAAGGTTAGGAAATCTCTACAATGTAGAGCAACTGCCATGTGGTTCATTTACAACATGAAGTTGCATAAGCTGGGGAGCAAAATGAATGTGCTTACATATGAGAAGGATAAATTTGAAATGTCTTACATATTTGTTGGTGCAACTGTAAGTAACTATAATTGGCTTTCATCTATATGCACATACATACATTCTACTATAATTGATATTTTTATTTCATTACAAATACGTATATTTGTTAACCATACGCGCCTAATAAGTATCATAGATGGGTTACATTTGAAAGGGGTTACTTAGGAACTAATTTAATTGTTGTGGCGATGGATGAAAATAATGGCATCTTGCCACTAACCTACGTGACACCCTAAAATCCGCTAGTGCAATCGACAACCTGACCATTGTTTCTCATAGTGCTCCTTCAATTGCAGCCGGTATTTCAACTGTCTTTAAATGAGTCATTTCACGCCCTACGCTGTCGTCATTTATTAATGAACTTAAGAAGCAACTTTTCCAAAGTCAAGGGCAAAACGAATGACATCATCGGTAAGAGGATTTGGAAATCACTGGGCTGGAATTTGAATCCGTTTACAAATATCAATTGTGAGGTAGCGGATGGGAAAAAGAATGGGATAGTAAACTTGAAAACATGAACATGTACTTGTATACAATGGTTGTTGTTTGGTTTACCTTGCGGACACGTTAGGGTAGTGACCAGCTTGTTCAAACAGGATGATGTAAGCTGCTATACGGAGAGTCTATAAACCCAATGACTCATCCTTCTAAGTGGGTCGATCCACGTTGTCTACAAACTTTGTTACCGCCGGTCTTTGTGAAGAGGCATATTGGTCGCTCCATTTCATTCGAAAGGAAAGGAGAAAATGAAACATTAAAAAACAATGTAGTCGTTGCAAGGAAATCGGTCATAGCCGATCTGGTTGTATGGCTCCTTACGAAAGACCAAACAAGCAAAATGGATGAAGAACCAAATCAAGATCCACCTCAAGGTCAAAATCAAAGGTAAAGGTCAAAGAATCGGCATCTCAACCAACCATCACCAAGATGGCCTAGTGGTTGCATCTTGATATCCTCACAAAAGGTCTCGAATTTAAACCTCACTAGCTGCACATCTTGGGGTGACCAGGGAAAGAGTTGGAAACAATCATGGGGATACCCCCTTAGGCCGCGTTCATCTAAGTAAAAATAGTCGCCCTCCCCAGGTAACCTGAACAGAGAAAACCTCTTCCTTTTTAATCAGCGTCTCAACCAACTCAGTCTTTCACTATTCTTCATTTGAGTCACCCTTAAAGTTATTGTAATTTACAAACCTATGTTATGTATTATTAAACAATGTTATCTATGTTTTATTTCTTGTGATTCAATGACTTTTCTTATCTTTTATCCGTTTTTTGTAAGATTTAATCTATGTCTAACTCTGGATGACATTACACACACTCAGACTGAGCACTTATACCAGACTAAGAATGCCTGAAACATTTTGAAAAGTATTTTTTTGATTTTTCGAGCAACAAAAATGTGTAAGTATTTTTACGAGAGTGCCTGAAACAAGTTGATGATCATCTTATCTTAGAGTCATAGTATTTATAGAAATTTTAAAAATCCCATAAATCTTGAAAAATCTTATCCAAAACGGATGAAAGATGAGGCATTTTAGCCAAAAATTGATCTTATAAATATTGTACTTTTCACATAAGAATCTTATGTAATCTTTTTCGAAAAATCTAATAAAAATCTAAAGGTTAAAAAAAAGTCAACATAGTCAAAGGAAGTCAATTCAACTGAAAAAGGGTCCAAAATAGCCAAAAAGTTATCTAAGATTAAAATCAGGCCACAATCCTAGATACGTGTGCCGCAAGTCGCGTGTCTAAAATAGCCCAAAAAATATCAAAACAGGCATGACCCCGCGTACGCAAAATGCAAAGACCGGATCACAAAACTCAATTTGCGGTTGGTGGGACAAAATCACAAAAGAAAAAAAAAATTAGGGCAAATTGCAGCTGGGTGGGGCAAAATCGCAAAAACAAAACAAAAATAGGTCAAATTTTTATAAACTTATGAAAAAAATGTATTTTTTTAATTTCCCTTTTAAATATAGACTCGAAAGTGAAGACCGTTGGTGAACCACACTAAAGAGTGAGATCGAAGGAAACGAAAGCGACTCAAATATTTAATTGTACCGAAAAATGTAATTTTAGAACATATTAAAATGTTGACCAAGTTTTACAATACTAATAAGGATGATGATAGAAAATATATAATTTAACAGTTGAAAATTTTTTGTTGTATATTTCATTTGAAAGGTGTTTTGCGTATAAATGATATTAAATTATATATTTTTATTTTTAATTTAGTTGTGTATAAATAATGTTGCATTGAGTAATTAACCAAAAGTTATGTAAAAATATTCTACCTTACACTAATGTTTAGAGGTGCCTAAAAAAACTAGTTTGGAAATCGAAACCGGTTTGGCTCAAACCGTTTGGGTTTGAACCAGCTTGGGTTTTCTACCATTGAAACCAGTTTGAAACCGGTTCGATGTGAAATCTGTTTCAAACCGGTTTGAAACTGGTTTGGGGAGCTATTTGGCGAATAAACCCTGTCCGGTTGATATGGACGTTGCAAAACGGCCATATAGTCGTTTAATTCGATTTTTGGCCCTTTTTGGTGTTTTATGGTAGCCTTTTATCGATTTCAATAGTATATATTTGTAGTAGATGTTAAGGTTTACTTACAAAAATCAAAAGCTTTGTTGAATTCTAAAAACACTCTCAAATTGAAAAAATGCAACATATATTCTTAACTCTCAACTCTCAACCGCAATGGCATCATCATGTGAGCAATCACAATCTTCTGTCGGTATTGGGAAATCGTCTAACAATGATACGGTTGTTTTCCGTCATAGCAACGAAAAGAAATCTTGATATTTAGTGCAATTACGACTTGTGCGAAATATCGAGTGGTCCTAGAAAAGCTTGATGCAAAAAATGTAGGGCATTTTGAAATGAAACCGAAAATACTGCTTTGAAGGACCATTCAACCTTTTATTGCAAAGCGGTGAAATATGAGTCGAGACATGATATAACAACAATGGCAAATAATGCTACACTTTGACAATACGAAACGAGTTTGGTGTGTGATAAGATGATGAAATCGGTCATATAAGAAAGTTTACTTTTTGACCACTTCAACAATCCACATGTGATGAAACTCATCCAAGAAACGCTCCAACCTCATTATACACATGTAAGTTGTTCAACTCTTAGACGAGATGTTATAAAAATGTGAAAGATTACTAAAAATTAAATGATTTTAGGTTTTCAAAATATATAAACCGGTATAAATTTAACTTGTGATGTTTGGACGACTTCACATGGTTCACCGGATTCGTACATTTGTGTCATTGCTCATTAGGTTAATCTGCATACGTGGAATATGATGAAACGTACAATTGCATCTAAATTATTTGGATATTCACATACTGACGATAGTTTATATAAAATTTTAGATTATGTGATAAAAGGTTTTAAACTAGAAGGAAAAGTATTTTCTCCGTCTTTTGACAACGCATTAAACTAGAAGGAAAAGTATTTTCTATATCATTAAGTTAATTGTGCAAAATGAACTTAGTTGTACTGCAAACATAAAAAAAAGTTTTAAACAAATGTCAAGGGATGTTTTTAGCTCAAGTAATGCTAAATACCATAATATATGAAATTTTGTGTCGATTCGAATTCCCAGACATGTTGGGACATACCTTCAAGATGAAATTCGACATTTAATATGTTTGAAAGTGCTTTACGACAAAAAACAAAATTTAAAAATGTGCCATGGCCTTCTCGAAGATTATCACATTACCAAAATATATACAATAACAATAAATTGAAAGTTTATTACATAAAATATAAGTTCAAGTACGTTGACGCATATTATAAATATCAGAGCATAAATAATTACAATTTTATATACTTAAGCCGAATTCATATGAGCTAAAGATGAACTATCGAAAGCAAGTTTGAACTTCCAACACATTTTCAGGAGCAAGATAATATTTGATTTGAGTAAGTAATAAAATACTTCAAATATTTAAGGAAATATTCAAATTCATTAAATTTACCTTATTGTGAGCCCCTAAGGCACACATTAGATCATTTACATGTAGGGTTTTGCTAATGTGTCATGGGCACACGAAATGTGCGTTTAATAAACTCAAAATTTTCTTAACTATATTACAATTACATTTACTACACCTTTTTCGGAGTCGAATTGGCATATTATCCAACTAATAATCAAAATGATTATTATTTTTAAACAAACTATTTTTCTATTGGGTGCTTATTATCCAACTAGTTGTTTAACATTAAACAAAATATTTTTAACATGTTCCAAAATAAACGAGTTTGAAGTGAGGGGCAACATTTTTGAACACATAGGTACAACCAATGAAAGTCAAATTTATGATATATTTTTAACAAATGTCTCCCGTTATAACTTATTCCGCCGCTTGGAACCCGACTTTAAATGTTGGTGGGGTAAAACGTTACTTCAAAACACTTCTTATGATTTGAGTTTGTTTGACGAAGACCCGAATTTCGCGGCAAATAAAATTTTCAACTTTAACAAAGTTTTCCAAAGTTTGTTTGATGTCTATTTATCAAAGATGGTTCCACATCCCTTCATGACGGCATTCGAAATGAGAAGACATCTGGATCAAGTTCGCACGGCAATAACAAAATGATGCGATTATATAACACTTTAAAAAATGAGAATATGAAAAAAGCTCAATCAAGCACTCCTGGTAGCGAACTAGGAAAGTACATTAGTTCTTACTTTTTGACATACTTCACTATTAAATAGTTTAACAATTTGGATATTTTGGCTTGGTGGAAAGCGCATGAAGCTCAATTTCCGATTATAGCCACTATAGCCTGTGATCTATTAACCGTCCAAGCTTTTACGGTAGCTTCAAAGTCCACATTTTTCAGTTAGTAGTCGAGTTATTTAACCAAGAAGAACTAAACTCACCCCTTTGTCGGTGGAAGTTCGTATTTGTTTGAAAGACAATCTTGACGACGTTGAACAGATACAAAACATTTCACCACTCGAAGGGGAAATGGTAAAAGTTGAAGATGAACCCGAGCAAGAGATTAAAATGGGATTTTCGGTACCATTTACCGCGCAAAAGCTTGCTTAAGAAGAAGACTAAATAAACGACGGCCACTTAAAAAAAAAGAGGACTAAATAAACGACGACGATTCGAAGACTTTCATTTATGTTTTTATCTTTGAAGATGTATTATGTATTTCCGAATATTAATTTAAATGCAAATAAACAAGAAAATTGCCCCAAAATCGTATTTTGTACATTTTGTATTTTATTAAGTTGCCTTTGATCAGAAATGTTCTATTCAGCGGATAGAACCTTTCTCATTAACATATGTTGATCGAAAGGACGTATCCGCCGCATAGGTCTAAACTAGACTGCAAAAACTAGTTTGCACCAGTTTGAAACCGATTCAACTCAAACCGGTGCGGACCGATTTGGAATTTTCCCAGCTCAAACTAGTTTGAAACCGAATCGGTTTGGGCCAAACCGATTTTGACCCAAACCATTTCTGTTTCCACACCGGTACAAAACCGATTTTGAACACCTCTACCAATGTTGATGTAACTTGGTTTTCACCTTTTAATTTTAAACTTCACGTGGTAATTCCCAATCATATCAACTCTAGATGACCTTACTAACATTACCCAATACATAACCTCAAGGATGATAAGCCCTTCCTTGTGGCATACAAAAATCCAACTAACGACACGCGTAAAACTAATACCCACACAAGACGAAGTGTACGATTAATTTGTTAAGCATGAACAACGCACCACATCAATCCTTCCCCGACGATAGATATTGATGTTCGTAAACACACTGCAAATGTGGCAGAAACACGAACCGGTTGTCCAATGCAACCGCGAACTCTTAATACGACCCAACATGATTTAAAACGATGGAAGCATCAAAATACACTTCGAATAAAGTTTTACTACTCGGACCCGTTTGACCCACTACATTTTAAACCAAGTTCTTAAAACTTATCCATTTTATCCATTAGAGGTGAAGTATAACATGAATGAACCCATTTGCATGAACCCATTTGCAGGTAACAAATATAAATTGCCGCATCTAACCCAGCATACGTATTGTTGACATACAGACTAGAAGTAGAAGCATATACAGAGGCCCAGAGGCATATAAGCTTCGGACTCTATTAATGGTCTGAAACACCAACTCCTGAAATCTTTGAATTGTTTGACAAGTAAATCATGAAAATGAAATAGAGTGAGATCTTATAACCAAGTGTTTCATACCGGTAAAGTTCTTTTTACTTTGGTGTTCAAAGTTGCTATGCTTGTCATCAACTGTTTCCAATCGGTTATGCTAAGTTTAATTGAGCTGTGAAATCTTGTACTCCTAAATCATGGTACAAATCACGTACAAAACCAAGAACTGCTTGATCATTCACTCCCTTCTTCACCTGGTAATTCATAGGCAATGAAAACATACACAGTTTACAAATGACACACACAACTGTATGTGGTGGAACTTCCAATTATTTTCTCTTAAATTATACCTGTAGTGAAACTGATCCCACAACATGACCAGGCACATATTCCCAGAACCGGGCTTCAGATACTTCATTGACATCTTCAATAGAAGCCACCTAATGAGAACGTGTTAACAAACAAAACTTATAGAATTGTTTTGACAACAATCAAGAAGCTACACCAAGTTGGAGAGAATTTAATACCTGTCTCCAGCATTTGGTCAATGCTGAGGAATGGATACTAGGTGGGGCTTCCTGAAGAAGGATACCACCACTTGTTTTAAAAAGTGGCATAGCAAGCATGAATACAGTGAATGAAACTAGTCCCAAACACAAGACTTCAGCATTGTCAACACTGAAAAACCAACAATTTTAAAAGTGTAGTACTCCCTTTAGTGATACGTTGATTTATAATTAACAATTTGTTTGTCAATAACATAAGTACAGAACTTACCCAAGGCTTAATAGCCAGGAAGCCAGAATCAAGCCTGCACTGGAAAGAACAACAAAGCACCAGCCTTTAAGATAAGATTTATGAGTAGGCATGTCAAGGTTGAATGCATGTCTCATACATGTGTAATCTCGCCAATGACGTTACAAGAAAATCTAGTGAAATATCTAGATAATCTCTCAATAATGACAAAATACGGAAGCCTATTAGATCAAAATAAATGTGATTAATACTTTGTAATGGCCATTAACAGGTAAAGAGGTCATTCTGGATCAAAAATGCTCTCAATGATGTGGTTAACAACTGTCCAAACTAATGACAGAAGAATTATGAACATATCCTCTTGTCCAAATTGAGAGCGCGTTGATGGACATCTATGATGATATCACTAATAGCAGCCTCAAAATACTTCATTGATATCAATGTCTGCTTACCATCAGGATATTCAAAGAGAGAATAAGATATTCCTGGTGTGTTCTGCGATGACTGGTGATGTGAACTAGAGGTGGCAAATTGAAAGGGTGAGGTGGGTTGGATAATAACTCAAAAAGGATAATCTTTTAATACAGGTGGGGTCAAATTGACCCACAACATTTTATTCCATTTAACTTGCATTTTTTTGGATTAGCGTTCTATATACGACAAAAAAACTACTATTAACATTTCAATAATAATTATTTCCTTTTTAACTAATTCTTTTTAATTTCACCCATTTAAGACCCTGTAGAGATAAAACATAACCTGATTCGACCCATTCATAAGTAAATGAGTCAAAATTACTACCTCTATTGCAAAGCTTCACCTATAAACAATACAAGCCTGACAGATGTACTAAAAAAACAACACAACTTAAGAAAGAAAGTGCTACAAACTACACATACAGTCATTACTGTTGATACATAGTGTTACTAAAGGGATGCGTTAAGACAGTGAAAGTATGAGACGTCCCAGATCTTAATAACTCGTTAACTAACGAAAAATGGGCTACACAAAAGAACCGAATCATATAGTATATATATTTTCTTAACAAAGTTTTACATGTTTAGAGATTTAGTGCTAATTTTTACAAGTTGTGTAGCTTAATATGTGATATACTTCTCCTTGATACTTCAAAAAACCTTATGTGGAAGAGAGTTTTGTTTCCCTTTAAGATTTATGCAAAATAATGCTCTTTATATGTTTAGTTGAGGGTTTTCTAATTACCCATCTAAAAATAATACATTTGTACCCAACATGCCATAAGAAAATCCCATTGGAACAACATTCGTCAAAGAGACAGATTCATACCTTCGAATGGAATCAGCAACAACATGCAAGCAAATCGAGTGGTAGTTCATATCTTCAGCATTTCTGTAAACTGGAATCAGAAAGATAACTTGAAATTAAAAATCATTTATCTGGTACTTTCAATACAATATTAACATTTAGCCTTGTTCATACCTATTTAAAAGGATAAATAACTTCTAGATTAATAAAGGCTTAGAAAAAATATTATGCATATTATTGAATCTAACCAGAAACACAAAAAACTTATCATTATATGCATGCTAATGATAAGAGTGACACCTACCAAGACTAACACGGGCATAGTTCCTGAAGAACCAAATGCCAATGAGATTCACTAACAAGTTTGTCACTGCAGAAATAACTAAGTAATGCCTGCAATTGACAACGATAAAAGATAATGAGAAATCTTTCATATCAATATCCAACTAAACACCAAATACTGAAAAAGTACATAGTTTCTAAACCACCCTCCAACAATAAGGAGAACTAAACATATGATATATCACTGATCAGTCATGATGTCCTGTTAACAGTTGGTACAGATAAATAAAGTCAGATTTTACTTGAATGATATCCAGGGGCACAATAGCTAAAACACAGTTGGTACAGAAACTTTTCATGCCATTATATCATACATAATGAGTTAATAACCTTCATACATGCCATCAACCTTCATCTAAGAGAAGTAAGTTGCTAAAGTAAATGAATACAATTGACTTACTTGTGCTCAGATTCATCTTGTACAAACGCGTGAAGTGCTTCAACGGTCAACGAAAATGACATGAACAAAAGAAATAGCTGTCTAAACATGAACCACAATTCAAACATCACCACGTTAGCACCCAGAATACAAACAGTGAACTATAAACACAAACAAATGCAAACATACAGGATACATTGACTTAAATAATTATATATCTCACATTAACGCTTCTAACTAAGCAAACAGAAACAGCATTTTAAATCAAGCAGAAACTGTGCATACTTACAGAGTTGGTGAAAGCAGATAAAACTTCTAATCTTTTGTACCTGATATCAAAAAGCAGCCATTTAGGCATTTAGACTAAAATGCATCAATAACAAGTCACAAATGACAAATTCAAAGCTTACCCATAAGTATATGCTCGATCAGGCTTTCGCCGCGACACGGCCATTGCAAATAAAGAAAATGTCAAAAGACCACAACCAAATGTCAAATGAAATGCATCGGATACCAACCCTATAGGTACAGATAAACAGAAAATTACCCCATAAACCAATAATCCACTGTATTACATAATATAAGATGTGTAATCAGTGAGTTAGTGAAGATAATACCTGCTTGACCTGATAAAAGGCCAAGAAGCAATTCAGCAGTTGAACAAGCAACATTAAGTGAAATCAACATAACTAATCTTTTCATCGGTTTATTTCCAGATCTAATAACATTATTAAATAAATAAAATATAAAAGCTGTAATTGACATTTTTTCCTTTTTATCATTGAAAGAATTAAAACTTTCTTCATCTGTCCATAGTTTATCGCTACCATATTCCCGTTGATTTGGAAACGGAAATATATCGATTTTGGACGAAGTGCGAGACAGAAAAGGTTTTTTTGAAGAAATTATTGATGATGCAAGAGGTTGTTCACGTTGGAATGAATTTTGACGGGAAAAGGCGAATCGACGGTCGAAATCACCGGCCTTCCATGAACGAGGTGTCTCGGATTCTAGTTTTTGGTAATCGAAAGGGGATATTGAGTCATCGGAAACCCTAGATCTTTCCATCGTTTTGGCAAAAACTTGTGAAATCAAAAACCCTAGAACTCTAGAAGTTAAATATCAGATCGGAATATCTACGAAGACTTTGACTGAAAATTCAAACTTCGTTACTATGTAATTGTGTTTTTTTCAATGGAGACCGAAGAAATTGTTTCGTGATAGTCGCGTTTTGATAGTTTCATGGTTTTTTGAGTTTGATCAATTTTTTTATTTTTTATATTGGTATTTTTGTAAGATTTGTCCAATTTTTTGATTTTCGTTAACTCTTTGTAAAATGACCAAAATACCTTTATCTTCTTCAAACTCACTAATACTTAACCCTAAAATAGAAACTGCAACCTTTTTCCTTTTCCCTAAATCTAACGTCAATTTCTTTTCCACAATACATATATCATCCTTTTCACTTTACACAATCACACTGAAAATCAAAATAATCACAAACCAACTAGAATCAAAATCACATCGCCTATTTCCTCCACGAAGTAGTAACATCAATTTCGGCCAAAAATCTACCACCATGCACACCATTGTTCTTGTGAGCATCCTTGAATTCCGGTTAGATCCAGTTTGCTGCGTAAACACCCTCGATTTCCGGTTAAATCCAGATCTGTAAATCGAAACCCAAGATTAAGAAAAAAAATCAAAACCATATTATGAACTTCTCGAGACCCAGATCTGTAAATCAAAACCTAGATCTGTAAATCGAAATCGAATGTTGCAACCATCGCGTAGCCGAATTGTGGTGGAGTGAATTTCAGGGATTTGTCGTTGATTTTGTGGGAGGCTTAATTTCTGATTTAGTGTAAAGATGAAGCAATTGGGTGATGAGGTTGTTAGATAAGTGGTCTTAATTGAGCTTATGTTCTTAGGATTTCTTTTTTTAGCTATCAACTAGATAGGATTGTGGATCTGTGTTTTTCTTATGTTGCTTGATTTAGAAGTTCATTGGAAAAGATGAATATGTTGATTTAGTGGGAGTGGTTTTTGATGATTGATTTGTTGATATATTGAACACTGAAGATCGATGTGCTGGTGGTTTTGATCAATAATTTGTTCTCAGATTCGCAACAACAGGTTGTTTATTTATATTTATGATTTGTTTGTGATGAAAAAATTGTGTTTGAGTAGCAGGGGTTGAAATTACGGTTAGGGTTTGGAAGTAAATGGAAGATGCAAAGAATAAGAGATGAAAGGAAGGGTATTTTATCATTTCACAAAGAATTAACGAAAAACTTAATCAAAGTTAGAAAATTGGACAAATCTTGTGAAAATACCAACCTGGGGGACAAAAAGATTGATCAAACTCGAAAAAAGATAAAACTGTCAAAACGCAACTACCACATGGACAAAAACGGACAATTTCCCTAAACACTATAAACCTAGGATAATGACATGATAATAAAATGAAGAAAAGTTTTTCGTCATTATAAATTATAAATATAAAGAAACATAATAATAAAATATAAACTTAATTACACGGTTCGTCCCTTGGTATGTTAAAAATGATCTTGGTCGTCCCTTGCAAGATTTTTTGACACTTGTCGTACCTATTATTATCAAACCTTACACCGGACATCCTTTGTCCTAATGGACGTTAGACAAATCCGTTAGTTTGAGACATGTGTCGTGCACATGAGGGTATTAGGGTCATTTCCATTACCCTTTTCTCTTTAACGCTCATCTTCCCCAAACACAACAACCTGCAACTTATAAATGGTAAACCAAGTCACACAAAAACAACTATTCCTTTAAGTTGCCATTGAAAAATAATCCTTCAAGTCAACAGACAAAGGGAATACATAAAGGAAATGCTCCATTAAGGCATTGACCCATCTATCTATATCTATATCTCTTATGAGATATCTTGTTTTATAAACCAATAGTCCATCAAATTGCATGACATGCATAAACCCAAACAACTAACTTGAATGACCATTGACTCAACTTGTATCGTCTTTATAATAACCAACTAACTTGATAACTCCAAAGAAGCTATAAATCATCGCCATAATTATCAATGACTAGTCAAAGGGCTCATAAAGAACAATCAATTCATATCACAACCCTAGACTTCTTTACCAAAACTTTCTTTCCTCATAATTATTGATAACCACAAAATAAGTCTGAGCTTAAAGGTGAGTATTTCCTTGACCTAATTGCAAGGATCAATTTCAAATCTGTTTTCATAAAATCTATATTAACAGTATTATTATATTAAATCGAGATATTAATGTCATATACATAACAAACACTAATGCACAACAAATTCAGATCTACAACAACAAAATCAAGTATATTCAATTCCATGAATGTCAAAATTACAAACCTAATTAATAAAAAAAACATAACTAGAGAGAGATTTAAACAACTAATGATTTAACGAACTAATTTAACAAAGCAGAGCAAACACTCATTCAAGGAATTAAAAAATGTTATTAACAGAAAGTGGGAGGATGGGCGGCGATGGGGATTGTAAGTCTCTAGATCTTGGTTAGCGATAACGGATTATCTTTAAGGTATTGAGGTGCGGAATCCCTCAATACTTAAGGTTTATTGCTTATATAACTTTGCAATTAATTAACAAGCTTCGTTTTGATATTAACTAGTGTTAAACAGTCAAAACCGAGCTTATTCAATAAATGCCTTTTTATATCTGCACAGATTTCGAGGAGAGAAAATACTTAAAAATTTGGTGTGTGTGTTTTTAGCACGGATTTCTAGGTCCCTCAATAATGAGCAGCATTAAATTATTTATATCTGGTTCAACTCGCAGGCCATGGGCTTTGCGAGTTGACTCAACTCGCAGCCCATGGGCCTGCGAGTCCAGATGATTGCGAGCCCATATCTCAACTCGCAGGTAAGACCTGCGAGTCCAGATATCAGCGAGCCCAGATCTCAACTCGCAGCTGAGAGCTGCGAGTCCAGATGGTTGCGAGATGAGATCTCAACTCGCAGGTCAAACCTGCGAGTTGACTTCTCAATTCGCGAATTTTGACTTTAACTTGAAATCGATACTTGTTCAATAACATTTAACAAATAATAATAACAAGTTAATATCATATATTTACGAGTCTAAACCAATTTATACAAGTTTGACAATAAATACACTAGTCCTATTACAAGCTAGATCTGTTGTCACAATAATATGTCCCAACAGACTCCCCCTTGACAATAGCTCTAGCGTCGTTATCTTCAACTTTGTCCTTGGTCTTCACTTGTAAATTCTACTGCCCATATGAATCTTCATTCTAACACAAGTCTTCACCATTAATTGATAATCTCTTGCAAGATCACCCCATGCTTCAGTCGTCAGGATCCTAATTTCGTTTAACTTCAATAGGTCCTTCTTCGACAGATTCATCAGGTGTCGATGGTCATAGACTGTCAGAATTACTCTTTCTCCTCCTTCAACTTCATCATCAGCTTCAACCATGACAGCTTCACCAGTCTCAGAATCCACGTGCCAATTCAGAAGATTTCCCAGAATATTCTGTGGCATAGGTTTTAGTGGTATCTGCTGTATGCACTTGACAGCTGGATAAGTTTTCTTCCTTAATCTTCGGCCAGTTCTCTGACTTTGTTCCTTTAATTTGATCGTCTTTCCGACTCTTGGCTTAATCTTCTCAAACTTCATTGATCTACCCTCAGTCCGAATGATTCTCTCAACATACGTTGCGTAGGGATCATTACTGGGATTTATCAGTTCTAAGCGTGCCAAGTCTCGAATTTCAAATCGAGGAAGCGAACTGAATACTTTAAGCTTCTTATCGAAATATTGAACTCCGTCAAATCTTTTGATAGCGAAAAGTTTCAAGTCAGAATCAAAATACCAGCCGATGATCCCCTTCCTTGGTACTTTCTTTCCAGTGATATCTATCTCAGACATTCCAATCTTCTGCTTTCTCCTCTTTAGAGGTCTAAACATGGAATTGTTTCTGAGTCTTTCAGGAAGTTCATCTTCTGATTCAGAACTGGTTGATTCAACTAGATTTTCATCTAAATCGACAACCCTTTCTCCATCTTCTTCCTGGATGACCACTTTAGTTGTAGATGGACTCACGATATGTTCATCGATGTCTGCATCGAGATCTACATCATCGTCTATCCCCTCATCAATACTGAAAGTCCAATCTTCAGGAGGCACAAACTCTCCTTCTTCCAAGTCATAGTCAATGTCCTCATCAATTTCTTCTGGCATATCGCCTTCAGAATCAGATAAGTCCAACATTTCTAGACCTATAGAAGTATACACAATCATATATTAATATCATAAATCCTTTTATTGATTTCCCTGAATCAATCTAAGAATTTTCTTATTAATCCCCTTGTGTATTTAACATATATTATATACACTTATTCAAATCTTTCATCGATTATCATAATCAATCTAAAATTTGAATAAGTCTTATAATATACGAACATCATATATCATATGATCTTATAACTCTTTTATCGATCATAGTCAATCTAGAATTACAAAAGACTTATAATATACAAACATTCATAATTATAACATTTAAACATTAATGTTTTTATACATTCAAGTTCAAACATCTTAATTACAGAATTATATTACAAAATAGTTCAAAGTTACAATGTATTAATATTTACAGTCAGTCTATATTAATATGAGCTTCACCTTCAACAGCTCTTTCCTTATCAGCACCAGCACCAACAGCATCACCACTTCCACTACCACTAGCTCCAGCAGACTCCCCCTGAAGTGTAGTCTGCTGACCAGTCATTACAAGACCAGCCAGCTCACTTTCCTTTTCAGCTGAGGGATCATTGTCTTCATCATCCTTCTTCTTCTTTGCCAGCTCATCCTCTTTACACACTTCTTCATAAGCAGCCCTCTCCCCCTGAGTTGGCTGGTTCTGTTCGAGGAAAGTAATCCGTCGAGACAAGCGGTCAATTTGTCTTTGCTTCTCAGCTACATCATCTACCAGTGTAGTGTTGGTCTTGAGTAGTAGTGAGTAAGCATCATTCTGAGCAGTGACATTGTCTGACAGTTGCAGAATCTGTGTGGCAAAGGTGTTAGCAACAAATTGCAACTCTCGAACCTTAGACTCTAAGCTCATAATGCGTTCAGTATCAGTCTTTGGTGAGGTTGAAGGAATAGCAGCTGTGGTTGATGGAGGTGTCGGAGCAGGCGGTTGCATTTTCTTTGCTATCTCAGTAGCAACATCTGTTAAAAGACGTGCGGCAACCCTGCTAGACTTGGTGGTTGGGTGCGAAGACGGGCGAACCAAAGCAGCAATCATTTCAGCCTCTGAGGGCGTAGAACTTGATTGTAGATGAGCTGCAGAGGTTGAAGCTGTTTGTCTGAGCAGCTTGCGAGGTCGAGTAATAAGCACCTCCTCCTCTTCATCTTCATCCTCATCTTCTTCGACAAGAACAAAATCAGGATCCTGATCAACGGCTTTTCTTTTTAACTTCAATGCCGGATCCATAATCAATTTTGATCCTTGACGAATCATCCCTTCAGGGATACCGGAGACAAACCCTGGTGGTCCAGTCTCATCATCATCATCAGAAGCAGATTCAGAAACCGAAGCAGTTTCTCCATCTCTTCCGGATGGACCGGCAGCCTCTGGTGCCTCAGTGGTGGGTTCTGCAACCCTTGGTGCTTCAGCAACATACTGATCCACATCTTGCATGATGGGATCATTGGCATCATCAGTATCAGCCAGTACTTGTTGCACCACTTCGGCTGCAACATCAGCATTAATCTCTTGCCCAGATTGATGCACCTGAATCAAAACCTCCTCGATCAGTTCTTGTGGCTCAGGGGCACCCTCTGCTACATCAACATCCAGCCAACCATGATTTGGTGGCGTCACATAATCTGGATTAAGCAAAAAAAACCAAACAGCTCTGTCGGCTGTGGCTGCATCTCAAACCTCCTTGAAGTTTGCATAAACATGGCATTATAAGCCCGCAGCCCGATAGTGTCAACCTTTAAGTCAGCTTGAAAGTCCGGCAAGTCTGGAATCGAGGCTCGAATAATCAGCATACAGAATCTCGGGTAGATCATGAACTGTGATCTAACAGCTCCCGAGATCTGTCGAGCAATCTCGCCAAAAATATAATCTGAGAAACTGTATGGTTTATTGTAAACCAGGGACAGTACTCCTGATAGAAGCGAAGGGCTCAGCTCATCATATCCTCCCTTCTTGGCACCAAAAACAGTCACTAGGACGTGCCATAAGAATCTCCACTGACCGAAGACAAGAGCCTTCAAGAACTGGCGTCCTCGCATGGGTCCCACGAACCCCATACGGCCTAGAGCACCCTCAAGAAAATCTGAAGAGAACTCGGTTGGGCCATCTTCCTGATCAGCCGTGCCCAGATGTAAAATATGCCTGATGTTAGTAGAAGAAAACACAATCGGATGATTATTCACTCTAGTCCTAATCACTGGTGGGTTGACGACTGTGTCGAACTCGATATTAGCCCAGAATTGATCTAAAAGATCCTTTGATAAGGCTGGGGATTCTGTAACAGCAAACTGAATCCTCGATCGACCTAAGAATGTGAGAATCTGAGCTAGTCTGGCGGCACCACGTGCATTGATATCCAGATCGACGAGCACGTTGTGCTGAGCGGCGAATTGTCGAGCCATTTCTGTAAAATCACAAATTACATAAATGTTAGACAAACAGTTTAACAAATATTGATAAACTTATATGATCTACAACTCATAATTGAACTATTAAGTCGTGAAACTTAATTATCAATTATAGTTGTTCAACATATATAGAATCAATAAGTCTAACTTTCAAATTAACCTGCTACAAATATATTACTTATTACGGAAAGTCATAAGTCTTATATATAGAGTATACGGTTTTACGTGTTTACATTTAAGTCGACACGTCTAACCGTAGACTATTTTAACTTATAAACGCTCAATTAGTTAACTAATCGAGAGATCGTAAATTAAAATTAGAAATCAAAAGTTTCAAAAAAAAGTCAACTCGCAAGTTCAACTCGCAGGTCAACAGAAGTCAACTCGCAAGTTCAACTCGCAGAGTTCAAGTCAACTCGCAAGTTCAACTCGCAGGTTCAACTCGCAAGTTCAACTCGCAAGTTCAACTCGCAGGTCAACAGAAGTCAACTCGCAAGTTCAACTCGCAGGTTGGACTCGCAAGTCAACTCGCAGGTTGGACTCGCAAGTCAACTCGCAAGTGGACTCGCAGGAGCGGGCTGCGAGTTGAGTCTGGATCTCAACTCGCAGCAAGAACTGCAAAGATGACGTCATTTTAAAATTAATTTTGGCGAGTTATACCATGATCAGGCTATGTCATTTTGTTCAATAGACTCAGATTTACATAAACCCTAAGGTTTCTTGTCCATATGAGCTACAATTTTGATGATCTTAGTAATTTTAAAATCAAAACCCTCATTTTATTTAAAATGCCGATTTTGGTCAAATTATACGGTGGAATTACTTGGTTTTTACCTTAAAATGATCACGAAGTAAAGGTGTATAAGAATCAGAGGATCAAAATCTCTTGACTTCGAAATTAAAGTCAAAATAATTGCGAGTTCAAATCTGGGTTCGCAAGGAAATAGTTTGGGCTCGCAGGACTGTGTGTTTGTTATGCGGGCTCGCTACCTTTTTATACTTACTGAACTCGGCTCGCAGAACTCAACTCGCAGAGTTGAGTTCAACTCGCAGCCCAAAGTCAACTCGCAGCACTGTTCTCGGCTCGCAGTTTTTGTCCAAAAATTACATTTTAATTACAAAACGTCATTTTTAAGTCCAAGTCGCGTACAAGTCTAAAATCTGAGGATCTTTCACTTGTTTTTCTTATGGAATAGCGAACAAGTCTAAAATAAAATATTTTTCACTTGTCGTTCTTAGAAAAATGCGCACAAGTCTAAAATAAGGTAAAATGAAATAAATAAAAGTTCAATGATTCATAATAAACATTGGTATCAAGTACCCTTGTATTAATGGAACACTTTGACTAAAATAAAATTACAATAAAATAAAGTAAAATAGATCCTAATCGAGGGCATTAAGAAATTATCGACAGTGGGATCATATTAGAAAGAAACAGCTGAACCAAATGATGAGTAAAAAATCTAAGAAGATTGTTAGTATGCAAACCTTATGAAATTCACAATAAGTTACATAAGAACTCACAACTTAACCATTTATCAACTTACATTTATAAGAGTATAACTTGGTTACCTATATCCACAAAATATAATATTCACATCAAAATGAAGTGATTTAAATATCATAGACAGTTCAAGATGATTACCGGTATTATAATCCATATAAACACAGTCTATACTGATTTCCGAGCAAACCTTTTATTGTTTGTATGTGTATTACCAAATGTGATTCAAAAATGACATACTGAGAAATTTAGTAAAAACACATAACACTGTTTCTTTCACTTTGCAAGATAGAGGTCACTAAATGATGTTCTTTTCGAAACATATGACATACCCTTGAGTGAATTTATAAAATGTGACAAACATCAAACCCGTTTTGTAGATACTAGTGGTTCTAGATCTGTACTTAGTACAACATAAGATCCCTTAGTATAGACAAACCAAGCTTGAAACCATTGGCAAAACTAAAGGGGTCAGGTCTGTACTTAGTACAATAGAGACACCAGTAATTTCACTAACAGCCATAATTCTTATTATTTGTCTTGACATATTTTCATAGATTCTAGATAACAGTGTATGGTCAGACTATCGTTCATCAATTAAGACTTATGTCATACGTCATATAGTAAATCACACGAGATAACACTCAGAAGATTTATAGCTTATTATATGCTCAGAAATCAAAGCAGACATTGCCTACCAGTACATCATATAATGAAGCTATCTAGATCTAAAGTTTTTTCAAGTACATTATATCGTGTGGAGAGAGGAGTATACTAAAATAAAGATAAGTGAAGGCCTGGTTTTAAAGATGTAAAGTTCATGTAACAAATTTGAATCTACTAACACATCTAACTTAAGACTTTTACCTACATTTATTAAGCCAATTCCTCTAATTTACTATCATTTCCCATTTGATAAAGAGTTAACCTTTATCGGAGGCGATTCCCCAACGGTAACAAGCAAATGAATGCTATACGCCAAACCCCCTTTTTTTTTTTTTTTTTTTTTTTTTTTTTTAAATAAGCATAAACTAATAATATATAAACTACTAATTATTACAAATCAACTCCATGGAAGACTAATCCTCTGGATTTCTCATTCCATTTAGTTGCACCAATTTCTCGAATCGAGCTCTGTCGAACGCTTTGGTGTATAAGTCTGCTAAATTATCCACAGATGGAACCTTAGCTAACTTTATCAGGTTCTTCTCAGCACAGTCTCTAATAAAGTGATGTCGAATGTCAATATGTTTAGTTTTGCTGTGTTTGACCGGATTATTGGTTATTGAGATCGTTGATTCATTATCAATCATCATAGGAGTATTTGTTATACTCAACCCATAATCAAGCAATTGTTTTTGTATCCACAGAACTTGGGAGCAACAGCTGCCAGCTGCAACATACTCGGCTTCACATGTAGAAATGGCTACTGAGGTTTGCTTCTTGCATTGCCAAGAGACCAGTCTACCTCCTAGGAATTGACATCCACCGGTTGTAGACTTTCTATTCTGATTGCATCCTCCGTAATCAGAATCAGTGTAAGCAACAAAATCTAAGTCTCCATCAGTCGGATACCAAAGTCCCAGCTTCGGTTTCCCTTTGAGGTAACGAAGAATCCGTTTTACTGCTTGCATGTGAGATTCTTTAGGAGTAGCTTGATATCTTGCGCAGACACATACCGCAAACATTATATCAGGCCTTGATGCTGTAAGATACATTAGTGATCCAATCATGGCCCTGTAAAGAGTAGGATCCACGTCTCTATCACTCGATGTATCTGGACCAATACCATGGGCTTCTGGAATGGGAGTATGAAAAATTCTTGATTCTTCCATCTTGAATCGTTCTAGAAGCTCATTAGTATACTTAGTCTGATGAATGAAATATCCATCTTTCTTTTGATCGACTTGCAATCCTAAGAAAAATGTCAATTCACCCATAGCTGACATCTCAAACTTGTTCTTCATAACCTTTTCAAATTCACTACACATCCTTTCGTCAGATGACCCAAAGATGATATCGTCAACATATACTTGAACAAGTAGAAAGTCTCTTCTTTTCCATTTCACAAAGAGTGTACTGTCAATTCTTCCTCTTGTGAATCCATTTTCAAGAAGATAAGTGGACAGTGTCTCATACCACGCTCTCGGAGCTTGATGTAATCCATATAGAGCCTTATCGAGACGATATACTCTATCTGGATACTTTGGATCAGTAAATCCCGGTGGTTGAGAAACATACACCGTTTCTTTGACTTTGCCATACAAGAAGGCACTTTTAACA
Source organism: Logfia minima (assembly GCA_963921325.1). Taxonomy (NCBI): domain Eukaryota; kingdom Viridiplantae; phylum Streptophyta; class Magnoliopsida; order Asterales; family Asteraceae; genus Logfia; species Logfia minima. The sequence goes on from OY992764.1 coordinate 32,707,469, forward strand.
TCCAGCTGAAATACTTTTATTTTCTTTGAGGCTGCAAATGCTAAAAATAACCTAATTGCTTCAAGCCTAGCCACAGGCGCAAACACTTCATTGTAATCAATCCCCTCTTGTTGATTAAAACCTTGGACAACTAGACGAGCTTTATTGCGAATTACGATTCCTCGATCGTCTTTCTTGCACTTAAATACCCATCTAGTTCCAATTGGATATTCCCCAACAGGTAGGTCAACCAACTCCCAAACTTGCAATTTTGTGAACTGAGACAGTTCTTCCTGCGTTGCCTCGACCCACGAATTTTCCTTCAAAGCTATCTGAACATTCTTAGGTTCAATTTGTGAGATAAAGCATGAATATAGACATAGATTTGAAATCCCTGTCTCGTTCATTTCAGCATACAAGCTTGAATGAGTGGATGTACTAGCTTTAGATTGATTTCGAGTCAGAACAGGAGAATTTGGATCACCGATGATATTATCAATTGGATGAATCCTATTAGTTCTTGTTGAAGTAACAGGTTCAACTGGAATATCATCCTGTAAGTTGGTACCAATTTCCTCCAAAGGTAGTATACCTTCATTAGTAGTTGATATCCTTAATTGTCTCAGAGGAGTAAGAACATCATCCATAATCCTTTGAGAAGCAATTTCAGGATCTTCACTCTCTAGAGGTATATCATCTTGAGGTAGTTGTGACTCGATAGGGGGGACAACATCAGTATCGACAATATTCCTAGCATCAGACGTTTGAGCACTCGATGTTGGAGAAGGAGTGGGATCCTCATCTCCCGACAATAAATGCTCAGGAATGTCTGAGTTACTGACATAGTCACTGATAGGGACTTTAAATGACTTGAAAAGATCTGAATAGTCAAACTGCCAATCCAATCCCTTATGTGAGTCATGTGTATAGCTCGTAACTTCGATGTTATAAACTATTTCAACACGTCCCGAATTTTTATTGAAGGCCCTTTTGTTTGGTGAGTTAGGCATGTAACCTAGGAAGTATCCTTCGTCAGCCTTCTCACCAAATTTAGGTTGGTGACTTGTTTTCAACAACGTACATGAAACTCCAAAGGGTTCAAACCCTTTTAAGTTCGGTTTCTTTTTGTTCAAAAGCTCATAACATGTCTTGTTCTGCTTTTTAACCGTAAGAACCCGATTGAGAACATGACATGCTGTATTCACTGCTTCTGCCCAAAATATGACCGGAAGCCTTGAATCTGCAAGCATTGTTCTCGCTGCTTCAATTAGAGTTCTATTCTTCCTTTCAGCAACACCATTTTGTTGAGGTTCATATGGTGCACTGAATTGATGTTGAATGCCTTTGCTTAAGCAATATACATTCAATGTAGAATTCTTGAACTCGGTCCCATTGTCACTACGAATTCTCTTAACTCTTTTTCTATAGATGTTCTCTATTAGATCTAGAAACTCCATAAGAATGCCCGGAGTTTCATCCTTAGATCCCAAAAAGAATACCCAAGAGAATCTGGAGAAATCGTCTGTGACAACCAGACAGTACCATTTGCCACCTATGCTTCTCTTGCTTATTGGGCCAAAGAGATCCATATGTAGCAACTCAAAAGGCGAGGAAATAGAGTTCACATTTTTAGACTTGTGTGGTTTCTTATGCTGTTTTCCTTTCAAGCAGGATATACACTTGTCTTCAAATGCAAAACTCTTCGGTGGTACACCCAGAACTAACCCATGTTTGGTTATATAGTTCATTTTTCGAAAGTTTAAGTGTGCCATTTTCCTATGCCATAGGAGAGAGTCTGATTCTGAAGCCTTGGATAACAGACAAGTAGACACCATTGAAGTAATAGGAGCATTCATGTTGATAGCATAAATGTCCTTCTTCCTTGGAGCTTTCATCAGTATCCATTTATCGGGAATGATAAAACCCGGCTTCAGAATCAAGGCCTCTTTCTCAGTGAAGAGAACAGGATGACCTTTATCACAGACTTGGGAAACACTCACTAGGTTGTGCGATAGTTCTTCAACATAATTCACATCCTCTAGAGTCAAAGTTCCATTAGAAACAGTTCCTTTCCCAGTAATTACTCCTCCTTTATCACCGGCGAAGTGCACTCCTTGTCTCAGTCCACCTCTGAAGTCTGTCAGTAGACTTCTTGTTCCTGTCATGTGCCTAGAGCATCCACTGTCAACATACCACCAATTATCATTGTTCCCAGTCTGCTCCTGCACATACAAGTTGTAAACAATCAGTTATCAAGAGGGACCCAAGCCATTACGGTCTTGGTTTGTCCCTTATCATCGACAAACTGTAGCTCTTTAAAGTAACCATTTTTCCCATTGGGAGCTTTGGTCACTTTTGAAGACGCATCAGCTTGCTGATGATTAGTGGTCCTGGGTCTATAAGTTGATTGATTTCCAACCCTCCCCGAAATATAACCCTGGGATTTTTGCCCTTGGCTACGATTATCATAGGACCCTTGGTAAACTCCTTGTGTGCGAGATGTAGAACCAATCTCAAAATGACTTTGGTTCCTTCTCGGAGTCATAAACCTCGACGGCACCTGATCCTTAGCAGAGTTTTCATGCCGTTTAGGTTTTGGTGGCGAGACACTGTGAGACGTATCTCTTTTCAGAGCAGTCACAGGTTTAATACCAATACCAGGTCTGGTACCTAACCTGTCTGTGCTAGAGATATTTTTAGACTTATCACTGGCCTCGCGCTTAGGAGCAGCTTCATTCTTCTTATTGGGACAACAAGAAGAGACATGTCCTCGTTGATGACATTTGAAGCATGACATCTGCTTTCGTGACTTAGCAGTCTTAGCAGACTCCTTCTTTATCTGATCAAAAGACACTGAAGGTAACTCCTTATGTTTCTTAATGACTTCATTATTTCCATCAGTACTTCCAATCATCCCACTTGATACGAATTGTACTTTAGTGAGAGATTTGACTGTACTCTTGGTTAAAGATGAATCATTGACAGTCTCCTTTTGGATCTCAGATGCAATAGACTGTTGATTTTCCAAATCCTCAGTCTCAGGATTAACGTCTGTCATTTCTAAGTCAACAGAAGTGGAAGCAGTGTAATTGGCATTAAAAGGCGGAGGGACATCTGAGTATCCTAGGCCAGTAACATCCTTTACACTACGTTGAGAGCCAATGATTCTATTTAAGGTCAAAGAAGAAGTTCTATAACCTTCAAATTTTCTATTCAGCTCTACCAGTTTCATATTTGACTCTGATAACTCCTTATCCCTAATAGCTATATTTCTATTAAGCTCATTAAGGTTTAGATATAACCCGTCTATTTTAATACATTGTTCATTTATAATGTCAGTCAGACTGGTCTTATCTAGAGCATCACTCTTAATCTTCTCGTTCAGTGCTAATTTATCTTCACCTAACCGACGAACATCAGACTTAGCTAAGTCTAATTCTGAGGTCAAGGTTTTGTTAGATTCTGCAAAGACACTAACCTGTGTTTGAAGATCAGTAACTAAATAGCATACATCGGTGAGAGTAAGGAGATCTAGACATACCTTTTTCTTTTCGGATTGAATATCAGCCATATATGCCACAAAATCATTGGGACTCATTTCTTCTGTCGAGTTGATGTAGAGAACATCTTCCTCAATCCCCTTAACTTCTGTGTGTGGCACATTAGCTTGAAGTTCTTCAGTAGTCGGCATGTAGGAAGTGGATTCAATTTGTTTCTCTTGATCGTCAATCTCAGCCATGAGAGCTTGCTCTGATGGTGTAGACCAATCATAAGATCCGTCTATTTGCTGAACCACTAAGACTTTGGAAGTTAGATTACTTCCCGAATCTTGTTTTGAAGATCCAGCATCAATCTTTGGTCTTTGGCATTCCCTGGCAAAGTGTCCGTAACCTTGACAATTATAACACTTGACCTTGGATTTGTCAAAACCTGGTCGATTTCCAACCACTCTCTTACCCGTACGCTTTAGGAAATTCTTTACTCTCCTTGACACCATAGCCAGTTGCCACTGGAGGTCCATTTCCTCTAAGTCGTCAGGATCAACCTGATCATAATCTTCATCAAATTGTGCTGGATCGTTTATCTTCCCTTGAATATAGTTTTCATAAGAAGCAACGAACGATGCCAACACAGAAAGTTGTTGTTCGGCTGATTTCACACTCATCGGCATCTTATGATGCCCTTGAGTGGATTTATCTGAGGTGGTGTTCCTGTTTCGTTTATCACCGTTATCCGAAGCAATGAAACAGAGATCCTCAGTCAATTTTTCTCCAATCTCATCAATTTCACCTGCAAACAAAGCCGTGGTCAAATTGGATGAGGAATTAGAGATACTAGTCTTTCCATGGTACAGACCAGGATTCTGTAGATGATCAGAATCCGTATCTCTCGTTTTCTTAGAGAAGTCATAACCCCTTAGTTTATCAATCGCTTTCTCTAGGGTCATGGTTGCATATCTTTCATCATTATCTTTCAGCATGATACCGTACATCTCCCATTTACAAGGTAAACCCTCAATAAACTTGTCGGTTTTCTCCTTGTCATTATAAAAGATAGCATGGTCGTCAAGCTCACTTAATAGATGATAGAAACGGGTGGTGTAAGCCTCAAGATCTTCTTCTCTAAAAGCCTTAAATACCATAAACTGCTTTTTTAGAAGATTACATTTACCAGCTTTCACCTGAGGGCTCCCCTCACATCTCTTTTCTAGAGCGTCCCACAGCTCTTTAGCTGTGTGAAAGGACTTCAACTGATGGTTGATCTCCTTAGGAAGGCTCATCTTAATTGAAGAATGTGCTTTATTATCGATGGTGAATTCTTTCTTCTGATGGTCATTCATTCGATCATAAGTTACAATCACTGTTGCGTTCCCTACCTCAGCTGTAGGTGCAACATATCCGTTTTTAATACACAACCAAATAGTGATGTCGTGGAATCTACAGTAACTTTCAAATCTGTCTTTCCACCCATAATAGTCCTCAAGTCTAAGTAGCTTCGGTGGAACATTAGATTTTCCAACCTCGTGTTCCATCTCGATCATTCGGCTTAAATCAGACATTTTAAAGTGAAAAATTAGGTTATATTGCGAATTTAATAATCTCAACTCGCAACAAAAAATGTCAACTCGCAGAAAATCTCAGCTCGCAGAAACTCAGTTCGCAATGGAACTCGGTTCGCAGCTGATTCTCAACTCGCAGAAAACTCAGTTCGCAATGGAACTCGGTTCGCAGCTGATTCTCAACTCGCAGAACACTCAGTTCGCAATGGAACTCGGTTCGCAGAAATCTCAACTCGCAGAAACCCTAATCTCAACTCGCAGATAACAGTAACCCTAATCTCAACTCGCAAAACGGCGCCTCGAAATCTGGGAACTGAACCTTTTGGTATTTTTACGAATAAATCCGTAGATTTCGTTCGAAAAACGACCCTAAAGATGTTATATAACCAAAAACCTTGTAATCACAACGTTTCTAAGCCCGAAAGCTCTGATACCAATTGTAAGTCTCTAGATCTTGGTTAGCGATAACGGATTATCTTTAAGGTATTGAGGTGCGGAATCCCTCAATACTTAAGGTTTATTGCTTATATAACTTTGCAATTAATTAACAAGCTTCGTTTTGATATTAACTAGTGTTAAACAGTCAAAACCGAGCTTATTCAATAAATGCCTTTTTATATCTGCACAGATTTCGAGGAGAGAAAATACTTAAAAATTTGGTGTGTGTGTTTTTAGCACGGATTTCTAGGTCCCTCAATAATGAGCAGCATTAAATTATTTATATCTGGTTCAACTCGCAGGCCATGGGCTTTGCGAGTTGACTCAACTCGCAGCCCATGGGCCTGCGAGTCCAGATGATTGCGAGCCCATATCTCAACTCGCAGGTAAGACCTGCGAGTCCAGATATCAGCGAGCCCAGATCTCAACTCGCAGCTGAGAGCTGCGAGTCCAGATGGTTGCGAGATGAGATCTCAACTCGCAGGTCAAACCTGCGAGTTGACTTCTCAATTCGCGAATTTTGACTTTAACTTGAAATCGATACTTGTTCAATAACATTTAACAAATAATAATAACAAGTTAATATCATATATTTACGAGTCTAAACCAATTTATACAAGTTTGACAATAAATACACTAGTCCTATTACAAGCTAGATCTGTTGTCACAATAATATGTCCCAACAGGGATGGGAAGGGAGAGGGTTAATGGCGACGTCAACGGCCTCTGACGGTTCTGCTGATAACTGATCAAACAATGAAGATGAGTTACTAACGGAAGATAAGAATCTATAGGAACGAGCCATAGTTTGTTTAATTTGAGTGTAGGTGTGACTGAAAAAGTTAGGGTTTTAAGAGAGAGTAGATAGATTTTATAAGAATATAGAATTAGCTTGAATATTATATATACATATACATACAGGTTTGTAATTGTAGCTGGACAATTAGTGAAATAACTTTTGTAACAATTAGTGACACATTTGTGTATGTGAAAATTGGTTCAAGGTTGAAGAAAATAATTTGCAAGTTGTTGTGTTTAGGGAAAATGAGCATTAAAGAGAAAGGTGCAAAGGAAATTACCCTAATACCCTCATGTGCACGACACATGTCCCAAACTAACGGATTTGTCTAATGTCTGTTAGGGCAAAGGATGTCTGGTGTAAGGTTTGATAATAACATGGATGATGAGTGTCAAAAAATCTTGCGAGGGACGACCAGTGTCATTTTTAACATACCACAGGGACAAACCGTGTAATTAAGTCTAAAATATAATGACCCGAGTGATGTAATAAAAAAATGAAAAAGTCATTGCGTTATCTTTCAGTTGAGCAAAAGTTATAAAAGTATCTTCAAACTGCGTGGCTGATTAATGTGTTATGACATTTTAACGTATTGGCCTTTTCGAATATTAATACGAAGGACGTTCATGTATTCGCATATCTTGACATCCAACATACACTCATATAAATTGGAATATTAATACCTAACTTGAACAAACGATTACACACACATAAATTTAAGTCTGGAACTATCACCTCATTAAATTCAAAGCCACGAGGTTAGGTAACATTAAATTTAAAATTAGAAAACCAATAAGGTTTATATCTAGATTTTGAATTTTACCCGGTCTCTTGGGAACTTTACCGAAGAATCAAAGTTTGTGGCATCAAAGGTTTGTGTCAACTGCTACTACTAATAATGCAAAAGTTTATGAACTTAACTTCTTTGCGTTCTTGAAGGTGGTTGGTCATAAGTTACAAAAGTCCGCACATGATCGGGCCAAAAAGATCCACCTAGCAATTGTCGTGCCACTGTAGTCGCTACATTCTGACCGTCAATTTCGTCACCATTCTAAAATCTTCGTGAGCGTCATCGAATATTTTGTTAGCAGCATCGTCATTGTGTTCATAAAAAAGGGTTAATCTGAGTTGAAGCCAACTATAATAATGACTTAGTCATTGGAGGGACCTTTGAAGTATTTTGGATTGGATGAATCACCATAAAAGCTTTGAAAGGTTGTTGATCTCTTCTTGTCTTTGACTTTTTTCTTTCTCCCATTGTTAATTATATTACATATGAATAATGATGGTAGAATTGTTGTCAAAGGGTAGATTGGGGATAAGTTTAGGGGCTTAAGACCCAATCTTTGAGTTTTTTTTTTAGAAACGATTATAAAAATGGATAAACTAAATGGAAAATCACCTAACTTTTTTTTTTTTTGAATTTATTTCCAAAAAAATACCCCATGTTTCAAAACGTGTTGGTTGCAGATTCTGTGGCCCAGTTGCATGGTCCAGATGTTTAGGTTCAGTGGTCCGGTGTTTCCAGACGAACAATCTGGCCATTGATTGTGTTAAGTAATTGCACGTAGTGAGGCTGTTGTATGATATACCGTTGACACTATAAACAATCATATATTTGTAACCATTAGTAGAAGGGTTAATACATTGATAATGTATCAAACTTTGTGCAAATGTTTACTTACATGAACCATCTTTGTGTGAACAATCATATATTTGTAAGTGTTAGTAGAAGGGTTAATATATTTGTAACTGTTACATGAACCATTTGCATGAACGTAGTATACGGATTGTTCATTCATATACCAAATCTAATGAAGTTTATTTATTTACATGAACTCGGTAACTGGTGACCGGATAGATAACCGGTTATTTGTCCACATAAGCGCCACGTATGCTCCAACATTACTTTCCACGTAATTTGAAGGTTTATAAAAGGCATTAAACTTTGCAAAAATGTTCAATCTGGGTAACTAATTTTTTCATTTTCACTTAGATAATTTGTTCTTTGAACAAATGAATACCCTTTTCAAAAACTAACAATAAGAACATCATCAACAAAATCATTACAACAACAAAGAATATAACAATAAATCAATATCATCATCGTTTTCTTTTGACAAACAAACCCTAAAGTTTAAATAAACAAACCCTAATCGGCGAGCAGATCTAGATTTTGATTTGTTCAATTTTATTCGATTTTGTTCATATACAAATTTGGTAATTTGCGATGCCGGTGGAAATCTGGGAATGAAGAAGGCGATCGGCCGAACCTTGAACCTCGTCGGTGTTGGTCTTTTGCGGCTGTGGTTGTGGTAGGCAACCAAATGCCCGAGATCCCGTGTTATTTGCAGGTCTTAGGCGACTTAATCAGATCTTTTTCTTTGATTTCTTTGATATCGCATTTGTGTCTTTGGTGGCCATCTTCGTCGGCAATTAAAACTGATGGCGGCAACACCAAGCAAAACCCGTAGCAAATGACGACGGTGATTAAAAGAAGCATAAAAAGAAGAAAGTGAAGATTCGACGAACTTTTTTCCGTGGATTAATTTGAGCATAAAGATGGCTCAATTCATAATTATTGTTATTTGTTAATGTTAAGGAGAGGTTAAAGAGATAGAACATGTGAGTTTTGTAAATGTACGCTTATGTATACAAGATTAGTTATCTAAATGTCAATAAAAAAAGATAGTTACCTAAATTGAACATTTTCGCAAAGTTTAGTTACCTATATGTCTATTAACTCTTTTCTTATACGGATCACAAATAGAAATAAATAAAAGCCACGTCGGAAAAAAAAATGCCACGTATACAATTTATCGGTGGAACCGGCAAAGCTGGAGATTTTATCAAGTTCGTATACTACCATCATGCAATTGTAACGAAAAAAGATGATTCATATAAATGAACACTTATGCAAAGTTTCATACACTGTCAATATAGTATCAATGTATTAACCCTTTGTAGAAACATATATAAGTGACAATGTGTATTTTTCTTGAAAAGAACAAATTAACTTTCACATAACTAGCATGTGATCCAACTTAAAGGAAAAAGTTAACGAATTTATTTGAAAAGACGTAATCAATAAAACTTTGCAATTATATAAGCATTTAGTGAAACTAAATTGAAATAAAGACGACCTGTGTAATTTTAAACAACATCAACGACGATTCAAGTAATCAACTTTAAATATGGTACACTATTTTACAAGGTATTTAACTATTGATCAAGTTTTGTGAAATATAATCTAAAAAAGTATGAAAAGAGTGTGAATATTAAAAGTTGTTGATATATATATATATATATAAATTTAAATTTTGCGAGATGTGTTCGAACCATATTGAATACCTTTTAAGTTGTGTTTGAATTAGTATCACTTAAGGTTTTGAAAACTGGCCCGATTCCAGTTCAATTGTAACTGGTTTTTAGGCAAAGTTGACCAAGTCAACAACTGACCGGAAAGCGGCCAGTTTTTTGAGCGAGGTTGGACCGGTTTTTGACCAAGTTAAGTTTTTCTTTTTTAAACTTTGAAAGGTCACATCTTTGTACTCGTTACTCGGATTGTCACCGTCTTTATTGAATTTGTCTATTTTTTTATATCTATTCGTTGGCATGTCCTAATTTTTTTTGTAATTCGGCTTTGTTGACTTTCAATTTTGACATTTTACACTTATTTTAACTTTTAAGTGCAACTTGACCACTTATAACTTGCTATAAAAATTTTAATTTCAAATTCGTAAAATTTAGAGTCAATATGAAGTGTAATTAAATATCAACCCTCAATCAATTTTGAAAAATTAGAAATAGTCAAAAGTGTCGAAAAGTCAACAAAAGTCAACAATCGATCCGACCAGAAACGAAAAAATGGTCCGTCCGAATCAAAACCCCGATTTTCAAAACATCAGCATCACTAAAGTTTGTTGGGTTATTAGACTATGTTTATCAATTGGGTTCCCAACCGATTGTTGAGTATAAAATAAATAAATAAAACAAATTAAAAAAAGATTAAATATACAGGCTGACAAGCTATATATCACAATCATAATTTTTCTACATGTCAACACACTATAAGCTATTGTAATTCTTATCTATATAAAGTTTTTAAGTAATTAAATTAAATATAAAAGAATAATATCATATGTTATGTTGGATTGTTGATAAATGATAAAAAGATTGAGATTGGTTATTTATTGGTTGTGTAAATGAAGAAGTGAAAAATTAATTATTTAATGAGACATTGGGTTGTAATAGAATGATAATAAACATAGTCTTAATGCTCGTTGACTTAGGAGGTGATTCGAGCTTAGTCTAAATGAATTTAGCAAAGCTTGACTTGACTGCATCGCACTTTGCAGCCCTATTATGTGGTGTGTGCTTTACCATTTGATTCACGGTCAATCTTTTGGTTTGTTTATCTTTCTCACACCCAAAGAGCAAAGTTAGGACATTTGTTAGAACAAAAGCATGGTAGGACATTAGTTGGTACACATTACTTGCTAGTAACAAGTACATTACATCTCCCCCAATTTGTAAATCCTCAATTCAAGCTTTCTTCCACCGTATATTCTACTGCTGTCACCAAACCTTCAATTCTCACCTTAAATTAGGGTTTATTTTTTCTTATTCAAATGGCTTGTTGTTCAATTCAGTCTACCGTTCCTTCAATTTCAGGCCTTTCTTCTTCTTCCTCTTTTTCTTCTTCTTCTTCCGTAATTGTTTTGCCTGTAAAATGTACTAAAATTCAAAATAAGAAATTGAAGAAAACTGGTAGGAAATATGAAGTTTGTAGAGCAATGGTTCAGCAAAATGTGGTTCAAGGTGCATCTGCTACTTATGCTAAGGAAATGGAGAGGCTTTCTGCTAAAGAATCGTTACTTCTTGCTGTTAGTTCTCGAAAACCTAACCTATCACTGATTATTATATAAATTTATGGTTTTATGTGGTTACTGTGTGTAGATGAAGTTAGTTTGATTGAAATTTGTTAATTTATGTTAAATTAGAAGATATATAGTTAAGTTTCGGTGGAAGCTAATTTTGTGAGCTCTTAGGAGCAGCTGCATTTTATGGGAAAGAAGGGCCGGGTGATCTCAGCCGTTGATTTCTGTGATTGCAACACTGCATTTTAAAATGTAACAAAATTGAAGTGTTGTTAAGATGCAGCAAATCTGGGCCGTTGATCACATAAATCAAAGGCTGAGATCGTGTGCCCCTCCTTCCCCTCAAAATGCAGCTGCCCCTCCGATCCCACACCATTTTATTAAGATAATAGCTTGATGGTTAATTCAATACCATGAAAGTTAGGGTCATTTGTTTATTATTAGCAAAATTAACATTTGAATGGCATATAGATGGCTAATTAGATTGATTTAGTTTAAAGTTAACGTGTTATGTTGTTATTTATCTTGATCATAGATAACATTTTTAGAGAAAATCAAGCATGAGTTTGTCAAATATTGTCCTCTTGAAGTATTATGTTAGACTTTGTTGTTGGCGACTCATTGCCAATTCCTAAGAAACATATGCCAACTCTCATGACTTCTCAAAAAGACATTGAGTAAACTGTTACAAAATTATTGTTTTACCATTTTATGGGTTTCCAGTGATGTTTATGGAAATTTGTTGATAGTGCATACATGTATATATATATCCTGGAAACATCATGCTCGAATTTCTTTAGACATGTTTTATGTTATCTAGAAACAAAGTGAATAAAAAGGTAAAAAAGAGGTTGCTCTAATGCTTGGATCTTAAAATTGTAGGTTCTTATCACAAGAAAGTAGTAACCAAGAAAAAACTAGTTGTTAGGAACCATGGGTAGAGAATAGAGATTTTACTGCATAACAAGTTTAGAAATGTCCTCTTACTGTATGTAAAATTCACAATAAGAATTACTTTCAAAGCACATAATGTATGGCTGACATTCCTTACATTGAAATATATTGACGTGAATTAGTACATATATGCTGGCTGCATGTCTGCAACATTTTCACATCAATTTCACCTGTAATAAGATTTAAGCATGCATAGTTTTCTGTCTTATGTAATTAAACGTAGGTGGGTTTATATATTTAATTAAAAGTTATAGTCACGATCAGGTGGAAGCTATTCCAAGTGAAATCCAGTTATCCCTATGTATTGGTGGAGGTTCAGTCAAAACTATATCAATTTATTTTCATGGCTACATGACATGTAAATTCTTCCAAGACAATAGTGTGAATGTGTGATATTTTGTTTAGAACCCAAAATAATTATGACAAAACTTTCAAGTGGTATACATTTTCCATATGGTGCTATTCTCTTGTAATAATAATAATTAGTCGCTTCCATATGCAGCTTATTCCCAACAATCCTCATTTGATTTTTAAGTAGTGTACTTTGTAATTCAAGATTGATGCGAGTAATTTCAAAATAAAAAGTTTCATACTTAAAAGCTTAGAAAGCACTTCCAAATATAACATTCGTATCAGTTCTGAATTAGAAAATTGCATGTTTTAGCGTTCAGATATCCAATCTTTTGTCTTGGGATAGAGTTTGTAGTGTCGTACTGTAAATTACAGTCGCATGCTTAAAAGCATATCCAGCTGAGTTCCAAATTAGGACCAAATCATATACTAGCACCAGGTTTTTGTCTCTGTCTCCTAAACTCCTGTGTATATGCTGTTATTTTTATGTTTGTCTGAGAAAACTTAAATTAGTTTTTTGCTCCTTGATTGAGTTGTCAACTTTTTACATGAGCTAGTATTATCAAATTTTGCTGATTTTTTTATCATTTGGCAAATTTCATTTTACATTCAAGTGGTTGCTAATAGGCTAACGGCACTGGTATCTGTTGACTCGACCACGGGAGAGGAAGCATGACTAATCCGATCTTGAAAAAATGACTTTCATTTCCTTGAAAATTTATATTAGCTATCAAGAATTATACATCAGTATTCATAGATGTGGACCAAGTCAACTAAGTGTATTGCTGATTTCAGTACAACATTTTACCCTTTTGGTTTTAAATCTTAGGTCTCGTTTGACAATATTTGCTGGTTTTGCGTTTGCATAAAAAAAACAGAACGGAAAACCTTTTACAGTGTTTGACAAATGTTTACAATTTCAGAGAAAAACAAATTCAGTTTAAACTATTTTGTAAACGGAATAATATCAATTGTAAACTTGATAACTTAATTTCTGAAAAAAGACAGTTTTGCCAACAGTTCTCGTTTTGGTTTTAAATAATAATAACAATCTTGTTCACATTACACGAAAAATAATAGTCTTAAGTGCCTTAAGTTTTCCAAGTCACATGTTGAGTTTTCTTGGCTTGTCATCGGGTTTATCTTCATAGTAAATACCAATATTCTGTAAAAATCTCACACAATACTTCAAATTTTAGTCAACACGTGAATAGAAGCTTTGAACAAATACTTGAACCTTTTATTCTAGTTCAAAGATGCTGGAGGTTTTGAGGCCCTAATTGCTGGAAGAACATCAGATATGCAAAAAATTGACGTGAATGAGAGAATCATTGGTCTGGAGAGGCTTAATCCAACACCTCGTCCAACAACGTAAGTTTTTATTCTAACACACAATAATACCTTGGAGATATAGGTGGCAATATGGTTCAGGTAAATGGGTTAAAGTGGTGTGCACGATGCAAAATGGATCAGGTTTGACCCATAACACCTTTTCTTCCAGGCTATTCTAACTTTTTTGTACATGGTTAATGTCTTAAATATGTTTACAATATCTATCTTACTACAATATCAATATATATTTTTGTGTGAAGTGATTTAAGAGGTTGTATGCATTAAAATTTTAAAAGTACGTTCGGCGAATTTTATCCTGTGGACCCCTTCCCCCTTCTCCTTTTGATTTCTTCTTCTTTTTTTCTTATTTTTATTATTATTCTAATGAATTGTCCACTTTAACCTGTAGAGATGAAACATAACTAACATTGATAATTAATGGGTGAAAATTGCCACCTCTACTTTGAGAATCTGGATGATATTCTAATTTTTGCCTTTCCAGGTCTCCATTTCTGGAAGGCCGGTGGAACTTTGAGTGGATTGGTTATGGAAGCCCTGGGTTATTTGCTGCTAGATTATTATCGGAGTATGTGAATAATGATTAATTATATACATTTGTTAGTATCGAAAATACTATCATACAGTATGTTTAATATTTATATATGTGCTCTGGTTTAAAATGAACTTATATGATTGAGGAAATATGCATGCTACTGCACTTCTGATAATAATAGAGAAGAACATTAATGGCAACCATTTCTCATTTGTCTGTGAAATTATTTACAAATTTGCAGGAGATTTCCCGCAACATTAGTGAATTTGTGTAAGATGGATTTGGTGGTTAAGGATGGGTATGCGAAGATCACTGCAAACATGAAATTTCTGAACGCGGTAAAATATTACAACTCTTTCAATATGGAGTGGTAGAAAAATTGAAACTTCATTACCTTCTACTTTGTCTTGATACTACAAATGGGTCTTAGATGAAATGCTACTCATTTATGATCAATATATGTATCTACCTGCTAAATATCCCCTCCTAGTTCTGTCGGTATTGCTTTGTACTTACATAGCTCAGTTAATGCTAGTCTATAAACTACAGGGCTAGAATGTCCATTCGTTGGGACTACTGTAAAATGAAGGTGTCTAAGTGTAAAGAAAGAAAAGATGCAGAAATCAAGTTCATAATATTACAATATGAATGGGTTGTATAGATATTGATATGCAGCTTGTTGAAATGCAGATAGAAAACAATTTCATTTTAAGCACAAAGTTAACAGTGGAAGGTCCACTTAGAATGAAGGAAGAATATACAGAAGGAGTGCTTGAAACTCCAACAGTTGATGAAGAAACAATCCCACAACAGCTAAAAGGCATTTTGGGCCAAGCAGTTAACAGTGTGCAACAACTTCCAGCTCCATTTAAGGACGTTGTTTCTGGGGGATTGACAGTACCCCTCAGTGAGTTTTCTTTAAACTTTTGTCCACTTGTTATATAACAAAGCATTACACTATTTTTTCTTGCTATACAAGCTTGCCAAAATCCTTTTTTTTTTCAATCACAAACTTACTGCATGAAAATTGCAATTGTTTCATTTGGAAAGTTGTTTTTGTTTTAAACAATTAGCTATTTGCCCGATGACAACAACTAATTGGTCTTGTTGATTTGTGTCCATGGATTTCTCCATTTTGTCATTATAAAAATATTTCTTAAAATTTAGAAACTAGCTAAGCAATTTTTTAAAAGTATGTGTCTATATTGTTCATGGAAGTCTCGTGTTTGAGTTGGTGACTTTTTCTTGATTCAAAGGGGCATTTTATATGTTATGGTTCCATTGTTTCTCAAATGGGAGTCTGCTGTCGTATTTATTTCAGATGGGGCTTTTCAGAGGCTGTTTATGATTTCTTATCTTGATGAAGAGATCATGGTAAGTTGTTCTACATACGCTCATGCAAACACATAATTAAATTCTTCAACCTGTATAATATTATTTGTTCGTTCAGATAATACGAGATACAACTGGAGTACCGGAAGTTCTTACAAGATTGGATGCGGCTCAATCTCCCATTGATCCCATTGAGTATGAGAGTTGACCGATTGGAAATAAATATGCAACGATATTCCATTAATTCGTTGAACAGAAATACGTAAGCACAATAATGCCATCTTATGTGATATTGTGAACCAAGTATGCATGAGATTGAAAGTCCTCTCTGATCACCGTAAAGTTTAATTTGATACATATAATGTTATACGATGTATTTATCACTAGTACTTTCATTTGTTAAACCAAAACATTGGTAGATGTAGAATGATTGGTTTTGCAATTTAACTACGTGTGTAGTTCCAAGAAAAAAAGAATTACAAATATTTTAAAATTTTTTAAAAAGTTAGAAGTTATACAAAAGCAATTCAGTAAGAAGTCTTCTGTTCTGTGGCCCAGCCACTAAACCATATTTTATGGGCTTGACAGAATCGTAAGTTACCCAACTGCCAAATTGTAAAAAAAAAACAAAATAAAATAATAAAAAAACCCTGCCGAATTGCCGAATTGCCGAATTGTGTACTATCTTCAGTATCTGGTTTAGCGATAAAAAAACTCTTGAAGTGTACGTATGTAACTGTAAGTCATTAAAGTTAAAGTTATGTATAAAAAAGTTAAAAGAGCACTAGCAATCTTGTAGTATAAAATAAGGAGCGAAGTAAAATAGCTAAGAGTTTTTTTTTGAATTAGAGAATTAATATAAATGTTTCATTTAGCAAAATATCATTTTTCTTGGCGTTTATTAAAATTAAATATATAAAAAAGTCAAAAAATTTATAAAAATTACATCATAGAAACAAGCGTGTTGCTTTCTCTTCAATTAAAAATCTCACAAGGTATACTTTCGATGAATTTTTTTTTCTTCATTTTTTAATGGGTTTAAAAACTAATAACACATGTGTTACCATTGATTAACAAATGTGTTACCCGCGACTATTACATATGTTACTAACGTCTATCACATGTGTTACAAGCGACAGTTGGTGGTAACACACGTGATAGTCGCCGGTAACACATGTGATAGTTGTTGAAAATTGTCGGTCACTTATCTATTATGAGTTAATTCTCTGAAGTTTTTCATAGAAATGATGAAGTCAAAACTCCAATGATATGTTATCTCACTGGTCGCTGCTCAACCTAGTCATTGCTAGAGACAATGAAGACTATGCTATGTGGATTCGCTATCGCTTGGTGAATCTATCGTTAAGTGTTCCTATCGCTAAAAGCCCCGAACTTTAAAGAATCATCAAGATACAATTCACAACAAATGAAGATGGTCACTGCTAAGCAAATAGTCACCACTATTAGTTAATCAACTTACTGGTATTATATGTGACTATGCGCTTATGCAATCATAATCACAACACTCGCTGTGGTTAAATAAAAGGAGGTCACTGGAAAAATTCAAGACAAGTCACTCTACAAGAGCATGTTAGCTTGCAGTGAGTGAGGAAGCTTCTTTATCCTCCAGCGACTTCATGAATAACATAATTACTAGACAATCCAGTTCAAGTCGCTGTGCATGTGAAATCCCTGGTCTACTATTCATCAGTAACTCAAAGAGTCCATAACGATGAAGAGTATGACATCATGCTTCGTTGTGATTGGTGGAAATACAACACACAAAGAAGGCATGATCTTGTAGGGACCACACAAGGTTCCTTCATGACCGCTTGTTTGTTAGAAGGAAGTCAATGTCACAATGACACTTATCATTTTATTTCCTAGATATTAGGAGATATTTACGGGAAAATATCTGTGTATAAATAGAGTGACATATTGTACTGATTTGTTCATCGATTCGTAGCTATCATTTGATTTCGATAAGTGATAAAAGTTATCTAACTACAAATTGAGTCAGTGAGTAATAGAATATATATTCTCACAGTGAGTAACGCTTTAACTTGTAATCATACTTAATTAGTTCTAGCATAGGCTTTAACTATTTTGCAATTCGATATGTCGATGTAATTTGTTATCAATAAATTCATCACTCAAGTTAATTTGTTTTCTGCTATCTGTTTACCACCTTTCATATTTCACAATTTATTACTATGCTCGTATTTTAAAATACTATAATTTACGAGTTAAATTGTATTCACCCCCCTCTACAATTCAAGCTATCGTACTCGATACCACTTAATTTTCTAAGTGGTTTCAGGGACTTTCAATAACACATGTGTTATCGGTTTTCAAAAACCACCAAATAATGGAACAAAAAAAAATTTCTTCGAAAGTATGTCATGTGAGATATCTAATTGAAGAGGAAAAATGTTGATTTTTATGGTGCAATTTTTATAATTTTTTGACTATCCATTTTTGAGATATTCAATTTTTAAAATGTGTGGGTTTTGTTATTTTGATGAACATGGACGGTTGAGATTTGTACTCTCATACTTTGAAAAAAATGCATATTTAAATGAACTTTTGTCTATAACTTAAACCAATCATGTATCAATAACACGCCCACTTTTATTCATCAACGGAGAATAATAATTCAATTAGACCACACGCATTCATCATGCCCGTCATGACCCGTTGTGGGTGTCACGTCAGTCACGACGGATTGTCATCCTCGACTAACCAGAGTGGGGTTTTCACGAAGGACAACTAGGACCCACTATTTTCTTTATTTTTCATTTTTCTTGAAAACATAATTACTTTTAATTAAATATAAAACACTATAATTAATTTAAAAACTACTTATTAATTAGAAAAATAAAAAATTTAAAATACTTAAAAAAGATACATTAAAAACGTTACAATCCTAAAAATAAAAACATTACGATATTCAAAATAAAAAAGTTACAATACTAAAAATAAAAACTTTACAATACTAAAAATTATGAAAACGTTACAATAATAACTAAAAGTCCACACATTTCAAAAGTTAGCCGGAAGCGTCCAAATGTGCTCGGTGACATCGCTTCGTAGTTTGCTGTGCACCACTTTATTGCGTATTTTTTTATTCTTGGCACTACATGCCGCGACTCTTTCCTCAAAGCCGCCTCAGACCAAGTTAGCCGGATCGGCGAGAAACTCTTCCTCAAACAGACTTATTGTGAATCTGTTGTCTTCTTGAATCATGTTATGCAATATCACACAAGCGTACATGGTTTTTCGAATCTTGTTCACGCTAATTGCTCTAACAGGAGATTTTATTATTCCCACCTACGTTGAAACACACCGAAGGTCCGCTCCACATCCTTTCGTGCACTTTCTTGTAATTTTTTAATTTTTGTCGTTTCTCGTTAGTAGGAAACAAATACGCCTTCATGAGTGTAACCCAATCTGGATAACATACCATCAGTGAGATAATACCTTTTTCGTGTAATGATTCCCATTTACATCAAATGGTGCGGGTAGACCAATCTCGTTTTTGATGTCGTCGAACAACGGAGAATTGTTTAAAACATTGATGTCGTTGTTCCAATACACACTTACAAAAGTTGTTAAAACAATCGGCTGCCGTCCTTTCATCCATTTGTAAGTTTTCATCGAACATATTCGGACACGTCCCATATGCCAACTGTCGTTAGGCAGACATGCACTTTTGTTAGCCGACCAGTTGCATCTCGACCTTGTTTGAAATACAAAAAATGGTCGGTGATAAGTTCAATAGAATAACCGGTAATACCATGAACCATTCGGATAAACAACTCCCGACGAATTCGAAACGTCTTTTAAACATGTTAGGCGGATACTTCGGATTATTGGAAAAGTAATCATCCTCCAAACGTTGCCCGACACCTTCACAATATCTTAGTATATATGAACGTGTAGCATGTTAGCGTGAACTTTCAGCCCCGGTATGTTTTTTTTCTTCCTCGACGCATTGTTGTAAAATTGCTACAAGTGCGCCGTCTTCCAAATAATAATCAAATATACGATTAAGACGATTAATTGCTTACATTTTGATACTAGTATTTATATGATTGTATATGTATAAATTGAGTGTGAATTGTTAGTGTGTTAAAAATTGTATAGGAGTAAATTAAAATGGATTTAAAAAATAAAATATTTTGTTTTTTATCATTGGAATGAAACGAATATATATATTTGAAATGTAGCTGTTGGTTAAATTTTTTTTTCTTCAAATATGAAATCGAAAAAAAAGAATGTTCAATATTCGAATGAGACTTACAGAAATTCATCCTGAATTGTGATTTTTATGACGAGAACGGTTCACCACAAAACTATTTCAATCATGATGTTCCGTGGTACGTGCATGAGATGCCAAGCACGGATAACTCCACGCGGTCTTAAAGTCGTCACATTTTAAGGAAACTATACATAATAGGTACCATCAGAAGCGGATTTAAAATGCAGACAACGGGGTAACTACCCACTCAAAAGAGCTTTTGATCTCCGACCTCGACACCATCCGATCCAGTAACTCAACAACACTACACCCATCTCACCACGTGTCTTGTCACTCAAACACGTGTCACTTCAACCCTGTCACGTGTCAAACCCAAATTCACTACCTTCTCCACCCTCCGATCCTTATCATATATCATACTATTTCAAGAAACAAACAAACTTCAATACACAAAATCAACAACTGAAACTTAAGAAAGGAAAGGATAGAAAGAAAGTGAAATTTAAAAAATGCAGGCGGTAAAGGAAACAGCAGCGAACTTAGCGGCATCAGCGTTATCAGGAATGGAGAAAACGAAAGCAATGTTAGAAGAAAAACTGGAAAAAATAAGTACGAGTGATCCGATCGAAAAAGACATGGCTACGTTGCGAAAAGAAGATCGAATCAGTTTTGCGGAGATTCGGAAACAAGAGGCGTACAATCAGAACGCAGCTGCTGCTGCGGCTACTGGTGCTCCTGGGAGTCCCACTTTTACTGCAGCTGGTCAACCTAAGAATCCGTTTCATAACACTACGGCTGTTGATAATAATAATATGAATAAACCGGTTGCGGGTTCAACGGCTACGGTGCAACCTACGAACGCGATTTCGAGCTAGCTAGGTTGTTGGGTTTTGTTTGGTCTGGTCTATATGTGGGAGTAGATTTCATCAAGGATAGAAAGTTTGAGTAATTTGCTGTATTACTTGTTTAAATGATTTTGTTCGAGATTCAAATGCTTCTCACTTGTTTGTTTACATGCAACGGTAGTTAATGAACGTTTTTATAATCGTCAAGGATTGCATTGAAACTCTTCCTATTGATAATACATAATGTAGCTTTTACAGATATGAATATATAAATTAAATGAACCTAGCTCGTTTTAGTTTGTTAGTTACTTTGGTTAAGGGTGGTGATTACGGCTGTAAATCATAAAAGTGGTGTACAGGTAACAAATGGTGCGGTACACCACAGAGCTCACATAATTCAGGTGAACTCGTACTGATTATAATATAAACGTAATGATTCGAGTAATTTGAATTTCGAATGAACTAATTTGTTTGGTAGAACCAAATTATATTACGAGGAACGTAATGATTCGAGTAATTTAAATTTCGGTGGTACCGGCAGAAAAATGATTTTCAGGTTTTGAGGGTATAGGTTTAAGCAGCCAGCTCGGTACAAAACTTGAACAAGAACTCAACCTTCACTATCAGAATTGAGGCTTTTTGGGAGACGGTAAATTGAGGCTTTTTGGGACGACTTACCGTCTCTAAGCCTACCAAACCGCCGCTAAAAAATTTCCGCTGTTCCTTCGCATCTAAATCTATTCACCGACTATTTATTTTTTCTACCGACGATCCTGTGGCCCGCAATTCTACTGGTCAACGAACTTTTAGCGACAGATTATTATTATCGCTATCACTAAAGTATTTTCTATTACTTTTTAATTTCAAATTTATTATTTGGTTATGTATCGAACTTTACGTTTTTTATTATTGTATGTATTTATCTTTTAAAGTGCTACTGTACGTATTGAATTTTACAATTTCGTATATCGTATGTAACGGGTGACCGGATGAGTAGGTATCCGGTTTTTCTTCTAGAAAAATGTCTATTGTATGTATCGAACTTTATAAAAAATGTTTATTATATGCATCGAAACTGGTGATTTTCAGTCATCTGGTTACATGTTACATACAATATACAAAATTATAAAGTTTCATACATAAAATAGCACTTTTAAAGGTGATTACATAAAATAGTCTACAATGTAAAGTTTAATACATAACCATCAACTAAATCCTTCAAAGTTATTTTCATCGTTATAAGCTTTTTTATTTATATATAGTTTTTTATTAAATACAATTACAAGTATTTAATTTGATTTTATTATTTTTTAATACTTGAAAAGTGTCGCTAAATCTTTCAGAATTGTCGCTAAAGCTTGCAGAATCGTCGCTAAAAGTATTTGTTAGTTTGGACAGGTCCCTGCTATTTTCGGAAAAATCTCAGGCTTTTTTCTGTTTAAAATCGCTGATTTTCAGTAGCAATACAATCAAATTTCCGCAGTTTTCTCAATCAAAATATAACTAGAATCAAATTGTTAATCAACTTACTAGCAATACAACTTTACCATAGTTTAAACAAACATAAAATCCATACGAATGTTCAAAAACTTAAACTGGTACTGTCATAATTGTTTGATAAAATATTGTCCACATAAACCATCAACTTTTGACTAACCAATCAACTTAGTCATCTTCATTGTCATCGTCCTCCTCCTCCGCCTCTTCTTCGTCATCGTCAAAGTCATGGACATCTAACCTATTCATCGTGGGAATACTAATGTTTGCGGATACTAAGTCACCATATATTGCATCAAAATGGTTATTAGCATAATTCACAACATTATCAACTTTTTTTTTCTACTTGAGATTGAGTGTACATCATTTGGGATGGTCACTTGTGGAGCTAGATGATTGACCTTTAAATTTTCTACCGTGTCCCGGATTATGGCCACTACGCTCGCCCAAGACTTGTGATAATATTTCATGATCACTCAAAGCCCTTGGTTGAGCGTCTCGCAACTTCGCCATTTGTTCATAAAAGTTACAAAATAAGAATAACTAGTAGTGTTTAGTATTTGTTACCTAAATTACTCATTTTACCCAATTGACCCACTTCATTCATATTACCACTAAGAGACCCATTGAGATATAACCCACTTATCCCATTTGACCCATTGAACCTCTAACCCATTTGACCCACTTGTCCCATTTGACCCATTTAACCTATAACCTATTTGACCCATTGAACCTTTAACCCATTTGAAGGTTCAAACCCATTAGACCCATTTCACTATAACCAACTTGTCCCATTTGTTCCATTTGACCCATTTAACCTATCCCATTTGACCCATTGAACCTCTAACCTATTTGACCCATTTCACTATAACCCACTTGTCCCATTTGACCCATTTCACTATAACCAACTTGTCCCATTTGTCCCATTTGACCTATTTAACCTATTTAACCTATAACCCATTTGACCCATTGAACCTCTAACCTGTTTGACCCATTTCACTATAACCCACTTGTCCCATTTAACCCTTTTGACCCATTTGACCCCTCTAACCCATTTGACCCATTTCAATATAACCCATTTGTCCCATTTGACCCATTTAACCTATAACCCATATGACTTATAACCACTTGCCCCAATTGATCCAATTGACCTACAACCTACTTACTTTTTGTTACTCAAATTACCCATTTCACCCATTTAACCTATATCCCACTTGACCCACTCAAACACACTTTTTATTATATAAAATGCAAATCAATTCTATTGCATTATTAAAATACCAAAATTCTATACTTACATATCGTGTTTTGGCTGCATTATTGGCGCAGACACCATCTCGCCTATGCATTGTCCTATATTGTTCAACGAGATCAGGATATTGACCTTGCTTAACAAGCTGTAAACACATAAAGTTAATATATAATGAGAAGCAACCAAAATAATTACGACACTAGATATGTATCCAAAAAATAGTTAAAAATTCAAAGTTTAAGAGTTTTGGTGGTGGTCTGCGACTTTAATGATAGTGTCGCAGGTAGCGACTTTATGAGCTCTGCGACTTTAATGATAAAGTCGCAGAACGGGGTTGAGTGATTAAAATTGAGGAGCTTAAGTGTAAATTCCAGTTTATAAATACTTAAACACGCCTAAATCATTCCATAATTCAGTATTCAAGTGTGTGTGCGTGTTTGAGAGAGAGAAACAGAGAAAAGAGAGAGAAAGAGTGATATTCAAGTGAAAATCCAAGAATTGAAGCAATTGAACCGTGAATTCAAGGTAAGACTTCAATTATTATGTGTTATAAACTTTATTACGTGAATTGAACGGATTAATTTGAGTAAACAAGCCTGAATTTGAGAAATTCGGATTTGGGGTCTGATCTGTTCATCGTGCGACTTTAATGATAAAGTCGCACTATACAGACTCCAGACTGCGAGTTTAATGGTAAAGTCACAGCATGCGACTTTGAGCTGTTCTGCGACACTAATGATAGTGTCGCATGATGTGTTATGGTGAATTTAAAGAAGTGTCGCTAAAATTATAAAAGAGTTAATTATTTTCTATGTGGTGTATAGATCGGTGCTTCGTACGTAATAATCGAGGGCACTCAACCACATAATTTCCGAGGTAAGTAATAGAAGGATATAAACTGAATGAGAATATCCTAATTGCTGGAGTACTTGAATGTACTGTATTAATTCAGTGATTAAAGTGTTGTTATTAGCCCTCTTTATGCTGAGTGATCATAAATGGCTTAGCCGTGTGAATATTAGCCCTCTTTATGCTGAGTGATTATAAATGGCCTAGCAGTGTGATTGTGAGCCCTAATTGGGCAAAGTGATTACAAGTGGTTACAGTGTTTTATAAGATTTCTATCTTAAACTGTTAACGTGATTCTATTACTTACTAAGCTTGTGTGCTTACCCATTCTGTTGTTGCTGTTTAATACAGGTGGGTCGAGTAAAGGGAAAGAGGGTCTTGGGAAGGAGCCGCAGCGCGAGTAGTGGTGTGCTTACTATTGCTGCTAGTAAGTGTTTACTCCCGTTAAATCATGCTCGATATTGAGGGAGTCTTTTGAAAGGGGAAAACTCACATTTGTAATAATTGTAAACATTGTGTTGTTTATATGTATATGAAAAGTGTTATTTACTTTGTTGAATGAAATGTCAAAAAAAAAAAAAAAATTAAATAAATAAAATTGTGGGAGTTACAAGATAATTGATTTTGAAAATAAGTATTATAAAGCTTATTACTTTCTCATATCGGTGAGTAGCGTACAATTTCGTTCCATGGAAACTCGGGATAGTTTGTTGTTCCCGATTGTGAACATTCACATCTGAGCGTGTTATGGTATTCTGGTCCAAGTAATAATCGCAATACTTGTTCCACTCAATGGAATCCATATTGGGTGGCGGCATCTGTCTAATCTGTTCGGGATTATCATACCCCCTCGTTCAACAAATCACGTAATCTTGAACGACGATTTGTGGTCCCGATATCTTTTCGCACAAAGTGAATCAACCCCCTGTCAGATTATATCTGCAGTTGGCCCTCTCAAGTGGGGCTTCATGTTAAAATATGTCTACAAGTTTAAAGAAATAGTTACGGATTGTCATAATAGTTAGACAATGTGAAATAAGTTTAAAATGATATGCTAATCATTGTTCAACCTCGATCTCGGGCCAAGTAGTACATTTTTCTTCATCTGGCACGACTTTCCATGATTTATAACATAGTGGGACTGTATCGGCTACAGTTGACCCCACTGAATTGTTGAACGGCCCAAAATTTGTACCAACAGCTCGACCCATCCCCTGATCGCCGACATCAAACTGAATCGGCAATGGCCGTTTCTCTTTAGCTTTATACCTCTTTTGGAGTTCTTCATCGGTGCTGCGTCCATGTACCTTCTTGGAACCTGCCAATTCAATTGAACAAAAAAGTCAAAATTAAATTAGTCATATGCAAATAAACAAAATATTTTTAGGTTTGTTACTTTGGCATTGGGTAGGTGGATGCTAATCACCACCAGAGGTATCACGATTATCAGCACCTGCATCTCCGCCTTGATATCTTGCAACATATGCATTATGCAAAACTATAAGTATACGAAACTACATAATAACACTAACAACTCAATAAGCATATAACCAACATAAATTAACAAACAACTCAATAAAAATTTCATTCAAATTAGTGTCTTATTACATATAATAATTAGGATTCAATGAGACTCATCACTAGAACAATAACATGGATCACATTCATTATTAGGCTCCAAATCGTCATTTTCAGAATCTTCAATAACATGAGCATCGTCGTCAGTATCATTAATAAAATCGTCATCGTCGTGGGCCTCCAGTATGAATAACATTAACTTCCGTTGATTGACCATCTCTGTTCAAGCTCGTATATGTCAAACTATCCAAATTAGCATCCAATGCAAGTTAAGATGAATTGCTGTCATGTATAACATCTTCTTCGTGCTCTTCCAAGTTGGTTTCTCGGTCCCAGATCTTTCGATGATTCACCTCTTGGATGACCCTCTAATGTTGGGGACTGGACGGGTCATCAAGGTAAATGACTTGTTTAGCTTGTGTCGCAAGAATGTATGGTTCATCTTTAAACCATTCATAAAATTGCGAAATACTAGTTATGTTATTTTTAGTGATACACCGTTGGGTACGAGCAGTTTTCTTGGTGTTGAACCATTTACATTTGAACAACACAACGTTGCAACTGCTTAAATAATTTAGCTCCAAAATATCTTCCAATTGACCACATAACGTACATCCATCAACCTCGGGTGTTGAAACCCTGCTATTTTAAGTTATACGACGTGTATCGCGACTATGGACCACAAACCTCACAACATTAACTATGCAAGCGGTGTAAGAGTTTGCATTGATTGATGGTCCATTTGCTAAAGCAAGTAATTCAGAACTACATCCAAGTGGCTCGGCTACTTGTAGACAACGAATCTATGAAAAAGAGAAAAAATAAAACAAGGGGAAATTCTTTTTAGATGTTCATATTTGTAACATCCTCTCCCGCAGTCTGGTAATTTCTATTATTTTAATTGATTATCTAATTGCTTTAGAAATTATTTAATATTATGTGTTTCATTGTGAAATGTAGATAAATAAGCCCTTTGACTTATTGTGACTAGTGAAATATTAGTCGTTTCAAAAAAAAAAAAAAAAAAAAAAATTTGAAGTTTTGATTTTCTGCGACATAAGGTTTGTGTCGCAGGTTGTCTGTGCGACACAATGGTTGTGTCGCAGGACTGTGTCGCAAAACGGGCTGAACTGAAATTAATTAAGGAGCTTAAGTGTAATTGTGTGTTAAATATATATACACACCGCCCAATTGCTTCCAGACTATTTCCAAAACATTTCCAGATCTTAAAATCGTTTTGAGAGAGAGAATTAGAGAGTGAAAGTGATAAGTAACTTCAATTTCTTATTTGAAGCTTTTAATCCGTGATTTCGAGGTAAGAGTTTGATTATTGTGTATTGTTATTGTTTATAAGTGAATTACACGGATTGATATAGGTTAATTTGATTATTACATGTTTGAATTTGTGAATTTTGAATCTGGGAACTGGGCTGTTCATCATTGCGACACAAGGGTTGTGTCGCATGAGATTATAAAAGAATTTTATTTTGCAAATTTTGAAAATGCGTATTTGGAGACGCGGTTTTGTGAAAATATCACTAACTCGGATTTAGTTGAAATTCGCATAGTCAATTGGAAACGACCTAGTAATCAAGGCTATATTCTATTAGCCTAGGCTGTTTTTGGCCATTCGGGGTCATCTAGGGCCCGAAAATGGCATTTTTCAGTTTTAAGCGGCATTGCGGACTTTTTCTGAGCTTATTTCTGATTGAACTTTTGTTTGCCTAGACTTCAGGGATTACCTGATTTGATAAATGGACTATAATGATAATTATAGAACGAACTTCTGACTTGTTTACGATTTTCTGTTTCAGATCAGCGTAAGACTCAGTGATATAAGAATCCTGAGTGTGGAGACGTCAGAGGTATCGGTGAGTGGATTCAGAACTCATCATTTGATTTAGTTGTAACTATTTGGTTACAACAAGTAAACGTAGATGTGTGTTAGACTGTTTAGTCTTGATTATTGATTATTGATTATTGATCAACGTGATATGTGAACTATGTGTACTATGTTATTGAGGTCAACATGTAGTTGGACTTCTGGTTATTATGTGTTTTACACATGTTTTGATTCATTTGTTGTGTTTGAGACCTGTGTATGTGTTTAATAACCAGTAGTTATCGGTCTATTCTGTATTGGCCATACGGATTGACGGTAAGTGTTCTTGGGGGAATCCCCGGGTATTATGATATCCCCAGAGCCACCGATCCTCATTGAATTATGTGTGTTTACGATTATTTGGTGTAAACTGCTAGTTATGCTAAGTTGAATGGAGTGTGATGAATCTATTCACTTAGCTTCGTGCTAACCCCTCATTTTACTTCCTGCAGGATATGTTTTGTTTAATTGTGGGTGCAGGAGGTGATTGGTTGATCAAGGAATGTTTGACTGCGCTTTAGGCCTCTGATATGGTTTTGTAATAAACCTTGTTTTGTGAATTTTTATAATACCCCGCCTTTGGTAGTCTTAAACAGTTTGAATGTAATGTAAATATTGAAAAATATTAACTGTTTATGTATAATGTTTGATATATACTAAGGTAATGTATTTTAAATTCATGCTTCCGAGTTTATCAATATTATATTCTTAAATAGAAAGAGGGGTGTTATAATATTTTAACAGTGTAATATAAACAATGAGTTTACCTTGTTCTTAAACCAACAAGGAGAACACTAACTTGCAACTAAAAGAGCTTTTGATCTTTTGCCCTTTAAATCCATGTTATAACACATGCATGGTGTTAAAATACATCCATGATGCCTTAGAAATGGTTTTTATCATTTATACAAAATCAAATGACATTGACAATGAAATTTTGACAAGTTAACAAGCTAAATACGATTTTTGACTTGATTTTCGATTTGATCATGAGTTATCATTTCTTTTAACACATGAAGATGTGTAAAGGATAACCTACAATCATCAAGGTTTATATGAGGATTTTAGCCATGGTTAGGGTATAAAATCCAAATTTACATGAAAGAAAAACATAGAAAATGAAATAATAAGAAGCTTGGATGATTGTTTTACCTTTTTGACTTTGTTTGGATGCAAGAACACCTTCAAGTTCTTGATTTTTAATTGAAATGTTGGCTGATTTTGGAATTGTTTTTGAGAGAGTTTGTGTGTTTTTGGGAGAAAATGAGATCGAAATGTGTGTGTGTGTGTTGGGAAATGAGGGGAATGCTTAGGGAATTGAAAATGGGTAAATGAATGGACATGGAGGGTGGGGGGAGGTTAAAAAAAATACTTTTTTTATTTTTATTTTTTATTATTTGTATAATATAAAATCTATGTGTTACATATTAATTTGTATAAGTTTTTGTATAATGTAAGGTTTATTTTGTGATGTTTTAATGGTTGAAATTTGAGTTATAATTTTTTTTTAAGTTTCTAAATTACAACAATATGTATTTGATTTGTTTATGATTGATGTTCACGGGTTATTTATTAGATTCGAGTTGCGTTTGCCGAGTTACGGGATCCCGATCAATTCCGATTTTTGTAATAAGATAAAATTTTGTGACGAATTATGAAATTAAATTTTCTTTGTTTTCTTTGGCACTTCGTAACATAATTAAATATTTCTCATAGACTTAGGGTTTGATAAGCAATCTCTAAGACGTTATACGATTTCAGTAACTTAAGGATTCGTAACCTTGAATTTACACTAGGATTTTAAGAATGCTGTAAACGTAAATTGAGATTCTAGAAATTCAAGTACGGTAATGACCTGAGATTTTGATTGGTGTCACAAACGCCAATCTCTAAACCCGTAACGATAAACGCTAGACAACCTAACTAATTTAATAATCACATACTTTATCATTTTAAAGTTTACATGTCGTATTGTATGTTAATCAACGATTAACCCGAAACAACCTAACTATTTTAAAGTATATCATCGAAATGTTAACCGTTAGATGCTAAACCTTGAACCCTAAAAGTAAAATCCTCAACGATAAACCGAAACAACCCAACTAATTTTATAGTTACATAATTCATCATTTCAAAGTTTCTATGCCGTATTGTTAATCAAATCGGCGTAATCAAAACATAACTCTCAAACACTAACCTCTAACCTTTAAACTCTAACCCATAACTCCTAAACCTTAACTAAACAACTACTTTTATAATTACATAATTTATTATTAAAAAGTTTATATTTCCTATTCTTAATGAAAACGACATAATAAAAAAAAACCCTTAAACGCTAAACCCTAATACCTTAACGATAAACCCTAAACAAACCAACTACTTTTATCATTAGATAATATAAAATTAAAAAGTTTATATGTCATATTGTTATCAAAACGAGATAATCATAAACCCTAATCCACTAAACGCTAAACTTCGAACCTTAAACGTAAAACCCTCAACGATAGACCCTAAACAACCCAACAACTTTTACAATTACATAATATATCGTTTAAAAGTTTATATGTCGTATTGGTAACCAATAATGACATAACCAAAGCCAAAACCCTAACACACTAACCCATAAACACTAACCGAAATGCACTAAACGCTAAACAATAACCTCTAAAAGCTAATCGTAAACTATAACCGTAAACGATAAACGATAACATTTGATAACTAACATTTACTTCTATACATATATTAATTGATCATATTAAAAGTATTTGTAGATAATATTTATTTTTATAAAAAAGATGAGAATAAAATGTTTAGTTTCGAGAAAAATTGTCCCTAAAAGTTATTCATCTGGAGACAAAAAGAAAAGGAAAAAAAAAAAAAAATACTTTTAGCAACGTTAAAATCGTCGCTAAAAGTGTGGCAGGAAACAGAATTCTTTTAAAGCCATAAAGAAAAAGAAAAAGAAAATACCTTTACGGTGATTTTATCGTCGCTAAAAGTGTCCGGCAAAAGATTGCATTTTCTTTGGTCAACCCTTCCCTTTTTTGTTGTCATCTAATGAGTTTTAGCGACGATTAAGATCGTACTAAAAGTCAGTGTCTTTTTTTTTTTTTTTTTTTTTTTTTTTTTATCTTTTTCTTGTAGTGCTTCTTGACGAAATATTGTCACTAAAAGTTTGGTGGTAGTTTATTAAATTTAGAAAGGTTCAAGTTTCGTGTCGATGGTGTAAGTGACCTGAATAATTTATCTACGACGTATTTGGTAACTAAAATATAATGTATAGAAACACAATTCGTTGTATAAAAAAATCAAGGGCTAAGATTTGCTTCCCTTCTTCCTCAAGATTTGAAGCTTCCCTATGGATTATTTCTCTATATATTTACCTGGCAAATAATATTGATTGGTCCACATCGAGCTGCCAACGTCATTCCACTACGAGCTAGGAGTGGAAACAGATGCATGAATATAATGACCATGGTGTGGATCGATCTCCACTCCGGTGCGCTCTAATATAATTTAGGTAGTAACTTATTCAATATAGTCGATTGCCAAATTTACATGTACGGATTATAGTTTGAACACAAGTTAATACCATTAAGTTCAATTCGCTATCAAAATGCTAACTACTAACAAATTATATAGCGGTTAATTATTCCGATGGATCAAGATCATTATCAAATGATATGGTTATTTAATTATCTACAAATATTGTGGTAACCATGGAATGCTAGTTACCTATGTCGCAGTGGTAAATCCATAAATTTGGTTAACCGGTGGCACTATGTCATGACCAATGTTTTAAAAATCGGTCGGACTGAAAATTTCGAGGAAATCGGTCTAAAAAAACCCGGTTTTTGACATAAGTTGACTAGTCAACGAACCGCTCGGGGGGTGGTTGGACCGGAACCAGACTGGGATGTTGAACCGGTTTTCTTAATAATTTTTTTAATAGTTGTGACTCTTCTCAAATCAGGCCCAAAAACACAAATAAGGTTTTCACTTTTCTGACTTTTCTCTTGTTTCCAAGTCAGGCCTAAAAAAGTGAAAAAAAACCCTTAGAAACTCAAACTCGTGCCTCCACCCACCTCTAATCGTTTCCAAATCTGGCCACCTTTGATCGTTTCCAAATCCAGTCACCCTCTCGGTTAGTGATTTTGTGTTTACTGTTTAATTGAATTGTATCTTCTTCTATAACATAATTAATATATATGATTTTGTGTTTTCAAATCGTTACCAAACTCTGCATAATATAATATATATGGAATCTGTAACATAATTAATGAAGAATGTGAAAGAAGGAAGTGAAAAATAGTTGGGTAAAAAAAGAAAGTAGAGTTTGGTATTTATATACGTTGGTACCTATATACGTACATATATACATATACGCAACATGTAAGGATGATTAACTTCATATTTAGTTTTTTGTTTTCTGTCTTTAACTCAATTTCCATGTTAAAGTTGCTTCAAATGTTTGGCAGTGGGAAAGTAACTCAAAAAGGAGGAATTTGGGAACCAAACATCCACTATCATTTTTAACTAAAAAGAAGCAAAGAAAAAAAAGTTACTGATGATATATAGTAGGAAAGATAATTGAAAATTAGGTGTTCTCTAACATAAGTTAACTAACTGTTGACTTCAAAATAAATTTGGTACTAGCTTAACTGTTGATAACTGTTGACTTCAAAATAAATTTGGTACTAGCTTAAGTGAGTTCTAAAGCGTCACATACAAATTATATATGCAATGATGATATATATGAATATCGAGAAGCTTGATGATATATATGAATATTATAGTGATGTTGTTACGATGTAGTTGTTTTAATGTAAATGGTTCTTTAAAAGTGTATGTATATTGTATTAGCTAATGCTTGATATTTTCTTGTTTGAATTTGTTTTGTAGATTATGGATACTACTAACAAAACTCCATCAGAGGCGCAATCTAATTCCACTGTTCAATCGAATGTAAGAAAAAAGGAAGATAGTTTATAATTAAGCATGGTATATTTCCTAAATGTATTATGTTGTTTTGTTCAGGCTTTTAACAAATCCGGTCCGACCGGAAATTGGCTCTTGTCTGGTTCGACTAAAAAACCGGGTTTTAAAACATTGATTATGACGACGGAAGAATAAAATAAGCCAAAAGTGATACAAAAAAGTACGATTTGGTATACCAAACAAAAAAAAGAAAACTTCTCATAGACGCCTTACTTTCTAATTAATACACTCCCTGCAATATGCAGCAAAAATAAACATAAAATATTATAGTTGTCGAGTACAAATAAATAATTGATACAACTTAATATGAATAATTAAATAGCAACTCGTTAGTTCATTATTTTTATGTTTTTTTTAAGTAGATGTGATATTGTTCTTACAAATATTCGAGAAATTAAAATGTGTTAAAAATGGTACAAATTGCCATCTACTTCGAATTCCATCTCAAGTAAAAAATCAATGAATCAGTGTTTAGTATAATAAAATTAGGGATAATTGTTCCGTAATGCGTTAAACTTTAACTTTTTTTTATTGTATGTGACAAACTTTAAAAACTTCAATTATATGAGGTAATATTTCAAAACATCTCTACTGTTAACTTGCTTTTTTTGGCTTTGACAAAAAAGGTATCCTTCTTTGAAATGGTTAGAAAAGGAAATATTATATACAATAGAGAGGTTTTGAAAGTTTACCTCATACAATAGAAGTTTTTAAAGTTAGGCTCATACAATAGAAAAAAGATAAAGTTTAGTACATAATGGAACAATAAACCCATAAAATTAAAAGTACAAAACATTCTACCAATTATATTTTGTATTAACATCTTTGATCTCTATGTTAAATAAATATCTTTGTGCATGATGATAATTAATGAGAACTGAATGAATTACCTTGAGGTAGTTGAGCGATATATATATCCTCTTTGGCTTTCGTCTTTAATCCAATTTGGGTGTTATGAACGGACCACTAGTTTATTCATGTTCCTTCGTCAGTTTACTCTTAATGTGCTGTTTGTGATGTTGACTAGTTATCTAGGTTTTAGATTAGTGTAAATTGATGAACTCGTATGGTTTAAAAGCTTCTACCATTGCCTTCGGTTCAAAACCTTCGATCAATGTCTTCGGCTTAATGCCTCCGGCCCTTGGCCCGTTGGCCAAGTCCTTCGGCCCAGTGTCTTCAGCCCAAGGCCTTAGGCCTAATGCTTTAATTTATGATCTTCGACTTATAGCTCGAGTATCTAGTACGTCATCAGCCTCCCCATCTAGTACGTATACGTTTTACATGAAACATTTCGAGCTGGATTCAATTTGTATGTGTATTGGTGATTCTCATATTGGTGAACAGAGGTTTAATCCTTCGGTGGTATGAATGATGATACATGCTTATTTGTTATTAAATTGATTATTGTGGTGTTGATAGGTGTTAAAGAAGTGAAGAATGCAAATAGCAAGTTGGGCTAATGCAAATGAGATGAATATGTGGTTTCATGTTGTGAATGAACCACATGTTAGATTATCTACCTTGTAGAGATAGTTAGCCTTGGGCTAATGCAAATGAGATGAGAAAGCGGTACAGATTTCGGATCCGAATAGTTGTGCATTTATTGTGTGTGCTAGTTGTTACAATTTATGTTGACTCAGTCGGTTGTTAATTGAAATCAAATCATTAGTTGTTCCAGTTGATTGTTGATTCATGTTGTTATTTCATTTCAATTTAAGTTGATATTGTTGTGGTCGAGCTAGTTGATTGAGTTATTAATGAATCGAGATGCATACTTGATTCTAGCTGTTAATTGAACTCAATTGTTGTTGACTCTATATTTGGTGAGTTAGTTGACTTACTTGTTGATCTAAATTGGATGTATACACGAAAGTTGATGTGGTTATTGATAGATTCAATGTGTAACAGACTTCAAATGCTATCCACATTCAAATGAATGAATTATGTTGAGAATTGATAGTGATCAAGTGTTGAAATGATATCAAGTGATTGACCATTGAGAAGTTGTAGTAGAGTCAAAATATTGATTTGACTTTAAATGGCTAGTTGATACTATGTTGCATGATTGAGCACTTTGTGTTCAACTAGATGATGAGTTGCTTGAGGTAGAATGAAAGTTGATCAATGGAATCCAAGAGTTGTTAAGTTGTTCACTTGTTTAATTGCCTATGAATTCACTAAGCGTTTCGCTTACTCTTTTAGTTGTTTTTATTTTGTAGGCGCAAGTGAATTTGGTAAGAGGGAAACTCGCGGAAAAAGGGAATGCTTAGAGAAGGATTGCAATGCACTTGTTACAGGTTTGCAAGTACTAATCTCTTTGAATCATAGCCGAGATCACATAAGCTTGTTGCATTGAATCCAGTTTTGTAATGGTGTCAAGATGGGTGAAACATGCTTTGGTATGTGTTCGATTGTAAATGATGAATATATGTGATTTAAGTTGGTTCATAAGTTGTAATTAGTCATTGGAAACAATAGAATGTATTTTGATTGCATTTGGGGTTGAAAAATGAAAAAGGGTCAAAAACTGGATAGCAGAGGTCTATCCGGCGGATAGATGGAGCAATTTTGGACAGAAAAAGGCTATCCGGCGGATAACACTATTCATCCGGCGTATAGCACTATTTACAGGTTACTATTCATTCGGAAAAAAAAAAAATTCTCAAAAGGTGTTTTAAAGTTGGGTGTAACAAGTAAACCTATCCGGCGGATAGATGGAGCAATTTTCAGTAGAATTAGGCTATCCGGCGGATAGCACTATTCACAGGTTACTATTCATCCGGAAAAAAAAAAACCTTTTTATCAAAAGGTGTTTAAAAGTTGGGTGTAACAAGTTGGTATCAGAGCGATGGTTTAAGAGGATTAGGTAATCCATGATAGGTTTACCTAGACTTAAACCGAAACGAATGCATGATTAGTTGAGACGAATGTATGATTAGTTGAGCTGAATACATGATTAATTGTGATGTATCTATAGAAGTATGTTATCGCATGATTTGTTGTGATAGATGCATAGGTGTATAATAGTTGTATGATTAGTTGTGGTGAAGATGTGATAGTAAAGTTGTTAAGTTTAATTGTGGTGAATATGTGGTAATAAAGTGGTTTACTTGGATTGTGTGGATTAAATTTTTGATGTTTAACAATAATTTCATGTTAGTTAAGTAGTTGAATTATTAATTGTTATGTGTGGTATCGGGAATAAGATAATTGTTATGTGTTGCATTCGGGATAAGATTCATTTGTACCCGACTATATTTAACGATAATGGAAAGAAATATGAATTTAGTATAGTATAACAACGCCTGGCCAACGTGGTTATAATATACTGAGACATATGGGAGATGCAATATCGTTTAATAAAGAACGGAACAAGTGTTGATTATTCTTGATGGATAAGAGTAGAACTAAACACCTCAAATAGAGATAGTGGTGAATTGTGTTAAAAATTAAAGTTGCTTATTCTTTTCACAATTGAGAAGCCAAGAGAAGGTGGTAGTGAAATCGTAATTGATTTGTTAAGAAAAAGGAATGGATAAAGTTTTGAAAAGTTGCTTTATTTGGTTGTTACAAGTGGAGTTTATGATAAATAGATGAAACATCATAGATATTCATGTTGTGCAAATGTCCCGAGATATTGAAATGAGATAGAAAACTATGTTGAACTCTCAAAGGTGAATTGTGATTCAAAGAATCCAATTTTGGAGCAAGTAATTGATGGTTAAATAAATTTCTTTGAAGTTACTAATAATGATATAAAGTTTTATTAGCAATTAATCAATGGAGATGGATTAGATACTAAAAATTGGTGAAAGTTATACTTAGTTGACCTTTAAAAGTCAAGTTGCGTGATATATGTAAATAGATGATGGAATTGTGATAAATAAATTGTATGAAGTGATGAATATGTCTAAATATGTTATAATTGTTATATGATGATAGTTAGGTACTAAGGAAGTAATGACTCTAATTGAGGAATTGTCAATTTTCAATCCAAGAGGTGAGTAATATAGAAGTAAAATGGTGTATGACTTTTAGTTGTAAATGATGTAGACATGTAAGTATGTTGCGATATCAATATGTTGGTCATTTTGAAGTGAAAATGAAGGTTTTTAAGTTATATGAATGTGTAGCTCGAATAAGTTGTGAAAGCGGGTCATGTGGTAATTTGGGTAAAGGTTGAAAAACTACCTTTAATGATTTTTGAGAGGCAAATGCAAGTTGTTTATTTGTTGATTTCCAGTTGATAGATGGTCACCAATTGATCATAAGTTGTTTGCTAGTTGTGATTGTTAATTCCAAGTTGATTAATTGTATAGAAGTGGTCAATGTTGATTATAATTGATTAATTGATTAACGGTTGTTGAGGAATATTTATGAAAGTGGTATGTTGACCACTAGTTGATAATCATTGAATGAGTAAAGATATTGTAAGTCCGTGTCTATTCGGATCGATAACGAGGTTATCTAACGTATTAAGGTGCGGAATCCCTCAATACTTAGTTATAGGATCTATAACAAATTGTTTCACAATTATAGTGAATCGGGTATCTAATTTGCTTCGTATTGATTATTAATCTCAGTTAAACGATCAATACCTAGCCTTTAGAAGGTTTAATTGCTCTGGAAAACTCAGATGATTCGTATTAGGTAAATAGCAAAAGTTAATTAGGTTTGAAACCTAATTTGTATTTATAACCGTCTCAGTTCGCGGGTCATGGGCTTCTGCGAACTGACTCGGTTCGCAGCCCATTTAGGCCCAGCGAACTGACTCGGTTCGCAGCCCAAATTTGTCCTGCGAACTGACTCGGTTCGCGGTCAAACTTGGTCAACATTTTTCAGCTTTTTGATTTTTCGCTCTAAAATGTTTTCCAACCACAGTTTTTCATTTACAATTCAAAACCAATGTACAAACTCGATTACAATTAATACAAGACCTATTACAAACTAGAAAGACTAATTTAAAGCTAGATCTGTTGTCACAAAACATGTCTCAACAGACTCCCCCTTGACAATAGCTCTAGCTGTCTTAGTGTC
Organism: Logfia minima; assembly: GCA_963921325.1. Lineage (NCBI taxonomy): Eukaryota > Viridiplantae > Streptophyta > Magnoliopsida > Asterales > Asteraceae > Logfia > Logfia minima. The sequence goes on from OY992764.1 coordinate 32,745,345, forward strand.
TTGGTCTTCAAGTTTGTCTTTGGTAATCACTTGTAAATTTTACTTCCAGCATATATCTTCAGCTTGATGCATGTTTTAACCATTGACTGATAGTCTCGAGCAACATCTTCCCATCCTTCAATTGCAGTGATCCTATTCTTGTGTAACATTAATAGGTCATCCCTTGATAAGTTCATCAGATGTCGTCGATCATAAATCTTTAAGATCTCGCTCTCTTCATACTCAACTTCATCATCATGTACAAACATGAGAGCTTCTCCAGTCACAGAATCAACAGACCATCTCTTCAATTTGCCTAAGATATCTTGAGGCATGGTCTTTAAAGGAATCTGCTGCATGCACTTAACAGCTGGATATACTTTCATTCTTCGACGCCTTCCAGTTCTTTTGCTTCTTTCATTAAGTTTTATTGTTTTTCCAACCCTCGGCTTAATTCTTTGAAACTTCAATGATCTACCCTCAGTCTTGATAACCTTCTCTACGTATCGTCCAAAAGGATCATTACTGGGGTTAATCATTTCCAATCTAGCCAAGTCTCGGATTTCAAAACGCGGTAAAGAACTGAAGACTGCAAGCTTCTTTTCAAAGTATTGAACTCCGTCATATCTTTTTATTGCGAAAAGCTTTAAGTCGGCATCGTAATACCATCCTATTATACCCCTTTTAGGTATACGTTTTCCAGTGATATCTACTTCTTTAATCCATGTCTTTTCCCTTTTTCTTTTCAAAGGTCTAAACATCGGATTATTCTTCAATTTCTCAGGAAGTTCATCATCGGATTCAGAATCAGTTGATTCACTTAGATTTTCATCTAAATCCAAAACTCTTTCTCCATCCTCATCCTGAAAGATAACATTTGTCTTTGAGGGGCTTACTATGTGTTCATCGATGTCAGCATCAAGATCTACACCTTCATCTAACCCAGACTCCAAGACAGAAGACCAATCTTCAGGAGGTACAAACTCTCCCTCCTCTAGATCATAATCAATGTCTTCATCTATCTCATCAAGTATATCATTATCAGAATCGGATAGATCTAGCACTTCCAAACCTATATTAGGTCATACACAAATAATCATTAATATTCTAAATCCTTTCATCGATTTCCCTGAATCAATCTAAGGATTTCCATATTAATCAATAGCAATTAATATCATAAATTCTTTTATTGATTTCCCTGAATCAATCTAAGAATTTTCTTATTAATTTCTTTGTGTATCTCGAATACATTATATGAACTTATAAATCTTTCATTGATCTTAACATATAATTACAATCAATCTAAGATTTCAAAAGTCTTATAATATCAGAATATTAGTTAAATTTAAACACTAATGTATTGTGAAATGATCACCAAACATTCAGGTTTACAATTAATTAATTATATTGCATGATTAACTTGTCAATCTGACGATTCTCAAGTCTAAAATGCAAAGATTATAGTAAAAGTTTGACCGCCGAAAATAACTCGGGACACGCCACGCGACTACTGTAAGTCGGTAGACTTTCGATCAGAACTTTTCATAATCTTGATTACCGAATATTACTTAAAACATATTTAACTTGTAAAAATAAATCGCAAGTCTAATATATATTACAAAATATTCTTAAGTGATAAATTACAGAGTTTTAAATAAATTACAACTCAGTCTAAGTTAATATAAACTTCACCTTCAGTTGCACCACCCTCTTGTGCACTTGTACCAGCACCACTTCCACTTGCCTTAGTAGACTCCCCCTGAATTATAGGAAGCTCACCAGTCGTTGACGGACCAGTCGGCTCTCTATCATCTTGTGAGTTGGGATCATCATCTGTGTCCTTTCGCCTTTTTCTTAGCTCTTCTTCATCCTTACAGACCTCATGACGCCGTTTCCTTATCAGCTCATCTTCGTCTCTGGCAATTTGATATGCCATAATCTCCCCCTGAGACGGCTGTCTCGTCAACAAACGGTTGACTATGCGTTCCAAACGGTCAATCTGTCGCTGTTGATCAGCAGATTCACTTAATAGAAGCGCATGTGATCTCAACAAGTGAGTCGTTGAAGCACTTTGAGTACTAAGGAGAGCTGCAAGTTTGAGATTCTGAAATTCCAAAGCTTTAACCCGCAGTTCCAAAGTAGTGACACGGTCAGAAGTCCGAATAGGAATGGCAGTTGCTGATTCAGTTGCAGTATCAGATGAGGGAAGATGTTTACCAATGAGAGCAGCAACATCAGCCAATAACAACCGTGCTGTGATAAGGCTGGCCTTAGTAGATTGAAGAATAAGAGGCTCCGAAGCAGCAGGCTTTGGCACAGGAGTAGGCATTGGTGGCGGTGATGGTGTTGTCCGAACCGCAGGACGAGATAATTCGCCAATAGTCAATTGAGCAGTTGAAGAACGAATGCGTTTGCGGCGGCTGGTTTGAAGAGGTAAAGCATCGTCCTCCTCAGAATCTTCATCAACCAAACTATAATCAGGATCACGATCATCAACTTTTCGTTTGCCCTTTAAGGCAGGATCCATGATTAGTCTTGAACCTTGACGAATCATTCCTGAAGGAATTCCCGTCAAAAAGGAAGGAGAAGGATCATCATCACTATTCTCATCCTCAGTATCAGATGCAGTGACACCATCCTTGTCAGCAGCACTGGACGGTCCAGCATCTTGATCAGCTGAAACCCGTTCACCCTCAGGTTGAACAACCTCTGGGTCGACGGTTTCGATTGCCTGAAAATTTTCCACCTCAAGTAAGAGTGGATCAGTGGCATCATCGTTCTGAATAAGAACCTCATGTAACACTTTAGCAGCAACATCAGGTTGAGCTGCTTGGTTCAACACATCCTCAATAAGGTCGTGCGGGCCGGGCTGTGGAGCAACAACCGCCGGCTGAGCTGGAACTTGTGCTTGAGGTTGAGGCTGAGCTTGGGGTTGAGCACCGGCATCCAACCAACCATTATTTGGTGGAGCAACATAGTCTGCATCAAGTAGATGCCCAAACAAGTCAGCAGCTTCAGGCTTAATTTGATCTGGACGGCGAGAAGAGTGAAGAAAGCAAGCATTGTATCCTCGCAGTCCGAAGCGATCAACATGAATGTCTGGCTGAAAATGTGGTAAGCCAGGTATGCAGTGACGAATAATAAGCATGCAGAAACGGGGATAGATCATGAACTTTGATCTAACCGCGCCAGTCACCTGCCCAATGAATGAGCCAAAAATGTAGGACGAGAAACTGTATGGTTTGTTATAAACCAGTGACAGTAGTCCAGATAGCAACTCAGGGCTCAACTCATCGTACCCGCCCTTCTTGTTCCCAAAGATAGTCACCATAATGTGGAACAGGAACCGCCATTGGCCAAGAACAAAGGCCTTAATAAATTGCCGTCCACGTTTGGGTCCAGAATAACCCATACGACCAAGTGCACCCTCAATGAAGTCAGAGGAGTACACAGACGGACCAGCTTCCTGCTCAGCTGTACCCAGATGTAAAATCTGTCTCAGATCATCAGCAGAGAAGATAACCGGACGTTGTTCAACCCTAGAACGAATGACAGGAGGGTTGGCAGCAGCATCGTACTCGATATTGTTCCAAAACTGATCCAGGATGGAGCGGAGCAATGGTGGTGATTCCGTAACGGCATATCGAATCCTCGATCGTGCCAGATACGTCAGGATCTCAGTAAAGCGCTCAGCACCGCGCTCATTGACGTCCAAGTTCACCAAGATATTGTGAGTAGACGTAAGAGATCGAGCAGCCATATCTGTAATCATAAGAGTTACACAAATGGGAATAAGCTCGATAACTACTAACACAGAGCGAACATTAATTAATTCTAAACATCTATGTATTGTGAACAAAAATGATCACCGAACATCTATGTTTACTATTAATTAATAACGTAATTCACTGAACTTAATTGAACAATTAAGCGTACAAAACTTAGATTTTCAATTATATTCTCTAAATTATATATAGTTCGCTAGTTATAAAGCATATCCTGAACAGTCATACCGCCGATCGAATATCGGAACACGCCGCACGACTACATTTGAGTCGGAAGACTTTCGACATGAGAGAACAGAATATATGCTGTCACCAATACGTATTTTACTTATAAGCGAAAGCTCTTAAGTCGAAACGTATTATGAAAAAGTAACAATACCAGACTTATAAATTATTTGTAAACATAAATGTCGCAAATCGAGAATAAGTCTAAGTATGTTTAAAATTTAAACAGAGCAAATAAGTCAATCAAGCAAAGTTAACAGTTCAGTTCGCTTCGCAGTTGACTAAGTCAACCCTTGGTTTGGGTTCGCTTCGCAGTCAACAAAATCAACCAGTTGGGTTCGTTTCGCAGGTCAGCGAAGTCAACCTTTCGGTTCGCTTCGCAGTCAATGAAGTCAACCAGTTGGGTTCGTTTCGCAGGTCAGCGAAGTCAACCTTTCGGTTCGCTTCGCAGTCAATGAAGTCAACTATTGGGTTCGCTTCGCAGGTCAACGAAGTCAACCTTTCGGTTCGCTTCGCAGTTCAATGAAGTCAACTATTGGGTTTGCTTCGCAGGTCAGCGAAGTCAAGTTTTCAATTCGCTTCGCAGGATTCACTTCGCAAGAAGGTTTTGCGAACTGAGAGTGGATCTCCGTTCGCAGGAGCGTGTGCGAGCCCAAAATTTTCGAAAACAAAAATTAAAGCCGTGTTTTTGCAATTTAAGGATACAAACACATGAAATGGGTACCGATTTAACAAGATTGATAAGTTTAATGTTTTCTTTTCCACTAATTATAACATAATCCGTGAAAAACTAAACTAAAACCCTCAAAATCAAAAATACGGGATTAAACACAAAATAGTGAATGAAATTTAGTGAATCTTACCTCAAAAGATGCGGATTTGAAAGATGTAAATAATCTGCGGATTGAAAAGCCGATCCTTGTTTTGTAAATATCCAAAATCTAAGAAAATTGCTCGTTTCGCTTCGCACGCTCTCGGATCGCAATGTTTGGGTTCGCAGGGGTGTTTGGAAAAGTGAGAAGTTGGACCTGTTGACTTGGACCTTTTATACAGTAACTCACTTCGCAACATTTGAGTTCGCAAGCTTTGGGTTCGCAGAGTTGGGTTCGCAGAGTTGGGTTCGCAGATTTGGGTTCGCAGATTTGGGTTCGCAGATTTGGGTTCGCAGGTGGGTTCGCAGGTTTTGACTTGTGGTCTTTTTAATATTCTAATCTCAAATTGCAAATTGAGTTTTAATATATTCTAAGTCAAAAATTATAACCCACAAATTGTAATTGAACGATTAGGTGTTCGAATTTAATTATCAATTATAATCATTAATTTGACAAAAGTCCGTTAATAATTATAGCTGTGTACTTTAATTTGTCACATAATGTCTCAAATTAAAGTATATATAACTTATTACCAAACGTCATAAGTCGTATATTTTGAAAATGCTTTTACATGTTCACATTTAAGTCGACACGTCTAAGCATGTTAGCTTATAACTGAGTATTAAAATAATAAGCCACAGTTCTTAAGCTATAAACAAAACCAAATGCAATCTTGTCACATTGAAACAACACGGAATACTGAAGAATTTATTGAATTCCAAAGGATTAAAATCAATAAAGAAACAAACAAACAATGATTCAAACAAAAGTACTATTTTATTGATGAAATAACGAAACTAAAATTATTACATATGCTTAACATTAATAGTTAAATCTGCTCAGGGATCATATTAGACAGAATACGCAGGACTTTAAGATTTAAAAAGTCTTGGAAGATTGTCAGTATACATACCAAATGAAATTCACAGAAAGTTACACATAAGTACAACTTAACCATTTGTCAACTTATATTTATGAAAGTATAACTTGGTTACCTAGCTCCACAACAGATATCACGTTAATCATATATTTTCAGGAATTGAGAACAAATGATTCATCAACCATGAAATATTCAAATACCATAGACAGTTCAAGATGATTACTGATATTATGATCCTCATAAACAAAGTCTACAATGATTTCATAGCAAACCTTTATTGTTGGTATGTACATTTACCTAATGTGATCCAAAATATGACATACTGAGAAATCAAGTACAACACATATCACTGTATCTTACAGATTCAAGGTAGAGGTTACTAAATGATGTTCCTTTCGAAGCATATAACATACCCTTGAGTTATTTTATATATCTGACAAACATCAAAGCTATTTTGAAGATACTAGTGGATCTAGATCTGTACTTAGTACAACATAAGATCCCTTAGTATGAACAAGATAAGTTTGAAACCATTGGCAAAACTAAAGGAGTCAGGTCTGTACTTAGTACAACAAGGTCACCAGTAGTTTTGCTAATAGCCATAATTCTTACTATTTGTCTTGACATAATTTCAAGGATCTTTGATAACAGTGCATGGTTAGACTATCATTCAACAATTAAGACTTATGTCATACATCACATAGCAGATCACACTAGATAACATACAGAAGCATTATTACTTATTATATGCTCAGAAATCATAGCAGAATTTGCCTATCAGTACATCATATAATGAAGCTGTCTAGATTCAATTTTCTAAGCAAATGATGACATGTGGAGAGAGGTGTATACTAAAATAAACATAAGTAAATGCCTGGTTTTAAAGATGTAGATTTAATGTAACCACCTAGAATCTACTGACACATCTATCCAAATACTTATACTTATTGTTATTAAGCATATTCCTCTAATGTACTATCATTTCCCAGCAGATAAAACCATAACGTTTTCAAGAAAAATGCAGAAAAATAAAAGAAACTACTAAGTATGACATACTCCTTTGGAAGACAAATTATTCTGGATTCCTCATTCCGTTTAGTTGAATCAATGTCTCAAAACGCGTCCTGTCAAAAGCTTTTGTATACAAGTCTGCCAAGTTATCAGTTGAAGGAACTTTGACTAACTGTATAAGCTTTTTCTCTGCACAGTCTCTAATAAAGTGATGACGTATGTCAATGTGTTTTGTCTTGCTGTGCTTTACAGGATTGTTGGTAATTGACATGGTGGATTCGTTGTCAATCATCATTGGAGTATTGGTTAAATTTAACCCATAGTCTCGCAGTTGCTGTTGTATCCACAGAACCTGGGAACAACAGCTGCCAGCAGCAACATACTCAGCTTCACATGTAGAAATGGCGACTGAGGTTTGCTTCTTGCACTGCCAAGAAACCAGTCTACCCCCTAGGAATTGACATCCACCAGTTGTAGACTTTCTGTTCTGATTGCATCCTCCATAATCAGAATCAGTGTAAGCCACAAAGTCTAAGTCTCCATCAGTCGGATACCAAAGTCCCAGCTTCGGCTTCCCTTTGAGGTAACGAAGAATTCGCTTAACAGCTTGCATATGAGACTCTTTAGGATTGGCTTGATATCGTGCACAGACACAAACTGCAAACATTATATCCGGCCGCGATGCAGTAAGATACATTAGTGATCCAATCATGGCCCTATAAAGAGTAGGATCCACGTCTCTATCACTCGATGTATCAGGTCCAAGTCCATGATTTTCCGGTATCGGAGTATGATATAGTCTGGCTTCATCCATCTTGAATCTTTCTAACAACTCATTTGTATACTTTGTTTGATGAATGAAATACCCATCTTTCTTTTGATCGACTTGCAATCCTAAGAAAAACGTCAATTCTCCCATAGCAGACATCTCGAACTTGTTCTTCATAACTTGTTCAAATTCATGACACATCTTTTCGTCGGATGACCCAAAGATGATGTCGTCAACATAAACTTGAACAAGTAGAAAGTCTCTCTCTTTCCACTTGACAAAAAGTGTACTGTCTATTCTTCCTCTTGTAAAGTTATTCTCAAGAAGATAAGTAGACAGTGTTTCATACCACGCCCTCGGTGCTTGATGTAATCCATATAGAGCCTTATCAAGACGATATACTCTTTCTGGATACTTAGGATCAGTAAAGCCCGGTGGTTGAGAAACATACACCGTTTCCTTGACTTTGCCATACAAGAAGGCACTCTTAACATCCAGCTGGAAAACTTTCATTTTCTTAGAAGCTGCAAATGCTAAAAATAGCCTTATTGCTTCTAGCCTAGCCACTGGTGCAAACACTTCATTGTAGTCAATTCCTTCTTGTTGATTAAACCCTTGAACCACTAGGCGAGCTTTATTGCGAGTTACGATTCCCCGATCGTCTTTCTTGCACTTAAAGACCCATCTAGTTCCAATTGGATATTCTCCAACAGGTAAATCAACCAATTCCCAGACTTGCAACTTTGAGAACTGAGACAACTCTTCCTGCATTGCCTCGACCCACGAATTGTCCTTTAATGCCATTTGAACATTTTTAGGTTCAATTTGTGAGATAAAGCACGAGTAGGAACATCGATTGATAATCCCAGTCTCCATAATTGCGACAAAAAGACTTGAGTACTCAGACGTACTAGCCCTGGTTTGAACCGATGCAGTTGGATCACCAATGATATTTTCAGTTGGGTGATCTTTGTGAATTCTTGTGGTTATGATCGGCTCAATCACCATATTATCATAAAGATTAGTGCCAATTTCTTCCAAAGGTGGCATATCCTCATCAGTACTATACATCTCATCAGAAGTTATCGTATCGGTAACTACTGGTGACGTGTCAGTCTCTTGAGTGTTATCCACCGGAGGTTGTTCTGTGGCACTTGATGTTGTATGATTAGGATCTGCAGAAGCAGTCGATGTTGGAATGGAGCCAATATCTCCATCACCTGACAATAACTGTTCAGTAAGTACAGGATCAACCGTGTAATCACACAATGGGACATTAAATGACTTAAAAAGATCAGAATAGTCAAATTGCCAATCTAATCCCTTATGTGAGTCATGTGTGTAGCTCGTAACTTCAACGTTATAAACTATTTCCACACGTCCCGTAACTTTATTAAAAACTCGTTTATTTTGTGAGTTAGGCACATAACCGAGGAAATATCCTTCGTCAGCCTTCTCACCAAATTTTGGTTGAGAACTAGTTTTCAATAAAGTACATGAGACACCAAAGGGTTCAAACCCTTTCAAATTCGGTTTCTTATTGTTCAAAAGCTCATAACAGGTCTTGTTATGCTTTTTAACAGTGAGAACCCGGTTTAGAACATGACATGCAGTATTCACCGCTTCTGCCCAAAAAATGACCGGAAGCCTTGAATCTGCAAGCATTGTTCTTGCTGCTTCAATGAGAGTTCTATTCTTCCTTTCAGCAACACCATTTTGTTGAGGTTCATATGGTGCACTGAATTGATGTTGTATGCCTTTGCTTGAGCAATATACATTCAACGTAGAATTTTTGAACTCAGTTCCATTGTCACTACGAATACTCTTCACTCTCGTGTTGTAGACATTCTCTATTAAGTCTAAGAACTCCATAAGAATTCCTGGAGTTTCATCTTTAGACCCCAAAAAGAATACCCACGAGAATCGAGAGTAGTCATCTGTGACAACTAAGCAATACCACTTGCCACCTATGCTTCTTTTGCTTATTGGGCCAAAAAGATCCATATGTAGCAATACAAATGGCATGGAAATGGAGTTTTTAGTTTTAGACCTGTGTGGTTTCTTATGTTGCTTTCCTTTTAAGCAAGAAACACACTTGTCTTCAAACTCGAAACGCGTAGAAGGTACACCCAGAATTAACCCGTTCTTGGTTATATAATTCATTTTTCGAAAATTCAGGTGTGCCATTTTCCTATGCCACAGTATAGAATCTGCTTCTGAAGCCTTGGATAATAGACATGTCGACTCCATTGAAGATGCAGGAATACCCATGTTAATAGCATAGATATCCCTCTTCCTTGGAGCCCTCATTAGAATCCATTTATCTGGAATAACCAGACCTGGCTTCAGGACTAAGGCCTCTGTATCATTAAATAATACCGGATGACCTTTATCACAGATTTGGGAAACACTCATTAGATTGTGAACCAGTTGTTCAACATAGTTCACATTCTCAAGAGTCAAAGTTCCATTAGAAACTTTTCCTTTCCCAGTGATGATTCCACCTTTCTCCCCAGCGAAATTAACTCGCTGCTTCAGTCCTCCTTTGAAGTCCATCAGTAGACTTCTATCTCCTGTCATGTGTCTTGAACATCCACTGTCTACGTACCACCAGCTATCTCCGTTCACAGTTTGTTCCTACACATGACAGTTGTACACAATTAGTCGTCAAGAGGGACCCAAGCCATAACAGACTTGGATCGTCCCTCATCATCAACAAACTTAACTTCTTTAAAGTAACCCTTTTTCCCATCTGGGGCCTGAATTACTTTCGAAGGAGTTCGAGTTTGTTGAGGAACGTTGGTCTTGGGTCTATGAGTTGAATGAGAAACAGGCCTCTCTGACACATTACCTTGGGATTGATGTCCTTGATTACGATTATAATTAAAATTATATTTAGTCCCATGTGTACGTGAGGTTGAACCACTCTCATAATGACTATGATTCCGAGAAGTAGAACCAATCTCAAAATGACTATGGTTGTAATGAGGTGTCCTAAACCTTGACGGTGTTTGGTCTCGAGAATGATTGAAAGTATTATCATTAGAAAACCGTTTAGGTTTAGGTGGAGAAACACTGTGTGTTCCTAACCTTTTCAAAATGTTCACAGGTTTAGATATGGATTGATTGTCCAACCCATTTTTAGAACTCGACCTGTCTACATCCATCTTAGAAGTACCCGGTGACATGTCACTATCAACTGGTCTATGTTTTGCTTCTGACTTCTTATTGGGACAACAAGAAGCCACATGCCCTCTTTCATGGCATTTGAAGCACGACATTATCTTCTTAGACTTAACTTCTTTTGCCTTTTCTAAGTTAGTAATTTTCTGAGTTACTGAAGTTTTACTTTCCTGTCCTTTAATATCCTCAACATCTAATTTAGTTTTGCACTCGTTAGATGTTAGGTCTTTAATAACAGGCTTCTCTAACTCAGATATCTCTGACTTATTTATTGAAGTTTTCACAGAGTTAACAGGTACATCTATCATTTCTAAGTCTTCATGAGCCTTAGTGTAATTAGAATTAAAAGGAGGAGGTACATCATGGCAACCTAGTCCAGATCTATCATTTACACTCCGTTGAGAACTAATTATATGATCTAAAGTCAAGGAAGATGTCCTATAACTTTCAATCTTATGATTCAACTCAACTAGTTTCATTTTGGACTCAGATAGCTCGAGCTCTTTATTAGCTACATCTTTGTTCAAGTCTCTTAAGTTTAGATATAGACCGTCTATTTTAATAGCTTGTTCATTAATTGTATCTCTAAGAGCAGTCTTATCTGCCATATTAGACTTAATCTTTTCTTTAAGAGCTAATTTATCCTCACTTAGTCTTCTTACATCACTTTTCATTAGTTCTAGTTCAGCTGTTGTTGTCCTATATGATTCTTCATAGACATTTAATTGGGACTGTAAACTAGTAACTAATTGACAGATATCAGTAAGAGTGAGAATATCAAGACATACCCGTTTCTTATCAGTTTGGAGATCAGCCATATGTGCCACAAAATCTTCAGGACATAGATCTTCAGTAGATCCCAAGTCCAGCACATCATCATCAACTGTTGACATCTCAGTAACTTGTGTTTCCACCTGATACTCTTCAGCAGTTGATATGTAAGACGTAGATTCAACCATTTTATCTTGATCTTCAATATCAGCCATAAGTGCTTCTTCAGATAAAGCACTCCAGTCATAAGAACCATCAAGTTGTTGAACCACCAAGGCTTTTGATGCTAACGAAGTGCCTTGTCTTACAGGATTTGTATTTTGCTCCATCTTGGGTCTTTGGCATTCCCTAGCAAAATGTCCGTAATTTTGACAATTATAACACTTCACTTTGGACTTGTCAAAGCCTGGTCTATTTCCAACCACTCTTCTTCCAGTTTTCTTTAGGAAATTTTTGACTCTCCTTGATACCATGGCTAGTTGCCATTGGAGATCCATTTCCTCTAAGTCCTCTGGATCAATTTGATCATAATCTTCATCGAATTGAGCGGGGTCGTTGATCTTCCCTTGGATATAATTCTCGTAAGAAGCAACAAACGAAGCAAGAACAGACAGTTGCTGTTCTGCAGATTTCACACTCATTGGCATTTTGTGTTGCCCTTGAGGTGACTTCTCAGTAGCAGACTTGCTTCGTTTATCACTTCCATCCGAAGCAATAAAGCATAGATCCTCAGTTAGGATTTCACCTTTATCATCTATTCCACCAACCAGTAATGCAGAAGTTGATGCAGATGAAGAATTTGAGAGACTTGATTTTCCATGGTATAGCCCAGGATCCTGTACCTGATCAGAATCCGTGTCCCTCGTCTTTTTGGTAAAATCATACCCTCGAAGCTTGTCGATAGCCTGCTCTAGGGTCATCTTAGAGTATCTTTCTTCATTATCCTTAATCATCACTCCGTACATTTCCCAATTAGGAGGCAAACCCTCAAGGAACTTGTCGGTTTTCTCCCTATCAGTACAGAAAATCTCATGGTCATCCAATTCACTAAGGAGATGATAATACCTAGTGACATAAGCATCTAAGTCTTCTCCTTTCAAGGTTTTAAAGACGGTAAATTGTTTCTTCAACAGACTCCTTTTACCTTCTTTTACCTGTGGACTACCCTCACATCTTTTCTCAAGAGCTACCCAGAGCTCTCTAGCAGTGTGAAAAGATTTGAGTTGATGATTAATTTCTCTTGGAAGACTCATTTTGATCGACGAATGAGCTTTGTTCTCAGATTCATATTCCTTCTTTTGCTCATCGTTCATCCGGCTATAAGGAATAGCCACAGTCACATTCTCAACGACTTGGGTAGGAGCAGTGTATCCATTCTTGATGCATTCCCAAATTACCAAATCATGGAATCGACAATAGGATTCAAACCTATCTTTCCATCCATAGTAATTTTCAAGTCTGAGCAACTTAGGTGGAACATTCGATTTTCCGATCTCATGATCCATCTCAATCATTCTACTTAGGTCTGACATCTTTGCAAATCACAAAACTTTCAAAAATCACAAAAACAGAAACTCAGTTCGCAGCCAACTCGGTTCGCAGAACAGAATTTCAGTTCGCAGGCTACTCGGTTCGCAGAACCAGAACTCAGTTCGCAGCAAATCTCAGTTCGCAGCCTCACTCAGTTCGCAGGCTGAAATCTCAGTTCGCAGCCTAGATTCAGTTCGCAGACTAGAATCCCAGTTCAGTTCGCAAACTCGGTTCGCAGAACCCTAATCTCACTTCGCAGAAACGGCTGTAATCCCCAAAAACGTAAATTTTTAGGTTTTTGAACGTCTAAACCCTAAGATTTCGAACGTACACGAACCTAAAAACTTCCAGAAACTGATTTTGGTCAAAAATACGCACAAATTGTACGTAAAACAACCCTAAATCAAACGTTATTTACCCAAATCAATCGTTATTATCCCAAATAACCTCGAACCTACGCGTATCTAGCCGTAGGCTCTGATACCAATTGTAAGTCCGTGTCTATTCGGATCGATAACGAGGTTATCTAACGTATTAAGGTGCGGAATCCCTCAATACTTAGTTATAGGATCTATAACAAATTGTTTCACAATTATAGTGAATCGGGTATCTAATTTGCTTCGTATTGATTATTAATCTCAGTTAAACGATCAATACCTAGCCTTTAGAAGGTTTAATTGCTCTGGAAAACTCAGATGATTCGTATTAGGTAAATAGCAAAAGTTAATTAGGTTTGAAACCTAATTTGTATTTATAACCGTCTCAGTTCGCGGGTCATGGGCTTCTGCGAACTGACTCGGTTCGCAGCCCATTTAGGCCCAGCGAACTGACTCGGTTCGCAGCCCAAATTTGTCCTGCGAACTGACTCGGTTCGCGGTCAAACTTGGTCAACATTTTTCAGCTTTTTGATTTTTCGCTCTAAAATGTTTTCCAACCACAGTTTTTCATTTACAATTCAAAACCAATGTACAAACTCGATTACAATTAATACAAGACCTATTACAAACTAGAAAGACTAATTTAAAGCTAGATCTGTTGTCACAAAACATGTCTCAACAGATATATAAGTTGGCCTTGCCCTAACCCCAGTTATTATGAGCAACAGATGAAAGTGGTATGTTGACCACCAGTTGATAATAATTGTTGAATAAGTGGAGATACAGGAATTAGCCTTGTGCTAATCTCAGTTGTTATATGCAATGTATGAATGTGGCATGTTGGCCACAAGATGTTAGTTGTCTAATCAGTGGAGTATACGGTCTTCTACCTAATTCATTTGTTAGTTTTTTCAGTTGATGATCAGTTGTTAGTGATTACGAATTGATTATGTGCTAGTTGAGTTGTTGTTAAACGTGGAGATTGAATATAGATTCATAAAGTGGTGATACTATGTATGCAAATTATTAGTTGATTTAAGTTGTTAGTTGAAATAATTGTCAACTAATTGAAATGGTAAGTTGATTCAAGTTGTTAAATGTTTCTAGTTGTTTGTTGATCTCAAGTTGCCCAAATCGATTAATATGTGTTCAAGATGAATTTTGTAAGTTGTTTATGTTGAATAGATAAATTGTTCAATTGATCATTGATGTTGAGATTATCCATTGGTGGACTAAGTTGATTATAAGTTGTGAAGGTTAATTTCATGCAGTTTGTTGTTTACATATTAGTACGGTCTTTCATTTTTAGACCGATGATCTGAATGAGCATATCATTCGAACTCTATAAAATATGTTTAGAGTATATGCTATTGATGTTGATGGAAATCGGGGAAACTAATTTTCGATTTGTTGAAGTTGAAATGATATAGAAAGCAATTGATTAGTAGAATGATTCAAAAGCATGATTGATGAAATGATGCAAGTTTGACCTTAAAAGTCAAACTGTGCATAAATGGAGTAGTTATAAATTATATTGTGATCTAATTTGTGAATGGATGAGAATGTAACAGGATAGATAGAAATCTTATGCTGATAAGAGGAAGGATCCGATTTAATTTCAAGTGGGAGATAAAGTGATGCTTAAGGTATCACCTTGGAAAGAGACTATACGCTTCCACAAACGAGGAAAGTTGAGTCCAAGGTATGTCGAACCATTAGAGACTTTAACCAAAGTTGGAGGAGTAACATACCAGTTAGAATTAACTTAAGAACTTATGCTATACATGACACATTTCACATGTCACCGCTTAAAAAGTAGCTTGTTGATGAGGCAACGTAAATGACATTGCTAAAGGATTTAAATTGATGATAGGTTGAGCCGTGTTGAAGGGTCGATCAATATACTTGATCAGAAAGTTAAGTAGATAAAGAATAAGTCTATTACAATATTTAAAGTTCAATGACGACACAAAAAGGGTTCTAATATTACTTGGGAACCTGAAGAGTGAATGATGATAAATTGTCCGATAGTGTATTAAGAGTGGTTCTTGAGGACACGAACATAATAAGTGGGGGAGAGTTGTAACACCCCAAAATTTATAAGTGATATTTAATACGCATAAATGTTTTATTTAATTAGTTGTGTAAATCACGCGTAATATTATTATTGATGGAGAAGTAACTAGGTTACTTAAATTGTTAAGTTGTGGGGTGTAAAATGAACAAATGAGACTAGGAGGTTAGAAATGTAAATATCCTAAATAAAACTTTTAAAACCTTCTACATACATACACATACATACGTACTCACACATACACACCCACATCCTGTGATTTCTTGATCCTGAATTAGAAGAAAGAAGAAGAGAAATCAACTTGCTAACATCAAATTGAAGTTGGAAAAGCTTAATTGAGACCTCAATCTTCATTCCTAACCTAAGGTAAGTTAGTGTTCTTGTTTCTTTAACCTAGAAATTGGGTATTTGATGATTAAGAGTGTAATTGATAGTAAGTGGTGAATTAATCCACGAATTTTGTTTAATTGATGCTTGTAAGAGCTTATAACTTGTTGGTGATTGAATTCCAACCATGAAATGGTGAAATTGAGTTAATACCTTATGAACCCAAGTAGGAGAAATGTTAAATTCGGGTTTGACTAATAAACCCATTAAATTGTTAGCTCAAGGAAGTTAATTTGATGCTAGTAGTTGTTTATAGTTAGTGTTTGTTGATTTCAAATCATGAATTGAAAAGATTTTGATTAGAAGCTTATGAAACCCAACTTACAAAAGTTGATTTCGGGTTTAATATGATAACCGACTAAATTGTTAGTTTAAAGGAGTCAAATTGATGCTATTAGTTGTGATGAAAGTGGTGGTTCAAGCAACTGAACAATAAATTGGTTCATAGACTATAATGATGAATTTATGCTAGTTTGACTTTGAAAAGTCAAACTGCACATGATTGAATTAGTTGTTGATTAGTGACAAGAGAAGTGGTATGAATGATGATACATGCTTATTTGTTATTAAATTGATTATTGTGGTGTTGATAGGTGTTAAAGAAGTGAAGAATGCAAATAGCAAGTTATCTTCATTTAATCACCAAGGTGAGTTCATATTGTAATTAAATTGGTTATGTTGATTGAGTGGATCCGGATTACATCCGTGTAAGAGGATCTATATGATGATGGATAGATGGTTTCATGTTGTATATGAGCCACATTGTTGAGTTGTATCCATATGATGGTGGAATATGTGGTTTCATGTTGTATATGAACCACACAGTGGAGTTGTAAAGATGGATCCAGATTACATCCGTGTAAGAGGATCCAATTGATAGTTGAGTAGGTGATCTGGCCACTATATATACTAGACTTCGAGCTCACAATTATGCATTTAAAATCACCAAAAACCTAATCTTTTATAGTTGAGTAGGTGGTTTCATGTTGTAAATGAACCACATGAGAGATGATTAGGTGGTTTCATGTTGTAGATGAACCACATGATAAATGAATAGGTGGTTTCATGTTGTGAATGAACCACATGTTAGATTCTCTACCTTGTAGAGATAGTTAGCCTTGGGCTAATGCAGATGAGATGAGAAAGTGGTACGGATTTCGGATCCGAATAGTGGTGCATTTATTGTGTGTGCTAGTTGTTAGTCAACTTATGTTGACTCAGTCGGTTGTTAATTGAAATCAAATCATTAGTTGTTCTAGTTGATTATTGATTCATCTTGTTATTTGATTTCAATTTAAGTTGATCTTGTTATGGTCAAGCAAGTTGATTGAGTTATTAATGGATCGAGATGCATACTTGATTCTAGCTGTTAATTGAATTCAATTGTTGTTGACTTTATATTTGGTGAGTTAGTTGACTTACTTGTTGATCTAAATTGGATGAATACACGAAAGTTGATGTGGTTATGATGATTAAATTAGTTATGCAATTGATTTCCATTGCTAGTTGCAATTAAATTGTTGAATATGATCAAGTTGTTGCAATAGAGTCAAACGGTTGATTGAATACATGAAAGTTGATGTGGTTATTGATTAGATTGAATGTGTAACAGACTTTAAAATGCTATCCACATTCAAATGAATGAATTATCTTGAGAATTGATAGTGATCAAGTTGTTGAAATGTGATCAAGTGATTGACCATTGAGAAGTTGTAGTAGAGTCAAAATATTGATTTGACTTTAAATGGCTAGTTGATACTATGTTGCATGATTGAGCACTTTCTGTTCAACTAGATGATGAGTTGCTTGAGGTAGAATGAAAGTTGATCAATGAGATCCAAGAGTTGATAAGTTGTTCACTTGTTTAATTACCTATCAATTCACTAAGCGTTTCTCTTACTCTTTTAGTTGTTTTTATTTTGTAGGCGCAAGTGAATTTGGTAAGAGGGAAATTCGTGGAAAAGGGAATGCTTAGAGAAGGATTGCAATGCACTTGTTACAGGTTTGCAAGTGCTAATCTCTTTGAATCATAGCCGAGATCACATAAGCTTGTTGCATTTAACCCAGTTTTGTAACGGTGTCAAAATGGGTTAAACATGTTTTGGTTTGTGTTCAATTGTAAAGGATGAATATATGTGATTTAAGTTGGTTTATAAGTTGTAAATAGTCATTGGAAACAACGAAATGTATTTTGATCGCATTTGGAGTTGAAATATGAAAAATGGTCAAAAACTGGTCAGCAGAGGTCTATCCGGCGGATAGATTGAGCAATTTTCAACAGAAATAGGCTATCCGGCGAATAACACTATTCACAGGTTACTATTCATCTGAAAAAAAAAAAAAAAAAAAAAAACTTCTTCTCAGAAGTTTTTTAAAAGTTGGGTGTAACAAGTTGGTATCAGAGCGATGGTTTAAGAGAATTAGGTAATCCATGATAGGTTTACCTAGACTTAAACCGAAACGAATGCATGATTAGTTGAGCTGAATACATGATTAATTGTGATGTATCTATAGAAGTATGTTATTCGATGATTTGATGCTATTAGTTGTGATTAAAGTGGTGGTTCAAGCAATTGAACAATTAATTAGAATCAATGTTCAACAGCTATTGTATTAAGAATTAGAATCAAGGATTGAATATAATACTGACCACAATGAGAAGAAACACAGCCAAAATTTCTCTGGAATTTGTCAAGTTCAATAACTGCACAACTAAAACCCTAAACTCATATTTATAGGTAACTAATCAGCGACATAGCGATATTGGTGATATCGCCTATGCGATATTGTTAATATCGCCTAAGCGATCTTGCCAATGTCGCCAAATACAGAATGTCACTAATTAATTACAAATCAAAACCTAGACCAAGTGACAGACATACTAATGTATCAACAAACTCCCCCGTGTCTTCAGCTTGGTCTTCAAAAATGATTTTCAGACAAATCTTCAATTAAACCCATCCAGCAGGAAACTTACCACCTGCATGAATTCCATGGGTGACACAGATATCCACAATTCTTTGAAATTGTTGAGCAAGCTTTTCATTTATCGGATTGCCCCGATAGTATCTTATACGGTTATCGAACAACTTCCTCATATCTTCCTTTGATAGATTGATCAAACTCATAGGATCAAATATCCTATACTGAGCCTTTTTCAATCCATAAAGAGAAGTCTTCTCAGGTTCCACATGTCCAGGTACAAACACCAACACAGCTTCTCCAGTCTGACTGTCAAATTCCCAGTAGTGGAATCTCTTTAGAAAATCCAGAGGAACAACTTCCAGAGGAATCTTCTTCAAGCAATCAGCTGGTGGATAATGTACTTTGTAGATATGCTGCTTGGTTACTGGATCCAACTTCTTCTTGAATTTGTATATTTTTCCCAATGTTGGTTTAATAAAACTGTATCGCTTTGTCTGTACTTCCTTGCGCAAAGTTCTCTGAATGTAATCTGCATTCCCATCTTGAAATGGATTTATCAGTTGTAACTGAGCAAGCCTGTTAATTTCACATTTAGGCAGCGTACTCAGTTTGTTGAACGAACGCTTGAAATATTGAACCCCATTTGTTCTTTTGATCATAAAATTAGCTTTATATGCTTTCCAGCTCTTGATCAATCCAGAATAATCTCCCCTAACCCTGTATGTTTTGCAGGTAACAGGCACAACTTTCTCTTTGCCATGAGGCCACCATGATGCTAGGCGAGATGCCCTTTCTTCTACCGTTTCTGGAACCTTAGGTGATTTGGGCATTTCAGCTTCAGGTTCAGTCGAATCTTCAGGGGTAACAGTGGTAGGTTCAGGTTCATCTTCATCCTCAGATGAGTCCGACTCGATTATCGGAGCATCATGATAGAATTCATCGTTTTCAAATTCTTCATCTTCAACCTCAACATCCGAGTTTTCTTCTTGTGTATCTTCTCTCACATTATCAGATTGGTTAACCATTCGTGCTAAATATGTCAAATCGGCAAAGGAATAGTCAACCGCCAACGGTCTTGGCTGACCGGGTATATCTTCAATCGAGAAATAATCCAAATGTAAAGTTTCATTACTAGCTTCAACATTTACATTTTCTGTTTCAGGGGGAGTTACATTTGGTCTTTCACTAGCTCCTATCTCCCCCGAAACGACAATTGGGACTCCAAGGTCATAACCCTAGACCTAAGCTCCTCATTCTCTTTTTCCACAACTGCAAGTCTTGTATCTTGAACTTCTATTACAACAGCTTGGGAGTCCAATGTATGTTGCATCACATCCAGCCTCTTGATCAGTTCTTGTATGACCGAGGGATGAGGTTGAACAGGAATATCAACCTGCGGTGCAACCTGAGGCCTGGAAGATGTAGAAACCTCACGAGCAACCTTGGACTTCTTTGGAGGAGGAGGCACATACTCATCATCTGCAGCAGTCCTAACTCGTTTGTCTTTTTGCTGAACATGCTGCCTGCCTTCAGCAATCCTCCTCTGAATCCTCAAATATTGCTGAGGATTGATCCGCCTAAGATATTCAATCTCTTGTGGAGGCGGGACCAGACCCTCAGAGTCACTTTCAGTAAAACCACCAGCAGGCCCAGAAGATGTAGAGTCGGATGACCCCTCACATGTGTCATGATGAACATGCAAAGTGTGCAAAGCACCCTGCGAAGTGACACTCATGAAAACATCCTCTAAAGGATCTTCCGTAGCTTGTACGGGAACATCTGCAAGGTTTTCTTCTTCTAGTTCAGGCTGTTGAGCGACCGGATTGAGATATCCGTCGTTTGCTGGTGGCTGGTAGTTTGGGTCAAGAATATGACCAAACAAAGGTGTACCTGGAGGAATAGGAACCCCCTTTCCATTTGAGCTCATAACCCCGAATATCCGATTGGACATTGGAGTTTGCCTATACACACGGGTGGCATCAGTCGCCAAACCCGGTAGCTCCCGGTTGATCATCAGTTGCAAAAACCGTGGATACATGTACCATCGGTTATCCCCAAGCTGGGCATTATCAACCATCGATCGAAAGATGTAGCCCGAATAATTGTAAGGTTTATTGTAGACGAGGGCTAACATCGCACAAACGGTCCTATGACTAGTACCGTCGTACCCAGCTTTTCGATTTAAGATGCACAGAATGAATATGTGCATCAACCATCTCCAGACTCTCGTAAGATGACCTTTTCGGTATTGGTCTGAGTGGCTTCCAACATAACCCATACGATTCATTGCACCGACAATGAACTCGTTCGGAAACTGGATCAACATGTCCGGTTGATCATCCAATTGAAAGACTTCACAAATAAGCTACTCGAAGATAATGACTTGACGTCCGTGAACCGTCGAGATCAGCCTGGTATGTTCGAGATTACTATTGATAGTAACATTTCTCCAGAACTGCCCAATATGATCTCGGTAAATCGTTGTCGATGCCGTGATTGCATTATAGATGCGAGATCGTCGTAGAAAAGCAATCATCGGTCGAAATGGCACAGCTGAGTCCTTGGAATCATCCAAAAAGGCTGTAATATTGTGACGAGTGTCACACTTGTTGTCAAAAACTGAAAAATCTTCCATTTCTGCAAAACAAATCAATAAAAAACACAGGACTCGAAAACAGTGAGTGAAAGAATTGAGAATGGGCCAAAAACACATTGGAAAAAATAAACTGGGCCCATTTTACCAACAGTTTGGGCCAAGCCCAATTAAAATTTTTTGATTTAGGCGATATTGGAAATGAATCCTAGTAAAGCGATATTGGATAATATCGCGCATAATATCGCAGCTGATATCGCTGGTGAGAAAATTAATTGGGCGACATGACAATATCGCCCAACAATATCGCTTAAATTAAAAGAATTTGACTAAAATCGCTTAGAGTTAACAATTTTGGAAATTAATCCAATTTAAGCGATATAAGCAATATCGCTTATAGTATCGCTCCATATATCGCTAAAATCAAAAACCTATTTGGGCGATATTACAATATCGCCCCACAATGTCGCTGTGACATCAGCGCAGAGACCTAAGGTTGAATTTTCACAAATAAAAGGGTTTTAAACCCTTACAAATATATCACAAGCATCTGGGATATGCAGGGAACAAGATACTCTATTTTTTATAACATATTTAGACATTTAGAACGTAAAATAAAAACCTTAAAGAAACCGAATATTAAATATATAAATGCGGTATAAAAAATAAAATAAAAGATAGTGGGAACATACCAATCGATGTAAGGGATGCAAACGAACACTGTGAAGTGGTTTAATTTAAATAAGGGTCGAAAACGAGAGAGATTGTGATGAAAAGGACAATATCGCAGAAATCCTTTTTCAATATCGCAGGTAATATCGCTTGAGTGTTTTTGAAAACGTATTGAATTCTGAATCAGAAATTTGTATATATACAAGTATACGTTTGAGCGATATTACCAATATCGCATGCAATGTCGCCAAAACCAAACATCTAGTTAAGCGACATCACAATGTCGCTAGCAATATCGCCAAAATTCAAAAACAAACAGTAACTTGTGACAAAATTAAAAAAAAACTAAAAGGAAAAAATAAAAAATAAAAAATAATGGGTTTAGGGATACTACCTTTTTTTTTTTTTTTTTTTTTTTTTTTTTTTTTTTTAATAACACAATAATGAGTGTCGAATTTAGGGATCATATTAGAAGGACAGATTCGCAAGACAATATTAAATGTTAATTTGATTATCACTATAGTTGTCCAAGTTTAAATTTAGCACGCAAAGTTAACTAGCCAAAGAGACAATCAGGAACCAGACGATTATAGGTATTGTGTGTCCACTTAAACATGTAACATACTCAACTTCAAGCTTAGCAGTTATTGTGAGAGTGAATAGGTCTTCGTGAATCCCACATAGATATACTCCTAGTATCAATACATGCCCAAGACTTCGATTAGTTAGAGAAAGCATTTGAATTCAACATTTTTAAGAATCAAGCCAGCGGTGACAGGTCTGTACATACGTACAACAAAGCGACATAAACTTGATTCAGGTGTAAGCAAAACCAGACTTGGTCAAACCATTTGGCGACCTTGTAAGTAATCTTTAATTTTATAAGATTTGAAAGTACTTTTGACTTTTGTTTGCTTAGATGTTGAAAGTATACTGACTGAGACCAGGTCTGTACAAACGTACAACAAAGGAAACAGACAGCATAAATCCCCAAATGTTGTCATATACAAACTCAAGTTAATAGAAGCATGGCAAGCTGATACATAAGAATTAAGTCACATTGTCATACATCATATGATGATCATCACAACAGATTAAACACAGATTAAGGTATTTCTTAGTTGCTTAAAGAGGAGTATGAGAATGCCTACCAATACATCGTGCAAGTAATCAGAGGTCTATAAGGACAAGTATAACAAATACGAGATAAACCTACTGATATATCAAGGATAAAACTTAAGATTGTCATTTGAAAAGGGTCTCCTAATGTACTATCATCTCCCTAGTTGTTTACAGACACAACTAAACGTCTTTAACAGATGTTGCAACGTTGCTTTTCTTTAATGCTAGTAAGCATAAAGAATGGCTGTTGCTTGACATATTTATGCAGAAACGATCAAATAAGCAAAAGAAATAATTGTCACAATTTACTGTTTTTCTTGAAAGAAGCGCAACCCTATCATATCAATAAGCTGGTTAAACCTAGTTCTAGAGAAGGCCTTAGTAAACAAATCAGCATTTTGCTTATCAGTTTCTATTTGGACAAGGTCGATCAGATGTTTCTCATAGCAATCCCATATAAAATGAAACCTAATCTCTATGTGTTTGGTTTTAGAGTGTTGTACAGGATTTTTAGTGATAGATATAGCAGCAGTATTATCAATATATAAAGGAGTCATGGTCAAGAGTAAACCGTAGTCACGAAGTTGGTGCTGAATCCACAAGATTTGTGAACAGCAACTGGCAGCAGCAATATATTCAGCTTCCGCTGTGGAAGTAGAAACTATCGTTTGCTTTTTGCATTGCCAGGATACTAAACGTGAACCGAGAAACTGGCATCCTCCTGACGTAGACTTCTTATCGATGCTACAACCACCATAATCAGAATCCGAATATGCTGTGAGAGCAAATGACTTCTTTGTAGGATACCATAGACCTAGAGTAGGTCTGTGTTTGAGATATCCAAATATCCGTTTAACCGCTTTCAAGTGAGAGACCTTGGGTTGAGACTGATATCTTGAACACAGCGAAACAGCAAATACTATATCAGGTCGAGAAGCTGTAAGATACATTAAAGATCCAATCATCGACCGATATAGCTTTTCTTCACAGTCCTCCTCATCTTCATCTGGTCGAAGATTGTGGTTTGTTGGAATGGGAGATCCATACTCTTTACAATCATGCAACTTATAGCGTGTCAACATGTCGTTAACATACTTTGATTGATGAATGTAGGTGCCCTTAGGTGATTGATCAACTTGAACACCTAAAAAGAACTTTAGCTCCCCCATAGCACTCATCTCAAATTCAGATTTCATAATCTTTTCAAAGTGTCGACACAGAGATTCATCAGTTGAACCAAAAATAATATCATCCACGTAGACTTGAACTAGCAGCTGACTATTTTCAGTTCGTTTGATAAACAGAGTGATGTCAATGTGACCACGTTCAAACCCATTTTTAATCAAGTGCGTTGCCAACCTTTCATACCAAGCGCGCGGGGCTTGATGAAGACCATAAAGGGCCTTAGCCAACTTGCACACATAGTCAGGGTTGACCGAATCCTCAAAACCAGGAGGTTGCCTGACATAAATTTCCTCAGCAACCTTTTCGTATAGAAACGCACTTTTAACATCCAATTGGTAAACACGAAATCCCTTAAACGTCGCGTATGCTAAGAAGATACGAATAGATTCCATCCTTGCGACAGGCGCAAAAACTTCATCATAATCCAAACCTTCTTGTTGTGTATACCCTTGGACTACTAACCAAGTTTTATTTCGAATAACCACACCCCTATCATCACGTTTGACACGAAACACCCAACGAGTTCCAATAGGGTGTACACCTTTGGGTAGTGGAACTAAATCCCAAACCTTCAGCTTCACAAATTGCTGCAACTCTTCTTGCATAGCAGAAACCCAGTGTGAATCCTTTAGCGCCTCATCTATCTTTGTAGGCTCAACTTGGGATAAGAAGCATTCGTCAATGTCAACCTTTAGACACGTAAGTGAAGGATATTCAGAAGTTTCATCCGAAGAATCATTCGTTGGTGAAGGTTCAGCCGCTTTGCTTCTAGTTAGAACACCTGCATTCACATCTCCAATAATATTGTCAATAGAATGATTCTTATGAATACGAGAGATAGGTATTAAATCAGGTGTGAGGTTTGTTTCCAAATTGTTTAACTCAACCTCTTGAGCGATAGAATCATCTTCATTCGCAGAATAGTCAACAGCATCGGGAGAAGCTTCGGGCTGTTGATCTGCAGAAGAACTCTCGGGACACCAGTAGACGAAGATGGTAGAATTTCAGTAGTAGCAGGAGTCGAGGACGGTGAGAATGAAGAGTTATCCCGATTAAGATGTAAGCCATAAAGAAGCGTAACAACTTGATCCACTTCATTGAATTTTGGAAGATTGAATGAGTTAACAAGATGATCATACTCAAACAACCAATCAGGACCTTTTCCTTTAGGTGACTCCGTGTACTTTAAACATTTTACTTCAAAATGTTCTTCAATCTTTCCCGTTTGCTTGTTGAAAACTCTCTTATTAGGAGAATTAACCGAATACCCAAGAAACAGCCCATCGAAAGCTTTTTCACCGAATTTTGAAACTTTGTCCTTTGAAATTAAAATGGTGCATGGACATCCAAAGGGCTCCAAAAATTTTAAGTTTGGCTTTCGGTTATTCAACAATTCATAACACGTTTTGTTCTTCTTCTTGTTCATCAGAACACGGTTTAATACATAGCATGCCGTGTTAACTGCCTCTGCCCAAAACGTAATCGGCAAGTGAGAATCAGACAGCATAGTTCGTGCAGTTTCAATGATTGTTCTATTCTTTCTCTCCGCTACTCCATTCTGTTGCGGAGTTCTCGCTGCACTAAACTGATGAACAATTCCTTTACGTAGACAATATAATTCAAGAATTTGTTCTTGAATTCCGTACCATTATCACTACGTATCTTCTTTATCTTCAAATTGCACAGATTCTCTAGTCGATCGAACAGATAGGTCACTATATCTGGTGTTTCATCCTTTGTACGCAAGAAGTAAACCCAAGAAAAGCGAGAGTAGTCATCAGTTACTACCAAACAGTAAGATTTACCACCAATGCTTTTTGTGCTGACAGGTCCAAACAAGTCCATGTGAAGTAATTCCAATGGGAATTCAATGGAATTGACTTGTTTAGATTTGTGAAACTTCTTGTGCTGTTTTCCTTTCAAGCACGAAACACAATCATCTTCCAAAGCAAAAGATTACTTAGGAATCCCGTCCACCAAATCATGTTTTACCAGATAATTCATTTTCCAAAAATGAATATGACCCATCCTTCTGTGCCACAGCAATGAATCCTTAGTAGATGCTTTGGTTACAGACAAGTATGTTCCTCAGTTTCCACAGTCCTCATATCCAAAATATAAGAGTTTTTCACTCTTGGAGCACGAATCAAGATCCATTCTTGGGAATCACAAATCCCGGCTTGAGAATCAAACACTCTAGGTCAGTAAAAGCAGCAGTGAACTTCTTATCGCAAACTTGAGAGACGCTTATCAAATTGTGATTAAGCTCCTCCACAAAGTTAACATTTTCAAAACTCACTTGACCATTAGTTAGAGTGCCTTGACCAGTTATCTTTCCTCCATTATTACCAGCAAAAGCAACATATCCCCCATTGTAAGGTTTAACATCAGAAAGGAGGGAGATATTGCCCGTCATGTGTCGTGAACAGCCACTATCAACATACCACTTGCTATTCAGCCCCATTGACTGTCACAACACAAAGAAAAGAAATTGTTAGTTTGATATGGAGACCCAAGCCTTGATAGACTTGGGTACTCCTGAGATTTCATCAATTATTACCACATCAGTTAAAACCTTGTTTTTTAGTAAATCATTTTCTTTTACTGATGTGATAACTTCAGATGACACATTATTTCCTACATCTTTCTTTTTCCAAACTTTCAGTGGAATAATTTGTTGCTTGTTAACAACATCAACCTTTCGAACAATTTGTTGAGTAGGTGTAATGTTATTAACTCTAGAAATTGAAACATTTCGAGATAATCCATGTTGTTTTGTCTTTTGAAAATTTTTATGTTTAAAATAACGTGGATTACTTCTAGATGCCCACTTTCTAGCAAGCACAGGACATTGATTAATGAGATGACCCTGCTTCTTACAGTAGAAGCATGATCGTCTCTCTCGAAAAGTTTGATCATCACTTGATAGTGGTTTTGGCGAAAGAGAAACTCTACGAGGTTTGATTTCATGGACATATACAGCACATGAACACTTATGTGAGCATGATGGAGTAAATGTATTTATAGTTGAGGAAATCTTAGATGAAGGATTTTTAATTGAAACCTTATGATTTTGAATATTCTCTACCTGTTTCATTTTTAAATCCTTAGTGATAGATTTCTTTTTAGAAGATATTTGACCTCTACCTTCGATAGTAAGGATTAAATTTTCTGGTTTGTTGTTATTCTTCTCAACTGTCTGTGTAACCTCATGAGTTACATCATCCACCTCTACCACCTCTTCAACATTTGTTGAAGGCACAAACATAATTGGTTCAAATTTAGGCTTAATAGGCTCAGCCTTCTTGTTATTTGAACTCGGGACTTTAAGCGACTCAGGTCGCTTTACATCAGCAGCCTTAACAATCTTAGGCTGTATAACATCCTCAGCCTTGACAAGCTTAGGCTGATTGGGATACTCAACATTAACTGATTTAATCACAGGATTTGTATCCTTCTTGAGAACAGAAGGTACATAATCTTTAATTTCTTCCTGCGAAAGACTGGGCTGATTCAAATTTGAGGGAGGAGATTGATTGTGATAACCAATTCCTGCCTTACTCTTCGTATCAGTCCTTTGATTTTGCAGGATGTCAGAAAAGACCATAGTAGATGTAGAGATGTTTGCAAGTCTTCGTTTTAAATCCACATTATCAGATTGAGTTTCAGCAAGTTCCTTTTTAAGATGTGAAATGAGTTTTAAATAACTGTCAATCTCATCTTGTTTGTTAAAAATCATTGCCTTTAACTCCTTCTTTTCTTCAATAAGAGTTTTTTGATTTAGAGAAAAAACTTTTTCATTATCTTTTAACACTTTGTTCGCTTCAATAAGATTGGTTAGATCTGTATTCAAGCGATCATTTTCTACTATAAGCCTGTTGATTTTACCAGTTAAGTTTATGCATGAATGACAACCAAAAAGTCAAATTCTATCTCATTTTGAACATCAGCCATAAGAGCTACGTTCTCTTGTTGATTCCACAGCAGAAAAATCATAGGCTTCATCATCCAACATTAGAACAGCCTTTGCGATCTCATTTTCCTTCTTGTAAGTAGAAGGTTTGGTAAATCCAGTAGACGGTTGTCTACCTTTCTCACACTCTCTAGCGAAATGGCCCAGATTTTGACACTTGTAGCATCTAATCTTGGACTTATCAAAACCCATGCTAGTCTTATCAGTAACATCTTCAAGAGATTTCTTTCCCGTTCTCTTCATATGTCTTCGTTCTTCTAGTAAGCATAGCCATGTTCCAAAGAAGATCAACTCTCTCTAGCTCATCAGGATCAACTTGAGCAAAGTCCTTATCGGTAAGATCTACCGAGCTAATCCTCTTTGATAAGAAGTCATCATATGATGATAAAAACGCATTGAAGATTACTGCATGCTCATTGTGTGATGTAGTAGAAGAGGAAGTTGATTGAGCTGGGATAGAAGAAAACGTTCCAGCAGAAGTACCACCTGAATAATAAGTGGTTCCTGTAGATGGTCCAGTTATGAGAGCAGTGCTTCCATATCCAAAACTGCTTGAGTCAATAAGCAAAGAGGTAGATCTAGTGCTTTTCTTCTGAATGTCCAAAGCACAAGTCTCTAGTTTTCCAACAAGTTTATCTAGGGACATTGCTAACACTTCAGGATCACTCTCCATCATTAATACTCTTGTTTCCCAGTTAAGAGGAAGAGCATTTAACAGTTTCTTGTTGACCTCAACAGTGGAGAAATTGTAACCTCCCTCAGTAAGTTCGTTCACAAGACGTGAATAGCGACAGAATAGATCCTTGACTGACTCATTTTTCTGAATATCAAACAGATCATATTGTTTCTTCACAAATTCTAATTTGGTTTGCTTATATTCGACAGTTCCTCCACATCTTTCAGCAATTGCATTCCACAGATCATATGCTAACTCATGTTGTTTAAACATTTTCATCGTGTCAGCTGGAAGAGACATGGTTATAGCAGAATGAGCCTTTCTTTCGCATTCCCAAGCTTTTCGTTCTTCACTAGTCATAGAACGAATGGGTTTTGGAGGAGGAACACCCACATGAACACCACTAGCAGCCGGTCAAACGTAGCGTTCGATTAACGGTATCTCCATTTCAGGGTCAATAAAAGCAACAAAGGATAAAAATCGACCTCTCCATTCAGTATACTCCGTTCCCGGAGCAAAGAATGGAGGTTTGTTTGCGCTACCAACCTCAGCATTATGTTTTAACATAGCGTTAACAACTTGTAAAGTAGACATTTTAAAATATTTTAATAAAAGTTTTGATTTTAAAAATTCTGATTTAAAATAGTAAAGCGATATTGATGATATCGCTTAGGAGCTGATTATAGAGCAATATTGATGATATCGCTATCAATATCGCTAATTAAAGCGCAAAACAGAATCAGATAAAAATTGCGATACCACAGGCGATACCACGTAATATCGCTAAAATTAATTAGGCGACACCAAGTAATATCTCTAGTAATATAGCTGAAACCCTAGAGACGATATTAAGGCAATATCGCTTCTAATATCGCTGAAACGACTGGAAAACCTAAAAAGTTTTTTTTTTTTTTTTTAATCTGAAAGATCAAACGAAGTTAGGGTTGCAAATGACGAACACTAATCCAGAAAAACACAAAAAGGCAGTAAATCAATCAGTTTTAAGGCTAACAAGCAATCAACCTATATGAAACTAATTATTTAACCACTTTTAACGTACTTTTGTTGATTTAATAACCACTAATCCAATGGATATATGGCTCTGATACCAATTGTACGACCGACTAAATGACAGAATACATGCAAATCAATGTTCAACAGCTAATGAGCGGAAATCACTAGCTAAACACAAGTACGTTTTAATCACAAGCACAAACAATATTGTATTAAGAATTAGAATCAAGGATTGAATACAATACTGACCACAATGAGAAGAAACACAACCAAAACTTCTCTGGAATTTGTCAAGTTCAACAACTGCACAACTAAAACCCTAAACTCATATTTATAGGTAACTAATCAGCGACATAGCGATATTGGTGATATCGCCTATGCGATATTGTCAATATCGCCTAAGCGATCTTGCCAATGTCGCCAAATACAGAATGTCACTAATTAATTACAAATCAAAACATAGACCAAGTGACAGACATACTAATGTATCAACAATACATGCTTATTTGTTATTAAATTGATTATTGTGGTGTTGATAGGTGTTAAAGAAGTGAAGAATGCAAATAGCAAGTTATCTTCATTTAATCACCAAGGTGAGTTCATATTGTAATTAAATTGGTTATGTTGATTGAGTGGATCCGGATTACATCTGTGTAAGAGGATGTATATGATGATGGATAGATGGTTTCATGTTGTATATGAGCCACATTGTTGAGTTGTATCCATATGATGGTGGAATATGTGGTTTCATGTTTTATATGAACCACACAGTGGAGTTGCAAAGATGGATCCGGATTACATCCGTGTAAGAGGATCCAATTGATAGTTGAGTAGGTGATCCGGCCACTATATATACTAGACTTCGAGCTCACAATTATGCATTTAAAATCACCAAAAACCTAATCTTTTAGTTTTCGCTCTGTGGCCAAACGACTGCCACCTCATCCCTTTAGTTTTCGTGGTTGTTTTCACATCGGATTTCAGTATTTATCCTTTCGTCTTTGATCTCGAGTTTCGGACGGACGATACCATCAATCCCTTCAGTTTGACACTCAGTTTTGAGATCGTGTTTTGGTCGGACAACAACCACTAAAACCCTTCGATTTTTGTCCTTTGTTTTTGAGATTGAACCTTGGCCATACAAAAACCACTAAACCCTTCGGCTTTTCACCTTTTCAGTTTGATCTCGGGTTTCTGTCGGACGAGGTACCAACGAAACCCTTCGGTGTGCTAGGTTGTCCTTCAGCCGGAGGCGCGTGGACCCCTTCGACTTTCAAGTTATACATTGGCCAGAGGCGCATAGCCGTTCGACTTTTAGGTTGTTCGTTAGCCTGTGGCATTTGAGCCGTTCAGCTTTTGGCTACTTCATCGGCCGAGGGTGCGTGGATCCCTTTGGTGTTTCTGTTTTTTCTTTTATTGGACAAAACCAATCCTTCGGTTTTTAGTTTTCGCTTCGGCCGTATGTACGTAAAACCTTTGGTTTTTCAGGTGTGTTACATCCATTCATCCTATTTTTCCTTATGCTTTGAGGTTTAATTTGCAAAGGTAGATTGCTAAAGACAATTGGTATATTAGCTTTTCTATTCTAGATCAAGATTAAGTAGATTCGTTTTGTAAGCATATAACATACTAGAGGATGTTAATCCATTGAGCCCTAAACCAGATAAATTAATTAACCAACTACTGGAAGGAATTATTGGGGTTTATAACCGTTTTCTCGCTTCCTTTTATCCGTTTTCCAATGCTATATGTCACACCCCAATACAATCATGTCACGTTTAAATAAGGCGGAAGCACGGGGTGTGACGCGATTAATCAATAATTACTCAAGAGCGTATGATTATCGCAAACATATACTTAGAATGCCATAAAAAGTTTAATATCAACGATTGCAAGTTCATCGAGTTTACAAGAAACGATAATAGTTTAGCAAAACAATATGATTAACATTTCAATCATATAAAATAGGTTCAATGTTTTCAAAAGGAATGACATCTTATTCGTCGTGATGAGCAAGGGTCCCAAATATGCATGCATGTTCTTACTTCCTGGCTAATTCCCTAAAACACATATTTATAAATCGTCAACAAAATTTTTTAGTGAATCCACAAGTTTAAGACTCTATCATTAAACCTTTACTTGTATGAATCAATTTCTTGCAAGCATAAACATTTGCAACATCGTATAAATCATATAATAAACAACAATTCAATTCAAACCATGACGGTGATCCCCCATAGACTAGCTAGGTCTTACGAGTTAATGTGACGACACCTATGCCTATATCCAATCTACGACTCACATTACTTGCTTGTGTCTCTCGACAAACTAGATATACGATCCTTTTGATACAACGTCAACAATTAGCGCGACTAACAATAACAGTGATGGATAGTCAATCCGATAGTACTATCCGTATATCTACATGACTAGCGTCATCTAACTAATGGTTATATTGTACAAGTAAAAATACTTGAATGCACTACATCAGATTAACTACATCATGCACTAGTAATTTACTTCCTTGAAAATGTGCAGCATACGAAACTTGATGTTAAACAACTCAGCAATTTCTACGAATTTCTAAGTTACCATGGGCGTAGCCAAGATTTTCAGTTAAAGGGGTTCTACTTCATTGTAAATTAGTAATGATACATATACTACAAGAATAACAAGCATCTAACAAAAGTTCTTACAACTTAAAGAAACTTCTATAGCACTATAACTAACGAGTTTCGTCAAAATCAACCCTTAACGATATCTTAATTGTCTTAAGCATTGATTCGTTGTGCTATAAATCAATGTGCTAAATTAATTTGTGAATTTTAAGTATCGACGTCTAATGTCTTTATTTTATGGCTTAGTTGTGATATACTCCTTCCGTCTTAAAATGGTGTTATTATTTTAATTCAATTTATTTTAAAATAAGTTTTCACTTTTGAAAATAATATACAAACTTTATCAATTTATTTATAATCATTTTTTTCACAAAATTGAGTAGTAGAAGACATTGCAAAAAGTAAAGGTAGAATTATCATTTTTCTCTTACACAATACATTGATTATGTTTTTTCTTAAACTTTGTGTGATCTAATTGTAAACACTTATTATAAGAGGGAGGAGTAATATTTTATAGAAATTTCAACAATTCTCTCTATATCTTTAAAAATTAGTAATATTCTAGTTTATAAACATGATCCCTACGATCATAAAAATCGAACCCTTAACTATATTGCTAATAACAAATTGACTCTTAATAGTTGTATTAAAGTATTCAAAGAATAATTAAATTTATTTATGTCATACGAGGTTATTTCAATATTATTAACTTCATCATCATTTCACCGAGTTTCATATAAAGAATTGATTAGTAACATATAAAATCTTTAACCCCTGATGTCTAACACAATAAAGTCCTCTTAAACAAATAAACAAGAAAAAAGGAACTAATTTTGTTAGCTACTGGTAGTATATATTTTCAATTAGAATTTGTTGTAACTAACTCAAGTAATGACCTATAAAAATTATGAAAGCAAAACAAAAACATCACAAATTAAAGCTAGAGTGCATCACAAAGAAGGGAAAAGAAAAAGGTAAAACAACAATAGATGAATACCTAAGAAGGCAGCCTACATATGATATTAAAAGATTGGAAAAGTCACTGGCTAAACCGATTGACTGATTGTAGTTCTTTTAATTTGCTTTATTATAATTTGTCTCTTGCAACGAATAAGTATACATATAGTTTACATTTACATATAAGTTAAGGGGGGGCCGCTAGTAAAAATGTATGTGCAGTAGACGATGGGCTCAAATTACAGTTAACTATTGGGCTTGTTAAGGGGCCGAGCTCCCTCCAGCTCTTCCCTCAGGCCTCCCGTCTCAGCCCCGCTTTTCTAAATTACGACTCGCTCCTTTATAGAGGTGGGCAAAACCAGTTTTGGCCCAAACCGAAACCGGTTTTCAAACCGAACCGGTTTGGGTCAACTCCGGTCAAAACCGGTTTGACAAAAACCGGATCGGATTGAAACCGGTTTCAATCCTGAAAAACCCAAACCGCCCAAACCGGTTTAGGAATCGGTTTCAAACCGGATCGAGACCGATTTCCCAAAAACCGGTTTGGGAGAAACCGGATATGGCCCAGATTGGCAGGCTATCCGCCGGATAGGTCAAGGTTATCCGCCGGATAGGCCTTTTCTGTTGAAAAAAAAAACTCATCCATAGGGCTATCCGCCGGATAGGTAATTGTATCCACCTGATAGCGGCACCCTGGGGCGTATTAACAGCCCAAAACCCTCATCTTCTTAAAAAAAAAAACACACACACACCACTCTTTTTCTCTCTAGTCGACTTCAATCGTATTTGGGCGATTTTTCCCCCAATTCCATCCACATTTGCTTGGGTTTTTCATCTTCAAATCATAGGTATGATTACTACTACTCTCGTTTAATACATTTCTTGAATTTTAAACTTTTGTTGATGATGAATTGTGATGAATTAGGTTTTTAATCATTAGGGTTATGTTGTATTATGTTTGTAATAGTTAATTGATACTTGATTATCAAGTTTCACGGTTTAATTTGTTGTAATTAGGGTTTATAACACAATTGGGGGGTTTTGTTCAAAACTTGTTTGTGATGGTTAATTTGAGTTGTAGTTGTATATAATTGGTTGAATTGCTTGATTTTGAAGTTACACGGTTGATTTGTTGTAATTACATTGTTTAATTATATATATAATGTTTAATTGGATTTGTAATTGTATAATTAGTTGAATTTGTTGTAATATGAGAATTTTTATATTAATATGTGGTTTATGGTAATTGGTAATTTGAATGTTGTAACACCCGTTTATTTTAAGACACATTTTTTTTTTTTTTTATAACAACAACACTTTACATTCATATATATACGAAAGATACATCATTCTTAATATTAAAATCATATGTTTATCTTTCCAAAAAGGCTCCCTCAATATCTGAGCATGATTCAACGGGAGTAAACACTTACTACCAAACATAGTAAGCACACCACTATTCGCACCGCGGCCCTTTCCCAAGACTTTCCTTCCCCTTGCTGGACCCACCTATAAAATAAAACAACAACGAAATGGGTAAGCCCACCGGCTTAGTAAGTAAGGGCAATACATAATCAAATCATCATTACACAATAAATTCACTTATGACCACTCAGCATAAAGTAAGTACACGACACTGTTGCCAATCCCTTTATGACCACTCAGCATAAAGTAAATACACGGCACTGCTGCCAATCCCTTTATGACCACTCAGCATAAAGTAAGTACACGACACTGTTGCCAATCCCTTTATGACCACTCAGCATAAAGTAAATACACGGCACTGCTGCCAATCCCTTTATGACCACTCAGCATAAAGTAAATACACGGCACTGCTGCCAATCCCTTTATGACCACTCAGCATAAAGTAATTACACGGCACTGCTGCCAATCCCTTTATGACCACTCAGCATAAAGTAAATACACGGCACTGCTGCCAATCCCTTTATGACCACTCAGCATAAAGTAAGTACACGACACTGTTGCCAATCCCTTTATGACCACTCAGCATAAAGTAAATACACGGCACTGCTGCCAATCCCTTTATGACCACTCAGCATAAAGTAAATACACGGCACTGCTGCCAAACACATAAATTAACGGCACTGCTGCCAATCACATAAATTAACGGCATCATTGCCAAACACACTCAATTACTCCTGTAATCTAAATGTATTTTCCCTTCTATTTAATCCCACCCATTACTTACCTCGAAACACGCGTAATTCTGCAAACCTCTGGTCTCTCACGGCTTTAGTACAACTCTGGAGATTTGTATATCTAGAATGTCAAAAACTTATTCTCAGGTTTAAAACCAAGTTTTCATATATAATTGTCTCAGTTCGCAAAGTCAACTCGTAAAAGTCAACTTGCAAAGTCAACTGGCAAAAGTCAACTGAACTCGCAAGTCAACCCGCAGGTCAACTCGCAACTCAACTCGCAACTCAACTGAACTGAACTGAACTCGCAAGTCAACTCGCAGGTCAACTCGCAACTGAACTGAACTGAACTCGCAAGTTAACTCGCAGGTCAACTCGCAACTCAACTGAACTGAACTGAACTCGCAAGTCAACTCGCAGGTCAACTCGCAACTGAACTCAACTCGCAACTGAACTCAACTCGCAACTGAACTCAACTCGCAACTGAACTCAACTCGCAACTGAACTCAACTCGCAACTGAACTCAACTCGCAACTGAACTCAACTCGCAACTGAACTCAACTCGCAACTGAACTCAACTCGCAACTGAACTCAACTCGCAACTGAAACTCAACTCGCAACTGAAACTCAACTCGCAAAGTCAACTCGCAGGACGAACACAGCCGACCCCAAAACCGAATTTTCACAGAAATCGTTCAAATCCATCAATTTAATCAAATTAACTTTTCCAAACTTCAAATATAACATTAAGTAAAGTAATCTTACCTTAATCACGGTCCCAATCCTTCAAATCTTCGATTTTAAACCTTGATTCTCACTTTCTCTCTCTAAAAACTCGTTTCTCTCTCTAAAACTCGAAAATTGCGAATTCAATTGTGTTATGGAAGTGACTAGGAGGCAGTAAGAAGTTAATATATATATATATTTCGCTATTTACGCTTAAGCTCCTCAATCTTACATTAAATCCCACATATAACCCAAATCTTAATGTCGTGCAAATTCTAACTCGAGACATCAACAAATAGCTCGTAGGATTCATAAACTTTATTTTAAATTCCGAAATTCCTTTCAAACTTTGGGATGTTACAACTCTCCCCCACTTATTTGGGATTGTGTCCTCACAATCCATTCCTGATACAAGGCTGGATAATATTGAATGATTTCATTCTCCGGTTCCCACGTAATTTCCGAGCCTTTACGGTGTTTCCATTGAACCTTTAACATTTTTATCTCTTTATTTCTCAAATTTTTCACTTTCTCATCCATGATGTTAATTGGTTCTTCCACATAATTCAATTTCTCGTCCACTTCAATCTCCTCTAGAGGAACATAAGTCGTTTCATCCGCTAAACACTTTCTCAAATGTGATACATGAAAAGTGTTATGAATTTTCTCTAATTCTTTAGGTAACTTGAGTCGATACGATACTTTTCCTACCCTTGCTAACACTTTAAATGGCCCAATGAATCGTGGACCTAACTTCCCACGCTTTCTGAAACGGATAATGCCTTTCCAGGGTGAAACTTTTAACATCACTTTATCACCTTCCTGGAATTCTATGGGACGTCTTCTGTTATCTGCATAAGACTTTTGTCTATCCTGGGCGGCTTTTAATCTTTCCCTGATCTGACAGATTTTCTCCGTTGTCTTTTGAACAACTTCTGTACTAGCCAATTCTCTTTGACCAATTTCATCCCAACAGAGCGGAGTCCGGCACTTTCTCCCATACAACATTTCATAAGGCGGCATCCCTATGCTTGAATGATAACTGTTATTATACGAAAATTCAGCTAATGGCAGATGTGTATCCCAACTACCCCCAAAGTCAATTATACATGCTCTCAACATGTCCTCTAACGTTTGAATCGTTCTTTCACTTTGGCCGTCAGTTTGTGGGTGATAAGCTGTACTTAAGTTAAGACGAGTACCCATTTCTTCTTGAAATCCCGCCCAAAACCTTGAGGTAAATCTACTATCTCTATCCGAAACAATACTCACGGGCACCCCGTGCCTTGCTACAACTTCTCGAACGTACAAATCAGCTAACACTTCTGAGGATGACGCTTCCCTTATTGACAAAAACAAAGCACTTTTCGTCAATCTATCAACTATCACCCAAATCGCGTCATGATGTCGCGGCGTTTTAGGTAACTTAGTAATAAGATCCATTGTTATATGCTCCCATTTCCAAACGGGAATTTCTAACGGCTGAATCTTTCCATACGGTTTCTGGTGTTCCGCCTTTACTTGCAAACATGTCAAACATTTCTCTACATATTTGACAATCTCTCTTTTCATTCCTGGCCACCAGAAATCTCTCTTCAAATCACGATACATCTTCGTAGCACCAGGGTGGATAGAATACTTTGATTTATGTGCCTCGTTCAACAACATCTCTTTCAACTCAATAGAGCAAGGAATCCAAATCCTTCCAAATCGTGTTTTCAAACCCCTTGAATCATCCGAGAAATTTTGCTCCTGCCCTTTAATACGTTCCCCTTTTAAATCGCCTTTTTGCCAGGCTTGACACTGAGCTTCTTTAATCAATTCATGTAGTTTTGGCGAAACCGTCATTCTAAGGGATTTAACCCTTAAAGGATAATGTGTTGCTTTTCGGCTAAGGGCATCAGCTACCACATTTGCTTTTCCCGGGTGGTAAAGAATTTCACAGTCATAATCTTTTACTAAATCAAGCCACCTTCTCTGACGCATATTTAACTCTTTCTGGTCAAAGAAATATTTCAAACTTTTATGATCCGTGTAAATCGTACACTTTACACCATATAAATAATGCCTCCACATCTTTAGAGCAAATACTACAGCTGCCAACTCTAAATCATGAGTTGGGTATTTCTTTTCATGCTCTTTCAATTGCCTCGATGCATAAGCAATAACTTTACCACGCTGCATAAGCACACAACCCAAACCATTTCTAGAAGCATCACAATAGACTACCATATCCTCCGTGCCTTCAGGAAGTACTAAAATGGGAGCTTGACTCAATTTCTCTTTAAGAGTTTGAAAGGCTTGATCTTGTGCTGCATTCCATTCAAACTTAACACTTTTCTGGGTGAGCTTCGTCAATGGCGTTGCAATTTTTGAAAAATCTTGAATAAACCGTCTATAATACCCTGCTAAACCCAGAAAACTTCTCACTTCAGTAGGATTCGTTGGAGGATCCCATTTCATCACCGCCTCAATTTTGGCCGGATCCACTTTGATTCCCTCAGAATTTATCACATGCCCTAGAAATTGGACTTCTCGTAACCAAAATTCACATTTCAAAAACTTTGCATATAGTTTCTCAGCTCTTAATATTTGCAACATTTGTCGCAGATGTACCCCATGATCTCCCTCCGTTTTCGAATACACCAATATGTCATCGATAAACACGATAACAGACTTGTCTAACATTGGTCGGCACACCCGGTTCATAAGATCCATAAAAACTGCTGGTGCATTCGTCAGACCGAAAGGCATTACCACGAATTCAAAATGACCATAACGCGTTCTAAAAGCAGTCTTTTGCACATCCTCCTCCTGTACCTTCAACTGATGATACCCAGACCGCAAATCGATCTTTGAAAAGAAACTTGCACCTTGAAGTTGATCAAACAGATCATCAATTCTTGGTAAAGGATACCTGTTTTTAATAGTAACCTTATTTAGCTCCCTGTAATCAATACACATACGCATGCTCCCGTCCTTCTTTTTCACAAACAATATCGGTGCTCCCCACGGTGAACTGCTAGGGCGAATAAATCCCTTATCCAATAACTCTTGAAGTTGACTCATCAACTCCTGCATCTCCGACGGAGCAAGTCGGTAAGGAGTCTTTGCAATGGGGGTGGCTCCAGGCGTCAATTCAATTCGAAACTCTACTTGCCTGTCGGGTGGAATACCCGGCAATTCATCTGGAAAAACGTCAGGAAACTCCCTCACAACAGGGATATCAGAAATTTTCAATTCCCGTTTCTGCCCATCAACAACGTACACTAAAAACGCATGACAGCCATGCGACAGATATTTCTTAATCCGAGCATACTTACAAGTAGATAACGATGATCTGGGCTTTTCCCCATAAATCTCTATTACACCTCCACTCAGCGTTACAACACAAATAACCTTCTTTTCACACTGAATAATGGCTCCGTGTTTTCCAAGCCAATCCATACCTATAACCACATCAAACTCGCCCATTCTCATGGGGATTAAATCAATCATAAAACTTTCCTCACCAATCATCAGTCTACATCCACAGTAAACTTTAACCACATGAATAACTCTATTATCCGCCACTTCCACATCTAAAGGACCATCCAATTCACTTAACAAAACAGAAAAATCCTGGCTAAAGGTCTCAGACACAAAAGACCGAGAAGCCCCTGAATCAAATAAAATATATGCGGGCTTTAAATTTACAAGAAAAGTACCCGTTAAAACGTCTGGGGCATTCCTAGCCTCCTCAGCTGTAAGTTGAAACGATCGACCTCTAGGTCTCACCGATTCGTTCGTTCCTCTTCTCGTTGGTTGCCCTCGGGCAATCGCTGGAGTCAGAGTTCTCAACTTTGGGCATTCAGACTTCATATGGCCCGGTTCATAACAATTAAAACATACCCGCACGGGCTTTGAACATTCTCTTCCAACATGACCCTCCTGTCCACATTTAAAACATATTTTCCTTCCTGCCCAGCACTCTCCAAAATGCCTCTTATGACACTTTCCACATTCCGGCACACCACTTCTTTCTTCTCTCTTGAAAACTTCAAATCTAGATCTTTTAGATGAACCTCCTGATTGTTCAGCTCTGCGCTTATTTGATTCATCATCCACCCTGTTAATCTCAATCTCTCGTTTTCTAGCTTCATTCACAAATTCTTCAAAGCTATCCCAACGGTCGGGATCAACAAACTCTCGTATGTTCTTCCTTAGCACTTCATGAAATTGATTCATCAATTTCCGCTGGTCCTCCATATATTCAGGGCAAAAGCGTGCCCTATCCAAGAACTTCCCTGCTATGTCATTCACTGCTTCTGTTGTCTGTCTCATATACAAAAATTCCCTCCGAATCTTTGTCAGCTCAGCATTTGGCGAGAAGGCCATTTCAAACATCTTTTTAAACTCATCCCAACCCATATTGTTAACAATTTCTGCCCCTCTTGCCTGACGTTGTACGTCCCACCACTCTTTTGCCCTTGCTTTCAACATACTTGATCCAAACTTCACCTTCAAACGACTTGGGCATTCAGAGATATCAAACGCACCCTCCACTTCAGATACCCACCTGTGGCACTTAATGGGGTTAGTTTCCCCAAAGTATTCAGGCGGATTGCACGCCAAAAACTCTTTATAACTGAATCTCTTTCTCTCTTCCTTTTCTTCATCCCTCTCTGTCATTATACTCTGTATTTCCTCAGCTACAACCTCTTTAATAGTTGCTGAAATATGATCCAGTAAGAAAGCAAGAGATTTTTCTTGAGCCTTTGCCACTTCCTCGACAATTATCTCTTTCATCTCTCTTCTAAAAACTCCTTCCACATTCACTCTGGGGCTCTGTACGCCCGTACCCTCTTCCGGATTAACCTCTTGATCACCAGACATCTTTACTCTTTTAACTCTTAATTCTTTATACTGAAATTTTCACAAAACTCAGTTAATCAATCTCAGTAAGGCTAGCTAAACTCTGCTTGCCTCATACACATTTCACAACATCTTGAATCTCAACCAAGCCCCCTTGACGTCATGTGATTTCTGTAGGTTTACGTGAGGCATGTGATAACTATTACGTTGGCCAGACGTACGAGTTGTCACATCACCGTCACGTATCTCTACAGCCCCCACATAATGTCTCGGTTCCTGAGTCTCATCTTTACATAACACATAATCCATGCACACATATAAATATATGTACAATCCTTAATCATATCATAAAATACATATACTCAATCACAGTTTAAGTCCGAGCACTCAATAATGGTGAATACTCGAATCCCTTAAACCAATGCTCTGATACCAACTTGTAACACCCGTTTATTTTAAGACACATTTTTTTTTTTTTTATAACAACAACACTTTACATTCATATATATACGAAAGATACATCATTCTTAATATTACAATCATATGTTTATCTTTCCAAAAAGGCTCCCTCAATATCTGAGCATGATTCAACGGGAGTAAACACTTACTACCAAACATAGTAAGCACACCACTATTCGCACCGCGGCCCTTTCCCAAGACTTTCCTTCCCCTTGCTGGACCCACCTATAAAATAAAACAACAACGAAATGGGTAAGCCCACCGGCTTAGTAAGTAAGGGCAATACATAATCAAATCATCATTACACAATAAATTCACTTATGATCACTCAGCATAAGATAAATTTCACGGCACTGCCGCCAATCCCTTTATGACCACTCAGCATAAAGTAAATACACGGCACTGCTGCCAATCCCTTTATGACCACTCAGCATAAAGTAAGTACACGACACTGTTGCCAATCCCTTTATGACCACTCAGCATAAAGTAAATACACGGCACTGCTGCCAATCCCTTTATGACCACTCAGCATAAAGTAAATACACGGCACTGCTGCCAATCCCTTTATGACCACTCAGCATAAAGTAATTACACGGCACTGCTGCCAATCCCTTTATGACCACTCAGCATAAAGTAAATACACGGCACTGCTGCCAATCCCTTTATGACCACTCAACATAAAGTAAGTACACGACACTGTTGCCAATCCCTTTATGACCACTCAGCATAAAGTAAATACACGGCACTGCTGCCAATCCCTTTATGACCACTCAGCATAAAGTAAATACACGGCACTGCTGCCAAACACATAAATTAACGGCACTGCTGCCAATCACATAAATTAACGGCATCATTGCCAAACACACTCAATTACTCCTGTAATCTAAATGTATTTTCCCTTCTATTTAATCCCACCCATTACTTACCTCGAAACACGCGTAATTCTGCAAACCTCTGGTCTCTCACGGCTTTAGTACAACTCTGGAGATTTGTATATCTAGAATGTCAAAAACTTATTATCAGGTTTAAAACCAAGTTTTCATATATAATTGTCTCAGTTCGCAAAGTCAACTCGTAAAAGTCAACTTGCAAAGTCAACTGGCAAAAGTCAACTGAACTCAACTGAACTCGCAAGTCAACCCGCAGGTCAACTCGCAACTCAACTGAACTGAACTGAACTCGCAAGTCAACTCGCAGGTCAACTCGCAACTGAACTGAACTGAACTCGCAAGTTAACTCGCAGGTCAACTCGCAACTCAACTGAACTGAACTGAACTCGCAAGTCAACTCGCAGGTTAACTCGCAACTGAACTCAACTCGCAACTGAACTCAACTCGCAACTGAACTCAACTCGCAACTGAACTCAACTCGCAAGTGAACTCAACTCGCAACTGAACTCAACTCGCAACTGAACTCAACTCGCAACTGAACTCAACTCGCAACTGAAACTCAACTCGCAAGTCAACTCGCAAAGTCAACTCGCAAGTCAACTCGCAAAGTCAACTCGCAGGACGAACACAGCCGACCCCAAAACCGAATTTTCACAGAAATCGTTCAAATCCATCAATTTAATCAAATTAACTTTTCCAAACTTCAAATATAACATTAAGTAAAGTAATCTTACCTTAATCACGGTCCCAATCCTTCAAATCTTCGATTTTAAACCTTGATTCTCACTTTCTCTCTCTAAAAACTCGTTTCTCTCTCTAAAATCGAAAATTGCGAATTCAATTGTGTTATGGAAGTGACTAGGAGGCAGTAAGAAGTTAATATATATATATATTTCGCTATTTACGCTTAAGCTCCTCAATCTTACATTAAATCCCACATATAACCCAAATCTTAATGTCGTGCAAATTCTAACTCGAGACATCAACAAATAGCTCGTAGGATTCATAAACTTTATTTTAAATTCCGAAATTCCTTTCAAACTTTGGGATGTTACAAATGTATAGATACGTGCTCGGTTTGTATTTTTGTTTTAATGAGTTTAGGTTTGATAA
The DNA here is from genome assembly GCA_963921325.1 of Logfia minima. NCBI lineage: Eukaryota > Viridiplantae > Streptophyta > Magnoliopsida > Asterales > Asteraceae > Logfia > Logfia minima. The sequence goes on from OY992764.1 coordinate 32,789,124, forward strand.
ATGTTATATTTTTGCAGACATGGCGCCAAAAAAGTCACGAAAACGTGGGGAACCATCTACAAGCCACAATGAGGAGGAAACGGAAGTGTATGACCTTCCGGTGCCAGCAATAATAAGGAATCACCAATTTTTAAAGTTTAATAACCGGCATTATAGTTCAAGTGAAAAAACTGAATTTAAGTCAAGGTTGGAAATCAACATTAACAAAACAATTCAATGTGCTGATGTTGTCGATTGGGCTGTTCTTGATCAAATAAGTGCAAGACAGTCTAATACCACTGGTTCCGAAGAAATTAGAAACATCTTGCGGATGGAGTATAGGTTAGCTGATGGTAGGTTATGTTTCACCTCGAGAGCTTGGTCGAGGTTATTTAGTATTCGGGAGTATATCTATCGGGAGGCAACTCTCGAGTTTTTCAGCACTTACTTATTTGATGATGTCAATACGGATGTCGAGGCACGTACTATTCGGTTCCAATTGTGTGGGGTGCCTCGAGAGATGAGTGTGTCCGAATTTGGTTTGGCTTTAGGCTTGTATACTCCGGAGGAGGTATGTATGGATTATTATATAGATCACTTGTTTCATGGGATTCGGCAACCACAAGATGCCGATCTACCGGCTCTTTGGGGTCAGATTTCGTCGTATCCATGGACATCTAAGCCCAAGTCTTCTACACAGCTTTATGATCCAGTCATCCGAGTTATTCACCTGATGCTTTCTACATCTCTCACCTGTCGGAGAGAAAGCCCAGAGAAAGTCACCCAAACAGATTTGTATTATCTTGGGTGTATCGTGAATAGAGGGTTGGTGAATGTTCCGGGTTGTCTTGCCCGGTCGTTGTGGAATATGGCTCGCTGGTCACGCCGATCTAGTAGCATCACTGGCGGGCAGTATGTGACTCGTTTGGCCCGCTACTTTGGTAACCAAACCAGATTGGGAACCTGCATGATCATGCAACCAGAAATGCGATTATTGGGTGTGAATTGGTTTAGGCATTGTCGGTTGATAGATGGATCTGTAAACCTACAATGGGCTCCGTGGGTATATAATCATGATCAAGAGAAACAAGATGATGATGATGATGAGGAGGAGGAGGCGCATGTCGGCCATGCCGGCCCTGCCCAACATGCCGGCCCTGCACCACCTTTAACTATTGACCAACGCTTTGCTTATTTTGAGAATAAATTCGATAATTTTCAATCCAATGTTGAAACACAGTTTAATTGGCAACGGGACATGATGGAATCGCTTTTCGGGCATATGGGTATTGATTACTCGGCTACTAATGCTCGTTATGGATATGGACCAGGATCATCTTCTCAACATCCGGACGAACGGCAGTGATTAACCTTTTTTTACTATGGTTTGTTTTTGGTAGTTTGTTGACTTTCTTTGACTTTATTGGTTTTATAATTGATTATGGTTGACATTAAGTAGTTGGTTGATTGTCTTTGACTTTGTTTGACTATTGTTTGTTTTTTTGTTAATGTTTGACTATGGTTGACTTTGTTTGAATATGGTTGACTCTCATTGACTTTGTTTGACTATGGTTGACAAATTACTAAGAAATGTTAAGCACTAAATTTGCAAAAAAATAAGATTTCTCAAAGTGACTTTACATAATACAATAATAAACTTTTAAATATGTTACAAAGTATCCTTGACTAATTGTCGGTATGAAAGTTGTGTAACTCTTCTTGATAAGTAAGCTCTTGTGCGGTAAGTGGTACCGACATGCCCATTGCTATCTCTTCCTCATGTATCTCTTGTTCAACCTTTTCCAATTCTCCTTCGAGCGGTGAAATGTTTTGTATCCGTTCAATCCCATCTAGATAGTCTTTTAAACAAATACATACTTCCACCGACAAAGGGGTGAGTTTTGTTCTTCTTGGTGAAATTACCCGACCACTAACCGAAAAAGCGGACTCCGAAGCAACCGTAGAAGCTTGAACGGTTAATAGGTCACGTGCCATAGCCGCTAATATTGGAAATTGAGATTCATGATCTCTCCACCAACCCAACACATCCAACTTCCCAAACTCTTGAACCGACATAAACATTATAAAGTTGGATTTTGTATATCTTGAAAGTTCGCTACTAGGAACGGTTCCTCGGGCTCTTTTCGAAGCATCATTTATCAATGTGTTGTATAATATGATGTCATCATTGTTGGTGTGCGAACTTGAACCACTTGCGCCTTCATTCCTTATAAACTCTTGAACGGGTGTGGAACCCCCATACTTCGTAGCATAAACATCAAACAAACTTGCAAAATAATCGTTAAATGCATTTATTTCATTGTTAGCCGAAGCCGGCTTGATAGCCGTCAAACCCAAATCATTTGCAATGTTGGTTAGTAAAGTTTCAACTCCATTAACGTTTAAAACGGGGTTTAAAGCGGCGGCACAACTTATAACCGGAGGCATATTTTTAAAATATTTTACTAATACCATTCGACATTTCACACAAGTCGTAATTGCACCAAACCGCCGGGTTTCTTTTCGTTTCTATTATAGAAACAACCGTAGCATTGCTAGATGATTCTCCAACACCGACGGAAGATTGTGATTGCCCACATGATGATGCCATTATGATAATGAGTATAAATTTGAGAATTAAAACTGAAAGTGGAGTGTTGAGACTTGAGTTTGAGTGTATACAATTATAGATTACAATTTGAGAATTGAGAGTATATCCTTAGATTGAGAGGGTTGTAAGTTGTGAGTAAACCTCAAAATTACATTTACATATATAGTGGTTCTTCTGGAGGTTTGGCTCCATAAAGAGTCCAAAAAAACGGCCAAAAATGAGGATAGCTGCTTGAGAAAACGGCTAGTTTTCTGTGCAGAGATTTCTGCAGAAAGCAACTATCCGGCGGATAGGGTAAGGCTATCCGGCGGATAGCTTCAATTACAACGGCTACTTGGCAACAGAAACAACCTATCCGCCGGATAGGTCAATCCGGTTCGAACCCTGTTTCATCCGGTTTGAGACCGGTTTCAAACCAAACCGGTTTCAAACCGGTTTTTGAACCTAGAAACTCAAACCGGTCCAATCCGGTCGGACCGGATTCAAACCGATCCGGTTTGGTCAAAACCGGTTTTGACCAAACCGGTTTCCGGTTTGAAAACCTGTTTCGGATCAGGAACCGGTTTTTTTGCCCAGCCCTACTCCTTTATTTATTAGAAATGTCAAAAATTATCTTTTCCTACCATCTCACAAGGCTCTCTTTTTTAGAAAAAAAAAAAATTCAGTCAAGAAAAAGTAAGTGAATAAAATGTGAGTCATTTTATTTTAGGGTCACTTTATATATAACAATTTTAAAAATTGAAAATCACAAAAAAAATTCAAAATGGACAAACAATAAGTCAATTGTTCAAAAACTGAACAAATAAGCAACCCGGACAAGATGCACAAAATCAGGGCACGAAAAGTTTCGAACCCAAAAAAGCAACTGGTTTCCCCTAATGCCTAGCACAGCTAAGGGGGCTTCAACCCTTACTCTTCATCCTCATCTTCGCCCAGACTAACGGGGCGGTCGTCTTCTCTTTCGAGGTCGTCCTTATCTAGGTACAAAAAGGACATTATGAGATATCTCCAAAATTCGATGTACTTCATGCGGAATATATATTTGCCGAATCTCAAAACCATCGCGAACATTCATTAATTTCTTTCTTTCCTGTCGACCACAACGAAAGAACAACGTGAAAAATGGTCACGATGTTGGGCACACAACCTGCAACAGATGTATCGCAACTTGCAAAAGGCGGGTTAGATTCGGTGGACATCTTCTAAAACAATTCTTTTTCTATGTTAATATTTCTAAGCAATTAACAACAAATGATATTTTGATTAATTTCCATTAATATTGTATGGTATTTATTTGATTTTCTAGTATTAATGAATTACTCTTTATAGCATCAGAATCCGTACACAACAACAGGTAACAATTTCACATGTTAATATTGAGTGACAAATGTTTAATGGTATCTGAATGAAAGAATTATTATTAATTTTTTAATGAAAGTGATTTTTTATAATAGTTTAAATTATTATAATTTAAATTAAAAAATGTGATATAAAAGAAGAAAGAAGATATTTAAAGGTATTATGTAAGATATAATATTAATTGAATGATTTATATATTTAATAAGTAGAAAAATAAAATGATAATTTCTAATATCTAAATTTAAAAATTAAAAAAAAAAAAAAAAAAAAGAGTTAGACATCTTTCACAAGAGTTTTAGATAAATTGACTTTTAGTCTAATACACCAAGAGGATGGGTTACTCTGTTTTAATTGCGTATTTAATGACCAACACAAAATTCATTAGAGTGTGAATTTCTAACGGCGTATTTATCAGCCAAATCAAAATAATTAGAGGTGGAATTAAATGGTAAATAATAAATATAGTTGTTAATAAATATTTAATGTCTGCTAGCCTAGCCGGACAAAGGGATAGGTTTCCGTGTTTTAATTGCGTATTAACAAATGAATCAAGATCAAATTAAGTAGTGATGAAATTAAACGGTACATATAGTTGTTAATCTTTGAATTATGAAGGGGTATAGGTAATTTGATTTCTTAAAAGCTAAAATCACTGGCAAATCGGAAGCACTTGATAAGGTATATTGTAAATTTCGAGCTCATTTTTTAAATCAATTATATTGATTCCTTTTAATATACCAGTTTACTACCCGATTCAATTTTCATATGTTATATTTATCACATAGTTAACTGTTAATTGATTAACTATGTAATTAAATTATAATTTAATTAACGCATAAATTTTTATAACCGTATACATTTTAGTTCAGAATTAAACAACATTGCACTGCCTTATATAAATCACTGGTTTAGCACTAGTTATATTATATTAATATACATATTATAATCGTCTTATAACTACTCAATTTCTGTCTTTATATATAAATTACTTTGAATTTGGGACAGTGAAGAGGTGGTGCGTGGGAACCTTCAAAAACACAAAAGATCAAATTCCTTGTACCCAAACTCACTATTGGGTCAAATTTGATAACCCACCAATCGGGAATACTGTATATACATGAATAATTATAATTATGCTGGATATGATTTTAGTTTAGTCTAGCTTGGTTGGTTATATATCTAACTTAATTGCATGCATGCGTTGATGGTTTGCGTGAAATCTTGATGTTACACAATATGGTCAGTTAGGTTCAGATAGATAATCAAATCCCAAGTTGAAACAATTATATGATGTTAATCAGAATTCCTAAGTTAACTTAATCCTCAAGTATTGGTCTCTGAATTTTAGAGAAAATTATCTAAATAAGCATTTTTAATTAAAAATAACGAAAATAGACATTGTCAGATTCTATTTACAAAACTAAACAATTTAATCGCTTAAATAGGAAAGAATGGACCGGCGATTCAAGCGATTTGGGTTGGTCCAACTATTTTCCGACACGTGTCATTAAGAACCCTACCTTTGCCAAATAAAAGTGATTGTCCAAATTTATTATAAATATTCATACAAGATTAATTAACGTATACAAGGTAAATGTGATAAATGGTTCAAAAATACAAGATAAATGTTATAATTAAAAAAAAATTTTAAAAAATATAAAACTTAATGATATACATACATTAGTTATAATTTTAACTATTTTATGAAATTTATTTATTATAAATATTCATACAAGATAAATTAACTTATAAGATACATGTGATAAATGATCTAAAAATACAAAATAAATCTAACAATTAAAATTTTTGAAATAAAAATATAAAACTTAATAACATACATACATTACTCACAATTTCAACTATTCTACAAAATTTATTATCAACATTCATATCTTATCAAAATTTATTATAAACTTTCATACAATCAAAAATAATTTTAATTAAAGATTTCAAAGCAATCTAATAAAAATAGATAGAGAAAAGAAACTTGGACAATCACTTTTATTTGATAAAGGCACGGGTTCCAAAAATATATACAGAAATCGCCGGGCTCGCCGGTCAAAAAATACATTTAGGCGATTTTGGAAATCACAATTTACTAATCCTTTGCCAGACACGTGTCAAAATTCGAATGGTTGGCATATAATCGCCTAGCTCGCCGGGTTGAATTTTCATTTAGGCTGTTTTGACTTGGTCAAACGGTGGGTTTTGGTAGACACGTGTCACTTTGTTAGGATATCAAGATTTGGTCAAAAGTAGGGTTCTTAATGACACGTGTCGGAAAATAGTTGGGCCAACCCAAATCGCTTGGATCGCCGGTCCATTCTTTCCCATTTAGGCGATTAGGTTGTTTAGTTTCGTAAATAGAATCTGACAATGTCTATTTTCGTTATTTTTAGTCAAAAATGCCTATTTAGGTAATTTTCTCGGAATTTTATTCCCTTTGAAAGTTATATTTCAAGCGCTACGTTAGTACTAATTAGTAGTTTAGGGGGCATCTTAACAGTCCCATAATTTTCATTTCCTTTATTAGGTTCCCTGCACCGCAACTTATTTGAACTCTTAACGGATTTACCTTTCTATAAAACCAAGCTAGAGCAAATGTTTAGTAGACAAAAACTTTAAGAGTTTTATTGAAAAAAATAAGACAGAAATGATGAATACTTCAAATAGCTATTAAACATAGCATGAGTTTATGTGAACTGAAATTACATAAATAATAACGAAGCCCTTATAATAAATATTTATCTTTACATTTATTTATTATGTTCCTTTGGGTTGTTTTCCCCACTACTCGTCGGTCTACCTCAGGTTATTGTATTTTTCTTCGCAACAACCTATTCTCGCGGTGTTGCTAATATTGTCGTTGAAACGTCTTTGTTGTGGAACCTGCTTCTTGAGCTACATACTCCACTTTTCACTGCTACTTTGGTCTATTGTGGTAATATCAGTGTTCTCTACCTCTTCTAATTCTGTGCAATATTAACGTACGAAGCATATCGAAATTGATATATCTTCACCAAGGAATTATCGTATGCTCTTTTTAACAACTTTCGAAACAGTTTGAACGTTCACCTATCTTCTGCTCCAACTGTGAAAGATTAGCGAGTTTATATTGGATAATATTTTGATAAACCTTATTCACATTAAACTTGACCTATTTATTTTTTTATTATATATTTATATTGTGTTTAATATTATTATTTACTAGGGGAAATTATTCAGTCTAGCATTTTTAATTCATCTGTCATACTATTCCCAAAACTATTTTGTGAATCGGCGCTAATCAGTTTACAACAGTTCTGAATCATATATTGAGATAATTAGATAAAGGGGAAATCAGTAAAATATTGACCTGAATATTGCAAAATTAGGGGAATTCGAAAGATATTATGGCTAAAACTTGCCAATCTGATTTCTTTTTTGTTAGTGATGTACACGTGTATCTTTTCATTTTATTTCTCTTGCCTTTGACAAAAATATTGACGACAGTTTTTACTTTTCACATTTTCAAGTACACTAATTTGGCATCTTAGTTTTACCATCATACATATGTGCAATTAATAATTCATTTTACCATATAACAGAGAGTATAGTTGATCGATACTGTGACACTTGAGCGCCATAGATCAGGGATGTCCTATGTACAACTGTACGGAGTCCTTTTTTCTATTCGGCCTCCAAATTTTAAAAATAATTTATATATATAAGTTCAATTTTTTAAACTCAATAATTTGAATCAATTTATATTAATTATAATTTAAATTGATTTTATAATTCAACAAAACAAAAAAATTTATTACTCTAACAATTTAACTCAAGTAATCTCACTGTACGAATTATTTTAACTACGTAATCAGTTAATATAATTACATTATTAACTTTGCATGTAAATAGTAGCATATTAATATGAGAACATTTTTTATGTTTTTAATATACTTCTTTTTAAATTTATAATAACTTTTTAATATTGATAAATATAATTTATTAGGTTATATATATATATATATATGTAAAAGAGAATTAAATTCAAATGAGAGTGAGATATTTTGTGAGAATGGAAGAATCAATCTCAACAATCCATTTCATCAAAATAATAATATTACTAACATTTTTAAAAATTGAATATCTTACAAACGGCTAGTCAAAAAAATATAAAAATTGCACCATAAGAATCAACATTTTTTTCTCTTCGATTAGACATCTCACAAGGTATATTTTCGACGAACTTTTTTTTTTTTTCATTTTTTGGTGGGTTTCGAAAACTGGTAACACATGTGTTAGTTGTGGTAACACATGTGTTAGTTGTTAACACATGTATTACTGGTTTTCAACTAAAAAAAAAAACATTTTTTTACCGAAAATATGTCATGAGGGATGTCTAATCGTAGAGGGAAAAAACGCTGATTTCTATGTTGCAATTTTTATAATTTTTTGATTAGCCGTTTGTGAGATATTTAACTTTAGGGGAAAATTAAGTTTTGCAAAATGGATGGTCATGATTCATTTCTTTATTCTCACAAAAATTTCGATTCTCATTTAAACTCGACTCATGTAAAAAAATATTTGAAGGGTTTTTTTTGTTTTGTTGTGACATCAAACACCTGATTCCTAGCTTTGGGCTTGATGACATTTTTAATGGTATTCATCATACGTCCCAAATAGACAAAAGCACACGTAGTATAAAAAAATGTAGTTATTACGACTTCTTTTACGGTGAGTTGAGCATTTTACCCTTATACTTTACACGTATTTTTATGTAATATATATACATTAAAGGCAGTTAAATAAATTCACTCATTCATTTGTGGGATTGAATAACTAAGGGGAAAGCTATTAAACGAAATATGGACCATATATGATTTTGAGACGGAGGGAGTATACTAATATTAATAGTGATAGTAATAATTAGAAATGATCAATGGTATGAATACTCGGATAAGACTACGAAGCAATTTGATCACATATAAATCGCAACGTAAATTATATTTGTACGGTTGAGTCAAGCACAATCCATAGCCTCTTAAGGATAACTTATTACACATAATACAAAGTTGAACAATTTATAAAGCATTACAATTACAACTGCGTTTGCGTCCACTTGATGATGTTCACATCTTATGGTACCAGAATGTACCTTTGTGTTCACTGTCTTCGTCTGGCTCAATGTAGATGCATTCCTTGGCCTCTCTATACATTGCTTTAAAGATCGGAGTCCGATCAATCTTATAAAACTCACCCAACACTGGCTTGATTGCATCTCTAGCCTCCTTCGCATGATAATGTGGAATGTATGAGATCAAATGATGCAAGACGTGAGTGTGTGTAACGTCATGAAAAACCCTATTCAAAAACCCAAAATCTCTATCAATAGTTGATAAGGCTCCTTTGATCCAGTTCCATTCAGTTGAATCATAGTGAGGTAAGGAAAGATGGGTGTGGTGCAAATAAGTGATCAACACGAAAAATATATGCACACCCATCACCGGAATAATGTACATGGACATCACCCATGCGAATCCTTTTGCTGCTACAAGAAGCTTAATCGCGTAAAAAACAGCAAGAAGACCAACATCTGACACTAGTACTTGGATTCGTTCACGCTCGGTAAAAATTGGACTTAATGGATCAAAGTGGTTGGCGAATCTTCCGTATTTCTTGCCAGAAATATTAGTTAAGAGGTATAAAGGAAACCCCAGCGTCAACCTAAACACCAAAGTGAAAACTCTCCCGGGTGGGTTGTTTAGAAGCTTTGAGTAAATCTTGACTTTGGATTTTCGTTTTGGAATGTACACTTCGTCGTTATCAAGTGAATTGGTATTGGCGTGGTGATTTCGATGGCTGTATTTCCATGAGAAATAAGGTGTAAAGAGTGCAGAATGAAGGATGAAACCAACAAAGTCATCAATCCATTGGTAGTCACTAAAGGCATGGTGACCACATTCATGACCAATCACCCATAAGCCAGTGAGTATGCTAGCTTGACAAAACCAATAAACGGGCCATGCTAAGTAAGTGAAAGGGGCGGAAAGAAGAGGAATATAAGTGTTTGCGAGGAAATAAATGACATAAGCAACAATGAGATCGTGAACAACATAGTAAGATGAGCGAATGAGAGATCGTTCGAAGCAATGAGCAGGAATTGCTTTCTTTAAATCGCTTAACGTGAATGGTGGATCAATCGGGACACGTTCAAGGATATTTTTGCCCTCAGATGGATCCGACATTCGACCACCTGCACCCATGTCGTTGATATTTGATTTACCTGCGAAAATATCAAAAGTTAAAAATGTTACAGAGATTATAAAATAATACAAGAACATAATGCTTAAGAAATGAAGAGAGACCTCAGAGAGAATTGAAGTGATGTTTCAGTTCCTATCTGTTGGTGATTCTTATTGGGGCTCAACATGTTCTTATTTATACTCAAGAGTTGCAATGCAATGCATGGTGGATTTATTTAATCGCCAACTACCATCATTCAATTTCGCTACAAAGTTTTGACATTTAGGCCAATTCACTTAAAAACATACATAGATCTTTTGTTAACCCACGAGCCTAAAACATATCTTAAATTTTACTTTAAATTTCTAAAAATAGTTAAGTAATATAGTTTGTATAACAATTGCAATTAATGATCCATATAGTGCACTCTTTAATAACGTTTGATATTTGAGCTAAAGTGTCCATATAAAGGACTATAACAGTAAGAATATATATTAGTTATGCTGATTAGTAATTTTACTAATTGCCAATATTTAATATCAGACAATAAATTGTGATTACCCGAGTACGCAAATAGTGACCAACATGCAATTCAAAAAATGGTTTTGATCCAAATAATAATGATCGAGGCGTGGCCTGAATGTTGGTAAACTAAAAAGAAAAAAAGAAAATACAATAAACGTACGTTGAATCCACATAAAATATTATTTCAACTCATATCGACTAAAAGAAACAAAATTCTGGTAGTTTCTAAGAAACAAACTCCTGGTAGTTCATAGAAACATTGTTGATTATAGTGGAATACTACTTTAGAATAGGTTGTAAAATAATTGCAAATATTTTTACTAAAAAACAAACACTTGTTGGTTTCGGTTAGCATTATATTGGCATGCATATATGGTGGACCAGATTCGTGCGTCATCCTAATTAACATACTAATAAAAGGGGAGGATATTGCCTTTTCTTTTTATTTTTATTTGTCGTCTATTCTAAATAAAAAGAAAAACGTGCATTGAGATATACACCTAATGATAAATATTCGATTGCGAAGAAAATGTGGAGGTTTATAGTGGATTGCTGAAATTTAAACCTCAGCAATCTTTCAAAACTTATTTGTTTCGCAGATACTTCACATCACGCAACCATGACGGTTCAATGGCTAGCTAGATATTGTCATCCAAACCACTCTCTGGTTGTTGGGGCAGCATCGAAATAGTTACTTTCAATATGAAGAAGCCAAGGAATGATCAGACAAGCGGGGACAATCACTACTAGAAAAACCGCATATTGGTCCGAATGGTCATGTATTAACTCAATCATAGGTTGTACTATCCCCTTGTAATATTGATTTTCACCTCTAGCTGCTTGCTAGAGTACATGATTTCTTCAACCAAAGACACCTATTTATATTTTATTTATTTATTTTTCATTTTAAGATACACCTAGTGATAAATTAGCAAAAAGGAATACAAAATGGAAATAATTAAACACCACAACCATTGGTTGAAGTCTACACACACAGAGGTATATATATATATATATATATATAAATATTTAGAGAACGCTCTATATCCGGAGAAAAAAAAAAGGAGTAATATGTTTTTCGGGGTAGTTAGCATTTTTTTCGGTAAATGTAATTTTATTTTTTATTAAATGTTAATCAGAATCGGTAATATGAATGTTAAGTTTTCTTGATGAATTTTTATGTAGGTTATAACATTAATTGATGATTATTATATAAAAAATTATTAACATTCATTGAGTTAATGTTACCAAAATAAAAAAAATAGTTACCAAAATGAAAATAAGATTAACAAATGTTATTAGCAGTGTGTATTTGGCTAACATTCATTAAAAAAAATCGATTGATGAATGTTAAGTGATAAACTCAATAATGTTCTTTTTAGAAGAATGTTATTGAATTTATTAGTTAATGAATAAATTTTCAATGAATATTAGTTAAATACATCTATGATATTAACTGATACTATCCTTTTTGGTTAATATTCAGATATTGATAGGGATCCCCATACATTCCTAGATTCCTGGATTGATTGTCCCTACCTAACTACATGGTAGTGGTCTAGGGAGCACAATTGCTAGAGTCGGGATGAATGTTAACGATTTCCTTAAGGGTTAATTCACCAAAAGTGCAGCGAACTGCCACCCTTTGTTCCATATATACAAGCTACCCATTTTATGTTCTGGGTATGTAACCAACCGGAAGAAACCGTTTACGTATCTTTACAAACTTGATTATGACCTGATGGAAAATGACTTTGCTGACAACGCTGCCACGTGGGATGCCACGTTGAGTATTTTGACACGTCAGCTGTATATTTGTAATTGCCATGTCAAAAAACGAGACTTTATATCTCAGTCTTGTCTTGTTCTTGTTTTGTTCTGTTCCTTATTGAATCCTAGTTTCTGAAAGAAAACCCTATTGCAGCTCATGTCTCTTCTTCCTCTCATTCTGTAAAATCGAAGCGATCGGGTGACTTACCAACACATTGCGACTGTAATCCTCCACTTTTGTTGGTGTTACGTACTTCATGGACCACTACGAACCCTGCTCGTCGTTTATTAACTTGTCCAAATTCCATGGTAATTTATTTTGTTGTTTACTGTATTGTTGATTTCTTCTTTGTCCTGACATTTTTGGGGGTTTTGTGGTTTAGTCTGTAGTGAAAAGGTGTAAAGCATTTTACTTTGTTGATGAAGAAATTAAAAACGATTGGTACAAGAAAAACCTATTACATTTGTACCAATGTTTGAAAGCTGATGAAAGGGATGTGTTTAGAGAAATCATGAGAAACAGAGAAATGGTAGAAAGGTTGAATGGTGAGTTCGAGCTTTACAAGGTAAAAAAGGAAGAAGAAGTGAGGAAACTGCAGCTGAAGGTGAAGAAGGTCAAGGATAGGTGTTGTTTTCTGAAGAAATGTCTGATGTTACTGTTATTGATTGTTGTTGTTGTTATTGTAAAGTAATAGCAGTAGCAGTTTAGTCCTTGAATCTGGTTTTAGATGGTGACTCTTTCTAGTTGTATGATCATGAATTTTAATGAAAGAAATGGTTTGTTCCAGTATTTTGATGAAGTATTACCAATGTTCAAGCTGCTATATCTTTGAAATGTGAAATTACCAATGTTATACCTGCAATTACCAAAGTTTGACCAACAAATGTGAAATTCAAAAACTTTAACTTTAACAATTAATACAAACACGAGGAAAGGTAGTACACTAAAGACTCTGGACTCTAGATTAACTTGGAATCTGCAATTACCAATATTCATACCATAATGTAGTACACCACTTGTTACTACAATACAAAAGAAAGTAAAAGTATTCTTAGACCACCCACATGGTATTGTTTGAAGACACAACATAAACAAATCAATAAAACTCAAAAAACTGGAGAAGTAGGGCCAGTAAAGCACATAAGTTTCTTGGGTTCAATAATTGACTAATTTAAAATACATACAATACTTCTCCACATGTTCCCACCTACTTCTCAGAGGCTTCATCATCCAGAGTTAATGGCTTATCAACTGATGTACCACTTCCATCTTTGGGTAGGTTCACCCTCCACTGATTTGCAATTCTCCCAGACTTCTTTCTGGGCTTCACAAAACGTCTGTTCTTATAAGGACCAAAATACAACTCAACCTGATCAGGTATAACATCATAATCAGCAACAAGTGGTTGTGCCATACTTTCTTGGGTTCCAGGTTGTTGATCTTCATTGAATAACTTTCTTGTAAGAGGTTTGTTTCCACCAGATACACCTTCTCTTTCCACTTTGCTCTCATCTGATACACCACTTGGCACTCCTCCAACACTTGAAACACCACTTGTTCTTGCTCCACTTGTATCAGCTCCACCTCTACCAGCTCCACCTGTACCAGCACCACCTCTGCTTCCACCGCTTTTGAAACCACCTCTCCTTCCACCTCTAGTAACTGTTTCTGGTTTAGGTCTGGTGGGATTGGTGCAGTATTTCTTGGAGTGACCTTTGTCCCAACAGTTTTGACATGTCATAACTCTACCAACTCTGCTCACAACATGATCATTCTCAGAAGTGTGTCTGATCGTCTTCTTCTTAGGTCTTCCTGGCATGGTTCTATGGATTGAAGGGACAATTGGAGGTAAGTTCAATCTACTCCAGTTTGCAGAACCATAGCTTGCATTCACATGTCCTTGAATCTAGGTTAACCCCATAGGATTCATTTGCACTTCTAACTTCAAACACTTGGTAGTGGCTTTTGTACACAATCCAATCCCTTAATAGAATAATTTTACATACAGTTACATGCTATTGAAAAAATAAATCCAATTCAATCTAGAAAGATTTTACATACCTCTGCTTGCATTTCTGTTCTTCTATGTATTTCTGATGGAAGGACAAATTTCATCTTCCAAAGCCCTTGCCTATTGATTCATGGTAAAAAGCCTTTGCATCAGATACATTCTAATTTTTTCCAGCATTGTGATGATGGGTTTCTGTCTAGCTTCCAATATGGCTTTATGGTAACTCTCACATATACCATTTTCATATGCCGCACAGGCTCGATCCATTTGGAAGAAAGCTCTACACCAGATGTTTGGATCCTTCTCAAGCAAATAGTTATAAGCTGCTACATCTAGCTCTTTTATTTGTTCCATTTTCTCTTGAAACCTACTAACTATCCAATTCAATATATAAGTAAATAGTTACTTTATGTCCATCTGATATGATGGTCACATAGTGGCCATTGTACAATTTCAGATCATCACATAATGAAGCTAGAAACCAGCACCAGTTATCTTTTTTTCAACATTTACCACAACCCATGCAATTGGATACATTTGATTATTAGCATCCCTGCCCATTGCAGTCAATAACTCTCCTTTAACCTGAGATTTCAGAAAACATCCATCCAATCCAATCACCCTCCTACAACCATCTTGCCATCCATCTTTCACACCTTTGAAGCACACATACATTCTCAGAAAATACTGAACATTACTATTGCCTTTCTCTCCAATCTCTATCTTAACTGTTGATCCAGGATTACTGTCTAATATTGCTTGCCTATAGTCCCATAACCTACCATAATGCTCTTATAGACCTCCTCATGATGAAATATTGCCCTCTGTTTTGCTCTCCTACAAGTACTCAAGCTAACATTAATCAAAAACCTCTTCTTAATATCTTCTTGCATTTCTCTGTAACTTAGCTTCTTATTTTCCATGATCTGTTGTGCATAATGCTTTGCAACCCATTTATGGGTCACAAGTGAGCCCAAGTCAAAGTTTCTGGTGCACTTATGTGTTGGAATCAAAGACTTGATCTGAAATGATCTTTCACTAGACATCCATGTGGCCCATAGCCTAAATGGGCATTCAACAGTGGTATTAGGAGCCTGCCCCTTACCTTTCTTAGCAGCCCCACCCTTACCAGAACTATTCCTCATTCAACTTCTCTCCCCTCTTTCTCTTTCCAGTTGCACACCTTCCTGCTTCAATATTTTTACCACATTTGACTAACATACTCCTCCAATCCACTCTTTCATACCATAATTGTAACCCATGTGCAACACTATAGTTGGCCAAACAGTATTTTAGTTGTGCAGGATTGGCAAACCTCATACCCAAAATGGGTTTCATGTCTTTCCAATATTGGTCAGGGTTGTGGATAGGATAAGTCACACCTGATTTCACTTTGTATTTATCATCTATCTCTAACTCTTCTAAAGAATCTGGGTTTTTACTAGCATCGGTTCTATGAGGGTCAACTGGATCATATGACACATTCTCATCAAACATAACAAAGTCATTACTACATAGCTTAGTTAAGAATGGGTCATTAATTCCTTTCTGTGGAATGATCACACTATCCTCACCCTGTGACAACCGTCAAAAATCTCAGGTCATTAACGCACTTAAATTCCTAGTCTATCTAATTTCGTTTACATCACTCTAAAATCCTAGTGAAAAGTCTAGGTTATGACTCCTTAAGTTACTGAAATCGCGTAACGTTTTAGGAGATTGCTTAGCGGACTTTAAGACCGTGAGGAACATTAAATTAGGTTACAAAGTGCCAAAGAAAACAAATGAAATTAAATTTCATATGTCATCACAAAATATTTATCATATCACGAATCGGAATTTAACTGGAAATTCCGTAACTCGGTAACACGATTGGAAATCGGTTTATTAACTCGCGAATGTCAATCGTGATCGAATCAAATACATTTTGATGAATGTTATAAACTTATAAAATAAAGTTTCATGACTCACACTTTAACCAACAAAAACATCACAAAAATCGGAAATTAACCGAACTTTCGTAACTCGGCAAACGCGACCCGAATCGAATAAAAGAAACTCGTATCCGACCAACTAATACTTGAATATCCATTATAAACAACCTAAAATACAATTTGAAGTATTTTAGAAATTTAGAACATTAATTTTTATAACCCTTATATTAAGCATAAAAACAACACAATTTAAAGCTTGAAATGTGCAAGACTTGAGCAATTTTTATACAAATAAATACCACATCTAATACATATTATATTTTATCAAAAAAATAAAATAAAAACCCCAAATATTCATGCCAAAACCGGACCTCCTCTTCCCCCACTCAAATCCTCTCTTTTTCTTACAAAACTCCACTCACTCTACATGCAAAAAGCCTTCTACACTTACACACTCTCATTTCCACTTTCAAAAACACACACAATTCTCTCTAAACACACACTAAATCTCAGCCAACATTCATCCCTAAATCATCTTCTTAAAAGTGTTCTTACACAAATACAAGAATTTTGAGGTAAAATCACTCTTTCTAGCTTCCATTTCCTACTTTTACTATGTTTATTTCATGGATTTCATGCCTTTTTCATGGCTTAAATCCCCATATAAGGTTTGATGGTTTGTAGGTTACACCTTATACACATTCATGTGTAAAAGAAGGGTAACCTATGATCAAACCAAGAATCAAACCGAAAAAGTCGACTTTTTGATGTTATAAAGTTTATTTACATGTTCTTGCTAGAATAAATGGTTTAAAATGTTAAAATATGTTTATGTTTATTTAAAACACATGTACATGCATAAAATACAAGGCTTCAATCATTGGATGAGGTCTAAAAATCGTTGGTAGTGAAAAACACACCAAAAAGATCACTTTGTCATGCATGTAATCTGTCCAGATTTTGACCCTACTTGAAACAACCATAACTCAGTGAATAATGGTCCAAAAATCTCTATTTTTCTTCTAGAATTTAGCTTAATGTCTTACCTTTAAAACCCCCCTGGTCTCACTCAAATCCATGGAGTATTCGACCTCCAAATGTATCACACAAAACTGATGCGCAAACAGCTACCTTGTTGTGAGCAATCAAAGCAATATACATTCAATGTAGAATTCTTGAACTCGGTCCCATTGTCACTACGAATTCTCTTAACTCTTTTTCTATAGATGTTCTCTATTAGATCTAGAAACTCCATAAGAATGCCCGGAGTTTCATCCTTAGATCCCAAAAAGAATACCCAAGAGAATCTAGAGAAATCGTCTGTGACAACCAGACAGTACCATTTGCCACCTATGCTTCTCTTGCTTATTGGGCCAAAGAGATCCATATGTAGCAACTCAAAAGGCGAGGAAATAGAGTTCACATTTTTAGACTTGTGTGGTTTCTTATGCTGTTTTCCTTTCAAGCAGGATATACACTTGTCTTCAAATGCAAAACTCTTCAGTGGTACACCCAGAACTAACCCATGTTTGGTTATATAGTTCATTTTTCGAAAGTTTAAGTGTGCCATTTTCCTATGCCATAGGAGAGAGTCTGATTCTGAAGCCTTGGATAACAGACAGGTAGACACCATTGAAGTAATAGGAGCATTCATGTTGATAGCATAAATGTCCTTCTTCCTTGGAGCTTTCATCAGTATCCATTTTTCAGGAATGATAAAACCCGGCTTCAGGATCAAGGCCTCTATCTCAGTGAAGAGAACAGGATGACCTTTATCACAGACTTGGGAAACACTCACTAGGTTGTGCGTTAGTTCTTCAACATAATTCACATCCTCTAGAGTCAAAGTTCCATTAGAAACAGTTCCTTTCCCAGTAATTACTCCTCCTTTATCACCGGCGAAGTGCACTCCTTGTCTCAGTCCACCACTGAAGTCTGTCAGTAGACTTCTGGTTCCTGTCATGTGCCTAGAGCATCCACTGTCAACATACCACCAATTATCATTGTTCCCAGTCTGCTCCTGCACATACAAGTTATAAACAATCAGTTATCAAGAGGGACCAAGCCATTACGGTCTTGGTTTGTCCCTTATCATCGACAAACTGTAGCTCTTTAAAGTAACCATCCTTCCCATTAGGAGCTTTGGTCACTTTTGAAGGAGCCTCAGCTTGCTGATGATTAGTGGTCCTGGGTCTATGAGTTGACTGACTTCCAACTCTCCCCGATACATAACCCTGGAATTTCTGCCCTTGGTTACGATTATTATAGGACCCTTGGTTAACTCCTTGTGAACGAGATGTAGATCCAATCTCAAAGTGACTTTGGTTCCTTCTCGGAGTCATAAACCTCGACGGCACTTGATCCTTAGCAAAGTTTTCATGCCGTTTAGGTTTTGGTGGCGAGACACTGTGAGACGCATCTCTTTTCAGAGCAGTCACAGGTTTAATACCAATACCAGGTCTGGTACCTAACCTGTCTGTGCTAGAGATATTTTTAGACTTATCACTGGCCTCGCGCTTAGGAACAACTTCATTCTTCTTATTGGGACAACAAGAAGAGACATGTCCTCGTTGATGACATTTGAAGCATGACATCTGCTTTCGTGACTTAGCAGTCTTAGCAGACTCCTTCTTTATCTGATCAAAAGGCACTGAAGGTAACTCCTTATGTTTCTTAATGACTTCATTATTTCCATCAGTACTTCCAATCATCCCACTTGATACGAATTGTACTTTAGTGAGAGATTTGACTGTACTCTTAGTTAATGATGAATCATTGACAGTCTCTTTTTGGATCTCAGATGTAATAGACTGTTGATTTTCCAAATCCTCAGTCTCAGGATTAACATCTGTCATTTCTAAGTCAACAGAAGTGGAAGCAGTGTAATTGGCATTAAAGGGCAGAGGAACATCTGAGTATCCTAGGCCAGTAACATCCTTTACACTACGTTGAGAGCCAATGATTCTATCTAAGGTCAAAGAAGAAGTTCTGTAACCTTCAAATTTTCTATTCAGCTCTACCAGTTTCATATTTGACTCTGATAACTCCTTATCCCTAATAGCTATATTTCTATTAAGCTCATTAAGGTTTAGATATAACCCGTCTATTTTAATACATTGTTCATTTATAATGTCAGTCAGACTGGTCCTATCTAGAGCATCACTCTTAATCTTCTCGTTCAGTGCTAATTTATCTTCACCTAACCTACGAACATCAGACTTAGCTAAATCTAATTCTGAGGTCAAGGTTTTGTTAGATTCTGCAAAGACACTAACCTGTGTTTGAAGATCAGTAACTAAATAGCACACATCAGTGAGAGTAAGGAGATCTAGACATACCTTTTTCTTTTCGGATTGAATATCAGCCATATATGCCACAAAATCATTGGGACTCAATTCTTCTGTCGAGTTGATGTAGAGAACATCTTCCTCAATCCCCTTAACTTCTGTGTGTGGCACATTAGCTTGAAGTTCTTCAGTAGTCGGCATGTAGGAAGTGGATTCAATTTGTTTCTCTTGATCGTCAATCTCAGCCATGAGAGCTTGCTCTGATGGTGTAGACCAATCATAAGATCCGTCTATTTGCTGAACCACTAAGACTTTGGAAGTTAGATTACTTCCCGAATCTTGTTTTGAAGTTCCAGCATCAACCTTTGGTCTTTGGCATTCCCTGGCAAAGTGTCCGTAACCTTGACAATTATAACACTTGACCTTGGACTTGTCAAAACCTGGTCGATTTCCAACCACTCTCTTACCCGTACGCTTTAGGAAATTCTTTACTCTCCTTGACACCATAGCCAGTTGCCACTGGAGGTCCATTTCCTCTAAGTCATCAGGGTCAACCTGATCATAATCTTCATCAAATTGTGCTGGATCGTTTATCTTCCCTTGAATATAGTTTTCATAGGAAGCAACGAACGATGCCAACACAGAAAGTTGTTGTTCGGCTGATTTCACACTCATCGGCATCTTATGATGCCCTTGAGTGGATTTATCTGAGGTGGTGTTCCTGTTTCGTTTATCACCGCTATCCGAAGCAATGAAACAGAGATCCTCAGTCAATTTTTCTCCAATCTCATCAATTTCACCCGCAAACAAAGCCGTGGTCAAATTGGATGAGGAATTAGAGATACTAGTCTTTCCATGGTACAGACCAGGATTCTGTAGATGATCAGAATCCGTATCTCTCGTTCTCTTAGAGAAATCATAACCCCTTAGTTTATCAATCGCTTTCTCTAGGGTCATGGTTGCATATCTTTCATCATTATCTTTCAGCATGATACCGTACATCTCCCATTTACAAGGTAAACCCTCAATAAACTTGTCGGTTTTCTCCTTGTCATTATAAAAGATAGCATGGTCGTCAAGCTCACTTAATAGATGATAGAAACGGGTGGTGTAAGCCTCAAGATCTTCTTCTCTAAAAGCTTTAAATACCATAAACTGCTTTTTTAGAAGATTACATTTACCAGCTTTCACCTGAGGGCTCCCCTCACATCTCTTTTCTAGAGCGTCCCACAGCTCTTTAGCTGTGTGAAAGGACTTCAACTGATGGTTGATCTCCTTAGGAAGGCTCATCTTAATTGAAGAATGTGCTTTATTATCGATGGTGAATTCTTTCTTCTGATGGTCATTCATTCGATCATAAGTCACAATCACTGTTGCGTTCCCTACCTCAGCAGTAGGTGCAACATATCCGTTTTTAATACACAGCCAGATAGTTATGTCGTGGAATCTACAGTAACTTTCAAATCTGTCTTTCCACCCATAATAGTCCTCTAGTCTAAGTAGCTTCGGTGGAACATTAGATTTTCCAACCTCGTGTTCCATCTCGATCATTCGGCTTAAATCAGACATTTTAAAGTGAAAAATTAAGTTATATTGCGAATTCAATAATCTCAACTCGCAACTAAACTCAGTTCGCAAGAAATGTCAGTTCGCAGAAGTCTCAGCTCGCAAAAATCTCAGTTCGCAAGTAAGATTCGGCTCGCAGAGAATCTCAGTTCGCAAGTCAATCTCAACTCGCAGAGAATCTCAGCTCGCAGGAACTCAGTTCGCAATGGAACTCGGTTCGCAGGAATCTCAACTCGCAGAAACCCTAATCTCAACTCGCAGATAACAGTAACCCTAATCTCAACTCGCAGAACGGCGCCTCAAAATCTGGGAACTGAAACTTTTTGGTATTTTACAAATAAATCCGTAGATTTCGTTCGAAAAACGACCCTAAAGATGTTATATAACCAAAAACCTTGTAACCACAACGTTTCTAAGCCCGAAAGCTCTGATACCAATTGTAAGGTCGCTAGATCTTGGTTCGATAACGGATTATCTTTAAGTATTGAGGTGCGGAATCCCTCAATACGTTAGGTTTAAGCTTATATAACTTTACTATCAATTAAAGGACTTCGTTTTGATTATTAACTAAGTTAATCACTCAAAACCGAGCCTTTAATACTATAATAAATATATCTGCACGAAAAAAGAGGAGAGTAATTAAATATTTGGTGTGTATGTAAAAAGCACGGATTTCAAGGTCTGTGATAATGAGCAGCATTTAAAATATTTATATCTGGTTCAACTCGCAGGCCATGGGCCTTGCGAGTTGACTCAACTCGCAGCACATGGGCCTGCGAGTCCAGATGGACTGCGAGCCCACATCTCAGCTCGCAGGTAGGTCCTGCGAGTCCAGATGGACTGCGAGCCCACATCTCAGCTCGCAGGTAGGTCCTGCGAACCGAGATAGCTGCGAGCCCAAAACTCAACTCGCAGGTAAGACCTGCGAGTCCAGATCTCAACTCGCAGCTGAGAGCTGCGAGTCCAGATTGGACTGCGAGTTGAGATCTCAACTCGCAAGTCTGTTGACCTGCGAGTTGACTTCTCAATTCGCGATTCAGTCTTTAACTTAAAATCGATATTTGTCTAATAACATTTAACAAATAATAATAACAAGTTAATATCATATATTTACAAGTCTAAACCAATTTATACAAGATTGATAATAAATACACTAGTCCTATTACAAGCTAGATCTATTGTCACAATAACATGTCCCAACACCGGGTATAAATATTAGTTCAAGACGATTATTGGTATGTTTGTCCATATAAACATCTAGCAATCAGAATTTACAAGTGCATTTTGAATTATTATTCATGATTACCCGAGAAGCTTCCCTTTTGATATACTCTTATGATCAGGATACATGCATAACTTCCACGTAATGAGTGTGATTATTGTATTCCATCTTTAAAGTCAAATCATGAATAAATGTTCAAGTACATTTGTACTCAATTAAAGATTAAATTTGACTAGGGTTAGACACAAACAAATCTAAAATCAAACCAGAGGTGACAGGTTTGTACTTTCGTACAACAGAGTGACATAGTTTGACTAGAGACCTTGATATCGGTATTCTTGTATCTTGGTCTAGTTTGCTCTATGTTAAGATATACTGACTGAAACTAGGTTAACATATTTCTTGATGTAGCAAAAGAAACACTCAGTATATCTCCCAGATGAATTCATTAGGATACTCAATGACATGTGTTATGGTAGTATCTATCACATAAGGATTAAGACTTATCGTCATACATCAAAAGAAAGTGTTCACATGATAATTTTGAGACTTAAGTTTTTTTTGTGCACTTAAAACCTTTATGTTAGATGTCTACCAATACATCATATGATGAAGCTAATATTTAGAGAAGGCAGATCAAGTATGCTAGATAAATCTACTGACACATCAAACATAAACCTTAAAATTTCCATTTTGTGTACATGTCACCTGATGAACTATCATATCCCAAGTTATTTACAAACACAATCCAAAATGTTTTCCAGAATTAAGAATCTTCCCGAATTAAGAATCTTGCTGTTCAAATTTCTGATCAAAATCATCAGAATTTTTAATGTTTTAAAATTACTCCCCCTGAACAGAAAATTCTTTTCTCAATTTTAATTCAAAGGTTATCCCCTAAAAATAAAACTAATTTTTAAATATATATATATATATAATTTTTAATTTAATAAATTTCGCAACGTTACATTTCTTTGATACTAAAAAGTATAAAGAGTGGTTGTTGCATTAACTAACAAAATGAACAAATAATGACTAAATAAAAGTTCCAAAATCACATATCAAGTCAAATCAATTCTTTTTAACCACGTTATTCCGTCTTGAAACGTTGATAAACTCAGCCAGTCAATCACAATGCACATCCTTGCAGTCACTAAAAATACAATCTATCAAAAAGCTGACTGCAACACCACAAACAATGAAACATTAGATTTTATGGGACACCCAAGCCTTGATAGTCTTGGGGTGTCCATTAGCGTCCATAATCATCACATCAACGAGTTTATGATATTTTAAAAGGTCACTTGATTTCATTGGTGTTTTGTTTGTGGATTTTTGTTTCCACACCTACTTAACATTGGATGATTGCTGATTAACTACATCAAAATTTCTAACCAGCGGTTGAGAAGGTATAATGTTATTAACCTTTGAAATTTTAACATTACTAGATGACTCACGTTGTTTTGATCTCTGAAAGTTTCTATATTTAGGATGACGTGGATCATTTCGTGATGCCCATTTTCTAGCAAGCACCAGACACTGATTAATAAGATGACCCTGCTTCTTACAATAGAAACATGATCGTCTCTCTCAGAAAGTTTGGTCATCACTCGACAGTGGTTTCGGTGAAGGAGGTGACTTACGAGGCTTGTTTTCAGGTACATTTACAGCACATGAACACTTATGTGAACATGAAGGAGTAAATGTATTTGCAGTTGAGGAAGTCTTTTTAGAAAATATTTGACCTCTACCTTCGGTAGTAAGTATTAAATTTTCTGGTTTGTTGTTATTCTTCTTAACTTTCTTTGTAACCTCGTGAGTTACATCCTCCACTTCCACCACCTTTTCAACATGTGTTGAAGGTGCAAACATGATTGATTCAAATTTAGGCTTAATAAGCTCAGCCTTCTTGTTATTTGAACGTAAAACTTTAAGCAACTCATGTCGCTTGACATCAACAGCATTAACAAGATTAGGTTGTGTAACCTCTTATGCTTTGACAATAACTGGTTTCACAACAGGGTTTGTATCCTTCTTGAGAACAGAAGGTACATAATCTTTTATTTCATCCTGTGAGAGACTGGGCTGATTCAAATTTGAGGGAGGAGGTTGGTTGTGATAACCAATTCCTGCCTTACTCTTTGTATCCGTCCTTTGACTTTGCAGGATATCGGAAAAAACCAGAGTAGATGTTGAAATATTTGCAAGTTTCCGTTTTAAATCAATATTATCAGCTTGAGCAGCAGCAAGATCTTTTTTAAGATGAGCAATTAGTTTTAAATAGCTATCAATTTCATCTTGTTTGCTGTAGATCATAGCTTTCAACTCTTTCTTTTCTTCAATAAGTGTCTTTTGATTTATTTCAAAAACTTTTTCATTATCTTTTAACACTCTATTCGCTTGAATAAGACTTGTTAGATCTGTATTCAAACGATCATTATCTACTATGTACCTGTTGATTTTACCGGTTAATTTGATACAGGTTTCACAATTAAAAGAGTCACATTCTACCTCATTCTGAACATCTGCCATCAGCGCTACGTTTTCTTGATCATCCATAGCCGAAAAATCATAAGCCTCTTCATCTTCGAAGAGAATAGCTGCCTTGGCTACTTCATTATCTTTCTTGAAGGTAGAAGGTCTTGTAAAACCTGTAGATGGTTGTCTTCCCTTCTCACATTCTCGTGCAAAATGACCCAGATTTTGACACTTATAACATCTTATCTTGGACTTATCGAAACCCATGCTCGTTTGATCAGTGACGTCTTCAAGAGATTTCTTTCCTGTTCTCTTCAAATAGGTCTTCGTTCTTCTGGTAAGCATAGCCATGTTCCAACGAAGATCCACTCTCTCTAGCTCATCAGGATCAACTTGAGCAAAGTCTTCGTCGGTAAGATCTACCGAGCTAATCCTCTTTGATAAAAAATGATCATATGATGATAAAAACGCATTGAAGATTACTGCATGCTCATTATGTGATGCAGTAGCAGAAGAGGATGGTTGGGTTGGAAAAGAAGAAAATGTTCCTGCCGAACTATTACCCAAAGAATAAGTAGGTTTAGATCCAGAAGTAGACGGCCCAGATAGAAGAGCTGTACTTCCATATCTAAAACTACTGTTATCAGGAAGCAAAGAGCTAGATTTTATGCTTTTCTTTTGGATATCCAAAGCACATGTTTCTAATTTTCCTATAAGTTGATCCAAAGACATTGCCAATACGTCTGGATCACTCTCCATCATTAATACTCGAGTTTCCCAGGAAGGAGGTAGAGCATTTAGCAGTTTCTTGTTGACCTCCAAAGAGCAAAATTTGTGTCCACCCTCAGTCAGCTCATTCACAAGACGTGAATATCTATAGAACAAGTCCTTAACCGTCTCGTTCTTCTGAATATCAAACAGATCATACTTTTTCTTTACAAATTCCAGCTTAATTTGCTTGTATTCAGTGGTACCTCCACATCTTTCAGCTATACCATTCCACAGATCATAAGCTTTATCATGGTGTTTGAAAATCTTCATAGCATCGGCAGGTAAAGACATAGTTATAGCAGAATGAGTTTTTCGTTCACATTCCCATGCCTTACGTTCCTCAGTTGTCATTGAACGAATGGTTTTTGGAGGAGGTATACCCACATGTTCTCCACTTGCAACCGGTCTAACGTATCGTTCGAGTAGAGGTATCTCCATTTCAGGGTCAGTAAAAGCAACGAAAGATAAAAATCTACCACGCCATTCAGAATATTCCATTCCTGGCGCAAAGAATGGAGGTTTGTTTGCACTACCAACCTCAGCATTGTGTTTCAACATTGCATTAATAGCTTGTAATGTAGTCATTTTAATAACGATTAAAGATTTGACTTTTGATTGAAAATTTCAAATTTTGCTCGAGTAAAATGAAAATTTTCTCAAACTAGAATTAGGCAACGGGAAGCTCAAATTCAAATTTTTAAAATCAGACTAAAAGGGCGATACCACAGGCGATATTGAGAATAATATCGCTAAAATTAATTAGGCGATACCAGCCAATATCGCTGGTAATATCGCTCAAATTAATGAGTACAATTCAAGTAATATCGCTAAAACCCTAGAGGTGATATTAGGGTAATATCGCTTCTAATATCGCTAAAACGGCTGTAAACCCTAAGAACACCAAAATCGACGATTTAATCAAAAATAGGGTTAACGTACGAATATTGATTCAATAAACCACTAATCCAATAGATAGATAGCTCTGATACCAATTGTAGGACCGAAATAAGGACAGACCTTAAACACAAAATCAATATTCAATAACTAATGCGCGGAATTCAATAGTTATCAATTGTACGTTATAAACCAAAACCAAAACACACAATCACAAATCAATTATATTGATCAAAGAACCAATTGCGATTTACAGAAGCTGACCAAAGAATACCACAGGCTGCACACAAAATCGTATGTGTTGAACAACAGCAGCATCAAAACCGAAACCCTAATTAGGTATTTATACTATCACCTAATCAGCTAGGCGATATTGATGATATCGCAATAGCGATATTGTCAATGTCGCTGGTGTAAGGTCGCAAGATCTTGGTTCGATAACGGATTATCTTTAAGTATTGAGGTGCGGAATCCCTCAATACGTTAGGTTTAAGCTTATATAACTTTACTATCAATTAAAGGACTTCGTTTTGATTATTAACTAAGTTAATCACTCAAAACCGAGCCTTTAATACTATAATAAATATATCTGCACGAAAAACGAGGAGAGTAATTAAATATTTGGTGTGTGTGTAAAGAGCACGGATTTCTAGATCTCTAATAATGAGCAGCATTTAAAATATTTATATCTGGTTCAACTCGCAGGCCATGGGCCTTGCGAGTTGACTCAACTCGCAGCCCATGGGCCTGCGAGTCCAGATAGACTGCGAGCTCAAAACTCAACTCGCAGGTAAGACCTGCGAGTCTAGTTTACAGCGAGCCCAGATCTCAACTCGCAGCTGAGAGCTGCGAGTCCAGATTGGACTGCGAGTTGAGATCTCAACTCGCAAGTCTGTTGACCTGCGAGTTGACTTCTCAATTCGCGATTCAGTCTTTAACTTAAAATCGATATTTGTCTAATAACATTTAACAAATACTAATAACAAGTTAATATCATATATTTACAAGTCTAAACCAATTTATACAAGATTGATAATAAATACACTAGTCCTATTACAAGCTAGATCTATTGTCACAATAACATGTCCCAACAGACTCCCCCTTGACAATAGCTCTAGTGTCGTTATCTTCAACTTTGTCTTTGGTCTTTACTTGTAAATACTACTGCCCATATGAATCTTCATTCTAATACAAGTCTTCACCATTAATTGATAATCTCTTGCTAGATCACCCCATGCTTCAGTCGTTAGGATCCTGTTTTCGTTTAACTTCAACAGGTCCTTCCTCGACAGATTCATCAGGTGTCGATGGTCATAGACTGTTAGAATTACTCTTTCTCCTCCTTCGACTTCATCATCAGCTTCAACCATGACAGCTTCACCAGTCTCTGAGTCCACGTGCCAGTTCAGAAGATTTCCCAGAATATTCTGTGGCATTGTCTTCAGTGGTATCTGCTGTATGCACTTGACAGCTAGATAAGTTTTCTTCCTTAATCTTCGGCCAGTTCTCTGACTTCGTTCCTTTAATTTGATCGTCTTTCCGACTCTTGGCTTAATCTTTTCAAACTTCATTGATCTACCCTCAGTCCGAATGATTCTCTCAACATACGTTGCGTAGGGATCATTACTGGGATTTATCAGTTCTAAGCGTGCCAAGTCTCGAATTTCAAATCGAGGAAGCGAACTGAATACTTTAAGCTTCTTATCGAAATATTGAACTCCGTCAAATCTTTTGATAGCGAAAAGTTTCAAGTCAGAATCAAAATACCATCCGATGATCCCCTTCCTTGGAGCTTTCTTTCCAGTTATATCTACTTCAGACATCCCAACCTTTTGCTTTCTCCTTTTCAGAGGTCTAAACATGGGATTGTCTCTGAGTTTTTCTGGAAGGTCATCTTCTGATTCAGAACTGGTTGAGTTATCTAGACTTTCATCTAATTCAACAACCCTTTCTCCATCTTCTTCCTGGATGACCACTTTAGTTGTAGATGGGTTTACAATGTGTTCAACAACATCAGCGTCAAGATCTACACATTCGTCTGCCCCATCATTAACAATGAAAGTCCAATCTTCAGGAGGTACAAACTCTCCTTCTTCAAGGTCAAAGTCAATGTCCTCATCTAATTCATCTGGCATGTCGCCTTCAGAATCTGATAAGTTCAACATTTGATGACCTATAGAAATACATACACAAATAGATTAATATCATAAGTTCTTTCATTGATTTCCCTGAATCAATCTAAGATTTTTCTTATTAATCCCTTTGTGTATTTGAAATATATTATATATATATATACTTATTCAAATCTTTCATCGATTATGATAATCGATCTAAAATTTGAATAAGTCTTATAATATGCGAACATCATATATTATATGATCCTATAACTCTTTTATCGATCATAGTCAATCTAGAATTACAAAAGACTTATAATATACGAACATTCATAATTATAACATTTTAAACATTCAAGTTTAAACATCTTAATTACAAAATAATTCAAAGTTACAATGTATTAATAATTACAATCAGTCTATATTAATACAAGTGTCACCTTCTTCAGCTCCACCCTTCGCAGTACCAGCACCAGCTCCACTACCACTTGCTTCAGCAGACTCCCCCTGAAATGTAGTCTGCTGACCAGTCGTTGAAGGACCAGCCAGCTCACTTTCTTTTCCAGCTGCGGGATCATCGTCTTCATCATCTCGGCTCTTCTTAGCCAGCTCATCCTCTTTACAAACTTCTTCAAATGCAGCCTTCTCAATTGCAGCTTTCTCCCCTTGAGATGGCTGGTTCTGTTCTAAGTATGTAATACGACGAGAGAGACGATCAAGTTGTCGTTGCTTTTCAGCCACGTCATCTACTAGAGTGCTGTTGGTCTTGAGTAGCAATGAGTAAGCATTGTTCTGTGTAGTGACATTGTCGGACAGTTGTAGAAGCTGATTAGCAAAAGTGTTAGCCACTACTTGCAATTCTCTAACCCTAGACTCCAATTGTGTAATGCGTTCAGCATCAGTCATAGGTGAGGTGGATGGAGCATCAGAAGTTGTTGTTGGTGGTGTGGGAGCAGGCGGTTGCATTTTCTTCGCTATCTCGGTAGCAACATCGGTTAATAAACGCACCGCAACCCTGCTAGATTTGGTGGTTGGGTGCGAAGACGGGCGAACCAAAGCAGCAATCATTTCAGCCTCTGAGGGCGTAGAACTTGATTGTAGATGAGCTGCAGAGGTTGAAGCTGTTTGTCTGAGCAGCTTGCGAGGTCGAGTAATAAGCACCTCCTCCTCTTCATCTTCATCCTCATCTTCTTCGACAAGAACAAAATCAGGATCCTGATCAACGGCTTTTCTTTTTAACTTCAATGCCGGATCCATAATCAATTTTGATCCTTGACGAATCATCCCTTCAGGGATACCGGAGACAAACCCTGGTGGTCCAGTCTCATCATCATCATCAGACTCAGATTCAGAAGCCGAAGCAGCTTCTCCATCTCTGCCCGATGGCCCAACAGCATCAGATGCCTCAGTAGGTAGATGTGTACCAGAGGTACTCGGACCTGCAGCCAAAAATTGATCTATATCTTTAAAGACCTGATCAGTGTCCTCTTCAACTCGTGGTGGCTCAGCAATATATTGATCCACATCCTGCAAGATAGGATCATTTGCATCATCATTTTCAGCCAAAACTTGTTGCACTACTTCAGGAGCAACTTCAGCATTAACTTGTGGCTCTTGCTGATTTGCCTGATTTAGAACCTCCTCTATCAGCTCTTGTGGTGCAGGCACAGCTGCAGCCACATCAACATCAATCCAACCATTGTTTGGTGGCGAAATATACTCGGGATTAACCAAAAATCCAAACAACTCTGTCGGCTGTGGTTGCATCTCAAACCTCCTTGAGGTGTGCATAAACATGGCATTGTAAGCCCTCAGCCCGATGGTATCAACTTTTAAATCGGCTTGAAAGTCTGGCAAGTCAGGAATCGAAGCCCGAATGATAAGCATACAAAATCTGGGATATAGCATAAACTGAGACCTGACACCTCCCAAGATTTGTCTAACAAATTCTCCAAAAACATAGTCTGAAAAACTGTATGGTTTATTGTAAACCAGTGACAGTGCAGCCGATAATAGAGAAGAGCTAAGCTCATCATATCCTCCTTTCTTTGGCCCAAAGATCGTGACCAAGACATGGAGTAAAAATCTCCATTCTCCGAACACGAGGGCTTTCAGAAACTGACGGCCTCTCTTGGGTCCAACATACCCCATACGTCCTAAAGCTCCCTCGATAAAGTCCGACGGAAACTCAGTTGGTCCATCTTCCTGCTCCATAGTTCCCAACTGTAAAATGTTCCTAAGATCTGAAGCAGAAAAGATAACCGGACGATCATTTATCCTTGTCTGGATGACCGGAGGATTCACCGATGTATCATATACAATATTTGCCCAAAATTGGGTAAGTATATCATGAGACAAAGCAGGTGAATCGGTGATTGCAAATTGAATCCTTGATCGACTCGGAAAAGTAAGAATCCGAGCTATCCTGGATGCACCTCGTGCATTGATATCCAGATCGACGAGCACATTGTGCTGAGCAGCAAATTGTCGAACCATTTCTGTAATAACAACAACATATCACACTAATGTTAGACAAACAGTTTAACAAATATTGATAAACTTATATGATCTACAACTCATAATTGAACTATTAAGTTGTGAAACTTAATTATCAATTATAGTTGTTCAACATATACAGAATCAATAAGTCTAACTTTCAAATTAACCTGCTACACAAATATATTACTTATTATGGAAAGTCATAAGTCTTATATATAGAGTATACGGTTTTACGTGTTTACATTTAAGTCGACACGTCTAACCGTAGACTATTTTATCTTATAAACGGTCAATTAGTTAACTAATCGAGAGATCGTAAATTAAAATTAGAAATCAAAAGTTTCAAAAAGTCAACTCGCTAGTTCAACTCGCAGTCAACAAGTCAACTCGCAAGTTCAACTCGCAGTCAACAAGTCAACTCGCAAGTTCAACTTGCTGGTTCAACTCGCAAGTTCAACTCGCAGTCAACAAGTCAACTCGCAAGTTCAACTCGCAGGTTCAACTCGCAAGTTCAACTCGCAGTCAACAAGTCAACTCGCAAGTTCAACTCGCAGGTTCAACTCGCAAGTCAGACTAGCAAGTCAACTCGCAGGTTGGACTCGCAAGTCAACTCGCAAGGTTGACTCGCAGGTCAACTCGCAAGTTCAACTCGCAAGTTAGACTTGCAAGTCAACTCGCTGGTTGGACTCGCAGGTCAACCTTCAAAGTGGACTCGCAAGAGCAGGCTGCGAGTTGAGTCTGGATCTCAACTCGCAGCATGAACTGCCAAGATGACATCATCATTTAAATTTATTT
Source organism: Logfia minima (assembly GCA_963921325.1). Lineage (NCBI taxonomy): Eukaryota > Viridiplantae > Streptophyta > Magnoliopsida > Asterales > Asteraceae > Logfia > Logfia minima. Next base: position 32,821,165 of record OY992764.1, read on the forward strand.
TGGCGAGCTTTGTGCAATCAGGTGATGTAATTAGGTCCATAATACTTTAATTACCATAAATCCTAAGGTTTCTTGTATAATCTAAGCATTATTTAAATGATTTTTGTAATTGAAATTTCAAAACCCTCATTTTTTTATAAAATGCCAATTGTGAATGAAATACACGGTGGATTTACTTGAAATATACCTTAAAATGTTCACAAACTCAAAATGTATAATATCTAAGAGCTGAAAAGTCCGATCCTCAAACAAAAATTTTAAAAATGAAATAGAAAAGGTCTCGGTTCGCAGTATGTGTGGGTTCGCAAGGTGAAGTGGATTCGCAGTACAGGAACAAGTGAACTCGCAACCCTTTTATACTTACTGAACTCGGCTCGCAGAACTCAACTCGCAGAGTTGAGTTCAACTCGCAGCCTTGTCAACTCGCAACACTGTTCTCAGCTCGCAGTTTTTGTCCAAAAATTACATTTTAATTACAAAACGTCATTTTTTAAGTCCAAATCGCGTACAAGTCTAAAATCTGAGGATCTTTCACTTGTGATGCAATCATGCGATAACATGAACGATAAACATAAATAAATAAAATAAAACTAAAGAAGATTTACTAAAATAAGAAAAATGCGAACAAATGCATAAAAAATGAAAATAAAATACACGACAGTGATGCATGATAAACATTGGTATCAAGTACCCTTGTATTAATGAAACACTTTGGCGAAAAATAAAATACAATAAAATAAAGTAAATTAAATCCTAATCGAGGGCATTAATAAATTTATCGACAGTGGGATCATATCAGAAGGAAACAGCTGAACCAAATGATGAGTAAAAAATCTAAGAAGATTGTTAGTATGCAAACCTTATGAAATTCACAATAAGTTACATAAGAACTCACAACTTAACCATTTATCAACTTACATTTATAAGAGTATAACTTGGTTAACTATTTCCACAAAATATAATATTCACATCAAAATGAAGTGATTTAAATATCATAGACATTTCAAGATGATTACTGGTATTATAATCCATATAAACAAAGTCTACACTGATTTCCAAGCAAACCTTTTATTGTTTGAATGTGTATTACCTAATGTGATTCAAAAATGACATACTGAGAAATTTAGTAAAACACATAACACTGTATCTTTCACTTTGCAAGATAGAGGTCACTAAATGATGTTCTTTTCGAAACATATGAGATACCCTTGAGTAAATGTGACAAATATCAAACTCGTTTTGTAGATACTAGTGGTTCTAGTTCTGTACTTAGTACAACAGAAGATCCCTTAGTATAGACAAACCAAGCTTGAAACTATTGGCAAAACTAAAGGAGTCAGGTCTGTACTTAGTACAATAGAGACACCAGTAATTTCACTAACAGCCATAATTCTTATTATTTGTCTTGACATATTTTCATAGATTCTTGATAACAGTGTATGGTCAGACTATCTTTCATCAATTAAGACTTATGTCATACGTCATATAGTAAATCACACGAGATAACACACTGAAGATTTATAGCTTATTATATGCTCAGAAATCAAAGCAGAAATTACCTACCATTATATCATATAATGAAGCTGTCTAGATCTAAAGTTTTTCAAGCAGATTATATCGTGTGGAGAGAGGAGTATACTAAAATAAAGATAAGTGAAGGCCTGGTTTTAAAGATGTAAAGTTCATGTAACAAATTTGAATCTACTAACACATCTAACTTAAGACTTTTACCTACATTTATTAAGCCAATTCCTCTAATTTACTATCATTTCCCAGTTGATAAAGACTTAACCTTTATCGGAGGCGATTCCCCAACGGTAACAAGCAAATGAATGCCATACGCCTAACCCCCTTTTCCCTTATTATTACTATATTTTTTTTTTTATTATTTTTTTTTTTTTTTTTTTTTTTTAAATTGGCATAAACTAATAAATAAGACCAGCTAATTATTACAAAATAACTCTATGGAAGACTAATCCTCTGGATTTCTCATTCCATTTAGTTGCACCAATTTCTCGAATCGAGCTCTGTCGAACGCTTTGGTGTATAAGTCTGCTAAATTATCCACAGATGGAACCTTAGCTAACTTTATCAGGTTTTTCTCAGCACAGTCTCTAATAAAGTGATGTCGAATATCAATATGTTTAGTTTTACTGTGCTTGACCGGATTATTGGTTATTGAGATCGTTGATTCATTATCAATCATCATAGGAGTATTTGTTATACTCAACCCATAATCAAGCAATTGTTGTTGTATCCACAGAACTTGGGAACAACAGCTGCCAGCTGCAACATACTCAGCTTCACATGTAGAAATGGCTACTGAGGTTTGCTTCTTGCATTGCAAAGAGACCAGTCTACCTCCTAGGAATTGACATCCACCGGTTGTAGACTTTCTATTCTGATTGCATCCTCCGTAATCAGAATCAGTGTAAGCCACAAAATCTAAGTCTCCATCAGTCGGATACCAAAGTCCCAGCTTCGGTTTTCCTTTGAGGTAACGAAGAATCCGTTTTACTGCTTGCATGTGAGATTCTTTAGGAGTAGCTTGATATCTTGCGCAGACACATATTGCAAACATTATATCAGGCCTTGATGCTGTAAGATACATTAGTGATCCAATCATGGCCCTGTAAAGAGCAGGATCCACGTCTCTATCACTCGATGTATCTGGACCAATACCATGGGCTTCCGGAATAGGAGTATGAAAAATTCTTGATTCTTCCATCTTGAATCGTTCTAGAAGCTCATTAGTATACTTAGTCTGATGAATGAAATATCCATCTTTCTTTTGATCGACTTGCAATCCTAAGAAGAATGTCAATTCACCCATTGCTGACATCTCAAACTTGTTCTTCATAACCTTTTCAAATTCACTACACATCCTTTCGTCAGATGACCCAAAGATGATATCGTCAACATATACTTGAACAAGTAGAAAGTCTCTTCTTTTCCATTTCACAAAGAGTGTACTGTCAATTCTTCCTCTTGTGAATCCATTCTCAAGAAGATAAGTGGACAGTGTCTCATACCACGCTCTCGGAGCTTGATGTAATCCATATAGAGCCTTATCGAGACGATATACTCTATCTGGATACTTTGGATCAGTAAATCCCGGTGGTTGAGAAACATACACCGTTTCTTTGACTTTGCCATACAAGAAGGCGCTTTTAACATCCAGCTGAAATACTTTTATTTTCTTTGAGGCTGCAAATGCTAAGAATAACCTAATTGCTTCAAGCCTAGCCACAGGCGCAAACACTTCATTGTAATCAATCCCCTCCTGTTGATTAAAACCTTGGACAACTAGACGAGCTTTATTGCGAATCACGATTCCTCGATCGTCTTTCTTGCACTTAAATACCCATCTAGTTCCAATTGGATATTCTCCAACAGGTAAGTCAACCAACTCCCAAACTTGCAGTTTTGTGAACTGAGACAGTTCTTCCTGCATTGCCTCGACCCACGAATTTTCCTTTAAAGCTATCTGAACATTTTTAGGTTTAATTTGTGAGATAAAACATGAATATAGACATAGATTAGAAATCCCTGTCTCGTTCATTTCAGCATACAAGCTTGAATGAGTAGATGTACTAGCTTTAGATTGATTTCGAGTCAGAACAGGAGAATTTGGATCACCGATGATATTATCAATTGGATGAATCCTATTAATTCTTGTTGAAGTAACAGGTTCAACTGGAATATCATCCTGTAAGTTGGCACCAATTTCCTCCAAAGGTGGTATACCTTCATTAGTAGTTGATATCCTTAATTGTCTCAGAGGAGTAAGAACATCATCCATAATCCTTTGAGAAGCAATTTCAGGATCTTCACTCTCTAGAGGTATATCATCTTGAGGTAGTTGTGACTCGATAGGGGGGGACAACATCAGTATCGACAATATTCCTAGCATCAGACGTTTGAGCACTCGATGTTGGAGAAGGAGTGGGATCCTCATCTCCCGACAATAAATGCTCAGGAATGTCTGAGTTACTGACATAGTCACTGATAGGGACTTTAAATGACTTGAAAAGATCTGAATAGTCAAACTGCCAATCCAATCCCTTATGTGAGTCATGTGTATAGCTCGTAACTTCGATGTTATAAACTATTTCAACACGTCCCGAATTTTTATTGAAGGCCCTTTTGTTTGGTGAGTTAGGCATGTAACCTAGGAAGTATCCTTCGTCAGCCTTCTCACCAAATTTAGGTTGATGACTTGTTTTCAACAACGTACATGAAACTCCAAAGGGTTCAAACCCTTTTAAGTTCGGTTTCTTCTTGTTCAAAAGCTCATAACATGTCTTGTTTTGCTTTTTAACCATAAGAACCCGATTGAGAACATGACATGCTGTATTCACTGCCTCTGCCCAAAATATGACCGGAAGCCTTGAATCTGCAAGCATTGTTCTCGCTGCTTCAATTAGAGTTCTATTCTTCCTTTCAGCAACACCATTTTGTTGAGGTTCATATGGTGCACTGAATTGATGTTGAATGCCTTTGCTTAAGCAATATACATTCAATGTAGAATTCTTGAACTCGGTCCCATTGTCACTACGAATTCTCTTAACTCTTTTTCTATAGATGTTCTCTATTAGATCTAGAAACTCCATAAGAATGCCCGGAGTTTCATCCTTAGATCCCAAAAAGAATACCCGAGAGAATCTAGAGAAATCGTCTGTGACAACCAGACAGTACCATTTGCCACCTATGCTTCTCTTGCTTATTGGGCCAAAGAGATCCATATGTAGCAACTCAAAAGGCGAGGTAATAGAGTTCACATTTTTAGACTTGTGTGGTTTCTTATGCTATTTTCCTTTCAAGCAGGATATACACTTGTCTTCAAATGCAAAACTCTTCAGTGGTACACCCAGAACTAACCCATGTTTAGTTATATAGTTCATTTTTCGAAAGTTTAAGTGTGTCATTTTCCTATGCCATAGGAGAGAGTCTGATTCTGAAGCCTTGGATAACAGACAGGTAGACACCATTGAAGTAATAGGAGCATTCATGTTGATAGCATAAATGTCCTTCTTCCTTGGAGCTTTCATCAGTATCCATTTTTCGGGAATGATAAAACCTGGCTTCAGGATCAAGGCCTCTTTCTCAGTGAAGAGAACAGGATGACCTTTATCACAGACTTGGGAAACACTCACTAGGTTGTGCGTTAGTTCTTCAACATAATTCACATCCTCTAGAGTCAAAGTTCCATTAGAAACTGTTCCTTTCCCAGTAATTACTCCTCCTTTATCACCGGCGAAGTGCACTCCTTGTCTCAGTCCACCACTGAAGTCTGTCAGTAGACTTCTGGTTCCTGTCATGTGCCTAGAGCATCCACTGTCAACATACCACCAATTATCATTGTTCCCAGTCTGCTCCTACACATACAAGTTATAAACAATCAGTTATCAAGAGGGACCCAAGCCATTACGGTCTTGGTTTGTCCCTTATCATCGACAAACTGTAGCTCTTTAAAGTAACCATCCTTCCCATTAGGAGCTTTGGTCACTTTTGAAGGAGCATCAGCTTGCTGATGATTAGTGGTCCTGGGTCTATGAGTTGACTGACTTCCAACTCTCCCCGATACATAACCCTGGAATTTCTGCCCTTGGTTACGATTATTATAGGACCCTTGGTTAACTCCTTGTGAACGAGATGTAGATCCAATCTCAAAGTGACTTTGGTTCCTTCTCGGAGTCATAAACCTCGACGGCACTTGATCCTTAGAAAAGTTTTCATGCCGTTTAGGTTTTGGTGGCGAGACACTGTGAGACGCATCTCTTTTCAGAGCAGTCACAGGTTTAATACCAATACCAGGTCTGGTACCTAACCTGTCTGTGCTAGAGATATTTTTAGACTTATCACTGGCCTCGCGCTTAGGAGCAACTTCATTCTTCTTATTGGGACAACAAGAAGAGACATGTCCTCGTTGATGACATTTGAAGCATGACATCTGCTTTCGTGACTTAGCAGTCTTAGCAGACTCCTTCTTTATCTGATCAAAAGACACTGAAGGTAACTCCTTATGTTTCTTAATGACTTCATTATTTCCATCAGTACTTCCAATCATCCCACTTGATACAAATTGTACTTTAGTGAGAGATTTGACTGTACTCTTGGTTAATGATGAAACATTGACAGTCTCTTTTTGGATCTCAGATGCAATAGACTGTTGATTTTCCAAATCCTCAGTCTCAGGATTAACATCTGTCATTTCTAAGTCAACAGAAGTGGAAGCAGTGTAATTGGCATTAAAGGGCAGAGGAACATCTGAGTATCCTAGGCCAGTAACATCCTTTACACTACGTTGAGAGCCAATGATTCTATCTAAGGTCAAGGAAGAAGTTCTGTAACCTTCAAATTTTCTATTCAACTCTACCAGTTTCATATTTGACTCTGATAACTCCTTATCCCTAATAGCTATATTTCTATTAAGCTCATTAAGGTTTAGATATAACCCGTCTATTTTAATACATTGTTCATTTATAATGTCAGTCAGACTGGTCTTATCTAGAGCATCACTCTTAATCTTCTCGTTCAATGCTAATTTATCTTCACCTAACCGACGAACATCAGACTTAGCTAAGTCTAATTCTGAGGTCAAGGTTTTGTTAGATTCTGCAAAGACACTAACCTGTGTTTGAAGATCAGTAACTAAATAGCATACATCAGTGAGAGTAAGGAGATCTAGACATACCTTTTTCTTTTCGGATTGAATATCAGCCATATATGCCACAAAATCATTGGGACTCATTTCTTCTGTCGAGTTGATGTAGAGAACATCTTCCTCAATCCCCTTAACTTCTGTGTGTGGCACATTAGCTTGAAGTTCTTCAGTAGTCGGCATGTCGGAAGTGGATTCAATTTGTTTCTCTTGATCGTCAATCTCAACCATGAGAGCTTGCTCTGATGGTGTAGACCAATCATAAGATCCGTCTATTTGCTGAACCACTAAGACTTTGGAAGTTAGATTACTTCCCGAATCTTGTTTTGAAGTTCCAGCATCAACCTTTGGTCTTTGGCATTCCCTGGCAAAGTGTCCGTAACCTTGACAGTTATAACACTTGACCTTGGACTTGTCAAAACCTGGTCGATTTCCAACCACTCTCTTACCCGTACGCTTTAGGAAATTCTTTACTCTCCTTGACACCATAGCCAGTTGCCACTGGAGGTCCATTTCCTCTAAGTCATCAGGGTCAACCTGATCATAATCTTCATCAAATTGTGCTGGATCGTTTATCTTCCCTTGAATATAGTTTTCATAGGAAGCAACGAACGATGCCAACACAGAAAGTTGTTGTTCGGCTGATTTCACACTCATCGGCATCTTATGATGCCCTTGAGTGGATTTATCTGAGGTGGTGTTCCTGTTTCGTTTATCACCGCTATCCGAAGCAATGAAACAGAGATCCTCAGTCAATTTTTCTCCAATCTCATCAATTTCACCCGCAAACAAAGCCGTGGTCAAATTGGATGAGGAATTAGAGATACTAGTCTTTCCATGGTACAGACCAGGATTCTGTAGATGATCAGAATCCGTATCTCTCGTTTTCTTAGAGAAATCATAACCCCTTAGTTTATCAATCGCTTTCTCTAGGGTCATGGTTGCATATCTTTCATCATTATCTTTCAGCATGATACCGTACATCTCCCATTTACAAGGTAAACCCTCAATAAACTTGTCGGTTTTCTCCTTGTCATTATAGAAGATAGCATGGTCGTCAAGCTCACTTAATAGATGATAGAAACGGGTGGTGTAAGCCTCAAGATCTTCTTCTCTAAAAGCTTTAAATACCATAAACTGCTTTTTTAGAAGATTACATTTACCAGCTTTCACCTGAGGGCTCCCCTCACATCTCTTTTCTAGAGCGTCCCACAGCTCTTTAGCTGTGTGAAAAGACTTCAACTGATGGTTGATCTCCTTAGGAAGGCTCATCTTAATTGAAGAATGTGCTTTATTATCGATGGTGAATTCTTTCTTCTGATGGTCATTCATTCGATCATAAGTCACAATCACTGTTGCGTTCCCTACCTCAGCTGTAGGTGCAACATATCCGTTTTTAATACACAACCACATAGTGACGTCGTGGAATCTACAGTAACTTTCAAATCTGTCTTTCCACCCATAATAGTCCTCAAGTCTAAGTAGCTTCGGTGGAACATTAGATTTTCCAACCTCGTGTTCCATCTCGATCATTCGGCTTAAATCAGACATTTTAAAGTGAAAAATTAAGTTATATTGCGAATTCAATAATCTCAACTCGCAACTAAACTCAGTTCGCAGGAAATGTCAGTTAGCAGAAGTCTCAGCTCGCAAAAATCTCAGTACGCAAGTAAGATTCGGCTCGCAGAGAATCTCAGTTCGCAAGTCAATCTCAACTCGCAGAGAATCTCAGCTCGCAGGAACTCAGTTCGCAATGGAACTCGGTTCGCAGGAATCTCAACTCGCAGAGAATCTCAGCTCGCAGAAACTCAACTCGGTTCGCAGCTGATTCTCAACTCGCAAAGGAACTCAGTTCGCAGGGGAACTCGGTTCGCAGAAACTCAACTCGCAGAAACCCTAATCTCAACTCGCAGATAACAGTAACCCTAATCTCAACTCGCAAAACGGCGCCTCGAAATCTGGGAACTGAACTTTTTGGTATTTTTACGAATAAATCCGTAGATTTCGTTCGAAAAACGACCCTAAAGATGTTATATAACCAAAAAACTTGTAACCACAACGTTTCTAAGCCCGAAAGCTCTGATACCAAATGTAAGGTCGCTAGATCTTGGTTCGATAACGGATTATCTTTAAGTATTGAGGTGCGGAATCCCTCAATACGTTAGGTTTAAGCTTATATAACTTTACTATCAATTAAAGGACTTCGTTTTGATTATTAACTAAGTTAATCACTCAAAACCGAGCCTTTAATACTATAATAAATATATCTGCACGAAAAACGAGGAGAGTAATTAAATATTTGGTGTGTGTGTAAAGAGCACGGATTTCTAGATCTCTAATAATGAGCAGCATTTAAAATATTTATATCTGGTTCAACTCGCAGGCCATGGGCCTTGCGAGTTGAATCAACTCGCGGCCCATGGGCCTGCGAGTCCAGATAGACTGCGAGCTCAAAACTCAACTCGCAGGTAAGACCTGCGAGTCTAGTTTACAGCGAGCCCAGATCTCAACTCGCAGCTGAGAGCTGCGAGTCCAGATTGGACTGCGAGTTGAGATCTCAACTCGCAAGTCTGTTGACCTGCGAGTTGACTTCTCAATTCGCGATTCAGTCTTTAACTTAAAATCGATATTTGTCTAATAACATTTAACAAATACTAATAACAAGTTAATATCATATATTTACAAGTCTAAACCAATTTATACAAGATTGATAATAAATACACTAGTCCTATTACAAGCTAGATCTATTGTCACAATAACATGTCCCAACAGCTGGATACATCAGAATTTGACTAACTAATTGCAACTCAAAATCTAGACCAAGTGACAGACACACTAAATGTACCAACATATTGGATCCTTGATCGGCCCAGAAACGTAAGAATCCGAGCGACCCTGGATGCACCACGTGCATTGACGTCCAAATCAATCAGAACATTATGATGTCCAACGAATTGTCGAGCCATTTCTGGAATATCAAAAATCACACCAATGTTAGACAATAAGTTTAACATATATTGATAACCTTATATAATCTACGACCCTTAATTGAACTATTAAGTGGTGAGACTTAATTAACAATTACAGTCGTTAATTATATAAAATTAATAAGTCTAACACAAATATTTACACTTTTAAACGTATATAACTTATTACACTAGGTCGTAAGTCTTATAAATTAAAAGTATGAATTTTGTCGTGTTCACAGTTAAGTCGACACGAATTATCATCTAATAATTTAAATTATAACTCTTAATTTTAATGAATCTAGAGTCCGTAAATTAAATTAAAAGGAGGTAAGTCAAATAAGTCAAACAAGTCAAACAAGTCAAACAATGTCAACTTGCAAGACCAGTCAACTCACAAGTTCAACAAGTCAACTCGCAGGGTTCAACTCGCAAGTCAACAAGTCAACTCGCAAGTTTCAATTCGCAGGTCAACATGTCAACTCGCAAGAGTCAACTCGCAGGTCAACATGTCAACTCGCAAGTTTCATCTCGCAAGTTCAACTCGCAAAGTGGACTCGCAAGTCAACTCGCAGGTTGGACTCGCAAGTCAACTCGCAGGAGCGGGCTGCGAGTTGAGTTTGGATCTCAACTCACAGCATAAACTGCCAATATGACATCATAATTAAAATTTAATTTTGGCGAGTTTTTGTGCAATTAGGTTATGCTATTATGTTCATAATATTCCGATTAACATAAACCCTAAGATTTCTTGTTAATTTGAGCATTAATTTAGTGATTTTTGTAATTGTTAAAAACCAAAACCCTCATTTTATTAAAATGTCGATTGTGAGTTGAATATACGATAGAATTCATTGATTTATACCTTAAAATGTTCACAATGAAAAGTTGAATAAACTTAAGGAAGTGAAAACGTCGTTCTTGTAACAAGAATCACGAAAAATAAATGGAATTTGGTCTAGGTTCGCAAGTGGATTCGCAAGTGATGTGAGTTCACAGGACTATGTGTTTTGGTCATGCAGGCTCGCAACCTTTTATACCTTGGAACTCAACTCGCAAGTTGGACTCAACTCGCAGAGTGAGCTCAACTCGCAAGTTAAGTCAACTCGCAGAGTTGACCCAAAATGAATAAAAATATTTAAATATTTAAATATTTAAATTAAAATAATTTTAATTCCATAAAATAAACAAGTCAAAAATAATTAATATTTTTCTCTTGTTTTTCTCTTAGAATAGCGCACACATCACAAGTCTAAAATAAAAGTATTTTTCACTTGTTATGTAATCATACAATAATACGCACGATAAGAATCATAAAATAAAATTAAATTAAATAAGATTAACTAAAATAAGAAAAATACGAATAAATGCATAAAGAGAAATAAAATAAAATAAAATAAAATAAATACATCTTAATCGAGGGCGTTAACAAATTATCGACATCGGGATCATATTAGAAGGAAACAGCTGAACCAATTGATGAGTAAAAAATTCTAAGAAGATTGTTAGTATTCATACCTCATGAAATTTACAATAAGTTACAAAAAATCTCACAACTTTACCATTGTTCAACTTATATTTATAAAAGTATAACTTGGTTACCGATCTCCACATAATATATCATTCACATCAAAATGAAGTGATCAATTATCATAGACAGTTCAAGACGATTACCGGTATTATAATCCATATAAACAAAATCTACATTGATTTTCAAGCGAACTTTTATTGTTTGTATGTGTATTACCTAATGTGATCTAAAGTATGACATACTGAGAAATCTAGTAGAGCACATAACACTGTATCTTTCACATTCAAGGTAGAGGTCACTAAATGATGTTCTTTTCGAAGCATATAACATACCCTTGAGTGAATTTTAAAATGTGACAAACATCAAATCCGTTTTGTAGATACTAGTGGTTCTAGATCTGTACTTAGTACAACATAAGATCCCTTAGTATAAACAAAACAAACTTGAAACCATTGGCAAAACTAAAGGAGTCAGGTCTGTACTTAGTACAATAAAGACATCAGTAGTTTTACTAATAGCCATAATTCTTATTATTTGTCTTGACATATTTTCATAGATTCTGGATAACAGTGTATGGTCAGACTGTCCTTCATCAATTAAGACTTATGTCATACGTCATATATCAGATCACACGAGATAACACACAGAAGATTTATAGCTTATTATATGCTCAGAAATCAAAGCAGAATTTGCCTACCAGTACATCATATAATGAAGTTGTCTAGATCTAAAGTTTTCAAGCAATATTATAACGTCTGGAGAGGGGTGTATACTAAAATAAAGATAAGTAAAAGCCTGGTTTTAAAGATGTAGAATTGATGTAACTTACGAGAATCTACTAACACATCTAACTCAAGACTTTTACCTACAATTATTAAGCCGCTTCCTCTAATTTACTATCATTTCCCAGTTGATAAAGACTTAACCTTTATTGGAGGCGATTCCCCGTAGGTAACAAGCAAATAAATGCCATACGCCTAACCCCTTTTTTTTTTTTTTTTTTTTAATAAACATAAACAACTAATAAATAAGAACAACTAATTATTACATAATAACTCTATGGAAGACTAATCCTCTGGATTTCTCATTCCATTTAGTTGCACCAATTTCTCGAATCGAGCTCTGTCGAATGCTTTGGTGTATAAGTCTGCTAAATTATCCACGGATGGAACCTTAGCTAACTTAATCAAGTTCTTCTCAGCACAGTCTATAATGAAGTGATGTCGAATATCAATGTGTTTAGTTTTACTGTGCTTAACTAGATTATTGGTTATTGCGATCGTTGATTCATTATCAATCATCATAGGAGTATTTGTTATACTCAACCCATAATCAAGCAGTTGCTGTTATATCCACAGAACTTGAGAACAACAGCTGCCAGCTACAACATACTCAGCTTCACATGTAGAAATGGCGACTGAGGTTTGCTTCTTGGACTGCCAAGAGACTAGTCTACCTCCTAGGAATTGACATCCACCGGTTGTAGACTTTCTATTCTGATTGCATCCTCCGTAATCAGAACCAGTGTAAGCCACAAAATCTAAGTCTCCATCAGTCGGATACCAAAGTCCCAGCTTCGGTTTCCCTTTGAGGTAACGAAGAATTCGTTTTACAGCTTGCATGTGAGACTCTTTAGGAGTAGCTTGATATCTTGCGCAGACACATACTGCAAAAATTATATTAGGCCTCGATGCTGTAAGATACATTAGTGATCCAATCATGGCCCTATAAAGAGTAGGATCCACGTCTCTATCACTCGATGTATCTGGACCAATACCATGAGCTTCAGGAATAGGAGTATGAAAAATTCTAGATTCTTCCATCTTGAATCGTTCTAGAAGCTCATTCGTGTACTTAGTCTGATGAATGAAATATCCATCTTTCTTTTGATCGACTTGTAATCCTAAGAAAAATGTCAATTCACCCATAGCAGACATCTCAAACTTGTTCTTCATAACTTGTTCAAATTCACTACACATCTTTTCGTCAGATGAACCAAAGATGATATCGTCAACATATACTTGAACAAGTAGAAAGTCTCTCTTTTTCCATTTGACAAAGAGTGTACTATCTATTCTTCCTCTTGTAAAAACATTCTCAAGAAGATAAGTAGACAGTGTTTCATACCACGCTCTCGGAGCTTGATGTAGTCCATATAGAGCCTTATCAAGACGATATACTCTATCTGGATACTTTGGATCAGTACAACCCGGTGGTTGAGAAACATACACCGTTTCTTTGACTTTGCCATACAAGAAGACACTCTTAACATCCAGCTGAAATACTTTCATTTTCTTTGAGGCTGCAAATGCTAAGAATAACCTAATTGCTTCAAGCCTAGCCACAGGTGCAAACACTTCATTGTAGTCAATCCCCTCTTGTTGATTGAAACCTTGGACAACTAAACGAGCTTTATTGCGAATCACGATTCCCCGATCGTCTTTCTTGCACTTAAATACCCATCTAGTTCCAATTGGATATTCTCCAACAGGTAAGTCAACCAACTCCCAAACTTGCAATTTTAAGAACTGAGACAGTTCTTCCTGCATTGCCTCAACCCACGAATTATCCTTCAAAGCTATCTGAACATTCTTAGGTTCAATTTGTGAGATAAAGCATGAATATAGACATAGATTTGAAATCCCTGTCTCGTTCATTTCAGCATACAAGCTTGAGTGAGTGGATGTACTAGCTTTAGTTTGATTCCGAGTCAGAAAAGGAGAATTTGGATCACCGATGATATTATCAATCGGATGATTCTTATTCAATCTTGTTGAAGTAACAGGTTCGACTGGAATATCACCCTGTAGGTTAGCACCAATTTCCTCCAAAGGTGGTATACCATCATTAGTAGTTGATATCCTTAATTGTCTCAAAGGAGTGAGAATATCATCCACAATCCTTTGAGAAGCAATTTTTGGATCTTCACACTCTTGAGGTATATCATCTTGAGGTTGTTGTGACTCGATAGGAGAGACCACATCAGTATCGACAATAGTCCTAACCTCAGACGTTTGAGCATTCGATGTTGGAGAAGGAGTAGTATCATCATCTCCCGACAATAAATGCTCAGGAATATCTGAATTACTGACATAGTCACTGAGAGGAACTTTGAATGACTTGCAGAGATCTGAGTAGTCAAATTGCCAATCCAATCCCTTATGCGAGTCATGTATATAGCTCATAACTTCAATGTTATAAACTATTTCAACACGTCCCGAAGTTTTATTGAAGACCCGTTTGTTTGGTGAGTTAGGCACATAACCTAGGAAATATCCTTTGTCAGCCTTCTCCCCAAATTTAGGTTGATGACTTGTCTTCAACAACGTACATGAAACTCCAAAGGGTTCAAACCCTTTTAAGTTCGGTTTCTTATTGTTCAAAAGCTCATAACATGTCTTGTTCTGCTTTTTAACCTTAAGAACCCGATTGAGAACATGACATGTTGTATTCACTGCTTCTGTCCAAAATATGACCGGAAGCCTTGAATCTGCAAGCATAGTTCTCGCTGCTTCAATTAGAGTTCTATTCTTCCTTTCAGCAACACCATTTTGTTGAGGTTCATATGGTGCACTGAATTGATGTTGTATGCCTTTGCTCAAGCAATATACATTCAACGTAGAATTCTTGAACTCGGTCCCATTGTCACTACGAATTCTCTTAACTCTTTTTCTATAGATATTCTCTATTAGATCTAGAAACTCCATAAGAATGCCCGGAGTTTCATCCTTAGATCCCAAAAAGAATACCCAAGAGAATCTAGAGAAATCGTCTGTGACAACTAGACTGTACCATTTGCCACCTATGCTTCTCTTGCTTATTGGGCCAAAGAGATCCATATGTAGCAACTCAAAAGGCGAGGAAATAGAGTTCACAGTTTTAGACTTGTGTGGTTTCTTATGCTATTTTCCTTTCAAGCAGAATATACACTTGTCTTCAAATGCAAAACTCTTCGGTGGTACACCCAGAACTAACTCATGTTTTGTTATATAGTTCATTTTACGAAAATTCAGGTATGCCATTTTCCTATGCCATAGGAGAGAGTCCGATTCTGAAGCCTTGGATAACAGACAAGTAGACTCAATCGAAGTAATAGGAGCATTCATGTTGATAGCATAAATGTCCTTCTTCCTTGGAGCTTTCATCAGTATCCATTTTTCGTGAATGATAAAACCCGGCTTCAGGATCAAGGCCTCTTTCTTAGTGAAGAGAACATGATGACCTTTATCACAGACTTGGGAAACACTCACTAGGTTGTGCGTTAGTTCTTCAACATAATTTACATCCTCCAGAGTCAAAGTTCCATTTGAAACTTTTCCTTTCCCAGTAATAACTCCTCCTTTATCACCCGCGAAGTGCACTCCTTGTCTCAGTCCACCTCTGAAGTCTGTCAGTAGACTTCTGGTTCCTGTCATGTGCCTAGAGCATCCACTGTCAACATACCACCAATTGTCATTGTTCCCAGTCTGCTCCTGCATATACAAGTTGTACACAATTAGTTA
This sequence comes from Logfia minima, assembly GCA_963921325.1. NCBI lineage: Eukaryota > Viridiplantae > Streptophyta > Magnoliopsida > Asterales > Asteraceae > Logfia > Logfia minima. The sequence continues at coordinate 32,836,828 of OY992764.1, forward strand.
TCAAGAGGGACCCAAGCCATTACGGTCTTGGTTTGTCCCTTATCATCTACAAACTGTAGCTCTTTAAAGTAACCATCATTTCCATTAGGAGCTTTGGTCAACTTTGATGGAGCATCAGCTTGCTGATGATTAGTGGTCCTGGGTCTATGAGTTGACTTATTTCCAACCCTCCCTGATACATAACCTGGGATTTTTGCCCTTGGTTACGACTATTGTAGGACCCTTAGTTAACTCCTTGTGTGTGAGACGTACAAACATTCTCATGATAACTTTGGTTCCTTGAAGTAGAACCAATTTCATAACGACTATGATTCCTAATGCATAAACCTCGACGGCAATTGATCTTTAAAGTGTTCAGGCCGTTTAGGTTTGGGTGGCGAGACACTGTGAGAAGCATCTCTTAAGAACATTTACAGGTTTAATACCAATTCCTGGTCTGGTACCTAACCTGTCTGTGCTCGAACTAGAGATATTCTTAGGCTTATCACTGTTCTCGCGTTTAGGAGTAGCTTACGTCTTCTTATTGGGACAACAAGAAGATACGTGTCCTTTTTGATGACACTTGAAGCATGACATCTGCTTTCGTGACTTAACAGTCTTAGCAGTCTCCTTCTTTGTCTAATTAGAAGACACTGAAGGTATATCCTTCTGTTTCTTAATTACCTCATCATTTATGTTAGTACTACCAATCATTCCACTTGATACAAACTGTACTTTAGTGAATGATTTGACTGTACTTCTGTTTAATGATGGGTCATTAATAGGATCCTCCTGAGTCTCAGATGCATCAGACTGTTGAATTTCTAAATCCTCAGTCTCAGGATTCGCATCTGTCATCTCTAAGTCAATGGAAGTAGTAGCAGTGTAATTGGCATTAAAAGGTGGAGGAACATCAGAGTAACCTAGGCCAATTACATCCTTCACACTACGTTGTGAGCTAATGATTCTATCTAAGGTCAAAGAAGATGTCCTATAACCTTCAAGTTTTCTATTTAGCTCTACTAACTTCATGTTTGACTCTAAGAGTTCTTTATCCCTAATTGCAATATTTTTATTTAGCTCATTAAGGTTTAGATATAACCCGTCTATCTTTATACATTGTTCATTAATTATGTCAGTTAGACTAGTCTTATCTAAGGCATCACTCTTAATCTTTTCAGTCAATGCTAACTTATCCTCACCTAACCTACGAACATCAGACTTAGCTATATCTAATTCGGATGTTAAGGTTTTGTTAGATTTGGCAAAAACACTAACCTGAGTTTGCAAATCAGTAACTAAATAGCAAACATCAGTAAGAGTAAGAAGATCCAAACATACCTTTTTCTTTTCTGTCTGAACATCAGCCATGTATGCAACGAAGTCATCGGGACTCATCTCTTCGGTTGAATTGATGTAGAGCACATCTTCATCGCTCCCCTTGACTTCTGTGTGTGGCACATTAGCTTGAGGTTCCTCAGCAGTTGGCATGTAAGAAGTTGATTCAATCGGTTTCTCTTGATCGTCTATCTCAGCCATGAAAGCTTGCTCAGGCTGAGTGGACCAGTCATAGGAACCATCTACTTGCTGAACTACTAAGACTTTGGAAGTCAAAGTACTTCCCGAGTCTTGTTTTACAGCGCCAGTATCAACCTTCGGTCGTTGACATTCCCTGGCAAAGTGTCCGTAACCTTGACAGTTATAACACTTGACCTTGGATTTGTCTAACCCAGGTCGATTTCCAACAACTCTTCTACCCGTTCGATTCAGGAAATTCTTAACCCTCCTCAACACCATCGTAAGCTGCCACTGGAGGTCCATCTCCTCTAAGTCATCGGGATCTACTTGATCGTAGTCCTCATCAAATTGTGTAGGATCGTTGATCTTCCCTTGAATGTAGTTTTCATAGGAAGCAACAAACGATGCCAGCACCGAGAGTTGCTGTTCAGCTGACTTCACACTCATCGACATCTTATGATGCCCTTGAGTGGACTTATCAGAGATAGTGTTCCTGCTTCGTTTTTCACCGCCATCCGAAGCTATGAAGCACATATCCTCGGTCAACATTTCTCCCAGTTCATCAATTTCGCCAGCAAACAATGCAGTAGTCGAATTGGATGAAGAATTAGAGATACTGGTCTTTCCATGGAATAGACCAGGATTCTGTAGATGATCAGAATCTGTATCTCTCGTCTTTTTAGAGAAATCATAACCCCTTAGCTTATCAATTGCCTGCTCTAGGGTCATGGTGGCATATCTCTCATCATTATCTTTTAACATGATACCATACATTTCCCACTTACAAGGCAAACCCTCAATGAATTTGTCGGTTTTCTCCTTGTCATTGTAGAAAATCTCGTGGTCGTCAAGTTCACTTAATAAGTGATAAAATCGGGTAGTGTAAGCTTCAAGGTCCTCTTCTCTAAAAGCTTTAAATACCATAAACTGCTTTTTTAGAAGATTACACTTGCCTGCCTTCACCTGAGGGCTTCCCTCACACCTTTTCTCTAGAGCATTCCAGAGCTCTTTAGCTGTGTGAAAGGACTTCAATTGGTGATTGATTTCCTTGGGAAGGCTCATTTTTATCGATGAATGTGCCTTATTATCAATAGTGAATTCTTTCTTTTGATTGTCATTCATTCTATCGTAAGGCACAATCACAGTTGCATTTCCTACCTCAGCTGTAGGTGCAACATATCCGTTCTTAATGCACAGCCAGATGGTGCTGTCGTGGAATCTATAGTAACTTTCGAATCTGTCTTTCCACCCATAATAATCCTCAAGTCTAAGTAGCTTCAGTGGAACATTAGATTTGCCAACCTCGTGTTCCATCTCGATCATTCGACTCAAATCAGACATTTTAAAGTTAAAAATCAAGTTGTCTTGCGAATTCAGTAATTTCAACTCGCAAATAAACTCAGTTCGCAAGTAATGTCAACTCGCAGAAGTCTCAGCTCGCAAGTGAATCTCAACTCGCAGAGAATCTCAGTTCGCAAGTCAATCTCAACTCGCAGAGAATCTCAGTTCGCAAGTCAATCTCAATTCGCAAGGGAACTCGGTTCGCAGGAAACTCAACTCGCACAAGAACTCAACTCGCAAATAACAGTAAATCTAATCTCAACTCGCAAAACGGCGCCTCGAAATCTGGGAACATAAACTTTTTGGTATTTTTACGAATAAATCAGTGGATTTCGTTCGTAAAACAACCCTAAAGTTGTTATATAACCAAAAAACTTGTAACCACAACGTTTCTAAGCCCGAGAGCTCTGATACCAATTGTAAGGTCGCTAGATCTTGGTTCGATAACGGATTATCATTTAGGTATTGAGGTGCGGAATCCCTCAATACTTAAGGTTTTAGGCTTATATAACTAATCTATCAATTAATCAAGCTTCGTTTTGATATTAACTAGTGTTAAACAATCAAAACCGAGCCTATTTAATAATAGCTTTTATATCAGCACGAAATACGAGGAGAATATTATAATATTTGCTGTGTGTAATAATGGCACGGATTTCAATATCACCTAACATTTGAGCAGCATTTAAATATATATATCTGTTTCAACTTGCAGGCCATGGGCTTTGCGAGTTGACTCAACTCACAGCCCATGGGCCTGCGAGTCCAGATGGCTGCGAGCCAAGATCTCAATTCGCAAGGCTGCGAATCCAGATCATCTGCGAGGTGAGATCTCAACTCGCAGGTTAAACCTGGGAGTTGACTTCTCATTTTGCACCTTTGACTTTAACTTGAATTCAATACTTGTCTAATAACATTTATCAAATAATAATAACAAGTTAATATCATATATTTACAAGTCTAAACCAATTATACAAATTTGACAATAAATACACTAGTCCTATTACAAGCTAGATCTGTTGTCACAATAACATGTCCCAACATCTCTAACTATCTCTAACTTCTAACATCTTCATCGAATCATGTCATACACCCTCAACAACTTTTGTAGCTTACCTTTAGGAATCATCGTTTTCAGATCTTAAATCCTCTCGGTCTATCACTACAATTTACCTTCAGACATTTCTTCGTTTTCTGTACTAGACTTCTGAAGGTATTCTCTAACTCTGATTTTCACTATTAAACTTGTCAGTTCAATGGTATCTCTCTCTGTTAGATTGACTAGACTCCCACTAACCCTGTTCAAGCGTACCAAGTCTTCCAGTTGAAGAGTTAGACAACTCACATTATCTGGTCATTGGGATCATCATCTGTCACAACACATCCTCTTTACCACCAGCCTTCACCCCCTGCCAGGCTTCTCCCCCTTGAGCTGCTGCGCTCTTCAACAAGAGATCTCCGCCTGAGCTATGGTTAAATAGTTGTAATAGGTTCGGTTGAAATTGTTGTTGTAATGGTGGGTGTGGTGAAGGTTGTGGATTAGGCAGTCGGCTCACAAATGATAACCCCACTAGATGTCTTCTTGTTGGACCTTCTAGTGAATAATGAGGTATCATTATCAGAATCAGCATCGTCATCTTGCAATAGATAATCATGGTCTTCCTTTAACTTATGACTTGCCTTTATCCGAAGTAAAACGAGACCCTAAGTGAGATCCAAGTATGATTAGATCTATCCAACTGTGGAATTTCATCTTCATCATCACTTTCATCATCACTCTCGGTCTGTTTACACGCAAACCCCCAATATCCTCCTCGAATTTAGATCTTCTAGCTTCAATGTTTGGTTATACCAAGCCTTTGAAAAAATCGCATTCGAGTTGTTTGTCCACTCGTATAAATAAACAATCAAAAGTAATTATCTCCCCATTTAGTAAGAACTTAAATGTGTACAATTTAAAAATTGAAAAATAACTAAAAATAAACAAACAAATATGAAATTATTAATATTAAAAAGCACATTCTTTTTGGGAGAGTCACTGTTACGAAGATCATATTAGACATGATGAGTAAAATACACAGTTAGGAATTTAATTCCTTGGTTATTATGTATGTAATTTATAGTTCACGACGATTACTGGTATTGTTGTCCACTTAAGCAGTCAACACTCAGAATTTTCAAGTACACATTTAGTTATTGTTCACGATTAACTATGTATCTCACATTTGATATACCCTTAGAATCAAGAAAGTCCAGAATTACATGTAATGGATGTTTTTAATTTTAAATTCATCTCTAAAGTCAAGTCCTTTATATTAAGAGCAATGTACTTTTGTACATGTGAAGAGACTATACTAGGGTTAGAGCCTAACAAATCTAAAATCAAACCAGAGGTGACAGGTCTGCACTTTCGTACAACAAAGCGACATAGTTTGACTAGAGACCTTACAAACAGTATTCTTGTTTCTTAGTCGAGTTTGCTCTATTTTTAGGATACACTGACTGAGTCTAGGTCAACATGTTTCAAGATGTAACAAAAGAAACAGTCAGTGAACCCCCCAGATGAATTGGTTTATATTTATCCAAAAACATGTATTCAGGCACAATCTGTCTCCTAAGAATTAAGACTTAAGTCATACATCAAAATAGAGATTTCACAGAAAAATCGTATGATTTAATATTGATTAGGTACTTGAAAACCGTTATGTTGTATGCGTACCAATACATCGTATAATGAAGCTATTAGTTACGTTTATATTTAATGTACTTTTTAGTGTGTATGTACTACATCTAAAAGCCACACATATAATAATGTTCTAGGCATGGGTAATGTTATCGTCATTTCTTCGCTTCATTACAGTGACACTAATATTTTTATAGTTTTTTCAAAACTAACTAAAAATCCTAAGAAATAAAGATAGATAAAAGTTCTTAAAGGAGATATGTCACTCATGATTGTTATTCCAGCGATGTGGACTAACAACTCAAAACTTGATTGATCAAAAGCCTTACCAGAAAACTCAGCTAGATTATCATCCCAAATTTGATCTTATCTCCCCTTCCATCGCTACGTCTTCTGTTGAGTTTGTAGCCTATGAAGTTTGTGTTCCCGCACACTAGATAAAAATCATTAGTTACAAAGGGGGACCCAAGCCACCACGGACTTGGATCGACCATTCTCATCAATAAATGTAAATTCCTTCAGATATCCATCTCGCCTTTCAGGTGACATGGATACTCTGGAATTCCCATTTGTTGGTGAATGGGAGGAGCTACCACTAGACCTTCTATCTAGAGACTTTTGAAAAAGTCTTTGATTGACTGGCCTATGTTTTAAAGTATATCTAACCCTAGATTTATAGCTATCATTCGAATTATAAAAATTTGTATTGCTACTACACTGGTTAGAAGAACTTTTCTTGAGGTTGTTAAAACGTTTTAAAGGTTTCGACCCAATTGATTCTCTATTTAAGCTTCCTGTTTCAGGAGAAGTGCTCATTGGACTATCAATTGTCGATCTCTTAATTTCTTATATGGACACACACTTGCTACATGTCCCTTTTGATGACACGTGAAGCACGAACGCTTCTCCCAAGCTTTCTTCTGAGCCCTGAGATGCGCTTGGTGTTCCAATTCAGATTCTGTTTGTTTACCTTTTTCATCCTTATCCTTAAAATCTTCTATTTTAGGTCTAACAAACTCAATTTAGTGTTTGACTCTTCATTGGTCCCTGACACAACTCTCTCTGACTTAACAAATTGTATTAACCCAGGGACTGCTGATTGATCGAAAGAGTCATTGACAGTTGACAGTTTAGTTTCATCAGATGTAGAATTATAATTATGATTAAATGGAGGGGTTTCAGTGTAACCCATTCCCCTGTAATCCCTGGGCTGTTTCCGAACACTTAGTAGATTATCTAAAGTTTCAATTGAAAATCTTCTTAGTTCTAGTTTTCTAATAAGATCTGCAATCCTAACCTTAGTGTCTGCAGTTCTTTTTCTTTATCTAAACGAGTTAAGTCAACTATTTGACTCAGCTCGTTCACCTTGTCTTTTAAAACTTTTATATCCTCTTTATCAGATTTAGCTTTATTAAGTAACTCAGAGTTTCTCAGTTTTAAGATTGCGTTTTCTTCTTTTAAAGCATTTAACTGAGTTGTCATCGTTTGTGATGACTCTATTAAATTCTCAGCCTGCTCTGCAAAGTTAGTACATAAAACACAAGCATTAACTACATAATCTAAGTTTAAAATAACCTTATGCTTCTCAGCATCCATGTTGGCCATATATGTAATGAAGTCCTTTGTACTCATAGTATCAGTTGACTCCAACCTTATAAGCCTGGTCTGTGAAGCAGGTAACTCTCTGTCAGTCTTCTTCCCACTAGCACCCTTTTGATCTGCCTCATCAATTTTGGTCACTAATTCCTGAGGCTCTTCAACAAGTGTACTCAAATCATATGAACCGTCGTGTGTTTGAGTAACCAAGGCTCTAGAATGTGTACTATTCCCTGAGTATTGATCACTAGTAGACGTCCTTTGATATGAGTTAGCTCTACTCTCTTTGATCTGTTCATTACCATCGAATCTTTTCTCCAAAGCTACCCAGAGCTCTCTAGAAAAGTGGTAACGTTGTTTGAAGGTATACTTAATTTCTTCAGGAAGACACTTGATGATAACAGACAATGCCTTTTTCTCTGCTTCATACATCCTTTTTGTCTGCCTCCTTCATCATTGAATACGAATAAAACCTACGTTTCCTTTCAAATTCATAAGAAGGTGTATCATACCCTTCAGTGATACAGATCCACATGTTGATGTCATTGAATTTTGCAAATGATTCAAATCTTTCTCTCCACCCGAAGTAATCTTCAGCTAAAAGCTTTGGTGGTGAAGTAGCTTTACCCACTTCATGATCCATTTGTATCAGCTTGTTTACATTTGACATCGTAAAAAGAGTATATACGAATTTGAGGTAAGTTTGTAGTAGAAAGTTAACTAACGTCAAGTTCACTCAACACACAAATTTCCCTCCAAAATTTCGCGAAACTTTTCCGAGTAAAATTTAAACTTTCTCAAACCAAACCAAAGTTAACCTTCATTTTTTCGGAAATTTCGCGAAATTTTTCTTTTTCAATCGAACTTATGAAGGTTAAGTTCGTGCGAAGTTAGGAATTTTCGAACTTATAAGTTCGTACGAACTTAGTAAGTTCGAAGGGTAGGTTCGTACGAACTTACAGGTGTAAGTTCGTATGGTTATTCTGGGTAAGTTCGTACGTACCTTTCTAGGTTCGTACGATCTGCTGTTGAAAAACTCAGATCTGAAATATTCAGATCTGGGTTCGTTTCAACCTGCAAATTCGAATACCTTCAACACTAAGTGATAATATACAACTTTGGAAGCTTAAAACAACAATCTAACTTCCAAATCTCTTGTAATCACTCGTTTCTTTATCTTTTTTTTACCTCGAACCAAAAACGAATTGTTTAAAGGCTCTGATACCACTTGTAAGTCCCCTTAGGGCTCGGATCTACGGGGTAAACACGTTTATACGAGTGCAGAATCCTCACATAAACATAAACGATAACAAATGAGACAAACAAATGTGTAAATATCACTTTTATTGAATGTAAACAAAGTTACATTTGAACATACAAAGAGTATTCGAAATAAGCCTTAAAACTAGTTCCTAAACCCTAAAAACCACTTAAAAACCTATTTTCGGACTTGTGTATTTATAGGCAGCCAAGTTCGTACGGACTTAGCTGCTTCTAAGTTCGTACATACTCTAAGTTCATACGAACCTACAAGTTCGTACTAAGTTACAAAATACACAGACAAAACTTAAGTTAACGATTACAATGATTAACAAAATGACTTATAAACCTAATTATTACAAACTAGAAGCTGTTGTCACAAAATATGCACCAACAATCAGAACAATCTTAACTGCTCTGATATCAATTGTTGGTCCCAAACTAACAACAGATGCTGTAGAGTGGAGGGAGGGGGTGAATACAATTTCTTTTGGAATTTAATTTATAATGAATCTAAGTTAACTTGCAGGTAATAATGAAAACAAATAGTATTTTTCAATATAACTCTTTTATTTGAATAAATCAAATAACTACAAGTTAGTTGCAGAATAACTAACTTAATTGAATATAGATTAAACACTTCTTATCAGTTGAGAACACACTCTAAGCTGGTTACTAAGGAATGTTATTTCTGCTAATACTAATGCTCTCCTATTTTACTCTAAATTCACACACACACACACACACACACACACACTTGACCTCATTGTTGAAGTTCAGTATTTATAGGTGAGCATGTATCTTCCTTGTAACCTCTTCAACCAATCATAATCTTTCATTTGTCGTGTTCTTAATTAGATAATTCTGAACATGCTTATTTGTGTGTTCTGACATGTATTGTTGGACAATGTATGTTGTTTGCACAATAAGTCATAAAGTATACTGCACATTCTTGTTTTATTGGTTGACATTGATAAGGGAACATCATATGCACAAACGGACAGTTAGCAGGTATCTACATTTGTACAAACTCTAAAGATGTCATTTGGATAAGAATCGTAGTTCCAGGTGTTAGTGAATAATCAACATGAATCTGCAACAAGTATGATGATCTTCATTCTCTGAGCTGGCTTCACGTAGAACATATTTTGACTGTTGGGTCTTCATTCTTCATTTTCAACTTGATCTTTGACATAGTTGAATGTAACACTTCATAGCTAGCGCAGAAAACAACTTTCAATAAGATGAAATTTCAAAGTTGTCCAACGATTAACATCTCTATGCTGGTTGCACAACACTAATTCAATGATTGGTGAAGGTACACCAGAAACCCTTTAGACCTAGATCACATAATACACTTGTGAATTGTCTGCACTGTATATTAAAATTTCCATATTAGTGTTAAAAATAAATTATTGTACATAGGATAACTTTAGTATTAAAAATAAATTATTGTCATCATAAAATTAATACAGAAGAATCATGCCTGAACATTACCACACTTAATAACAATGAACTGTGATCCGTTTAATAATAATAGACTACGGACTTACTATATGTAACCGTAATCCTCTTTTTAACAAATAAATCACGATTCACAATTTGAACTCGCGGTTCATTATTTTGTTGAACCATAATCTAACGAAAGAAAAATGAAAACGCACAAATTTTATCAAACAGACCACAGGTTCTATATTTTTTCTATTATTTACGTGATTTCTTAGGGTTGGGGTATAGTTCATTTTTGTAGTAGTGACCATAGCTTAAACATACGTCTACAAGAAAATAATAAAAGGTGGCACGTCAAATTAGACTCATGATTACTTTTACTTTAGTTTATTAAATTAAAATATTATTATTAAACACAGTTTGGTTCTTCATAAATACCAAGCCCAAGTCACCATTGAAGATCATCAGAGGTCTTACATTATCTCTGAGCATATGCTTGTACAGTTTGGTTCTTATAATAAACTGAAAAGATGGGTTCCGGTGGTCGTGCTACAGAGAGAGATAACTCCGGCAACGAAGCTGTTAAACGAGCTCCATCTTCCAAACCACCATTCACTCTTGGTGATATAAAAAAAGCCATTCCACCACACTGTTTCAATCGTTCCCTGCTCCGATCTTCATCCTACCTTTTCGTCGATCTCTTCTTTTCCTTCTTGTTTTACTACGTTGCAGCAACGTACCTAATTCCCCTTTCGACCCCACTTTCTTACGTGGCATGGCCCGTTTACTGGGTCCTTCAAGGTAGTGTTCAAATGGGTTTGTGGGTTATTGGCCATGAATGTGGTCACCAAGCTTTTAGTGATTACCCATGGTTAAATGACACCATTGGTTACTTTTTGCATACTGGTATGCTTGCACCTTATTTCTCTTGGAAATATAGTCATCGTCGTCACCATTCCAACACTGCTTCACTCGAAAATGATGAATCTTTTGTCCCAAAAAAGAAATCTAGCTTAAATTCTTCTGCCAAACTTCTCAACACCCCACCGGGCCGTCTCTTTAGGCTTACAATTTTATGCACAATAGGCTGGCTATTGTATGTCTGTTTCAATGTTTCCGGTAGGAAGTACGAGAAATTCGCTAACCATTTTGATCCAAAAAGTCCTATTTATAGCGACCGTGAGAGATTCCAAATACTCTTGACTGATATTGGACTTTTAGTAACAAGTTATGGGCTATACAAGTTAGCCTTAGCACAAGGGTTTACATGGCTAGTATTGGTCTACTTCGCTCCTTTGGTGATTGTTTATGGGTTCCTAGTTGTAATCACTTGGTTGCACCACACTCACCGCTCGCTACCTCATTATGACTCAACCGAATGGAACTGGCTAAGGGGTGCATTGTCAACCGTTGATAGAGATTACGGTGTGTTTAACACGGTTCTTCATCACATCACGGACACACATGTTGCACATCATTTGTTCTTTACTATTCCTCATTATAATGCTATGGAGGCCACAAAAGCGATCAAACCGTTCTTGGGAGAATACTATCAGTTCGACAATACTCCAATTGTTAGAGCAATGTGGAGAGAAGCTACTGAATGCTTTTTCGTTGAGGCCGATGAAGGTGATAGCAACAACAAAGGTGTCTACTGGTTTAACAATAAGATGTGAAAATAATGAAATCATTAATCTCTTGTTTCTGTTATTTTATGCTAAAGTCTCATAATATTTCTCAAGCATATGTATTACTAGTTTATAAATGTATTATCAATCCAATAACGATTGTGAAAATTTGAAGTACGATTATAAATGGCCAACTTAAAATCATTGGCGATGAACTGACGATATAACTAGGTCGAAATCCATCTTGATATTTGGCAACATGTGATCATTAATTTTTGCATGTGATAATTAATTTTTGCATGTACTAGTAAGTTCTTTTGTTTTGGTGTACGTAGTTTCTTTGATGGTTCTCATGCCGTTACTGGATCCATACAATTTTTTATAGTTAAAGATACAAAAAGATAAACACAAATAGTCTGTATTTATTTATATGTTTTTGGGTAAAGGGTATTCTACCCCGGATAATATATAAAAATCACAAAAAAAACGTTAAGTACAAATAAAATGTGAGTGAAATATCACATAAACCTTAAGCAAAAGCTTAAAGTATCTACAGAACCTAATGCTTATGACATATGCCATAAACATAACAATTCAAACATATTCTTACCAAGTAAACCTTTTATTTTGTTGCAAATTGATCTTTCTGGTGAGAAGATGGGAAATATTGCAAATCAACAAAGCTGACAGTATACTTGCGATAAAATAATTGTTCTATACGTTCAACTACAAATAAAATATTCCCTGATCATGCACGCAACACTACAGAATAGTGATCGTTGAGAGGTTATTATATGGAGCTGGTAAACTTTTTATTCCATTTAAACACATTTTTTTCTCAATTAAAGAACAAATAAGACAAACTTCCGTTCGTTTGTATTAATGTTTTCATCCATTTTGTGTAGTTGTCTATTTATTAAAATAAGGCTAGAGACACAAAATCGTCTAGAGTTTTTATCATGATCGAATATGACTTTTTGAAAGATATATTTTTTTATTATCAGTTACGACCTTATTTCAAATCCGTAATCTGAAGCATGCAATAGAATTTTATATACTACTTATGTTGTCATATATTATTAACAAAAGTATATCACACATTGTTTACTTTTTCTTAAGTGATATATATACCGATCTCACACATCGTACATCCTCAAAGATTTATCAATTACTAACTTGCTCCTTGTGCTTTTCACTTTGAAGTCAATATGTGTGAACTTTGAGCATATGCATTAATGAATGGTTTATTAAAGTTGTATAGGAATGGCTCACAGTTACGTGGACAAAAAAAAACTTATGTGCACATGGTTCGCATGTCCTCTTTGATGCAACTGTTGTATGGTATAACCGGGTTGTACGGCGTTTTCTTGTGGGCCCTCCTGTTTTTCAAGTAACATGTGATTCTCATAAAAATTATATTATCCAAATAAGAAATTATAATATTCGGATAATGTACTAAGACCACTTCTTATGTGAAATGCGTCTTTCATCTTCATTTTACATGGCGCGCGTCTTCCGCCTTTCACCATAGGCATGGTCTTATTCTCGGGTCTTGTCCTTGTGTGTTAGTTTTGCTGGAAACGATAAAAGTACAGTCAAGTGAATCATGTTCTGCATGCAACGATTGAATAAAAAAAACAAAGTTGTTTGAAAAAAATTTCAATTCCAAACACCCTATATCATACAATACCACTCACACACAATTCTCACTATCTCTATTTATTTTATAAACAAATTATATCAAACAATTATCACTTTTTTCACACATAATTCGTACTTTTTCTAATTAATGTAATTTTTATTATTAATATAACGTACTTTTTTTAATTATTGTAATTTTTATTATTAATTGTTAGAGTAAAATAGTAAATTTGTATTTACTTTGTACTCATTGTGTAACTTCTATATTTTATGGTGTATCCTTTTGTAACATTCTATTAAATAAATAGATATGCATACCTCCTAAATTGGTGAGGTGATTACTCTAATCAATTAACATTAATGTAACGTACTTTATTATTATTATTATTATTATTAAAAACATATAAATGTATCAATATTAATAATTAAGAAATGACGTGACGTTGACGTGGAGCTGAAAAGTTCATTTCTTCAGTTATTATAGACAAGGTTCAGTTTTAGATCAGTTCTTTAGTTCTTATGCTGATGTAGCATCTACTTCTCAGTTCTAAACCGTTATGATAGGAAGTGGTTTGATGCTTTTAGTGGACTCCTCAAAACCTCATCTCACTTTTATATATCTATATTCGTGTACTTTTTCTTTAAGTATGCATACATCAGACTTATAATTATTTTACTTTTTGATACAACAGAAAAATTCAAAAAAGAATGCTAAAAAACTAAAGAATGGGAGAACCAATAGGATTGTTCCATTTTAAATACTCATTTCCACCATTTTCTTTAAAATTAAATATTTTACAAACCGTACATCATTAGAATCAACACCAATTTATCTTTAATTAGAGATCTCACATTATATACTTTCGACAAAAAAATAATTTCTGATTTTTAATGGGTTTTAAAAGTTCGTAATGTTAAATCACATGTGATTTAAACACTAAATAATAATTATGCGCGATTATATCTCCAATCACATGTGATTTTAAATAATAATCATACATGAATTATCATATATCGATAATTTAATTATCAAAGATCAATTTTTAATTGAAAATCGCATGTGATTATATACCAAATCATATATGATTAAATATCAAACTAGCAATCACATGTGATTTTTACTTAAAACAAATGTAATTTTTAAAATTTTATTTAAATATTCATGTGAATAAATATTAAGTTGTAATCATGTGTTAATAAAACTATAACATTAATAAATAATCGTGTACCAATTTTAACTTTTTATCATAAATCACATATGATTATATTTTTAATACCCAGTAAAAAGCAGAAAAAAAATCGTGGAAAGTATAGCTTGCAAGATCTCTAATTAACGATACAAAAAAACTGATTCTAAATATGTAATTTTTATAATTTGTTGACTTTCGGTATGTGAGATATTTAATTTAAAAGTTAAATTGAAAATGAATTTTGTAATAAAATGAAACGATTTTATTGATTTTTTTCATTTTATATATTTTTTTATCATTTTTTATTAGGATTATATATTTGGAGGCCACTCAAATGAAACAATTTGTTTTTGTAGGCCACTCATATTTGAAAACGATTTTATAGGCCATCCAAATATATCAATTTGTTTTTATAAGCCACCCATATTTGAAAACGATTTTGTAAGCCACCTAAATTTGTATATTGTTTTGATGTATACCAAATTTGACTAAAAACTCATCTGGAAAGTGTAAAAGGATACAAATATCCATGTATTTGAGTAAAACTAAAATAATATAAATAATGTTAATTAACAAATATAAGGGTATTTATGTCCCTTCACAATTATTTTGATGACTTTTTAGTCGAATTTGGTATATATGAAACAACATACAAATTTAAATGGCCTATAAAATCGTTTTCAAATATAAGTGACCTACAAAAACAAAATGATATAGTTGAATGACCTACAAAATCATTTTCAAATATAGATGACCTACAAAAACAAAATGATATATTTAGATGGCCTTCAAATATATAATTTCTTTTTTATTTAAATCCACCGTTAAATATAAAAATCACATATCGGATCTGCTTTCTTTTGTATGATATATGGTCATTGATTATGTGTTGTTCAGCTTAATATATTATTTGTTGTAGAAGGTTAAAAAATTACTATGAGGCGCACGTGCACGTCAAATTTGAGGGCCCGATAATGTAGGAAATATTACGGTCTCTTTTACCATACATTTAATTAATACGACAAAAGCACAAAAATTCTATATTAAGATTGCGATAGCCACATAAATTATTTTTTAATCATAAGATTGCATACGTTTCAAAATTGTAGAACGTGAACAAGACAATTTGTGGGTAGTTAGAGGAAAATAACAGGAAATTAAGACAATGACGTTAGAGCACTCCCCATGGAGTGTTTCCCATCCGTCTTCCATAAAAAATAGGAAGCGCCTATCTCTTGTTTTTTTACGAATTGTGTTATGATAAAGACTAACTTTTAATAAATGATTAAAAAATTGAATTATCATATTAGCGTTATATCAGTACTTCTCGAAAAGACTGAACAACTGATGAACTGAACTTTTAAATCTTATATTTACCAATAATGCGTATATTATACATTCAAAGTAAAAAACAAAAATCAAAAAGAAAATAAAATGGGTTCACACCCACTTCTTTCTCCTGCATTAGAACGAAACATACAAAGACAAAACTAAGGACAAAATAGTGTCAATGTTAGATTTGAAGACGGATAGAAGACGCAATGGAAGACTTGTCATTGGCACTGATCTAAAAATGAAAATCGCTTGTTGATATGACATCAAAGTGACAATTCAATTATTTAACTCTCCCGATTATTATAGCAATTGGTCTTCAACACAATCATGCTTGAAAAATAACGTCGCAATATTTTCCATCAGTAATATGAACAAAACGTTATGTAAAATATTGTGTATAAGTCGCGTGCGCTGACTCTTGTCAATACATTATCTCATTAGTCATCACGTGGAAAGCAATACAACTTCACTAGTGAGTATATATTGTGCAACAACTGACTTCACGTCTTTACATACTTTATTAGTTTTTCTCTATTGGGTTGCCCTAACTTCCATGTTTTTGTTCTTTCCTCCAAACTTTTAATTAATTTAGAATTTATTTACAATATTATATAATTTAGACACCATGATAGTCTAATTTTGCCGACGGAAATCAATTCAAGTAATTTAATAATAATCAAAGACAACTTCTAAGTAGTTGAGGAAGACGAAATAATTAAGTTTAATGACACTTCATACCATAAGCGTAAAATAATTCAGAGACATCCATTCAAGGTGATGCACTAATAAGATATAAAAAAGCTCAACACTTATTTACCATTGTGCCCGGGTGATTGCCCCTTTTCCAAAAATCTTTAAAAAATAAATAAATTTAATTACAATTATATATTGGTATTTCTAATAAAAATCTCAATTCATTAGGTAACACTTGCACCGAAAATGTGGATAAGAAGGCTAATCTTCGTTGCAAATGGCAATGACGAATGGAAGAAGCAATGAAAATCATAGCGATGCTAATCTAGAATAACAACCGAATATATCTCAATCAATTGTTGAATTACTAAAACACAATGTTAACAACCAAATGCTAATCTAGAATAACAACAAAATTGTACAAGCCCATATGAAATAGTGCACTTAAGTTTCATTCATGTTATAATGCTCTCATTTTGTTACTTTTGTTTCTCACCTCCTACATGAAATAAACATCATTTACTCTTTGCATCCATATTGAATGGGTGAAACAACTTATATGTAAGAAGAACTCTATAAATAAAAAACTCAAAAATGTACTTAGATACTTGCTAATTGGGTTTTAACTTTTGATACACAACTAACATTCAACATTTTGAGTTGAAATGTAGGAATTTTGACTGAAAAATGTAACGAGCTTGTTGACACTTTAACTAGGTAAAATGTAGACAGAGCTTGCTTTCAAAAGACCAAATGGAAGGGTTATGGGGCAATAGGGATAAATGACTACAAATAGTGGTACTAATGAGCAACGATTACGTGAAACGGTGTAGGGATCATTAAAGTGCTGCGATTAAGGACAATGTGGTACATGTAGATAGGTATAGTGCTAGGATAATGTATGTAACTTTAGTAATCGAGGAGGGACTTTCACAGTCATCAACGCATATGTACCACAACGAGCTTGGGAGAAACATAAAATAAGAGTTTCTAGGAATCACTGGTTGAGCTTGTGAGGGTGTGTCCAACCGATCAACAACTGATAATAGGAGGCGATCTATAAACAAAGATACAGGAGCAGAAGCGGAAGGATATTTTGGAGTTCATGGTGGTTTCGGTTATGGAGTGAGGAATGAATGACGCACATTACTAGAGTTCGCCACCACCCAGGATATTGTTGTTACAAACTCTTTTTTTAAAAGAGGAGTGATGCCCACCTAGTTACTTTCCAAAGCGGGGGTCATGACATACGTATTGACTTTCTCCTGGTTCCCAAAGGAGATCTTAGGGCTTCCAAGCTACAAGGTCCTCCTAGGCGAGACTTGTTCCTCTCAGCACAGTGTGTTGGTAACGGTATGACCATACGGACACAAGAATGTGATGACAGTAAAACCACGAATCTTGTGGAAATCCTAAAATGTCACACCCCGATAAAATCGTTTCACGTGTAACAAGTGCGGAAGCTCGGGGGCGTGACGAGAACGATCAATAAGCGTATGTTTATCGCAAACATAAACTTAGAACGCCATAAATATTTTAAACAACACGGTTACAAGTTCATCGTGTTTACAAAACAATAGGCGTTTAGCAAAAGAATATGATTAACAATTTAATCACAAATCATAGTTTGAATATTTATCAAAAGCATGGCAACCTATTCATCGTGGTGAGAAAGGGTCCCAAAAGTATGCATGCATGATTCTTACATTGCTGCTAATTCCCTGAAAAACATAGTTAAAAGGATCAACAAAATTGTTGAGTGAAATTCACAGGTTTAAGATATCGTCATTCAAACCAAGAGTTTATTAAACGTTTCACAAGTTGTTTGTGCTATCCATGGCAAATAGTACGATGATATACAATTTAAAACAATAAATAGCTGACTGTGATCTCCCGAAGGTTAGCTAGACCTCTCGAGTTAAAGTGACGACACCTAGGCCTATAACCAAACCACGACTTTAAATATTTGTGCCCGGGACCAATAAAATATACGCTCCTCGTCTCGACATACAGTCGGCAGTTAGCATGACTAACAAAGTGGGAGGGATGTCATCCCAATAGTACTATTCGCATATTCGGTGGCTAGCGTCATCTAGCTAATGGTTACAGTTTGTAGTCATGAGGACTTCTATGCACTACAACTAGTTTAACATAGGTTCGCACAAGGATTCGTTGTCAGGTTTTTAATCATCGCATGAAAACAGTTTGTATGTAAACAGTACATATGTTTTTCACCCCAAGTTTATAAAGCAGTAAAAAGCAGTAAAATAGGGGCTGTGAACTCACCTTGTGAGCTTATGTAAGTGCTAGCAAGTACTAAGTGTGTTTGCCCGAAAAGCCTCCTAGCGCCCTAAACGCATGAGGTTGTTTGTGTAAGTAGATAGCTAATCGCATATCTAGATTTTTAATAGTAGGTGGCTACCCGCACACCTAGGTTGATATAAGTAGATAGCTACCCGCATATCTATGCTAGTCGTTCACTCAATCAGTAATGTTGGAAATGCGTTTCGTTTTCGAAAAGCATACGATCCGTTGGTGATAGTTTTGTATATATATGTATGTTTCTTGAAAACATCGTTGTTTTTGTCGATCAAAGTGTGGGTTAAGTATTCCTACTTTCATACTAAGTTTCCTGGAATTCAAATCGGTTTCGTTATTGATTTTCCCTCCAATATTGTTCCGAAAATGTCGCGAGTAAAACTGAAAGTTTTCCTGGATTAAAATTACTCAAACATAAGCTTAAATTTAAATTTTGGTAATCGATGAATTTTCCCTCCAAAAGACTTACCCGTCCGGGTAAGCTCACGCGTCCGGGTTAGATTTTGTTCGTCCGTGTAATTTCGAACAGAAAGTCAGGTCTGGAGATTCACACGTTCGGGTGAGGGTTCACCCGTCCGGGTAAGGCCAAATTTTGGCTTCACGCGTTCGGGTGAATTGCTCATGCGGATGCGTGTAGACCAAATCTGGTCAGACCCCGTTTTTCACAAAATGATTTCAAACCCGATTTTTAACCTTTCAAACCCATTTTTTGGCATTTTAACAAGATGTAATATGTTCCTAATCCCAAATGTGACATTTTTAACAAGATTCCAAAACATCTCTTAATACATAACAATCACAAATCAAACATGTTAGTTACTCTTCTTATTGAAATCTTGTTCTTGATCAATTTAAGCACATTTCTAATTGTTTTAACATACATTTAGTTGGTTTAAACATAAGAGTGAACACCTAACATCAATACACTTAAATATGTAGGAAATGACAAGATCAAAAGGAGGAGTTTCCTTACAATGGTGTTAGGATGAAATGGAAAGAAGAGAAGAGTAAGAACTTGAAACTTCAACCCAAAAGCTCCTTTTAAATGCCCAAATGTGCTAGTTTCCTTTAGATGTTTGATGTAAGGCTTAAATGATGGTGAGAAATGATGAAGAAAGGTGGTGGTTCATGGTGGTTAGTGGTGGTTCTAGGGTGGTTTGTGGTGGTTGATCTTCAAAGAGGGATGAAGAAGGTGGTGAAAGAGAGGGAAATTGAGAGAGAATGTGTGCAGATTTTGAAATGGAAATGAAGTGTGTGTTGTACGTATGATTTGTGTTACTCCTTTCCTTATTGAGAAGCAAGGGAAGCAAGGGAAAGTCTTGATGGGAGGTGCTTAGTCCCATCAAGCAAGTTGCAAGGGAGGTAATCAAGTAGCTAGAGAGGAGAAAGGAAAGGTTAAGAAGCATGCTACGTAGACAAGGAGAAGGAAATGGAAAATCTGCATTTCCTAATTTTGACATGCTTGCCTTCTTGCTTGGAATTAGTTTAAGCTTGCTAGCTAGTTGCTTGATTTAATTTGAGCTAGGTGTTAGGGAGCTTGTCTTTAATTTAAGCTAGTTACTTAGTAGCTTAATTTAGTTTGAGCTATGTGCTAGGAAGCTTGTATTTAATTTGAGCTAGTTGTTTTGATGCTTATGATTTTAAGGTGTCAAGCAAGTAAGTAGATTGGTGATTTGAGTAAGCAATCATAGAGGAGATTATGGAAGGCAACATAGATAAGGAGAAGGAAGGAAAGGAATGAAATCTGCATTCTTGATTAAATCGTCATGTATGCTAGCTTGTTTGGAATTAATTTCCAAGTTTAGTTAAGTGTCTACTTGCTTGGTAATACTTCTTGACCTACTAGGTTGCTTGGTTCATGATTAGGAGCTTAAGTATGTGCTTGATATAAACCTTTTGAAAGATTTGGCTCTAAGTCTTATCGAAATAGTATAGGTAAATAACTACTATTAATTAGCTTTACGTTGTTTAGGAAATGCTTATCACCAACGTTCGTGTTTATCGGAATCATCGGATCTATTTTGTAATTCTCATAATCATATAGCGAGATGCATCAAGCATCATAGTAGTGTGCACCAAAATGTGCAAATGTGGGCTTTTGCTAGGCTTATCTTGGTTAAATCAAGTTTGATTTCATTAAATAGGGAATTAGCGTAAGAATGCATGATTTTAAAGTGTACGGAAAGTACCGATTTTCGAGGGTTGTCACATAAAAGGAGAGGTAATGTCGCCTGAACAGTCCGTTTATCTCGGCGAGTTCTCATAGGTGGTGATGTTGAACATTGACCGAATGATGTCACGTCGAACGGTCGGTTTTGTCACGGCGGTGTCGTCGTCGGTTGTAGTTGTCGGACGGTGACCGAAAGGTGTGATATATGTCGGTTGTTTTATATTTGTTTTTGTCGAGGCCTAAACATCCGAACTACCTATTAGATACTAGTACGTGGTAAGGATGATCAAGGTCATCTCTATGACGGTCGAATTTGAAATGGAACTCGTTTGGACAATTTTGTATTCAAGATAGGGTTTGGATAGTTGGATAAAATTTTGGTTTTTATATAATGGACTACTAAAGCAATAAAATAAAATAAACTAGCTAGTATACAAGGAACAACTAAGGATAGGGAAGACGTGGTTTGCCATGATTAGTATAGTGTCGGGATGATGTTTATTATGAAGGCATTCTTTAGACTAATAGATAGATATACCTTGGTGTAAACACTAGAGCCCCACCAGTTTAATATACGTTCTAAATTGGCATGTCACCAGGAACTGGGTTGTTGTGAAGTTGGCTGAATAAGTCTGCTCGACTCCCAACACGATTCATATGTATAATCAAGTGACCTATTTAGGTTGTAACCTTAGGTAAATGAATAAAGTAGCAGGCTGAAATTGATGATTCGGCCTTTCTTAACACTGATATAAGTCTATTTCTAAATAAATTATCGACTTTGTTTATCTTTTTAAGTATACATTTCCTATCGTTCGGAGCTATACCTCTCATTTTCAAGCAGTTATACATCCCTGGATTATTCACAATGTTTTGCATTGGTTCATATGCAGACCATATACTTCAGTAAGTTGCATTGTATTTTACTATGTCTTAATGCTTACATCAATCGTACATGGAAAATCCGTTAAGAGATATACAGTGGTTTTCATAGTTATTGCTATGTATTACGTGAGGCTCTCTTTGGTTCCTAATCTCATTATTCTTTACACAGATAACTACTTACCACAATCAAGATTCATGACTTCTTAATATCTAGGTTATAGCCACATGGATAACTAGAAAGGGTTATTCGTGAACTAAATCTTGCATGATTTAGACGACACAAAGTACAATAATAATCTTCATTTATAATCGTGTTCTGAATTGCTATATGTAGTATTAGACACATTCAGAACATTGAGACAATAAACCAAAAAGTATTATACCGACGGCTTTTTTGTGGCTTTCACAGTTGTACTACACCTAGCGGTGTTTCCATTGCTATACCACGGACTCCGACGTTTCACGGTATTTACGTTGCTTCATAACGGTCCGTTTAAAGATTAATTAAACATCATTCATAACTATAATTATCTAAATCATGGCAAACGTGTAGGTAACTACTCACAAAGTATGTCAATAAACATTCTTTATATTAATAATTCACAAACATCAAAAAAGAACATTATGATGAATTAATAATACTTGTATTTCTTCAAAATATTCAAAGCGTTACATTGTGAAGCTAACTACTACTACTACTACTAACTAATACATAATTAATTCATAATCCCTTACTTATCTCTCCCTAAATTAATTAAATTAATCTCGACATAGAAAGTAGAGAAAGAGACTAACTAGAAAGAAACTAAGAAGAGAATTGAACTGAATTGAGTGGAATGGGATGATTTGGTTGAAGGATGAGTTGGATATATATAAGGGATGACTTGAATCGGATTTTTGACCCCTGAGCCGTATTTGACCAAGCCAAAATTGAACCGTATTGCACATACGATACCAAAACGTGATTTTAAGCATATACGGGTCGTTTGAACCGTATACGGATTAGCTGGGCCGTATACAGGCCATTGAGCCGTATGCGGTTCATGCATATCATGCCTGATCCGTATTTTGGTGTCCCGGACCGAATAAGCGAGGTAATAAGTCTTGTGCGCGGGATCGCTTTTACTGTTCATGTTGGGCCGTATACAGGCCATTGAGCCGTATGCGGTTCATGCAGATCATGCCTGAGCCGTATTTTGGTGTTTCGAACTATATAAGTGAGGTCGTAAGTCTTGTGCGCGGGATCATAATTCTTCGTTGCTTGTTTTGGCTCTAACTTCTTCGTTTCTGGTCCGCGATTCTTGAACCCACACGATCCTAATCACATGATCCATAACTTAAGGTTGATCAAAGATTATTTCCATAAAATTATCGAAAAGATGATTAGAACATGAGCGAATCGTCTTATGTTGACTTTGCTCCATTTACTCGTTTTTCGCCCGTTTTCTGAGAGTTTTGCATCATCATACTTGTAATCACCTAACTAATACAATAAAGAAATAAAAAAAATATTTGGATTAAAATGTTAGTTACTTAATTAATATAGGTAAGATAACGAGGGTTAAAACGTGATTTTTTACGCGTTATCACTGAAGAGTGCGAACCAGTGGGGTGTTTTGTATTTAGAATACGGGGTATCCTAAATTGCTTACTATGTACAGGCTATAGTCCTTTGAACCAGGTTTTAGGATAGTCGGAAAGGGAGTAGGGGAATAGAGGCGGACTATATCTTGCTCGACCTCATTATGTTTATAGGAATACGATAAAGAGGTGAATGTATCGAGGTGAGATCATCATTTGGTAGGCCGTGAATTGGGAATGATTTTACTACTGGTGCGGGTTGCCTCCTGAGAAGAGCTTTGTTAAAGTGGAGAGCTCGAATGTTTACTTCCTTTGATCAGGTAGAAGGAAATATCTTCGTAGGGCGGATGATGTTGGTGTTGTGAGCCTTAGGTTGTAGAAATATGTAGTGAGGCGGGTAAATCCTTATGAAGTGGCGGGCATATCAGGTCAGGTTGTTCCATGTCCTCCACGCAGAAGCTCAAAAAATGTGCTAAAGCAGTCCTGGTTAGATCTTGCAATCCAAGAGTAATGTAGTCTACTACTTTGGTGATTGGGTTGTGAGGGTCAATCATGGAAGCAGTGTTGGTGTGAAGCATCCCTCGGTCAGGGTGTACATGTTGGATAGAGTCCGTGAATGCTAGGAACTAAATCTTTAGGACTTCGTAGTCCTCAGAGTCTTGGTCTTTGCAGAATGAGTTAATGGTGCATCATAGGTTGTTGATAAGATTCAGCTGGTGAAGATCGAATGGGAAGTCAGAGTCCATGAAGGTGAGAATTAGTTTACTGAATATCTCTTGATATCCAGCGTAAAGTTTGGAGTTTGTTCTTCCTGCATTTTCAATTTGAATATGTCTCGTTGTCGAGCCGTTACGTAAGTGGTGACATTGACTTGAGACATATTGGATGTGATGATTGGGTGGTTCTTAAGCAGTCAATCTTAGCTCATTGATAATCAACTCCGCGTTGTGATCAAGAGTGGTGTAGATTACTAACCAATCCCTGGTGTTGTTGAAATCGTCATTGGCTAATGACTTAAGTAGTGAATGGAGATCTTCCATCATCCTTATGTCTGCATAATTACCGGGGTTGCCAGTAGCTCTTTCTATGTGTGCTCTGATAGTTCCAAGCAGCTCGCGTTTGCTAGCCGTGTATGGATATATATATATATATATATTTATAGAGTGTCTTGACCCATATTTTGACATACTGATCCAGATTTGACCAAGCAAAAACGCGTATGTATTGCACGAACCATCTCAAAATGAAGGTTTACGCAAATATGGGTCGCACAAGCCGTATACGGCTCGTGCAGGCCGTCTACGTCGTGCACTAAACCGTATACGGTTCATGTAGGCCATATACGGGCCACACTAAGCCGTATACGGCTAGTGTGAGCCGGATTCCCAAAGTCGTTAAGGCGTGCGCAGGATCGTAATTCTTCATTGCTTGTTTTCACTCTAAAATCTTCGTTATTCCGCCGTGTTCATAGATTCTTTTTGCGTTTTCTTCGTAATTTCCTAATTAACAAAATAAGTCAAATAAATGTAATATTTTGATTAAAAAGTTAAATATTAATTAATGTGGATAAGATAACGTGGGGGTAAAACGTGATTATTTACGCGTTATCAAGAGGCGGCATAAACCTTTATAATGACGCGGATCAAATATGGAACATCTTTTCACACACCTTAGAGAGGCAGCCATGGAATCTCAAAGAGTGGCTGTCTGGATTTCAAGAGCACATAGAGGCTGTAGGGTGTCGTGGTGGTTTGGTGATGAGGTTCAAGCCAAAGTAGTCGTGAAACATATTCAGTTAAAGTAGCTCTTTTCATTTTGGAATGGAGATCCATCAGATAGAATTCATGCAAAAGAGATGTATAAAGGTACCAAAAGAGAGGAAAGTAAGGTAGTGGCCAAAGCAAAAGAAAAAGCATGTGAAGACTTGTACAGGAAACTGGACTCAAAAGAGGGAGCTAACGATATCTTCAAGATACCTAAACCCATGGAGAGAAGAAAAATAGATTTAGAAATATAAAATTTATCAAGATAAGGGAGGACAATGCATAGTGAAAGAGGACGACAATAAGAAAAGATTAGGAGAGTACTTCTTAACTCTTTTTAACGGAAGTGGAGAATTAGAGAGGACTGCTATAAGATAACAATTACAAAATAGTTGCTTCTGCACATGGATTAGAAGGAGGAAGTAAAATCAGCCGTACGGAAGATGGGGAGATGCAAAGCAGCATGACTGGACTAAATTCCCATACAAACATTCTCAACAAGACGTTTAAAAGTGTTAAAATGTTATAGGAATGGAGACTCAACGAGATTATTCCGATCTACAAGAACAAGGGTGACGCGCAAATCTGCAGTAACTACAGAGGTATAAAACTACTAGCCATACCATGAAGTTATGGGAGCGAGTGACTCAGACTAGACTTCGACGAAAGACTAAGGTGCTAGAAATAAGGATGCTAAGATGGACATGTGGTAAAACCATGTTAGATATGATACTAAATGATGTTTTCAAGGCGGAGCTAGAGGTCGTGAGCATAATCAACAAGTTGAGATAAGGAAAACTAAGATGGTTTGGACATGTAAAAGGAGACCGCGGACGGTGCTAGTTAGGAGATTGGAAGCTCTCAATGTCGAGTGCTTGAGGAGAAGGGATAGACCAATACGTAAGGGGGAGGATAGATTGAGGCTCGACATGACATCTGATAGGAATTTGTGGAGGACTAAAATTGGGATCGAGGTGTAGAGTGTTATATGTAGACCGATATATCTATTATACATATAGATATTTATACATAATTAAATAGTTAAGAATAGTGCTTTTAATTAGAATCAAAATAAATGAGTATGGTGTTTTAGGTATACAGATATTTATATATATAATGTTGTCGTACGTTTATAATAGATGAATATGGTGTTTTTAGATCGATAGATATATTTATTTATATTAGGTTGTTACTGGTAGCTAAATGTTTATTTATTTAAGGGGTTTTCAGGTAGTATTATGATAGATAGGTATTGTGTTTTTAGTGATTGATAAATACTTATTTTTTTCATATGTGTATTTACTTAAAGAGTTTTTAGGTAGTATTAAGATAGATAGACATTCGGGTGTGCCGGAGGTCTTTCTAGAAGCAGTCTCTCTACCTTCAGGTAGGAGTATGACTGTCTAAATCTTACCTAGCTTTTTATATTATTTGAGTTGATAAACAAACATATTTGGTCCGAGCTTCTAAACAAGCATTGAACTCGAACTTGAACAATAACTAAATTTTCAAGCTTGAACGCGAATAAAATTTTAAACTTTTAATCGTATTCGAGTCGAGTACTCGACTGGACTCGGTTAATTAACAAGCCTATTCTTAAAATATATGAAAAAATAAAAAAAGAATTATCAACCGAAATGTTAAGAAATTATTTAATTCCTTCGTTGCTAATTCACAGAGCTTCTAAAATCTACCTTTTAAATTAACTTGTTACACTATTTGACTTTTTTATTATTTTTGGTACATCTTGTGTGACAACAACATCAAGTTTTGTTAATCATATGTAAGTTCGTACGAACTTAGAAGTAGGTACGAACTTAGGAAGACATACGAACTTAGTCAAGTTCGTATGGACTTCGAAGTGACCCAAGTTCGTAGGTCCCAGTTCATACGATCTTGAGTAGTATATATACATATATCCGTAGGTTGAAAGAAAAAAAGGAACTCAGTCTATAGGTCTTGGTGCAAGTTCGCAGAAAGACAAATAGAGAGAGTTTTGTATCTAGGTTGAATGTAATCAAATTTTACATTCAATAAAAGTGTTCTTTACATATTCATGTTTACTTGTTTATTATTGTGAGTTTAATTGAGGATTCCGCACTCAATTATACTTGTTACCTCGTGGATTCAGATTACATGAACTTACAATTATTTTTCTTTTTTGATAGTTTGTAACATCAAAATGGTCTAATAAGTTTGAGGAAACTAAGCATGATTTCTTAAGAAATAATAAGTTGTTCAACTTAAATAAGTAGGAAAATGATAACTGCGCTCTTAAACTTGCAATTGTAAAACTTATTACATGCATTAATGATTGTATTTTTTTAATTCTTTTTAAGGGTTTATTGTTTTAATATGTGATAAAGTTTATATTTTTTAATATTGCATATGAAAAATTTTGAAATTTTTTATTTTATGTATTAAACTTTTAAAAACGTCTATTATTTATATCTAATTTATTATTGTATGTATGAAACTTTAAAAAATATTTTTTTATGTATCAAAAACAAACAAAATGCATACAATAAACGCTCTTTGAATATTCGACACATAAAATAGTTATTTTCAAACTTAATCTTATACGATAGTAAATAGTGTACAATTTAATACATTTTAAAATGAAAAATCATTTTTGTTAGAGAGGAGATATAATTGAATTAAATCGGCGCTCGGGTAAGTAAATAAAAAATGATTAAGAAGAATTGATACAAAAGATGATGACATAAAAGTAGTTAGTTCCTGTTGGTACATGTTGTGACAACAACTTCTATTGTGTAATAGATTAGCTTGTAATTAGTCTTAGATATTAATAAATGAATATTTTGTTATATGTTGTTTATTAATGTGTTAGAAATAATATTTATATTATGTTGTGTGTACGAACCTATAAGTTCGTACGAACTTGTAGGTTAGTACGAACTTAGGAGCAGCTAAGTTCATAGGAATCTAGCTGCTTATAAAGACAAAGTTCGAAAATATCATTTCTAAGCTTTTCCTACGAACTGAAATCATCAATCTAAGTTCGTACGTATCATCCTAGTTCGAATACATACGAAGTAAGGGATTATTAGTAAGATAAACGTATTTTAAACACTCGTATCGTTTCTTAGAGTATTCCGCACTTTAACAAACGTTGTTACCCCATTGGATCCGTTCAATGGTGACCTACAGTTCCACTTGTGCAGATTGAGATTAAATTTTTATATTGCTATGAAATCTATACAAATGAATAAATTTTCAAATTATCTCCTAGAATTCGCTACGTGACTTATAGATGTAGAACTTATTATTTTTTGAACGGCGAGTTTGTGAGGTTCTGCCCATAAAAGATGCAGAACTTATTACATTTGTTTGTATTTCAAATATAAGAAAGTCATCATAGTTGATGATGAATGGTTGATATGCAACAGACTTCCTTCAAAAATTAAAAATTATATTACGCATTGTGTATACCTTTAGCATTATTTTTAAAGCGTATGCAAGTATACAACAACCAATTATTTGGATGCAATCAACTACTTCGTTATTGTCTTATTATTACAATAAATTAAAATTCATTTGAGTACAATATCGTTTTGTAAAACTCTAACCATCTATTCATTATAATCTAAGCCTCTTATTAATCTTACGTCACTTTAAAAAATACTTCAAATATCTTATTTACTTATCTCTCATAATTTAATTGGGACACATTATTTTGTGGATTATATTTTGTAAAGTTTGTGTGGCTCTATCATTTCTTTTAAAAGGATAAATATGTAAATGTGTAATTCGTTTCATCTCCCGCAAACTTCGTATCATTATTTATTTGTTATTTTTCTTTTCCGTACGTAACTGAACAGATTGCAATTGAACCATCTTTGCAACTCGTCCTTGCCATCCGCACCCCTCGTCACCGCTCTTAGTAACAATCATCATCGTAACGTCATCATCAACAACCTCCGCAGCAGTGGCCATTGCCCACCAATATGTTAGGGTTTTGGAAATTGGGGTTAATTGAAGTTTGATGACGATATTCTCGATGTGGCGAAGAGTGGCGGTTATTCGGTTGTTTGAAGGAACTACCAAAGCGTGTTTGACTGAAGTTTGAAAATTGTTGAAGAAAGAATTTGTGATTAATTAACATAATAAGTTGTTTTAACATAATAAGTTTTTTTATCAGTTCTTTTTCCAAATTGAGTTTGATAAACTTATGTAAAAACTAGACCACGTTGATTTATTGAAAAGTAATCATCCAATTAAAAAGTTTTTGTGCTGAAGATGATTTGCAAATTATGGAAGTGTGTGAATTTTAAAGAAATAGTTGATAGTGGATATTGTGTTTGCATAGGAGAAGTAGGTGCATCATGAATGAAAAAGATTGAATGAAATTGCATCTCTTACTTATATAATAAAATAAGTCAATAATTTCATTATATATATTGTTATTAAAAATAGACAAATGATAATTTAAGAAGCCAAAGTCAATAATTTCATTATATACATTGTTATTAAAAATAGACAAATGATAATTTAAGAAGCCAATGACTTTGTAACTTTTTTATGACTTTCTTTAAATGGTTACCATATAGGTTTTCATTAAATTACCACTTATTCAAATAAATTATACTTAAAATAAGAATGATAAATATTTTGTTATGAAAGTGAAAAATAAATAATTTACTATAATATCGCGTGTGATAACAATTAATTTTACATGTAACCATGATCTAGACTGTACATAGTAAGAATTATTGTATTCCTTAATTATTATGTATGTAATTTATAGTTCACGACGATTATTGGTATTGTTGTCCACTTAAGCAGTTAACACTCAGAATTTTCAAGTACACGTTTAGTTATTGTTCAGGATTAACTATGTATCTCACATTTGATATACCCTTAGAATCAAGAAAGTTCAAAATTTCATGTATCAGATGTTTTAACTTTATGTCATCTTTAAAGTCAAGTCCTTTTTGAGCAATGTACTTTGGTACATGTTTAAGCTATAGGACAAGACTAGGGTTAGAGGCAAACAAATCTAAAATCAAACCAGAGGTGACAGGTATGTAATTTCGTACAACAAAGCGACATAGTTTGACTAGAGACCTTGAAAACGGTATACTTGTTTCCTGGTTGAATTTGCTCTATTTTTAGGATACACTGACTGATTCTAGGTCAGCATGTTTCAAGATGTAGCAGAAGAAACAGTCAGTGAACCCCCCAGATGAATTGTTTTATATTTATCCAATAACATGTATTCAGGTACAATCTATCTCCTAAGAATTAAGACTTAAGTCGTACATCAAACTAGAGATTGCACAGAATAATCGTATTATTTAAGGTTTATTAGGTACTTGAAAACTGTTATGTTGTATGCCTACCAATACATTGTATGATGAAGATATTAGTTATGTTTATATTTAAGGTACTTTTTACTGTGTATGTACTACATCTAAAAGCCACACATATAATAATGTTCTAGGCATGGGTAATGTTTTCGTCATTTCTTTGCGTCATTATAGTGACACTCATATTCTTATAGTTTTTTCAAAGTAACTAAAAATACTAAGAAATAAAGATAGATAAAAGTTCTTAAGGGTGATATGTTACTCATGATTTGTCATTCCAGCGATGTGGACTAACAACTCAAAACTTGATTTATCAAAAGTTTTACCATAAAAATCAGCTAGATTATCATCCCATATTTGATCTTATCTCCCCATCAGTCGCTACATCCTCTGCTAAACTTGTAGGCTCTGAAGTCTGTGTTCCTGCACACTAGATAAAAACAGTAGTTATTAAGGGGGACCCAAGCCACCACGGACTTGGGTTGACCATTCTCATCAACAAATGTAAATTCCTTTAAATATCTATCTCACCTTTCAGGTGACTTGGAGACTCTGGAATTCTCAATTGTTGGGGAATGGGAGGAGCTACCACTAGGCCTTCTATCCGGAGACTTTTTAAAAAGTCTTTGATTGACTGGCCCTTGGTTTGAACAATATCTAACCGTAGATTTATAGTTATAATTCAAATTATGAAAATTCCTATTACTACTACCCTGGTTAGAAAAACTTTTGTTGGGGTTGTTAAAATGTGTTGAAAGTTTCGACTGAATTGATTCTCCATTTGAGCTTCCTGTTTCAAGAGAAGTGCTCCTTGGACTATCAATTTTTGAAACTTTTGATTTCTTACATGGACACACACTTGCTACATGTCCCTTTTGATGGCACGTGAAGCACGAACGCCTCTCCCAGGCTTTCTTATGAGCCTTGAGAATCGTTTGGTGTTCCGATTCAGTTTTTTTACCTTTTTCAGTTTTATTCTTAACATATTCTATTTTAGGTGTAACTCAATTTTAGTGTTTGACTCTTCATTGGTCCTTGACTCAGCTCTCTCTGACTTGGTCGACTCGGTGATGTCTACCATCTCAGAGACTACTGGTCGTGTAGTAGAGTCAGCTTCTTGTACATTTAATAGACTATCTAAGGTTTTAACTGAAAATCTTTTCAGTTCAATTGTCCTATTAAGATCAACAATTCTAACTTTAGCGTCTGCTAGTTCTTTTTCTTTATTTGAAGACTGTTTAGTTAAATCCAAAACATGCTCACGAGCTAAGTCAATTATTTGACTCTGCTCGTTAACTAGATCTTTTAGAGCGATTAAATCTTTTGCATCAGATTTAGCTTTATTAACTAACTCAGAGTTTCTCAGTTTTAAAATTGTGTTTTCTTCTTTTAAAGCATTTAACTGAGTTGTCATCGTTTGTGATGACTCTATTAAATACTCAGTCTGCTATGCAAAGTTAGTACATAAAACACAAACATTAACTACAGACTCTAAGTTTAGAATAACCTTATTCTTCTTAGCATCCATATTGGCCATATATGCAATGAAGTCCTTTGTACTCATGGTATCAGTTGACTCCAATCTTATAACCCTGGTCTCTGAAGCAGGTAACTCTCTCTCAATCTTCTTCTCACTAGCACCTTTTGATCTGCCTCATCAATTGTGGTCACGAATTTATGAGGCTCTTCAACATGTGAACTCCAATCATATGAACCGTCATGTGTTTGAGTAACCAAGGCTCTGGAATGTGTACTATTACCTGAGTATTGATCACTAGTAGACGTCCCTTGATATGAGTCAGCCCTACTCTCTTTGATCTGTTCACTACCGTCGAATCTTTTCTCCAAAGCTAACCATAGCTCTCTAGACAAGTTGTAACGTTTGAAGGTATGCTTAATTTCTTCAAGAAGACATTTGATGATAGTAAACAACGCCTTGTTCTCTGCTTCATACATCCTTTTGTCTGCCTCCTTCATCAGTGAATACGAATAAAACCTATGTTTCCCTTTGAATTCATAAGAAGGTGCATCATACCTTTCATTTATACGGATCCACATCTTGATGTCATTGAACTTTACGAATGATTCAAATCTATCTTTCCACCAGAAGTAATCTTCAGCTTTTAAAAGCTTTGGTGGTGAAGCAGTTTTACCTACTTCATGATCCATTTCTATCAGCTTGTTCACATTTGACATTGTAATTAGAGAGTATACGAACTTGGTGAAGTCAACTAACGTCAAGTTCACTCATAACACAGATTTCCCTCCAAAAATTCGCGAAAATTTTCGGAGTAAAATTAAATTTTTCAAATTTTGGCGAAAGAAATTTTTTTTTTTTTTTTTTTTATCGAACTTGTGAAAGTTAAGTTCGAACACAAAGTAAGTTCGAAGAGGTCAAACGAACTTGGTCAAACGCACTTGACTGCCAAAATTGACTGTTCAAACTTAGACTCAGTTCGAAGGCTTCAAGTTCGTACAAACTTACAGTTGTAAGTTCGAATGGTATTCCAGGTAGGTTCGTATGTAGCTTTCTAAGTTCGTACGATATACTGTTGAAAAACTCATATCTGCAGATCTGGGTTTCTTTCAACTTGCAACTTCGAATACTCTTTGCAAGGGGTCATCTCTAACACCTTTGGAAGCTAAAATCAAAGTTTCTACCTTCAAAGTCTTTCGTAAACTCTCGTTTCTTTATTGTTTCTTTACGCTGAACCAAATCGAACGATTTGAAAGGCTCTGATACCACTTGTAGCTTACCCTTGGTTCGGATCTACGAGGTAATCTAGTTTATACTCGAGTGCGGAATCCTCAAATACACTTAAACGATAATAAACGAGTAATACAAATGTGTAAAGATCACTTTTATTGAATGTAAAGTTTGATTACATTCGAACAAACACTTACAAACACAAGGTATTCGAACTAAGCCTGGAAACTCAGTTCCTCAACCCCCTAAAATCTATTTTCGGACTTGTGTATTTATAGGCACCTAAGTTTGTACGAACTTACTAAGTTCATACCTATTCTAAGTTCGTTTCTACTCTAAGTTCGTACGAACCTACAAAATACACATACAAAACTTAAGTTAAGAATTACAATGATTAACAAAATGACTTCTAAAACTAACTATTACAAACTAGAAGTTGTTGTCACACAATATGCACCAACAGTTAAAGTGGAGAATAAATATATATCCTAATATCACGATTGATAACAATTAATATCATATGTGATAATTAAGTTATGTGTGATTTTAACTAAATCACATGTCACAACAGTTAAATATCAATCACATATGATAACAAATATTATCACATGTGTTAATAAATATTATCAATTGGTGTGTAATCACATTTAATTAGTTTTTTTGTTATATTCAAATGTGATTGTATATATAATTAGTGTAAAATTCTAAAACTACAAATATTTTTCACATGTTATTATATGCAATGTGATTGTATCCATAATTAGATGTAAATTTTAAACCTATAAGGGTTTATCACACGTGATTCCACTTAATATCATATGTGATTATAGATGCTACTTTTTTGATGTTTAATCAAATGTGATCATAGTTTTTATCATATGCGAAATCTAAATCATCAGTTATAATCATATGTGAATAGTTTTATTTGACAATTAAAAACTTAAGATGAAAAGTTCACTTATAAACACATGTGATATTACACAGTATCACATGTGACATCATATGGTACATTTTTTAACCCGCCAAAAAATCTGAAAAAAAAGTTTCGTCAAAAGTATACCATGCGAGTTTTCTAATCTTGAAGAGAAAATAATGTTGATTATTATGGTGCAATTTTTAAAAAATCGATTAGCCATTTTTAAAATATACATATAATTTTTAAAAATATGAGAAAAAATAAGAATTTTATTTAATTAAAAATTATACCTCAAACATAACTTTCTATTTAATTCTTTTATTCTTACTAAATTTTTCATAATCATTTTAAACTCAACTATATTAATAGAAACAAATAAAAAAACAAAACAAAACGACTTTAGTGAAATAAAGAAGTGTGAGGTTGGTTGGTTTATTGGAACTCAAGTCAACAAAGGCGGCAAAGAACTTGATACCTTTATGGCTTATGTGTGTATATATTACTTGGTAGAACACTAATGTTCTCATCGGCCATTAAATACACGGAAGTACTAGACCCAAAATCAACTCATCAATTTTTGTTTCATGAAGTAAAATTCACTCTTGTAAATCATCAATATCTTAACAAACATGGGTGCTGGTGGCCGTTCCAATAATCCTCGTGATCCAGATGTAAAAAGTTCCGAGACAAAACTTATCAAAAGAGCACCAACTTCAAAACCTCCATTTACATTAGCAGACATCAAAAAAGCCATACCACCTCATTGTTTCGAAAGATCCTTAATTCGATCATTTGCTTATCTCATGGCTGACCTTACGGCAGCCTCGATCTTCTACTATCTTGCCAACACTTATATTCCACAGCTCCCTCACCCTCTTCCTTACCTTGCTTGGCCCCTTTATTGGTTCCTTCAAGGATGTGTGTTCATGGGCATTTGGCTTATTGCTCATGAATGCGGTCACCATGCTTTTGGTGATCAAGTATGGCTGGAGGATACTATAGGATTTATTTTACACTCATGCCTTTTAACCCCTTATTTTTCTTGGAAAATAAGTCACCGTAGGCATCATGCTAACACCGGTTCTCTTGATCAAGACGAGGTATTTGTTCCAAAGACAAGATCAAAACTTGGTAACGCAAAGTTTTACTTCGACAACCCAATTGGTCGAACTTTAACCCTTATGGTCAAACTCACTCTTGGATGGTACATTTATTTGTCAGTTAATGCGGCCGGAAGACCTTATGAAAAATTCGCAAGCCACTATGATCCCAGAAGTCCGATTTTTTCAGATAGTGAGCGCGTGCTAATTCTCATGTCTGACATTGGACTTATTAGCTTTTCTTATTTGCTATACAAAGTGGCAATGATTCAAGGTTTCGCTTGGTTGTTTTGTGTGTATGGAGGTGCATTGATGGTCATGAATGCATTTCTTGTGACTATTACGTACCTTCATCATACTCACCCTTCTTTGCCTCATTATGATGACTCTGAATGGAACTGGATGAAAGGTGCATTCGCGACTGTTGATAGGGATTATGGAGTTTTAAACAAGGTGTTTCATAACATTACTGATACACATGTCTTACACCATCTGTTCTCATACATTCCTCATTATCATGCTATGGAAGCTACCAAAGCGATTAAGCCGGTTTTGGGAGAGTTTTATCAAAGTGATAGCACACCTTTTTTCGTGGCGTTATGGAGAGAATCAAAGAACTGTCTGTTCATTGAGCCTGATGAGAGTGACGAGAAGAACAAAGGTATCTACTGGTACAGGAGTAAGTATGACTGAACAAGAGACACAGAAGTTAAAAGGGAATGTGTTATTATTCTATTAAATCTGGATGCTTTAATATTTGAACTTTGTTATTTTTGTTCTCTATGTGATGTAATTCCTTCAAATGGTGCTCATCTATAAAAATAATATGTAGTGTAAAATGTCAGTACCAGTACCCGATAGAATGATCAAGTTCAAAACTAAGTGGCTTCAGCACTTTCAAATTAAAGTATAAATTGTGGTTACAATTTAGGTTTATTAAATGTTTTTTTAAGATAATGCAATCATAAATATAAGTCAATTTTGAATATATATAGTTAACAGTGACATCTTTTATTCGTCATAATATAGTCTATATGGGTTCATGCGCGCCCGATCATAGTGGTTGCCGCTAAAAAGATCTAATTCTCATTAAACATAATATTTATAAGATTACAAATAATGAATGGGCTATGGGCCAAAGCTAACAATGCTAAATATAAGAAATAGGTCCGTTAATACACACTCACAGTTTGAGCGCGCGGAAGGAGAGCGGATACTCAAACGGCTACAATAATCAATCTTGCAAGTTACCAATTAGGATCACAAAGCGCATGTAAATGAGACTGAGGGATGGAGGAAGTGGTATCAGGGTGCAAGTTAAGGCGCTAAATAGGTTTGAGTATGGGTGACTATGTGATGGCGTGGAACGGAAGCAGTAGGAGGGGCAGGGGCCTGCTGGGCCTGTGTGGATAGCACTTGGGCCTGTGAGGTCTGGGCCGAAGTAGGGGCTGAAATAGATGGGTACTGGTCTAATTAAGGCACTTGGCTTCTAGACGGAGTAGGGAAGGGTAGGCGACTGGATTGAAGCAAAGGGATCAGTAGGATGAGCCTGGGCCGTGTTGGACGAGTCGGACTGTGCTGAGGAAGAAGCAGCTACGGTAGTTGGTTAGTGGGCTGGGCTGACGTATTACATTGACCAATAGGGTGGACATAAGAAGACGATGGCAATAATAGATGGGCTATCCACTTGATCAACAAAAGGAGTAGCTAGGAAGGAGAAGAAAGTGGAGTCATAGAGCCAAGGGAAAAACCGGCTCATTGAAAGTTACATGACCTCATATGAGAATTTTATTTGTGGCAAGACCGACACCAATAGCCTTGATGGTTAGGCGGATACCCGCGAAAGACACAAAGCATGGGATGAGGTTAAAGTTTGTGTGTGGTGGGAAGATTCGGAGAGCATAACATCCAAAGCACTACAAGAAAAAAAAGGAATGTGTGATGAACGCTTTCAGCAACTGACGCCTTGATGTTGCTAAAGGATATAAAACGAAAAACTATCTACTTTTTCCTTTGACTTTGACATTTTCTTTTGCGACAACGGTTTCATCGTTATGTCTTCGCTTAAAGGTTTTCCCTTTTTATTCTTTCTATATTTTTTCATTTGTCTCCAAAATAAAAAATTTCCCCGTGACTTTTTGCGATGACACTGTCATCGCAAACGGTGTCTTCCCTTCTTTTTTTTTTTTCTTCTGAAATTTGAGGTGGCCTTTTGCGACGACACATGTCCTCTTTAAAGACCTATTGCTACCACATTTAGTTAATATATTTAATTTGTTTTTAATTAATATAAAATTATAGATTTAAAAGAAAAATAATAAAAAATATTAATATAATTTAATTAGTTTTTAACTAATACAAAATTAGAGACTTAAAAGAAAACTAACTAAAAATATAATTAGTATTTAACGACGTTTCATCACCAATGAAGTTAACCTCATTATCGTTATCACATTGTAATAATTGAGTATTTGCAATTCACCACCAAAGAAGTCAACCTTAAAGAGAATTCAAGTTCGTGAAACCCTCTATTGATTTATCAACCATAGTTGTTCACCGAACCGTAAGGCATATACATTATGGAAGACGTAAACCCTCTTTGAACATTCCAATGCTCAAGCAAAACCATATGCGGTTTACACTATGGGTTAAGGCGTAAACCCTCTTTGAAGATTCCAATGATCAGGAGAAGAAGATGAATAATCAACAGAAAAGAGTTCAAACAAGACCACAGAGCTAGAGAGAGATCTTTTAAAGTCATCTCCTCTTTTGATTTTCTGAAGTTACCACGATCTGTCATCAAACCTCATAGGCAAAAGAGAAAGCTAAACAGGGGTTCAAGATTGAGTTCACTAGACCTCGAAAGAGAAAGCGAGAGTCGTTCATACTATGGATTAAGGAGTCAACCCAATATGAACATTTGAATGATCGAGAGAAACCCTAAGGCATTTGTTGGGTCACTGATCTGTGATTGGCTAAATCGCTAGAGTTTTTCATAGAAATGATGAAGTGAAAACTCTGAAGATAAGTCACATCATTGGTCGCTGGTCAACCTAGTCAATACTAAGACAATGAAGACTACACTCTGTGGATTCTCTATTGCTTGGTGAATCTATCGCTAAGTGTTCTTATCACTAAAAGCCTTGAAAACTAAAGATTCGTCAAGATGCAATCCACTGCAAATAAAGAAGGTCACTGCTAAGCAAATAGTCGCTACTAGTTATTAATCAATTCATTGGTATGATAAGTGACTATGCGCTTATGCAATCATAATCACATCAATCACATCAATCACATCAATCACCATGATTAAATAAAAGGAGGTCACCGGAAGAAATCAAGTCAAATCACTCTACAAGAGCATGTTGGCTCGCAGTGGGTGAGGAAGCTTTTCAGCGACTTCAGGAATAATGTAGTTACTAGACAATCTAGGTCAAATCGATGTGCATATGAGGTCTCTGGTCTACTGTACATCAGCAACTCAAGGAGTTCATAGTGATAAAGAGTGACATCATGCTTCGTTGTGATTGGTGAAAATACAACGCACGAAGAAGACATTATCTTGTAGGGACTACATAACATTTCTTTCTACCCGTTTGTTTGTTAGAGGGAAGTCAATCTCACAACGACACATGTCATTCTATTTCCTAGATAATAGGAGATATTTACAGGAAATATCTTTCTTTAAGAGAGTGACATATTATACTTATTTGTTTATCGATTTGTAGCTATCATTTTGATTTCGATAAGTGATAAAGATTGTCTAACTACGAATTGTGTCAATGAGTAATAGAAGCTCTATTCTCACATCAAGTAATACTTTAACTTTTAATCGTATTGAATTAGTTTTAGCATCGGCTTTAACTATTCTGCAACTTGATATGTTGATGTAATTTGTTTATCAATAAATTCATCATTCAAGTTAACTTGTGTTCAACTTTCTATTTACCAACTTTAATACTTTGAAATTGTTTATTCTGTTTGTTACAAGTATCTTAAAATTGCTAATAACTGTTTAGAATTTTAAAATACCATAATCGACAAATTAAATTGTATTCAACCCCCCCCCCTTCTACAATTCAAGCTATCTTATTGAACTCAATATCCTTAAGGCGTTTCCACTATGGGTTAAGGTGTCAACCCTAATTGACAATTTGAATGATCGAGATAAATCCTAAGACGTTTACATTATGGGTTAAGGGGTCAACCCTATATGAACATTCGAATGATCAAGAGTAACCCTAAGTCGTTTACGCTATGGGTGAAGTCGTCCTGCTTATTATTTTCAGAAAGAATATAAAAAACTAATTTAACAAACAAGATTTAATTAAGTTGGAATTAATTAAAATATATATTTAAATTTATAATTAACAAACAAGTTTTGATATAATCTTGTATTAATTAAACCCTAATTATATTTATAAATAGTTTTTATTTTAAATAAAATAATTTTTTATTAATTAGACACTAATTATTTTTATTTTTTTTATCTAAAATATAGAATTTTGTAGTTAAAATATAGAATTTTGTATTAGTTAACCACTAATTATATTTTTAATTACTTTTTATTTTAATTAATTAAACACTAATTAAAATATACAAATATATAATAGCAATAGGTCTTTAGAGACGAAATATACGTTTCAATAGGTCTTTGCGTCGTTAAAGGGTACACGAAAAAATAAAAAATTCCTCCAATTTCACAATGGTGATCCCGGTCTTTTATGGTTATCGCAGAAGGTCTATAGCGACGACATGTCATCGCTAAAGCCTCTAGAATTCTTTTAACCGTATCTTTTTCTCCATTTTCACCACACTCCCTCCCTCCCTTTTCCTCTTCACGGCCGCTGCACCATTTCACCCAAAAAACAAACTTCACCACCACATTTACTACCAATTTCACCATCACCCCCCACTACCCCCCTCCTCCACCTCCGACAGACCTCCCCTCCACCTTCGACTTACTACCAAAGATTACCACCAACACCACTCAAGGTTTTTCTAACTTGTTAATTTTGTTATTATTTCTTTAATTTTGCGAATTTATAAATTGAGTATATTTTTGAACGATTTTGTGAATTTGTTAGGATTATTTGTGAACTAGCAAAATTGATGCAATGTTTGTATTTGTTAAGTATATTGTTAAATTAATTTAGTGAATGTATTTTGTTAAATGTATATATTTGTTAAAATGTATGAGTTGTTAAATTGAGTTAGTAAAAGTGTATGTAGTTGTATGAGTTGTTAAAGTCTTGTTTGTATGCTTATGGAATTGAGGTTTGTTAATTAGAAGATACTTGCATTAAAAGTATGTATAATTGTAAACAATTAAAGTGTATGTAATTGTATGAGTTAAAGTGTTGAATTGAAGGAGTTAAAGTATGTATATTGTAAAAAGTTAAAGTAAATTTGTTTGTTTGTTGGTTAGGTAAAGATGGTTAGTTTGTTAAGGATGGTTAATGATTTGTTAAAGATGGTTAATAATTTGTATTTAAAGTGTTTAATGTATATAGTTTGTGAAATTAAAGTATGGAATATATATCTAAAGATGGTTATTAATTGTTAGTTAGTTTGTGAATGTATATGTTAAATTGTTAGTTAATGTTTATGAATTTAATGATTTGTCAGTTAATTGGTTAGTTAAAGTGAATTTGTTTGTTAGTTAGTTAGTCAAAGATGGTTAGTTTGCAATTAAAGCTTTGTTTGTATGCTTATGGAATTGTAAGTTTTAGACTTGTTAATTTGTAAGCATTGGGGGTTTGTTAATTAGTTAGTTAAAGTGTATGTATTTGTTAAGTGTATAAAGTGTAGTGTATTGTATAGTTTGCTAGAATGATTTAGTGAATTAGTTAATTGTATACAATTAAATATATAGATTTGTTAGCAAATTTTGTGTAATTGTATATTTAGTTATATAGTTGTTAAAAGTGTACGTATAGTTATAATTGTATGATTGTATAAAGTTGTTAAAAATGTATATATCTCAAACTCTTATAAAGCATTTAGCTATAAGGTTTGATGTTTAAAAATTGGAAGATCAAAAATTAGATTTATGCCCCCTTTCAATAATACATAAATATAGAAACTAAAAATCAAATCAATCTATACTTAATTGCTTCTGTTAGTTTTTACATATCATAATTATCTTTATTTGAAATATAAAATAATTTTGTTTTTTTAGAATGGCTTGTTAGATGTTAGTAGTTCAGGTCTAGCAGTGACATCCAATTGGGCAGTATGCTAACGACTCTGAGACCCTCCTATTCCTCCTTTTTTTTTTATCGTCTGAAGGGGTAAAAGTTCCGGGTGAGACTCGAACTTGAGACCTCCCCTAGCCAAACATCTCCTCCCCAAGGCCCCAAAGGAAACCTTGGTGGCCAACTGAGAAATAAATAATAATTAAAAAACAGTAATTGTGATAACATAAAGAATAAATGAAATTGAAACAAAAGTTTACAATCATTATCATGAAGACGATTGTGATTATCGACCATTATGATATTTTCTATTAATAACCGCCGCATTGCGCAGGACCTGACTAGTAGTTTGTTATAATTGTTTGAGTTAAAGTGTTAAATTGAATGTATATAATTGTATGAGTTTGTTAATGAACTTAATAGTTTGAATTGTGTAGAATAATTAAAGTATAAAGATTTGTTGAAGAATATGAGTTTGTCTAAGTGTATTTATTTGTTAAGGATATATAATTAAAGTGTGTAGTTTTCTTAATTGTGTAGGATAATAAACGTATATAGATTTGTTAGAGTGTATGGATTTGTTAAAGTGTATGTATTTGTTAGGTTGTTAAATTGATTTAGTGATTTTGTTTGTAACTTTGAGAACAAATCCTTACATGTATGCTAGGTTTATGTTGGTTCCAAACACCTCACGCTTGATTATTTGTATCTTTAACTATTTCACTTGAACTTGTAGGTTTGAAGGGTAGAGGTACGAGCATGGGAGCAAATCTAAGGAAAGTGATAAAGAACAATTTCGAACCATTGCTAATCGAGTTTTTGTTAGTTATATTAGTCGACGATGATTAGGAGGTATTAGTTGTAGTTGTATAATTTTTATATGAATCTTTGTTTAAACAATATATGTCGTCATATGTATTGGTCGTATGTTTTATAATATGTTTTTGAGTTTAAATCGTGTGTATGAGAAAATTTATGTCACATCCCAATAAAATCATGTCACGTTTAGGTAATGCGGAAGCACGGGGTGTGACGGGATCATTCAACAATTAAATCGAGAGCATATGATTATCGCAAACACATACTTAGAATGCCATTAATAGTTTAGAATCAAGAGTTACAAGTTCATCGAGTTCAAAATAACGATAACTGTTTAGCAAAACAGTATGATTAACATTCTAATCGTATAAAATGAGTTCAATGTTTCAAAAGAATGGCATCCTATTCATCGTGATGAGCAAGGGTCCCAAAAATGCATACATGTTCTTACGTCGCTGCTAATTCCCTGAAAACATAATTAAAAGGATTAACAAAATTGTTGGGTGAATTCACATGTTTAAGACTCAATCCATTAAACTAAGCGTTTGGTAATCGTTTAGTAAAATCATAACGAGCCATCCATGGCCATATGTACGATGAAATATAGTTTGCATATTTGTTTAGTGAGTATCGGGTGCCATCCATGGTAACAAATCGTTTAGGGTATATCGTGTGCCATTAGAAGGGCATTTATATATAGTGCCATCACAAGGCTTGAATATCACGTGCCATCCTTGGCCAAATGTTTATTGAATATCGTGTGCCATCAAAAGGGCATGTATATATAGTGCTATCACAGGGCTTGAATATCACGTGCCATCCCTGGCCAAATGTTTATTGAATATTGTGTGGCATCAAAAGGGCTTGAATTATAGTGCCATTAAGGCGTTTATTGTCACGTGAACTCAATAGCTCATAAGGACTTGTTAGTCAAATAGTATCGTATGCAAAACAGTTCATCGTATAAAAAATCATTTCTTATATTTTTCACCCCAATTTAGAAAGCAGTAAAAGCAGTATAATAGGGGCTGTGAACTCACCTGGTGAGCTTAAGAGTGCTAGCATTTAAAATATATCGTTTACCCAAATAGAAATAGCCTCCTAGCGCCCTATATGCATGATGTCAGTTACATTAGTAGATGGCTCTATCGGCCTGTCTATGATAGTTGTTCACTCAACTAGTAGGATCATTTCTTGCCATTCGAACGTATGTACGACCCATTGGTGATAGTATTCTATGTATACGTGTATGTTTCTCGAAAACATAGTGATTTCTATTTATATTTATATTTATCCTTATACTCTTTATCGCCCTCAAAACGTACATTTTTAAAGTATTCAATCGCTTTCATTATAGCTTTTCCCTCCAAAATCCTTATACTACTACAAGTTCAATATTACTACT
Organism: Logfia minima; assembly: GCA_963921325.1. Lineage (NCBI taxonomy): Eukaryota > Viridiplantae > Streptophyta > Magnoliopsida > Asterales > Asteraceae > Logfia > Logfia minima. The sequence continues at coordinate 32,880,333 of OY992764.1, forward strand.
GCTAGGCCAAGTTACTACTGCTTTCAATAGTATTGTCATTTGAACAGATTTTGCCCATTTTGACCCTTCTTGTGTTATCATTTTGACTAGTCAAATGGACTTATTTTGTTCTGAAATTTTAAACACATATCCCTACATGTCTTTGGTTTAAATAAAAGTAAGAATCATAATTTTTGAATAAGTATAAGGGATTCAAAACTATTTATTAGTACATAAAGGTACAACAACTATTTTTCTGGATACTTGTTGAGAAAATCATTTGTTTACTAAGTTAGACTTATCTTCACAAAATGTTCTCATACTACTTTTAAAGCTAACAAAAATGTGACTATTAGGAAAATGATTCATGTCTTTTGGATATGTGGATAAAAAGTTATGGTCTCACAAAGTAGGACCAAACTTCGTCTCTTGATGACAGAATAGACACATGTTTTTATAAAATTGGTTTGGGGTATTTAAATGTGTGTAAATTGCATGAGACCACTTGGGTTGGAAACCTAACTTCTTAAACTTAATTTTAGGCTCAAGAATCAATCAATTTGGTTATGTTATGTCCGAGTTATGACGTTCCAAATTAAACCAAATTTTTTGTGAGCAGGTTTCGTCGATTTTTAGATTTGTTTAGTTCTATTCAACAAGTTTTTGCCATCAACAACACTTACACACACACACACACACATATATATATATATATTTGATTTTAACGTACGAGTAAACATCTAGCATATAAGTATTTAAAATGAAGGAAATGAAAAGATCGAGAGAGTGTTTCCTTACAAGCTTTTATGATGAAAATGATAAGAAAAGAAGAGAACTTGAACTTGAACAAAATCGTCAACCTGAAATCCTTTATAAACCCGATTTCTAGTTTGTATTCATTCACTCAAGATTATGAGATCACAAGAAGCTAAATGTGAGAGGGAAAAGAGAGTGTGCAAATTTTCTTGAAGTGTGAAATGTATTGTGTGGGTTTGTCTCGCAAGTAGCTTAACTACTTAAGTGGAAAGCAAGTGGAAAACAAGATATTTTCTGTGCATAAATTGTGATGGGAGGTCTCTAGTTACATCAAGCAACTTATGGATGGGAGGTGGTTTGGGGAAAGGAAAACCGTAGGAAAAAAAAGGAAGAAAAGTGTGACATCTTTGACTTTCTTTGACTTTCATGGCTATAATCCACATAAGGTGTTTGATGTTTGTAGGTTGTTTCTTACACTTGTTTAAGTGTTAAAACAAAAGAACAACCCATGATCAAACCGAAATCAAACCGAAAAATCGTCTTTTGTTGTTAAAATGATCATATGCATGTTCTTGCAAGTTTTAAATGGTTAAAATTGTTAGAAATCATTCATAACACATCATGGATGTATTTTAACACCATGAGTGTGTTAGAACAAAGATTTAAAGGATTTAATGATCAAAAGGTTGTTTGCAAGTTTGTGTTCTTCTTGAAGAACCGAAAACTCGATTTATGGGCTTGCACGCACCTATTTTCGTAGCTAGATCTTGATTCATGGTAAACTATATTTAATTTTCTGTAAAATACATGTTCATGCATAAAAGACAAGGCCTCAATCATTGGATGAGGTCTAAAAATCGTTGGGTAGCCTAAACACTCCAAAAAGATGATTTTTGTCATGCATGCAATCTGTCTAGTTTTTGACCCCACTTTAATCGACCATAACTCAGTAAATAATGGTCCAAAAATCTTGATTATTTTTCTGGAATTTAGTTCAACATCTTAGCTTTCAAACCCCACTGGTCTCACTCAAATCCATTGAGTATTCGACCTCCAAATGTGTCACGCAAAACTGATGCGCAAACAAGAAACTTTTTGTGAGCATCTTGTTTGTGATGCATGTTCATGGGATCTAAAGTGTTCATTAAATTTAAAGAAAATTTTTTTTAGACACTTAAAATATTTATCTTAGTAGGGTGAAAAGATAGTATTTTATCTTGGTGATCTTATATTTTTAGAAAATGCATGAACATCATACATTGTTTTAGCCTTGAAATTATGAATACTTGTGTTGTAAAGTTACAAAAATACAAAAGTGCTTGATAAAGAATAGTAAAAATATGAGAATTATTTTTCTCAGTAACTTGAATATGAAAAGAGTCTTGAAAATAAAAATGGAAATTTTTGGAAAAACATAAATATTTTTCCTTGATTAATGCAAACAAAGCTTATAAAAGGTGAAATTTTCATGAAAAATACTTTTAAGCCCCAAATAATTATGGGAAGTTTTTGTGTCATTTTCCTCATAACATGACACTATACTCAAAGTTTCACACCTTTTGGAGGTGTTTTGATATGTCTGTCGGCTTACACCTCGTTAAAACGTATAATATTGGGAACTAATGTTCCAGTGCTCAAAACGATCTGAAAGTTTTACACAAATCTGAAAATGAGTAGAAACTGCAATGGTAAAAATTTCTGAATTTTTCATCAATATTTGCTATGTTTCCTAAATTTACTTCACTTTTTAGACATAAAATGATTATAAATAATCTATAAGTCTAAAAATCCCCGAATTTGCACAGAAATTTTTTGAACTATATTATATGTTGTTTACAAAGTTTGGTAATTTTTAGATGTTATATTCATATATTTCCATTATTTTGTTTACAACTCGAACAAATACCAACAATGTTGTCTAAACGGAAATTCAAACTATAACAGCACTTTGTAATTTAATTAGCTAGCTAAGCAATTCCTTTTAACCGTATTAGACGAGAATCTAATTAGAAACCTAATGTTCATAGGACTTGGATAGGAGTCATACCCGAACAGCACGCGCATTACATCCAACCGTACGCTCACTCCCGATTGTGAGTTTCATAGCCCATATTTTTAAACGCTTTGATATGTTTTGGGGTGAGAATACATGCTTTTTGTTTGTCCGTTAAGTATTGCATAAGTTTCCACTATTCAAATTATATGGGTCTCTATCATGAATTGTTAGTTATGGACTTAAACGCGAATATTGTGAATAGATCTATTGGGTTGACACCCCCGTCCGGGTTGGTCGCGCCAACTGTAACACCCGTTTATTTTAAGACACATTTTTTTTTTTTTTTTTTTTTTATAACAACAACACTTTACATTCATATATATATACGAAAGATACATCATTCTTAATATTACAATCATATGTTTATCTTTCCAAAAAGGCTCCCTCAATATCTGAGCATGATTCAACGGGAGTAAATACTTACTACCAAACATAGTAAGCGCACCACTATTCGCACCGCGACCCTTTCCCAAGACTTTCCTTCCCCTTGCTGGACCCACCTATAAAATAAAACAACAACGAAATGGGTAAGCCCACCGGCTTAGTAAGTAAGGGCAATACATAATCAAATCATCATTACACAATAAATTCACTTATGATCACTCAGCATAAGATAAATTTCACGGCACTGCCGCCAATCCCTTTATGACCACTCAACATAAAGTAAATACACGACACTGCTGCCAATCCCTTTATGACCACTCAGCATAAAGTAAGTACACGACACTGTTGCCAATCCCTTTATGACCACTCAGCATAAAGTAAATACACGGCACTGCTGCCAATCCCTTTATGACCACTCAGCATAAAGTAAATACACGGCACTGCTGCCAATCCCTTTATGACCACTCAGCATAAAGTAATTACACGGCACTGCTGCCAATCCCTTTATGACCACTCAGCATAAAGTAAATACACGGCACTGTTGCCAATCCCTTTATGACCACTCAGCATAAAGTAAATACACGGCACTGTTGCCAATCCCTTTATGACCACTCAGCATAAAGTAAATACACGGCACTGCTGCCAATCCCTTTATGACCACTCAGCATAAAGTAAATACACGGCACTGCTGCCAAACACATAAATTAACGGCACTGCTGCCAATCACATAAATTAACGGCATTATTGCCAAACACACTCAATTACTCCTGTAATCTAAATGTATTTTCCCTTCTATTTAATCCCACCCATTACTTACCTCGAAACACGCGTAATTCTGCAAACCTCTGGTCTCTCACGGCTTTAGTACAACTCTGGAGATTTGTATATCTAGAATGTCAAAAACTTATTATCAGGTTTAAAACCAAGTTTTCATATATAATTGTCTCAGTTCGCAAAGTCAACTCGTAAAAGTCAACTTGCAAAGTCAACTGGCAAAAGTCAACTGAACTCAACTGAACTCGCAAGTCAACTCGCAACTCAACTCAACTGAACTGAACTCGCAAGTCAACACGCAGGTCAACTCGCAACTCAACTGAACTGAACTGAACTTGCAAGTCAACTCGCAGGTCAACTCGCAACTCAACTGAACTGAACTCGCAAGTCAACACGCAGGTCAACTCGCAACTCAACTGAACTGAACTGAACTTGCAAGTCAACTCGCAGGTCAACTCGCAACTCAACTGAACTGAACTCGCAAGTCAACTCGCAGGTCAACTCGCAACTGAACTCAACTCGCAACTGAACTCAACTCGCAACTGAACTCAACTCGCAACTGAAACTCAACTCGCAACTGAAACTCAACTCGCAACTGAACTCAACTCGCAAGTCAACTCGCAAAGTCAACTCGCAACTGAACTCAACTCGCAAGTCAACTCGCAACTGAACTCAACTCGCAAGTCAACTCGCAAAGTCAACTCGCAACTGAAACTCAACTCGCAAGTCAACTCGCAAAGTCAACTCTCAACTGAAACTCAACTCGCAACTGAAACTCAACTCGCAAGTCAACTCGCAAAGTCAACTCGCAGGACGAACACAGTCGACCCCAAAACCGAATTTTTTTACAATCAAAGCTCGATTTAACCAAATTAACCCGTTCAAACCTTAATAATAACATCAACTAACATAATCTTACTTTAATCACGGTTCCAATCCTTCAAATCTTCAATTTTCAACTTGAATTAGGCGTTTCTCTATCTAAAAACTCGTTTCTCTCTCTAAAACTCGTTTCTCTCTCTAATTGAACGAAATTTGAGTCTTCTGGAAATGTTTTGAAGTATTTAGAAGAGTTTTAATATATATATATAAATTGTTATTTTCACTTAAGCTCCTCAATCTTAATTAAATCCCACTTGTGACTCTAACCTTATTGTCGTACAACTTCTAACTCGAGACATCAACAAATAGCTCGTAGGATTCATAAACTTTATTTTAAATTCCGAAATTCCTTTCAAACTTTGGGATGTTACACCAACTCGAAAAACGGACGTATAATCATTTGACCCACTACGAGTGTTGTGAATAGAACACTTGCGAGGCAACTAAATTGTTAAGGTTTCAATTCATGAGCTTATGACAATAGTAATACACTTTGATATTGTGGTAAGACAATATAACTTGAAATCTCGTAACCACGGGTCTATTTTACAAACTCTTACACCTATGAACTTACCAACTTTATGTTGACGTATTTTAATATGTATTCTCAGGTAACTAAGGCGCTATGTAGTTGTGCCATTGTGTCGCACTTTTTGACGTAGGATTTGCATCCACTAAGGCGCTAGTATTCATTAAAGTTTGTAATTGTGTTGTTAAGACTTTAAACTTGGATGTTTTCCATTTGAAGACAATGTAATTTAACGGTGTTTGTTTAGCGACTCTCTTAGAAGTCGTTCATTGTAATCTTTGTTCGTGATCCGCGCTCGTCGCGCCCCCGCCTAAAATGGGGGTGTGACAGCTAGTGAAGTGATTTGCTTATAAAATACCACACACAATATAATATTTATGCACTGATAACTGATACAAATAAGCTGCAAATAGTTTGACATAGCAGTTTCACATGTACATCTTGTGCACCACAGTTTTTGAAAAACTCGAAAACTCACCTTAGGTTCGTGTGATACAGAAATGGCTACTGATCAAAACCTAAGCATTCAACCCAAAGTTACATTTAGTATTTATTTAACTTGTAAAAACTTTGAACTTGATGCTTTATAACTAAAACAAGATGTGTACGTATGTGCGTCAAAACATTAGTTAAGTTTATCATTGTTATTTTGTCCCAAGTTCCTTGTCTAGACTCTCATATCCATTTTTAAACTATGCCCAAATCTTATTCAAAGAGTTTTGATGTTTGGAACATCTTACAAGACCTTATAGAACATCAATACAAAGTTATCTTTGAAAGCAATTAAAACTCTTTAAATGGCAGCTTATACATTGTTGTCCAAGAGTTTTTATATTGCAAATTCATCTTTGTTTTAGTTTCAGTGACAAGCAGCTTAAGTTGAAGAGTTAGAGTTTTGTACAAGTGTTGCTAGGTCTGTAAGTTTCAACTTGTATTAATAGTCAAGTGTCGTTCTGTTGATAGGTGGTCTGCGTAAGTATCTGTGAGTGAACGTTTATTGAGAAAAGTGTAATGTGAGCTTGTATAAATTTCTGTAATCTTTCAGTTTAATCAAATCAATATCAAGGAAGTTTATTTAGATACTCTCTCAATTACATATATATATAAGTCTAATTGGATTCTGCACATTAGTCTTATTGGATTCGAATCAAGATCATTACGTACATGACCTACAAGTGGTATCAGAGCAATTAAAGGTGATTTGAATAAGGTTATGTGATTCTGAGAGTGTTTGATTTGGTTTTGGGGTTTTTGAGCTCCAAGTTTCATTTGATCAAAATTAGGATTGAAAACTGATTGTTTGAACAAAATTAGAGTGCACAATGGAGTCTATTAGTGATTAAGATGTATTTGTGATTGGTTGTTAAAGAATGTGAAGGTGAAATTGAAATTGTTGAGATTCTGCAATTAATATTCATCAGGCGACAGTTTATGAGTTTGGGCGACATTACCATTTATACAGTGACACTAATGATGGTAATCTTCTGTTAAGGTGCAATACTTTCAAGCGACACTACATAGTGTCGCGTGGTCAGAATTAGTGACACTCTTAGCAAAACTCCAGACGACACTTCTTCTTTCAGGCGACACTTCTTTGAGCGACATTAGTTAAGTGTCGAGTCTTGCAGAAAATTAGCGACACTATCAAGTGACAGTGATCAATGTTGCTATATAACTACAGGCGACACTAGCAAGTTGCAACACTTATTTTTTTTTTTTGGATAAAATGGCTTTTTCAAATATGACTGCTATGTTGAAGTTTGACAACGAGATAGGAACTCCGAACAAACCTCTTAGGTTCATGTGCAATAATGATTACTCGAGTTGGAAAACTAGGTTTGAGTCTTTCATAGCTTTCAATGATTCAAACTTCTGGATCCCAATCACTGAACGCTATGTTAGACCTAGACTAGAATGTACTTTTTGAGTTGAAGCTCCTTTGAAATCAATAAAGCAAATGACTGATGAAGAATAAAAAGAGTATGACAAGGAAAAGAAAGCATATGCTGCGATCACCATGTGCTTACCAAAGGATGTGCTTCAGTGTTTTAAACATCAAGAGACTGCTTATAATTTATGGGAAGCGATTGCAAAGAGATTTGGAGGAAATGATCAATTAAAGCAAAGTCGAAAGGACATACTGAAGAAGCAATTTGATTTATTTGATCATATGCAAAATGAGTCATTTGATGATCTAATTTTTTAATATTTTCTCAGCTGGTTTGTGAATTAAAAGAAGTAGGAATGGAGTATCCCAACATTGAAGTTAATAAGAAGCTACTTCATTCATTACCTTTAAAATGGGAAGTCATATTTCATTCATTACCTTCAAAATGGGAAGTCAGACTGATGCTTATGGAAGAACATGATGAATTGCCTACTTGGTCGCTTGAGGATATTATTGGGAAATTACAAGCATATGATATGGATTTGAAGAGAAAGGCAACCGAAAAAGTTCAAGTTCAGGATCCCAGTCTATATAATGATATTTCTAATAAGAATACAACTTGAGGATTGCTTTATTTTCCGGAAAGGATTCATTAAATGAATTCAACCAAAATGTGTCGATATTTAAATTTTCGTGTGCTACTTGCACAAACTGTTTTGGTTCTTCAAGGCCTTTAAGTTCAACTTAATCAATACGTTTAAAGCTTATCGAAGATCATGCTGCAATCTTTACTGCATTTTTCACATTATATAAAGAGGTTTATTGCGGGCAAGACTTCACGTATCGATTTGACTGATGAAGACTATGATCAAATTCATCCTAATGATTTGGAAGAAATGGACATAAAGTGGAATATGGCTATGCTCACACGACGGGCAAAAATGTTTCTTCAAAGGACTAGCAGAACCAGTATTGATGGAAACAACAGAACTGGACTTGGGTTTGATAAAAGCAAAGTCAGATGTTATAATTGTCAGAATTATGGACACTTTGCACGGGAATGTGAGAAATCCAAGCAACCAGCATCCAGGTTTACTAAACCAAGTACTCCCAAGCCAACACAACACTCATTACTGCACTCAAGCCAAAGACGGGAATCAACAGAAATCTTCAAAGGCTCTTGTGACAACCAATGACGAGCATTATGACTGGAGTGCTCATTTAGATGTAGCTGCATATGCTCATAATAGCATTCATGGCAGATATATCTAAGGTTGATTATGATTCGTTTGTACTTAAATGTTCAAATTGTGTTGAGTTACTTGAAAAACTCAACAAATACCAAGATCAACATTACATGCTGAATAGTTTCACAAGATTGAAAATTCTCCCGAGTTCAAAACACATTACAATGTTAAGGATACTGTAAGGGTGCAATAATTAGCTGGAAATATGATGTAGTTTACAAGTTATTCATTATCAAAAGAACTGACGGATTGCAGTATTTTGAAAGAATCTTTAAAGATCTTAGCTCACTCCCAAAGTGTGAAACCGGTCAGCTTGGAAAGTTAAATATGGTTAACCGCTCAAATGATGATTGGGGAAGAAATACGGAGCGAATTTTGAGAAGAGAAGTCATAGATGGATTTAGTTTCTTTAAACCAATGTTGGGGAAACGAATGATATTACAGAAACAAATCAATCCAACAACTAATAGTCCGTGGATCAAGTTGGTGTATCCTACTGTAAAGTCACTCACAAAGATTCCATTGAACAAGTATCCATTGGAGTTTCTGTAAAAATTTAAGTGGGGGTGGTATCATGGAGTGTAAGTGAAGCTGTAATTGAAAATAAAGAAGAAGGGGAGCACGTATATGTTTATGACCCTATTAAGTTGATAAACTTCTCAGAATCTGATTTAAAGATCTTACACAAGAATACGATTCTATTTCATGAAGACTGCATATCTGAAGCGATACAATTCCAGAAGGTTGTAGATATATGTGTCAAAAGAGGAATGCACGCTGGAAGTTAACTTCCTCTTAGTTGGAAATGAAGACACATTTAAACCAGAGCTGTTGTCAAAGGGGAGTTTGTTGATACAGTTTTGAGTGACAAGCAGCTCAAGTTAATGAGTTAGAGTTTTTGTACAAGTGTTTTGGTGACACTTGCTAGTGTCGCCTACAACGACACTTGTTAGTGTGGCCTACATCGAGAGTTACAAGTGTTGCTACATCTGTAAGTGTCAACTTGTATAAATAGTCATGTGTCATTCAGTTGATAGGTGGTATGCGTAAGTATCTGTGAGTGAGCGTCTATTCAGAAAAGTGTATTGTGAGCTTGTATGAACTTCTATAATCTTTCAGTTTAATCAAATCAATATCAAGGAAGTTTATTTAGATACTCTCTCAATTATATATAAATAAGTCTAATTGGATTCCGCACATTAGTCTTATTCGATTCGAATCAAGATCATTACGTACATGACCTACAAAGCATCCAAAAATACCTTTGACTCAAAGCTAACATCTTAGTAGTAATTTTGACATAAAAATCACTTTCCAACTTATTTTGGTACTCAAATAACAAGACTTTGAACACTTTGCTTTGAAAATCCTTTGTTACTAAACTTTGATGAATTAATTTAGAATAAAAGAAGTGAAGGTATACCTTAGCTATTGTACTTAAAGGGATGTAGTTGCCCTCTTTTACTTGATCTTTCTTCTTGTTGCTAGATTACTTAATCTCTTCAACTTTATCACTAATCTTTTTAATTCATTTCTTTTCAATGATAGTTACGTGTAAAGAAGAGGTAAAGAAAGACTATAATGACTTATATATTGATGAGAAGATAGAGTTGCTTAGTAATGTAGTCTAGCTCTAATTCGTAAGATGATATTTTACAAACAAGACAACACACGGTTGTAGCTCTAATTGTTGTCATCTTATAATTTATCCAGGTGTTTAATGGAATAAGCCATCAAATTCCACTAACTTAGATTTCTTATTCACTAAGTATGTGCTTTAAGAGTTGTACAACCAGCTTAAACTATCTTAATGTTTTAAAATTTTAATAAGCAAAACATGTTGTACACCAAGACAAACTATAAGTACCATAATACATACTAACACAAAGAATTAAATAGCTGACACATTCCATTTATTTAATACATACTTCATACTTATTTTATAACTCTTAAATTTTTATTTATATAACACATGTTTATTTGATTATAATATTTGTTAATTATTATTTTTTTGTAATTATTAAATACTTTAAATTTAAATCTTCCTTACTTGGCAATGATCAAAATGTTTTGGTTGTTACATTATGGTTTAACTAAATACCAATCTATCTTTTTCATATCAAGTTAGTTTACCTCTCGAAAGTAAACATGGGAGAGTTGATCGATCTTTCGAATATCGATTATCTATCTTTTGTTTGTATTTTGGTGTAATTAAATGCGAATCTAACTTGGTTCATATCAATAGGTATCGCATCATTGATGATGGGCCAACATTGAAAAAAATTTGGAGTTACTGTTCAAGGTACTGTTTATTATCAAGTCACTGTCATTGCCGCAACGCTGTTCATTGTCGAAAAAATATATATCTGATTATCAAAAAATACAGAGAGAAATCACGACCAAGAAGATTGCAGATTTAGATGCGAAATTCAATCACTATCAAACTGAAGATACTAAGTGATTTTATTTTCTAGAAAAAAGATGGAGCTTATAGTTTCTGTACAATTGCATCTTGAGGTCCTGATGTTTCAACAAGCAATTAATGCACAAATACTATCTATGAAGAATAATCTAAAATTGATAAAGGTAAAGATGGAAGAAGAGAAAGATAAGTGGAAAAAAGTTTGTTCATCGGGATTCCAATGAAAATCAAAAAAGCAAAAAAGAATGTTGAAGGCATCAATCTTTTGGAAATATTAGTTTTTTCACAAAGCCTAAAATGAAAAAAGAAATAGTGGTGTTGTGAGGAAAATTCCTTGTCATTTAATACACAAGCAAAAAACACGAGCGAACAAAAACACCAAGATTACATATTCCTATTGCTACTGTATGTGGTTGCAACAATGGTGGGGAGGGACAGCAAAGCTTACCGGGCAGAAACGTAAAAGATTTAAGAAATTAAGCTATATATGAGTTCAATTCGGATATTAAGCTTGAGATGATGTATGGGTAGCCATGCCACCATTGTATTGGATTTGTTTCACGATTTTTCTAGGATCTGCAAGAGGCAGACCTAGAAGTCAAAATCTGGATTCCTAGGATAGAAGTTTTGAAGCAACCCTTTGAGGCAAAGGTGTTCTTTTTGAGAGTGGGGAGCTATGATATGATCTAGATTAGTATTGGGAACACATTTAGTTTTACTGTTGTATTTTTAATTATGAATATTATTTTTTGACATGTTTAATTATTATTATGAAAGTTTCGTGAGAATCTTACTTAATTAGGAATAGTCTTCGGAAACAACCTAAGTTAACTCTATAAAACGACCTCGATAAACGTAATTGAATTATGCTATATATTATAAAGTGATTTGGTTATCAATCATCAGTGTTAGCTTACCTCTCATGTAAAGATATAAATCGAGTTTATTGATGAATTGTAGTAAAGTTGATTGAACAGTTCATGTCGTGTATAATCAGAGAAAATAATAACTACCAAAACACATACACGACTCAATATAATTGAAAGGAAAACAAGCTTGGGTTTTCATACACATTACAATAAATATAAATTAATTATTAAAAGCAATGTTTACAATTTATATTTTTATTTCCAACAATCTCCCCCTAATTGTAAATGTTGCTCATATCGTCTTCAATTCAGATATATATAACTTTTGAGATTGACTGTCGAGAATCTTTTGTAAGCTGAGTACAACGTTCAAGCACATTTTTAATAATCACGACTCAGCCTTTATCTTTGATGTTAATTCTCGAGAGCATTGTAGAAGACAAATATTTTTCTTGTTCTTCAACGACAACTTCTAATCTGGAACGTGTTATTGGAATATTTCTCTTTGAAAGCACTTTGAAAGCACCTTTTAATGATTTAATCCTGAAAGTATATTCCAAATGTTTGTCGCTGATGAATCATTTCTATCTTTTCAATTCTAATGTATGAAAGATTATGATTGATCTTTGAAATCTTGATCTTTCGTTGATAACATTTCATCGTCATTTATCTTTGGCTCGCCCTCAATTGATTATTCATCTTTTGGAGCTTCATCGGCTTTTTATTAAACTAATCCTTTATTCTTCGAATATGCTCCCCCTCAAACCAATAACTCTATTCAAACTTATAAGAAAGATATTGTCATAATTTATTGAAAAATGTTGAATATTTTTTTCATGAATGACATTTTCTTTGAAGTTTTATCTTTGGTTAAATATTTCTCAGATTTCGTTGAGTAGCTTGAGTTGTATTCTAATATCTTTTCTTCGATTTCCTTTTCTAGAAATCTCGGAGCTTTCAACCGTCATAGATTTTATTAGGATTCTATCAAGTAATCTTTGAACTTTCTCGAACATAACCATTTCTCATCACTATCTTCAAACATGAACTATGTATGTCACAAAACTGAGCTCTACTAGAAATACGATCAAATCATTATCACGAAATAATGATGCGGAAAATGATCAAAAGTTCCAAGTAAAGCATTAATTTCGTAACCATTGGGTAATACAACAATTTATTTGAGTAAATCAAGGAAAAGTTGGTTGTGTTTTCTGAAAACAAATTATGAAAAAACTATAACTATTGGATCACACAGATTACCAGTTTGCACATCAAATGAAGCATTAAATGAATCAATTGAGAGACCTACTTCAGTATTGGCGTTGATGTTAGCACTGGTAGGATTTCCATTCAATCATCATTGAATACCATTATTTAGGTATCGATATGAATGTTTCGGCATTGTCACATAGACATTCATAGAGTCACAAAGACATGGAGTGTAAAGAGTACACTTGTGTCTTAAAAAGTGTTTAAGTTGGCTCTAGAGTCAATATGTGAAAGAAATAAAAAAAGGATTGGAGTTGAATGTCCTCTTGTTTCAATATCAACAATCTCCGAATGAGATGTCATTGGATTATGTGCTAAGTCTCCGTGAGAATTTGAAACAAGGACTTTTTAAGAAGTACTTGAGTGGCTAGGAGGATAATGTGCATTTCATCACTGGGTTCATGCTGTCTTATTCAATACCTGAAAAGAAAGTATGAAATCCGATAGTAGATGTGGCAACCCGTCGATTTAGGAAAGGTTTCACTTTTCTTTTAACCATGTCACACACTCCTCACTCAACCTCTCATAATTTTCAACTCCTCCCTCTTTTTACAGTTGTATTGACAAACAATGTTGGCATGTTTGAAAATAGTTGATCTACACCCTAATCTCCACCATTCTTTAAAAGTGTTTACATATAACAAAAAAACATTTTAAAATCAGGTTTTACTCTGATGTAAGTAAAAGCCATAAACGTGAAAAACGGGTTTTACTCTGAGTTGAGCAAAAGCCATTTAAGTGAAGATCGAGTTATGAACTGATGTATCCATAAGTGATTAAATTGCAAGTTAGACAACAACTTTTGGAACCCATTAAACACAGTGCTAATGGGTTAAGAATATTTGAAAAATCATTTGTAAGTTGAGTCTATTTGATGTAAAGACATTGAACTCCACTTTGAGTTGAAACTCGGCGTTTCATTTCGAAATAAGTTTCGTGGAATCAACCATGAGGACCATCTTTTGGGAGCGCGGGATACAAAATCATTCGATCTTTGCACCAGATAAGGACATTTTCTTGTTAAATACTCTGTACGCTTTTGACATATTAGAGTAACCAAAAAATAGACCATCATCAGCTTTAGCATCAAACTTTCCAAGTTTATCTCTATTGTTGAGTATATAACAAGGACTTCCAAATACACAGAAAAAACTAATATTTGGTTCTTTCTATTAACATCTGGTAAACAATCTTCTGGTGCCTCTTCACGATTAACATTTGGTATGATATGTTAGTTGCTTCTACCCAAAAATAACTCTTTAATCCTGAATCAACAATCATTGACCTTGCATCTTCAATCAATGTTCTATTTCTTCTTTCCACAACACCATTTTTTTGTGGTTTGTCAATACAGAATGATTCAAATACATGGTTTCTGAATTCTGTGCCATGATTAGGTCTAATCTTCTTCACTTGTTGTCCATTACAAAGTATACATCTTTTTTATAAAGTTGATAATTTCTTCTCTTCATCCTTTTGCTTCAAAAAGTATTCCTATGTAAATTTTGGGTATTTATCAACAATAACCAAGGTGTACCTCTTTGCACCCAAACATAGAGTGCTTACGGACGAAATAGATGCATGTAAAGCAAATGTAGTGGCTGCACAATGGATGAAATATGATTGTACTTGAATGAAGCATTGTGATGTTTTCCTTTTTCACAACCAAGACAAAATCTATCCATGACATAGGTTATACATGGTAAACCAGACACTAATTCCATGCTTGCTAGCTTATGGATATCTTTGAAATTGAGGTGTGAGAGTCTCTTGTGCCATAACCATTTAAGGTTGTCTACTAACTGAGAGAAAATGGATGTGTCACTTGTAGTAACAACTGTATTCATATCAATATGATACATACCCTTATGCCTTTTAGTTGTCAGCAGTAGTTTACCCATCATGTCAAAACTGGTTCCAAATTTCTTCCTAAATTGAACCACTTTCCTTCTACTTGTTAGTTAACTTATGCTTATTGAGTTATGTTTTAACCCAACAACATAAGCAACATTCTTGAAGGTCACAGCTTGACCATCTCTCTCCTTATAGCCCAGTAGTAGAGACTTACATCCGGTCATATGCCATGTACATCCACTATCTAAGTACTAGATTTGCTTGTTTTCAATGCCCTTGTACATCATTCAGCTTTCCAATCTTCTGATTACATCTTGGTATCTGCTTGTGACACCCATCAAAATAAAGTTTTCATGGCTAGTTTTAGACTCGAGTATCTTACATTTGTATGTGTAGACACATCACATTCTAGATTTAGTAGTAGAAGCAAGTTCAAAGTCTAGTAGGAAGTTGAGATAGTATACTTGATATCGCATAATTTACACATATCTATAGCGGCAATCTCGGTCCAAATTGTATATTATTTTAGTCAACTTATGAACTTTTGATACTTAATTAGTATAGTTTAATATCATGTTAATAATCGAGAAGATATGGAGAAAAGATGAAGAAATGAATGATTTTTGTAGCTTTTGCGAGGCTTCACCGTTTTAGTCATAACTCCCTCATACAAACTCAGATTGAGATGATTCAAAAGCCCAAATTCTTGGAACTCAAAGCCTTACAACTTTCAAAAAGGTGTCAAGGGAAAAAAATCAAGAATACCAGTCGGGTAAGCCTAGTACCCGCGGGGTACGCATCAAACACGAGAAAATGGGTTAAAACCCCTAATTAAACTCTAATTTGAGTTATGTTTTATTCTTGGATGGCTTGGGGCAATTATGGGAGATTTTTAGAGAAATCCTAAGCCACCAAACATCATTATAATTATTATGGAAGCTAAAGATCATCATCAAACATCTAAACAACATTGATTTCTAGGTTAATTTCCTTTTTTATCAACTATGAATTCTCCATTGATTTTTGTTTCTTGTATGGTTGAACCCATGATTATGGGCTAATATCCTTATGTTCATCTAGATTAATAAACCTAGATGTTGGACAAACTTTGTTGATAGATTATTATTCATGTTTCAATTTATTGCTTGATCAAAGAACGATTTGTATTGCAACTTTATTAATTCATTCAATTGTATTTAATATTCTATTAACATTGATTGATGCATGTTAATCATTGTGCTTTTGATTGGAGACGATAAAAGAATTGATTTGAATTAAGTTAGTTAAATATAGGTGGATCATACTCAGAGAAGTCTTGTGTGATTGTTGATGTTTATGAAAGTAAGATCACACAATTAAGTCATCAAGTTAATAGAATTGTCTAGTTATAATTAAGAGGTTTAAGATGTCAAGGAAACTTGCATTTTGTAATCTTAATTAGGTGAGTACATTGTGAAAACAAGTAGTTCAACTAGTAATTCTCGTATGTTAATTTTCAATCTAGTTCTTAATTAAAACGTCCAATACCTAGGGAAAAAGGTCTAGATGAACATGTTTCTCTAATCTAAAATTAAACTACCTTTATTTTCTTTCGTTAGTTTAAATACAAATCTTTTGACTATTTGTCATTAAGAGGCATCTCCCTATTAACTTAGTTGTAATTAATTATAGATTAGACAAATAATCCTCATAATACATATAAATTGTTCCTGTGAGAGGGAGACTACCCGGTAGATTTATTACCGCTTTACATAATCCGATTAGGTACACTTGCTAGTTGTGTAATAGTTTACTTTGATATTGTTTTACTATTTTTATAACTGGATATTTACACATCAATACTCAATTTACATGTTAGTATGTAAAATTTTCTAACTAACTTATAGAATGACTAACACAAATAGAATAACTTGCTACATGAAATAAACTTATAGAATGCCTAACACAAATAATATAACTTGTAAGATATTACTTCAACTGCAATTGTTTAAATCTCCCACCCCCCACACTCCAAAAATAGGACTTGGACCCCCCCCCCCCAACATTCTCATCATTTTCTCCATTACTCAACTCTCTTTACTTTGTCTCCATACTTCTCTCTATAATTTCTCTGAAAACTCCTCTAAAGTTCTACACGAAAGCAGCCCTAAAAGGCCTCAAACATCCAAGAATTTGAAAGTAATCATCCAAGCAAAGTGTTATATATCCATGTCTTGTTGTTCTTAGTTCGATTTCGTTACAAGTTTTGTATTCTTTTCCTTCCTTTTCCGACTTTAAACTTGTTTTTGCTAAAAATTTGTTCATGTATCTTAATGTTGGTCGATTATTCATCAAGACATGATGCATGTTTTAAAATGGTGATAATCCATGATCCAAGCTATATTAAGATCATGAAAATAACTCTTGTAAGTTCAATCTAGCATACAAGTAGTTTTAACAAATTCTATTTCAAAAAAGTTTCAAGTATTGTATCTTAATGTTGGTAGATTATTCACCAAGACATGTTGCATGTTCTAAAATTGTAGTAATCCATAATCTAACGTATGTTAAGATCATGAATATGTCAAAAACAATCAGATATCAAGTGTTAAAAATCATATTTAAGCATGCATTACAAAGTGTATTCTCATTGGAGACTAAAGTAGTCATTTCTAGAATGTTGTTCCCATACTTGTTGTTCTTGACATAGTCATCATCACTATCACTTGATGATGATGATGATGACGACGATGAACTGTAGGCATGCTAATCATATGACTCAACAATCAAACTCTTCACTTTAGGTTTCTTTTTCTCTTTAGAATCAACATTCATCTTAGCTTTCATTGCCTTATACTTTTCTTTGTACTTAGTAGGTTTTGAGTAGGCATCTGCTTGTGCGAATGGTTTCTTGGAATCACAATTAGCTGCATAGTGTCCAAAATTTCCATAGTTGTAGCATTCTACATGTGAAAATATCCTTTCCTTTTATTGAACTTCTTGAACTTTTCTAAGTGTTCATAATCACAAAATAACTTTCCGTAAAATTTAGGAAACCACTCCTAAATTGTAGGAACTTTTCTCGACAACATTTAAGGTATACAAACATGAAATTAAATACATACTGATTCAAGATTTTATTGCCAAATACTTGAATATTCTCTTGAATTATCCGGGAGGGTTAAAATATTTTCTTTGGAAAGTGATCTCCATACACGATCTACAAAGATATATATTGTGACAACCGTCAAAAATCTCAGGTCATTAATGCACTTAAATTCCTAGTCTATCTAATTACGTTTACAGCACTCTAAAATCCTAGTGAAAAGTCTAGGTTACGACTCCTTAAGTACCGAAACCGTGAGTTACCGAAATCGCGTAACATTTTAAGAGATTGCTTAGCGGACTTTAGGACCGTAAACGACATTCAATTAGGTTACAAAGTGCCAAAGAAAAAAAATGAAATTTCATTTCATTCAGCAACACAAAATATTTATCGTATCGCAAAAACCGGAATTTAATCAGAAATTCCGTAACTCGGTTAACGCAACCGGAAACCGCACGATTAACCCGCGAATACCAACCGTAAACGAATCAAATATGTAATGATGTAAATTATAAACTTACCAAATAAGAATTTATAACTCAAATTTTAACAATTAAAACATCACAATTAAACTTTACATAATACACAAAATTGCACAAATTAAATTATGTAACATTTAAGCTTTTATTTACACTTTATTTCTAAACATTTTATAAAAAAATTAAAGAAAATACACCCCACCCACTAGAAATCTGAAGCCCTCACCTTTTAACCACTTCAATCTCCAACCACAATCTACTCTTTACATGCATGATCATTTGCACCATTTCCCCAACACACCCACTCACTTTATTCTCTCCATTCTCTCTCAAAAACACACACAAACTCTCTCATTTCACACACTAAACTCCAGAATTTCCAGCCCCTTTTCATCTCTAAATCACCATTTTAAAAGTGTTCTTACACTAATACAAGATCTTAGAGGTATAACCACTCATCCTAGCTTCCATTTCCTTCTTTTATTATGTTCATTTCATGGATTTCATGCCTTTTTCATGGCTAAAATCCTCGGTTTGATGGTTTGTAGGTTACACCTTATACACATTCATGTGTAAAAGACGGGTAACCTATGATCAAACCAAGAATCAAACCGAAAAAATCGACTTTTTGATGTTATTGTATCTATTTTCTTATTCTTGCAAGAATGAAGGGATTAATGGTTAAAAATCATTTCTAACATATCTTGGATGTATTAGAAAGATCACTTTTGTCTTTTTTATAATCTGTCCAAATTTTGACTCCACTTTGATCGACCCTAACTCAGTCAATAATGGCCCAACAATCTTTATTTTTCTTCTGGAATTTAGCTTAATGTCTTACCTTTAAAACCTCACTAGTCACACTCAAATCCATGGAGTATTCGACCTCTAAATGTATCACACAAAACTGATGCGCAAACAGCTACCTTTCTTTGAGTAATCTAGTTGTGATACATGTTCATGGGGCTTAAGGTGTCCAATAAGTTCAAAAAAAAAAATTTAGACTCCTAACAAGTTTATCTCAGTAGAATAAAAATATGGTAATTTATCGTATTGATCTCATATTTTTAGAAAATGCATGAACATCATGCATTGTTGTAAGTTTCTAAATTTCAAATATTTGTGTTGTGATGATTCAAAAATACATAAGTGCTAGATAAAACGTGTTAAAATTTTAGGGATTATTTTTCTTAGTAACTAGATCATAAAAGGAGTCTTGAAAATAAAAATGGGAATTTTTGGTGAAACATAAGTATTTTTCCTAAATTAATGCAAATAAAGTCTATAAAAGGTGAAATAATCATCAAAAATATTTTTTGACACCAAATAATTATGGGAACATTCCAGTGTCATTTTCCTTAGAAAATGAAACTATCCTCAAAATTTCACTCTCTTTGGAAGTGTTTTGATATGTTTTCTGATTTACGTCTCGTTAAAACGCATAATGTTGGAAACCAAAGTTCCAGTGCCCAAAATGACTTGAAAATTTTACACAAAACTAAAAATGGGTAAAAACTGATCTGGTAAAAATTCCAGAATTTTTCGTGAAAAATTACTATTTTTCAAATATTCATCCAACTGTTTAGACATAAAATGATTATAAATAATCCCTATGTCTAAAAATCCCCAAATTTTGACATAAAATTTTTGAACTATAATTCATATTACATACCAAGTTTGGTGATTTTTATATGTTGTATACATATATTTCCATTATTTTGTTCACAACTCGAACAATTACCGGCAACGTAAATTAAATGGAAATTCGAACTTTAACGGCACTTTGTAATTTAATTAACTAGCTAAGCAATCCTAACAAACCATATTAGTCGAGAAACCTTGTATTATTAGGACTTGGATAGGAGTCATACCCGGTTGGCACGCGCATTACATCCGTCGTACGCTCACGTTCAAACAGTGAGTACACAGCCCCTCTGTTAAACGCTTTACTTAAATGTTGTGGGTGTGAAAAACATGTTTATATGATTTAAATGCTTATACTATACTTGATGTTATGCTTATGCTTTGCTCGTTTTACAAATGCTATGATCGATTTACAAATGCTATACTATGCTATGCTTAAGATAACGTTGTAAATGTTTACCATTTATACGAACGTGATTATATAGGCTTGTATTTCTATCGTATCTAAAGTCCCCGGTATATCTACACGACCATTATCTCTACATGAGCCAAATGATGCATATGAATAGTACTATTTGGGAGCGAAACCACCTCCCCACTCACGCGGCCACGTGAGTGCATCCCATCATCCTAAATGCCAACGATAGGGCATCTCTCTTTGGGGCAAAGGTTTATCGGTTGTAGGTTTGGTTGTGGACTCAAGCATATTAATTCATTGTGACTATAGACATTATAACGTGATAGCATAGAAATTTCATAAACGACTATAAACGTATAACGTTTTGTTATTTGAAACGATATTTCTTTGAAACTATAAACTTACGACCCCAGCTTTACAATGACTTTGTCATTTGAAACGATATTTCTTTGAAACTATAAACTTACGACCCGAGCTTTACAATGACCTTGTCATTTGAAACGATATTTCTTTGAAACTATAAACCTTACGTCCCGAACTTGACCATGACTTTGTCATTTGAAACGATATTTCTTTAAAACCATAAATTTTATAACCTGAGTTTTATACTATAAATCATTGTGGTTTTGGACAATGATAAACGTGGTTTCATAATAACGCCTCGCATTCTTATGAACTTCGACATAATAATCCGTTGAGATTATAAACGTTTTGATATTGATTTGATGATCCATTGACTTTATAAAGGTAACATGAACTTATTAAATACTACAATATGAGTTTTATAAACATAAATTGAACTTATTAAACACTATATCTTGAGTTTTATAAACGTGAATTGAATATTCCTTTGAAAATATGAGTGTGGCGTTATAAATGAATCACAACTTTTAATTGAGTACAAAATGGGAATCACTCCTAAATGAGTCTCGTTCTTAAATAAACCTCTTTTGCAAACAAAACATCGATTCACAAATGAATCTAGCTATCAAATGAATATCTCTCTTAAACGAGCCTTGTTTTAATGAATTACTTTTATAATTATCCGCGCAATAGCGTTTGACTATCCTAAAAATTGATTTCAAGAACTTATCGGATGATTATCGTCTTTGTATGAGTCTCGGCACTAAGCATATTACTTTTGCGAACTAATCACGTAGTAACGTGGAACTTTTAAACTAGACTTTGTAAACACTTGAAAAGGGTCTTTCATTACACAAAACCTGTGTACTCACCAACTAAGTTTCATAGTTGACCTGTTTACTTTTACATGCTTTTCAGGAATTAGTCACAACTTGTCTATTGAAGCTAAACCCGTTATATGATCTATGCTGCTGTAGCATTACGGGATTTTCTCTTTTGGATGTAATCGCATGTTTAGACTATTTACTTTTGTGATGTAAACTCTTGTAAGACGTTATGTAATGTATTAATTGTAGACCGTTGAACGGTGATCTTTTGTAATTTTCGATTGTGAAATTATTGTACTGTTACATCTTGTGTTTCCGCTTTAGCGGGGCGTGACATATATCCGGTCATTCAAATCATTTACCCTGTTTACAACACCCGATTTCCAATAATGCAAAGAATCTCTGGGATTCTCTAGAGTCTAAGTAAATGGCAGATGATGCTTCTTCTAAAAAGTTTCTGGTTATTAATTATAATAATTACAAGATGGTTGATTCTAGGCCTGTTATGGAACAATACTGTGTATACCTGAAAAGTTTTCGCAACACAATTTGAATACGGATGAATCTCTGGGACACCCGTCAAATTCAGGTTATTTCAAGACTAGGATATCCTACACTTGCACGCGTAGATATGGCATATTTCCATCTTAGTAATCAGAAACTAAGTCTTGATCTCTTAGAAACTTGAAAGTAATTAGAATCGGTATACCTAGAAATTCACATTGACGCGTTAATTATGTAACTATATTATAAAATGCCAATAATTAGACTTCTTGACAAGTAGCAGAATATATATATATATACACTGTTGAAAAACACGCATCCTTAACAAATCAACTTTTCCTTTGAGACTTCAATTAGATTAAATATAATTAATTAAATCTTAGCTTAAATCAATTTATTTATAGCTAACCATTTAAAAACATTTCCAAATTTTCTTTACTTATATTATATAAAAGAGTCACATTGAAAAGAAAACATGTTCAAGATCTTAAAGATCAAAGATGAACACATGTAAGACCTTGCAAGCATGAAAAACGATTTTTGTAATTTTTTCATTTAAAAACTTCGAATCTTTGTAACAAAATCATTTTTAAACCATCAAACACCCATTTCCCTTATATTATATAAAAGAGTCACATTTGAAAAAAAAAAAAAAAAAGCATGTTCAAGATCAAAGATGAACACATGCAAGACCTTGCAAGCATGAAAAACGATTTTTGTAACTTTTTCATTTAAAAACTTCGAATCTTTGTAACAAAATTATTATTAAACCATCAAACGCCCATTTTATCTCCATGCATGTACGTTAAAATCAAATCTCATGTGCTTAAAATCGAGCTCAAAGCTTGGATTTCAAAGGATTCTTAAAGCGACATGAAACTAGGAACTTAGGATTTTCCATAAACACTTTTGCTAAAAATGCAATCTGAAAGATTTTCAACTATCGGCTTTGATAGTCCATATCTCCCTCACTATTTTCCATAAACACTTTTGCCAAGAATAGGTCATAGTATGAGGAAGAGTGAAGAATACAAGTACAGAACATCATATTTTTAAAACAAATGTCAACTGAGGGTAGAGTAGAAAAATTGAGTAAGGTTGAGTGAGGAGGGTGTGAAAGGGTGAAAAGAAAAAGAAAACCCTCACTAAACAATTAATCGCCGGGTAGCCACATCTACTATCGGAAATCATGTGTTGATTTCTAGTATTGAAGAAGACATCATGGACCCAGTGATGCAATGCACATATACCCTCCCAACCACTCAAAATTTCTTAACAAATTCTTGTTTTAGTATTCTCACGGAGATTTTACACATAATCTATCGATAACTCTGTTGGAGTTTGCTGATATTGAAACAAGAGGACAGTCTGTTTCAGTCCCTGACTTCATTAATGCACTAATCGAGTCTAGAGCCTAAAAAGAATATATTATTAGGACACATGTGTATTACTAAACTTCATGTCTTTGTGACATTATGCTTATCTAAGTGATAAAGCTGGAACATTCATAGTTTCCATAGTGATTCCTTAATAAACTAGTCTCAATTTAATCTAGTAACTAACAATTTAATTTTGTAAACCTACATTCGCAGGAAAACTAAACTTAAATTGAGTTCTCTACTTAAATTCAATACAATCACAACCAAGTTCAATTAATTAACCTATTTAAATCTTGCATTCGCGTTGATTTAGTAATCATCAATAGACAAATGATTAAAACGAATCACAATCATGCAATAGTGTTCACTAGAACAAACAATGATTCATTAATTAATAAATTAAACAAATAGAGCTTGATCACAATTGGGTCTTTGATTAAACGTTAATTAAACAATAATAAACATCAAGAATTAACACCCCTAATCACTGGTTCACTTTGTCTAAATGAATGTAATTAACTTAGCTCATGGCTAGCATAGAATCAACAATAAATATAGCCAAAACACAACTAAACATTAAATTCAATGGATTAGATGTAAACTGAATGGTGTGAATGTCGTACAATGATTGAATCTTCAATCTTGTAGCCAAAAATCGTTGAATAATAATGAGAATGACTAGTATTCACCGAAAATCGCCCAAAGTCGGCTAGAGCAAAAGCTAAGTGAAAGATAAAATAAAACTATCCAAAATTAGGGTTTAAAACCCAAAATCCCGACTCAGAACATCCTCCCGGCAGGAGATAACAAATCCCACCCGTTTGCCTTTCTTCTCCTGTTTCCGTAACTGAAACTGCAAAAGATGGCTTCCCGGCGGGACACTATCCTCCTAGCAGGAGAAATTCATCTACAAAATCCCTGAACAAACTTTCCCGTTTAAGCCCAAATGTCCAGTTTAGATTCAAGATCTCCCGGCGGGAGATTAGGACATCTCGGCGGGAGAAAATGCGGCACGGAAGTTCTGTTATGAATCTCCCGTTTTGGCCAAAGTCTCCAGTTTCATATAACGATCCCGGCGGGAGACTTGTCTGTGTTCAACAGAATTGCATCATTTATTCTGCATTTTCGTGCATTTCACCTTAAAACTGACTTCTACACCTGGAAACAAAATTTCATTCTTTTAAGTATCGAAAGTCCATTAAATTAACGGATTTAAAAATTTATATGCACGATATTCCTAATTGTGAGGATGCATAAATTGAACAATATCAATTGCTTACCCTTGGTTACTAAGCAAATGGGAAAAAACATCCTTCTAAAATGTCGTGCTCAAGATATTCATGCTATATCACAATTATTATCAAAGAGGAAGAGACTGAAGTTACAAGCTCAGATACTTAGAAAAGAAAAGAAGTAGAGAAAAGATTTAGTTAAACTTAAATGTTAAAAAGCTCCAGTAGATCAGATATACATTTAAGGATGAGCTATAACTAGAGTTGAGAGACAAGAAATGAATTCAAATGAAAGTTCAAAGAAAGAGAAGATTACTAACAATCTATCAATTCCAAAGAAGTTTAAAAGAAAAGAGTAACACAAGAAAAGAAGATCAAGGTCAACAAATCATATTTGTGGAAAAGTTCAAAGAAAAGAGAATTTTTAGAATTCAAAAGAAAGTTCTAAATCTCTATGTCAAAGACATAACAGAACAAGGGTTCAAGAAAAAAATTTGGGTCAAAGGAAAAACAAAGAAAGATCGTCAAAGACTTCAAAAAGACTCTTAGCTTCAAAAGAAGATATTCAAGAAAACAAGATGCTAAATCCTAGGGGGAGATTGTTAGATATAAAATAGGATTTACACTTATATAAATTCAGGTTTATGACAATATCATAACTGTCGCAGAAAATGGTCATGCGACGGTTCTAGACTATAGCAGAAAGTGCTCATGCGACAATTCTAGATTGTCGTAGTGATTGTCGCACAGACCTGTGAGTTCAAGTATAAATACAAAACCCGTGTTCGTTTTTTGTGTGTGGTTCAAAGTGATTGAAATTGAGAGAGTTTGTTTGTGCATTATTGTAACTTCTATTCAGAGTGATTGTGAGCTTGTAACAGATTCATAATAGCAATTCATAAGCATTTGGTTACATGTTCATATTCATACGTATACATACATTCGGTTTAGATAGAAATTGCATTCCAAACACGAAATTCGATCCAACATGTATACATACCCGTTCTGTGTGTATGCTAATCTTAGTTGCTTGAGATTCAATCGCGTTAAGTCCCCGGGTTCTTTTACACATCCAATTAACTCCTTAGGAGCCGATGGTCGTTATGAATAGTACTATTTGGGGGAGAGCACCCCCACTCACACTGCAAATGTGAGTGCATTTCACCATGTTTGCATGTTACTGATAGGACATTGCGTTTCGGGGCGTAAGTTCGGTCAGTAGGTTTAGTTGTGGACTCAATGCAATAACATCTATAAATGTTGTAATGTACTTGGACTGTTTTTGGAACTAAACTTTTAGGTTGACATTCCGTACTTAAAAACTGTGAAACTCACCAACTATTCCTACAGTTGACACTCTTTTTATCGTGCTTTTCAGGATCTAGTTAGTAGTTTTGGCATATAAGTCTGCACCCTTGGTCGCTTCCTGCATGAGTGCTTGGTTTGACATATATGTAACTTTTGAACAATGTTTAATATCTATGGTTGATGTTTCTTGTACCTTGTGCTATGGAACCGTCTGTTGTCATATCTCGTGTTTCCGCTTTAGCGTGGTGTGTCATGCCCTCTTCATGGAAAGACTTCAGGCATGAATTGAAGCATATAAAGGAAGAATTGACTATGGTTTAATTGGGTAGTCATTTGCGCATCGAGGAGGGTTTAAGGATGCAAGATACAGACAAGGGAAAGGACAAGGACATTGTTTTCAATCTTAATTATTTTCAATCTTTTGTGGGGAGGTGAATATATTGATCCTAATTATTTTCAATCTTTTGGTATTATTCATGAGACACAAAACTCCATATACTCCCCAACAAAATCGTATATTGGAGAGAAAGAATAAGGTTCTTAATAAATGGTTAATTCCATGATGTCCTATGCTAGTCTCAGTGATGGATTTTGGGGGGAAGTCATGTTAACCGCTTGTTATTTGTTTAATAGGGTTCCAAACAAAAGGAGCAAGGTTATACCTTATGAACTTTGGTTCAGAAAGAAATCAAACTTGAATTATATTTGTGTGTGGGGTTGTAGGGCGGTTGTAAGACTTCTTGAACCCAAGAAGAAAAGTTTGGGGGAAAGAGGTATAGATTGCAACTTTATTGGATATGTTGAGCATTCCAAGGCTTATTGGTTCTATGTTATTGAACCTAATGATTTTATTTCAGTTAACACTGTGATTAAATTAAGAGATGCAATATTTGATGAGAGTATATTCTTATCTATATCTAGACCAAAGGATATGGTTCCTAGTACAAGTGGAACTGATGAGGTTGAGAGTTCTGATATGGCTTTTGATAAGTCACTTGAACTAAGGAAACCAAAAACATTTTGGGCCTGAATTCAATTTTATTTAATTAAAGGTTCTAGAGATGAGGTTTCTATCCAATATCCAATTGCTTTAATGTTGAGGAGGATCCGAAAACATTTGAAGAAGCAATGAATTCTCAAGATGTTGCCTTTTGGAAAGAAGCAATCAATGATGAACTAGATTCTATCATGGGAAATAACACTTAGGAGTTGGCTGTGTTACCACTAGGTTGCAAACCTTTGGGTTTGTAAGTGGATCTTCAAAAGAAAGATGAGAGTTTGATGGAACCATTGAAAAGTTTAAGGCTAGGTTAGTCATACAAGGTTTTAGACAAAAACCTGGAATTGACTATTTTGATACCTATGTCGCTCGAACATCTACTATTAGGTTGTTGATTACCTTACTTGCTATACACAATCTAGATATTCACCAAATGGATGTAAAAACTGCATTCCTTAATGGTGATCTAGATGAGGAGGTTTATATGAAACAACCTGAAGGCTTTGTTATGCCTGGAAATGAGCACAAGGGTATGTAAACTGATTAAATCCCTGTATGGATTAAAACAAGCACCTAAGCAGTGGCATCAAAATTTTGATGAGGTGGTCTTGTTTAGTGGATTCAGTTTGAAACAGGCAGACAAGTGTGTATACAGCAAGTTTGATAACTCTAGTAAAGGAGTGATCATTTGTTTGTATGTTGATGACATGTTGATCATTGGAACAGATCTAGAACAAGTCAATTTGAGTAAGGAATTCTTGTCATCAAAGTTCTCCATGATGGATATGGGGGAGGCTGACGTGATCCTAGGTATTAGGATTAAACCTGAGAACAAAGGGATTTCTATTTCACAATCACATTACATTGAGAAAGTGTGAAAGAAATTTAACTGTTCTAATTGTACTCCAATGAGTACACCTATGTATCCTAATTTGAAACTAATGGTTAACACCGGTGAACCAATTTCACAACTTGAGTAATCTCAAGTAATTGGTTACTTAATGAATTCTTACAAGCACAAGGCCTAATATTGCGTATACAGTGGGTAAGCTTAGCATACTAGTAAACCTAGTACACATCATTGGCAAGCTATAAGACAGGTGCTTAAATACTTGAAGAAAACTGTGGATTATAGTTTGTACTATATGGGATTTCCTTCGGTGTTAAAAGGATATTGTAATGTGAGTTGGAACACTAACACAGAAGATCACTCTTCTACTAGTGGATGGACATTCTTGCTTGGGGGAGGTGCAATTTCATTGGCTTCCAAGAAACAAACTTGGATAACCAACTCAACTATGGAATCTGAGTTCGTGGCATTAGCTGCTGCTGGTAAGGAAGCAGAATGGCTAAGGAATTTGATATATGAGATACTATTGTTGCCTAAACCTATATCACCTATTTCAATACATTGTGATAGCGCTGAACCATTGTCACTAGTTAAATTGCAGTAAACAGGAAACTAGTTGGAACAAAGTAAACATTTAAAATATTGTTAAAAAAGTAGATAATGAAAGAACCAATAAGATTGCTCCATTTCAAATACCTATTTCCACATTTTTCTTTAAAATTAGATATCTCACAAACCGTACGTCAATAAATTATAAAAATTACGTATTCGGAATCAGCGTCATTTTATCTTTAATTAGAGATCCCACAAGCTATACTTTCGACGAATTTTTTTTTTCAAATTTTTAATGTGTTTTAAAAATTCGTAATATTAAATCACATGTGATTTAAACACTAAATAATAATCACATGCGATTAAATCTTCAATCACATGTGATTTTAATTATAATCATATATGAATTATCATATACTGGTAAGCTAATCATCAAATATCAATTTTCAATTGAAAATCACATGTGATTTAACATTACCAATTTTAGTTTTTTATCATAAATCACATGTGATTATATTTTTAAGACTCGCCAAAAAAAAATTCGTCGGAAGTATAGCTTGTGGGATCTCTAATTAAAGATAAAATGACGCTGATTCCGAATATGTAATTTTTATAATTTATTGATATACAGTTTGTAAGATATTTAATTTTAAAGAAAAAGGTGAAAATGGGTTTTGTAATAAAATGGAACAATTTTATTGGTTCTCTTATTTTCTACTTTTTTAACATTCTTATTTGAACTCACCCCTACTAACCATTAAATATCCATTCATTATATAAATGAACGATAAGTATTAATAGTTTCATATGAATACACATTCGAAGAAAATATATCACAAGTTATATACATTATTCAGTTTGAATACAAAGAGTAAATTATTTAAATTGTCCGTGTAATTTTCTTTTTTCCTTACCATATTAGAGTTCTAAAAATCATTTTAATATTTCATTTATTGAAAACTTTGCTCATTGGTAATTCATTTTTGAACTATCGGTAAATAAGATTTCAAATAATAACCTATTTTAATAGTCTATATTCGGACTACCGACTATTAAAATGACTTTTAAAATTTAGAGACGGCCGGTGAGAAAAATAGAACACATAAACGATTTAAATAAATTACTCAATGAAATATCATATACCAAATCACAAGTAAAACATATCATATTATATATTCAGAATTGAGCACTAATTATCAGTATGTAATCAAAATAAATAAATTAACACTAAGAAAATATATGTACTGGAAATTCAAAAATTGCTAAAAAACCAAAAAACCAAAATACTGCCTAGTTGTATGTTTAGGCCTTTTACTTCCTTTTAAACGATGAGGATAAACATTAATTGTAATATATGATGAAGACAGGAACAACAAAGTACAAATATTACAGAATCCAAATTAAATTAAACAATAATTATATTTAATCCATTTCACTTCAGTACTGTCTTGTTCAATACTTACTGCTGTACCAGTATATACCTTTGTTCTTCTCATTATTTTCATCAGGCTGAATGAAGAGACAGTTCTTTGATTCTCTCCATAACGCCAAGAAAAATGGAGTGCTATCACGTTGATAAAACTCACCCATAATTGGCCTAATCGCTTTGGTGGCTTCCATGGCATGATAATGAGGAATGTATGAGAACAAATGATGTAACACATGCGTATCAGTAATGTTATGAAACACCTTATTTAGAACTCCATAATCCCTATCAATCGTCGAAAATGCACCTTTCATCCAATTCCATTCAGAGTCATCGTAATGAGGCAAAGAAGGGTGGGTGTGATGAAGATATGTAATAGTCACAAGAAACACGTTCATAACCATCAATGCACCTCCATACACACAAAAAACCCAAGCCAACCCTTGAATCATCGCCACATTGTATAGAAAGTAAGAAAAGGCGAGAAGTCCGATATCAGATAGAAGAATCAAGATTCGTTCATTATCTGAGAATATTGGGCTTCTTGGATCATAATGGCTAGCGAATTTATCATAAGATTTTCCAGCAGCATTGACTGACAAGTAAAAGTACCATCCAAGAGTGAGTTTAACCATAAGGGTTAAAGTTCGACCAATAGGGTTGTCGAGGTAAAACGCTGAGGAACCAAGTTCTGATTTTTTTTTTGGGATGTATACTTCATCATGATCAAGTGAACCGGTGTTAGCATGGTGCCTACGGTGGCTTATTTTCCATGAAAAGTAAGGCGTTAAAACGGATGAATGTAAAATAAATCCTAAAGTATCTTCAAGCCTAACATGGTCACTAAAAGCATGATGACCACATTCATGAGCAATAAGCCAAAGACCCATGAACACACAACCTTGGACGAACCAGTAAATGGGCCAAGCAAGGTATTGCAGAGGGTGAGGGAGTTGTGGAATATAAGTTGTGGCAAGATAGAAGAAGATCGAGGATGCACTAAGGTCGGCTAGCAGATACGAAAAAGATCGAATCATGGATCTTTCGAAACAATGTGGTGGTATGGCTTTCTTCATGTCTGCTAATGTAAATGGTGGTTTAGAGGTTGGTGCTCTTTTAATGACTTCTACATTAGCGTTCTTAACATCTTGATCACAAGGATTACAACCCATTTTCATAGAAAATGGATTCAGAAGAGCTAATTTCACTAGTTAGAAATAAAAGAAAGGGAAGATTAGAGTACGTTGGGCTTTAGGATATGTATTCAACGCTTGATATAAAAGCTTTAGTGTTTCATAATATATATATACACATTGAGTTATCAACTTATTACACATAGTAGCCGCCTTTGTTTACTGCCATGAGTACCAATAGTAAGCTCTAAGTTTTTTGTTCTGTTTTTGGTAGTCAATAATGAGATTAAATTAAAAAACAAATTTCCAGTGGTTATATGTCTTTTATCACTTGCACAGTCGCACATTGAAGGTTCCGAACAATAAAAATACTAACCATAATTAAAGAAATTAAACAGAAAATAAGTTACTACTAACACATCATTAAATGATCATACATAACCAAACACCTGTATATATTATAATATCATGCAGCTGAAAATTGAAAGTAGCTTAACTTGCATTCGCAGATGAAAATCAATTTCAAAATTTGGAACATATAAAATTATCGAGTTTTTGCCGTTGTATCCATGCTATTGACAAGATCTCTGTAGATGAGGTTTAATAACTGTCTTAAGTTGCTCATGTGTAATACTGGGGGATGAAATTCAAATTTTGTAACATGATCATCGATCGGTTTGGCCGGACCAGCCAACCCCACTTACTCATCACGGTGTGGTTAAAAACAACATTTAATAAAACATATTAAGTGACGAATGGTTAAAAACAACACTGGTTCAGAAGATTTTGAATTTTAAACTGATTCGGTAAAAAAGAATCTTAGATAAAGTGGCTAGTCTTATCTTATTATTATTTTTTCAATTGTTTTTCCATGTGCCTAGCCCTTTTGGAGTTATCTCAATAGTTAGATATTGCATAAACTATGAGTAAGGTGTGGCAGAAGTGAGTGATTCCTTAATTAGTTTGTTGCATTCTTGTGTACGTTAGTTCATTCATAACTTGTACAAAGAATTAAATTAAGTGGAAAATAACAGAAAGATGATAACAATAATGGATGACATTGAATAGTAAACCATGCGTAATAGTCAAATGGTGTGTACTTTTAACCTTAGGATATCTTCAAGTAAAGGATGTTTCCTTCTTATTACCAAAATAGCTAACAAAGATATACCACTCTCTCTCAACCACATAACTTTCAGTCGCATAACCTGTCTTACCACATTGACATTCAACTATCCAAATAACAAATGTCACCATTATTGAATTCAATCAATATAACCTAATCACAGGTTTAAGACAAAATGAAAGTTGCTGGTACTTCGTAGAACAGTCTTCAATTTTATGATCAGAAGTTATAGAAGAACATATCTTTAAACGTGCCCAATCTTCAAATTTAGTTTTTAACAGTTGATATGTAAAATTAAGATCACCGTATTGCTTGGAACGTTCGAACTCATATCTCGTTATATATTTAAAGTAGATAGAGAATATATAGAAACGATTGATAGATCTAGATTAATAGGCATCACCCTAATTATTGGGATATGATTAAGACCTATGGTAAATTCATGTTTTGTTATGTTATGTTATCTTAATAGATGTATTCATTTGTCTTAAAGTTGAATTAAACATTATTTAAAGAATAAATTACCCTCAAAAATTATTATGCATATTCACATTGACTTTATTGATACGGTAATACATTCATACATAATACTTATATCTCTATCTTTACTTTTCAATTAATAATATTTATCAATTTACCTCTTAATTTATAATATCTATCAATTTACCTTTCAATTAATAACATCTATCAATAAATCATTTGAATAAATATGTATAACTTTCAATCATTTGAAAACATGTTATGTAATTGTACCAAAAAGATATCAATTGCTTTTTAATACTTTTATGAAGAAATACTTGGGATTCTAATAAAAAAAATATGTATTCAAAACAATTCCACGATGTTCAGGGAAAGACGACATATCCACATTCCAATTTAAAAGTTACAATGCTTTTATTGTTAGTTTCTGCTACATAACGTGAATTCTGCTAGTATACAACAATCAGTGAGAAACATCATATGTCATGTGTCAAAGTTCTAAACAATGAAATAATTAGGCCAACCGATTAGCTTTTAAACTCAACTATCATTAGTTGTTAAGACAAAATAGTGATACAATAGAATGATGAGGCTTGCTTAATTAGCTAGCTAGCTTCGGTTGCAAACCAATTAGGATAAGCTTTTTACCATCTACTCTAAAATCCAAATATAAAGATTTACGTATAACATTGGGTGTCATGTATGTTATATATTTTAGTGTATTGATTTGTATATTTTAAGTGATGTAGAGTGCATTCCAAATTAAATCGTTCACCATCTTCGTATTTTCCAACAATTTAATAGGCTTTTCAAATCAAAGAATTGAACTAAGTGGATCCAAACATTGAATCTTGTTCTAGGTTATTTAATAAGAATGTTAGACGCGAAGAGAGGATTATATTATAAATCTTAATTCAAGCAATTGTATGATAATTGTTATGAATTGTATACGAACAATGAGAGCGTTTATTGATATTGCATTGAAGTGTACGAAGTATATCCAGTACAAATGAAGCTTTTGTAGGTTATTTATACCCTAACCATTATCTACATGTTTGATGTACAAGGGTGTTTACAATCTATTTATTAATCCTAACAATCTCCCTCTAATTGTAAACATTGCTCGTATTGTTATCACTTCTGAGATCTCGTTAAAGCTTGACTGCTCAGAATCATTCGTAAGCTGAGTACAACGTTGAATCGCACTTTTTGATAATCACGACTCAACCTTTATTTTTTTTTCTTTAATTCTCGAAAGCATTCTTGAACAAAAATCCTTTTCTCATTCTTCAACGAAAACTTTTATTGTTGAACAAATTGTTGAAATATGTCTCTTTGAAGCTCTGATGCGCTCTAAAGGGTCGGTCGCAACGAGCAATCGTCGGGTTTGAATGTCGGATGGTGATCGGAGGTGCACACCAGTGGATGCTTTTATATTTATGTTACCCGAGTATCCTAAGTTGCTACTACTTATTAACTAATAGGGTTATTATTAGGGTAGTAAGCTGTAGGTATGACTCAGGTATAGTTCTTCAAACTACAATGGGCATGAGAATTTAGGAAGATTAATTATCTTTTGTAATTTAGCTGAAGTTTTAATAATTGGATAGGTAGTTATTTTGTTTTTCTAATTATCTAAAGTAATACTTAATATAAGACAAGGGTGGAGGTTGCTTAGAGTACTAAGAGTCAAGCTAGTGGTTACTATGAAATCCGTATCTCTATTTAGGGGTAGTTATTTTAATTAGGGCTTTAGTTATGGTGATAGATCTAGGGATGATAGAAAAGTTTGAAACATCGAACGCTAATCCACAAAGTATTATATTACCAGCTTTTTCGTGGCTTCCACAATTATACTACACTCCATGGTGTTCCCATTGCTATACTGAGGACTCAGCCTGTTTATACGTTGTTTTGTTCAATGGTTCCTTGTCTTCCCTTATGGAATTTATTATATATGTCCTAATGAGCCATAGCTCTTAACCTATTACTTAGGTAACGTAGAGTTGTCGACAATCAGATAAACAATATGTCACATGAATAAAAGTTATGAAGCGTACACGATGTGTATTAATCTAGTTATAAAAATAGTAAAACAAAGTCAAAGCAGTGATAAGTCTACCAAGTAGTCTCTCACAGGAACAGTTTATATGTACTTTGAGGTTATTTATCTAATCTATAGTTAAAGTATAAGGATTGTGCCTCTTAACGACAGACAGTCAAAAGATATTTAAATAAAAGCAATCAAGTTGCTAACCAAATCAAGTAATAGAAGTATGTTCATCTAGAGTTGTTCCCCCTAGAGTTGGATATTAAATAAACATGTATTTTACGTATAGGAGTTAATAACCTAAACTACTTGTTTTCACAACGCAGTCATTTAAATGAAATCATAAAGAGCAGGTTTCCTGGACAAATTATTATTTCCAATTATGGCTAATCAACTCAACTAACATGACAATTCAATCTTATAATCCTAGTGTCCTAGAGATTAATAAATCATATAAGATGTCTCTCAATATGACTCATCCATATTCTAATTAATCAACCTAGTCCAACTCTTTTATTGTGTCCAATTAAAAGTAAGTGTAATATGACAATCTAAGAGTTCTCACTTAGTAGCACGATTATTACACCAATTGAAATAGCCAAACAAATTAAATACAAATGGTTCTATGAATAAACATCATATCATAAGCAAATCATGAATTAAATATTAAAATCTCAACATCTAGGGTTAATAGCCTAGATGAACAATAAGAGTTTAGCCTATTCTCATGGGTTCAATCAAACAAATACTTATAATTAATAAATAATTCATAATGCAATTACAAATATGAATCAAACATAAATTAAATAAGATTCCAATGAAAGAGAATTAAACACTAACTTCTTGGATGATTAAAAGAGGAATGAATTGCTTAGGATGTCCCCAAAAGCTCTCCAAGTGCTCCCAAAATCGGCAACAAAAAGTTCAATAATCAAAAGTTACTAGATAATTAGGGTTTAGCTGATAATTAAGGCCAAAAAGTTGTAACCGACCCTTCTACCCGGTGGGTACAATGCCTCCCCGCCCGGATGAGTGTCTTTTTCCCGGCTAGGCTTCCAAATTAGAAATTGGTGAGTACCAGGCGGGTATAAGGCCTACACGGCGGGTAAAATTCATTTTCAGCCTTAAGTTCCTCTTTAAAAGTTGTAGCCCTCTGAGTTCCAAGAATTTGGGCTTTTGAATCACCTCAATTGGAGTTTGTATGAGGGAGTTCTGGCCAAAACGGTGAAGCCTTGCAAAAGCTTCAAAAATCAATCAATTCTTGATATTTTCTTCATCTCTTCTCGATCTCTTCTTGATTCACTACTACACAAATAAGAATAGGGACCGGTCAAATAGGCCTTTAGAGTCCGGATATTTAGCCGGACTCTATGAAGGGAGGTATCTATTTCGAGTCCGGTTATTTGATCGGACTCTATTCAATGAAAAAGTCCGGCTTATAGACATATCTCTCGGACTCTATTCATCTGTAATGGGATGTTTTCCTGGACTCTATTCATTTATTATCTATTTGAAACCGGACTCTATTCATTTATTATATATATGCACCGGACTCTATTAGAGACATTTTTACATTTAACCGGACTTAAACAACTCGACTTCTTTGACATTGTACTCATTAACCGGACCCTTATGAGTATTGATTAGTTTAATAATGTATAAAAATTAAGTTAATATTATACAATTTGTACATCCTATTTTTTTCAAAACATAATATTTCTATTATATAATCAAAACACAACCAACAAATCTAATATGCTCATTACATATATAGTTTCAACCCAAACATTTGAAATGATTCAACATAAAATTACAAAGTTCTCTATGAGTGTACATACATGCATATAAGCACCTTGACATCTTAAGTACCTTGACACTGATCACATCATACAATCTCAACACCCAGTTTCTTGACCATGTAATACCCAATTTAGCACATCCTTCTCTCTTACCTACTAAATCAAAAGAATGCAGTAAAAAATCAATACACATTCCGAGCCGAGTAAACCAAATGAATGCAAACATAGTTTTTATGAAGTTCACAAAATATAAAACAATTTTTTAAATAATTACCTAAATGTTGTTTATGAATTTTTCAATCCACACACCAGCGACAAGGTCCAAGTCATCTGCAAGAATGCAATCTGTTTTTGTCCAAGGGATCTATGTGAAAACCAATAAACAACAATGTTTATTCATATAATTAAAGGATTAACTTAGTGCAATAGTCAAAATAAAAAAATAATTAAAAAGATACTTACTGTCTTTGAGAAATTAGCTTGTTGAAAGGAGATAAAATCATGCATCCACCTCATCACATAAAATTCACACTCCCAAGAGCATTTTTGTTGATTGCACTAAATTTAAGTAACATGTAGATGGAAAAATTAATACCCAAATGCAACAATCATAACTATATACATATATATAACTCTACTACAAAAACCTGCATTACGCATTTAGCCCAAATCTTTTATAAAACCAAATTACTAGAATACTCCCATGGAACAAAGGAAAGTCATACATAAGGAATATATTTGCTTTAAATTTGTGGTCATGCATCATTTTGATCTCACAATGTGATCTATCCACTCATCTTTTGTTATAACTTTGTTCACATAAAAAAAGGACTCAATTAAAACTATTTTGGCCAAAGTTTTGTCCTAAACGACTATTGGGTTCTTGTAGTTGATATAATTGAAGGTAGTACATGCCGCTAAACATGCAATGGTCACAACCTATTATGTACACTACATCATCAATTTACAATCTACTAACTTTTCATGTTATTTTAACATCAAGAGAGGGCCCATACAACGTAACAAATATGTACACATACTAATGCTACACTCCAACATAAAAATGATTAACACAATCTTTAAGTACATATATAAATTTACAATCTACTAACTTTTCATGTTATTTTAACATCAAGAGAGGACCCATACAACATAACAAATATGTACACATACTAATACTACACTCCAACATAAAAATGATTAACACAATCTTTAAGTACATATATAAATAGATAGAGTTAGATAATTTACCGTAGGAATATGCCAATGAATATCTCCGAGAGCCCTTACAACAAAATGAATAATATTGTTGTGTTAACATTTTCAAAACAAATAAAATATGAATTCATAAAAGTTCTTTTTAAAATTTTACTTACGATTGCACGACTTTTAAGAAGGCGTAGTCACTTTCTTTCTTTTCACCCCCTAAGGGAATCTAAAATGAAGCCCGTGTTGTCTTGAGGGCAGAGTATAATCAACATCCAATGTTTTCTATATGCTTAAAAAACCTTCGATTATACACAATGAACATACGAGTTATAAACTAATAAGTTAGTAGTATAGAGTATGTACCCTTGAATGTAAGGTGCAAGAAAAAACATTTTATCAGAATTCCGCATAATCGCATCAAGGATATATTTTTTGACCCCATTAGAATTTGCAAGACACTCGCTGGCTTGAATATCGTACGGATTAAGGGAAAGCACATTTATTTTCTTCCAACTTTTGTAGAGTATTATATAGCTCCCTAAACAACATTAAAATATACATTACAACTAAAGATAACATGAATGCTAAATTATAATGTACTTACATCGCGAAAAATGTTATAACCGCTAGATCAAGCTCATCATTCCTAAACAGACACATAACATCATCTGCTTCAATTGGGAGCGGGTATGGTTGCGTTTCTAGGTTTTGCCCAAATGCCTTTCCGATAAGAGAAATCACTATCGATTGTGTAGGATTCTCTTGGTTCATCCAACGTTGGTAGAAAATATGCATAAACAAGGGTTTCTTCTTAATGGTATCGCCATAGCTTTTTAGTTTTTGTAAAACCTGCTCATATATCGATAATAGCTATTTTAATAAGATATAATAATATTTTGAAACATTAATTAACTAATAACGTTTACCTCACTGGGAGTCGGCACACGCGGTCGCATGGTTGAAGCTCGTTCTGGCCTAGCGTTGGAAGTTCCTTTAGAAGTTGATTGTTTTCCAGTGGAACCCTGTTCAAAAGTTATATTATTTGTATGTAAATAAATCTTGTTTTAATAGTACACAAAGTGTAAGATTCTACAAATGTACCTTCCCAAGCAAAATAATCCTCCATCGCCATTGGATAAAAGTATGCTTCATTTGACCAAGTTGTGTGACATTGTTAGACAACGGCACTGGAAGTTCGAAAGATTCATACTCTTTCATGATACCATCTATTTGCACCTTCATATAGTCTGGTAGTATTGGCCTTCCATGTACTACTTGCCCAGGCTCATATGGATACACCATTGCATAAGCAACAACGACTTGCACTTGACCGTAAGGTTTCAACAAACCGCATGGGGTAGGCCTCTACAAAACATATGCAACATGTAACATTTTAATGTGTATTTGTACTTGTATACTTATGAGTATGTGAATATGATAAAAAAAAATTAATTGTTATCGCATCTAAAGGATCTGATTTTGCCAATGTCGGTGACGGTGCTACTGTTGGGGACGGAATTGGTGCGGGTGTTCGTGTCGGTGTTCGTGATGTCGTAGGGGTCGGAATTGGTGCGGGTGATCGTGTCGGTGTTGGTGTTGTCGTAAGGCTCAGGGTCGGGGTCGGGGTTGTTGTCGTTGTGGGTGTCAGTGTAGATGGCGATGTCCCATCTTCCCTTGAACTCATGACTGTAACTTTCTCTTGCAAGATTTTCAGACCACTCTTCAACACTTCAATTTCTTTTTTTCATTTCTTTCACACTCCTTCGTTTCCTCTTCTTCTTATGGTATCCTTGCATTCCTTGCTTTAACCCGACAGTACTTCCAACCCCTCGAGTACGACCTGAGTGCTCTTTTCCTATTACACTGGATAACAAATCATTTCCCGACTCAGGTGCCCATGTTCCTTCCTGCTGTCGTTTTTGTAACCGTAACTGTATACCCTCATGCCCATGTTCCTTCCTGCTGTCATTTTCTCTCAACTTGTCAGGTAAGCATTTAGTTCCATCTTCACCAGTTTGTAGCTGACCCAGAAACCAATTTTGTGCACGAGGGTCCAGGAGTTCATTAATTTCCGTTGCCTTTTCTTTTGACATTGCTTCTTTATCCCATTTACGCGTCCAACCACGATACCCCTTTGGTCCAAGATGGGGAGGGTTCTTCTTCAACATTGCCTTCTCCCTCATTGCTTCACGCATAGCCTTTTTCACATACAAATAATTAAAAAATTAGAAAGACAAAATAATATATAATAATTAATAATTTATTATAAAGTTAAACAAGTTACCCTTCTTTCTTTCATATCTTCTTTCGCAACAAAATTTTCCCATGCGTCCGCTTCAATAAATGTGTATATATCACAGGGACTCAATCATTTGTCCATATATTTCTTGCGGAGTTGAATTTTAAATTTCTTCCAGGCATCATTGCATTGCATTAACACTTGCTGTTTGCAATCATCCCTTTCAATGTTCCAAAAATTCTGAAGTATATCAAATGTTAAGCCATATAATAATTCAGATAGTAATATAACTAGTTGTCTTACATCTTATTTATACCTTTATCACCTTTTGGTACGTCTTTCCAAGTATCGTGCTTGATAGAAATCTTAGCCCTTGTTAATGAGCCACATTTAAGGGCAAATATAACTTGCTTTTCTCCAATAGCTTGTTTATTATGATCAAACTCGATTTCTGTTGCCTTTAATTTTGCCAATGTAGTAATTCGTCTCTTTCTCCTTTGTAGTTGTTGTTGTTGATCTGCTTCTTCCTCCTCTTCATCAACATCATCATTGATTTCATGTTCATATTCAGAATCCTGTACATGGATATCGATTGGTAAAATTTTACATAATGTGAATGCAGGTTTCAGTGAAAGAAAATATAAACACAAAATACAATTTAATTATGTGAAACACTAATCTTACTATAAGTAATCATTATAAGCATCGGTGTTCACAGTAGATCAAGTTTGGTTGATTTTAAAGGGATAAACAACATCATCTCAAGCCAATATGCAAGGTATCACAAGTATCTCACACATTGCAGTTATGTTTAGTCAATTAAGTTAGTTAGAAGTTTGTTACAGTCAGTTAGTTGACTATTTATTTACTTCTTTAACTTTTCCCTTGTATATATATAGATCAGTGTAGGATGATGTACTTACTTCAGTAGCTTGATAATTTGTGTGGATTCAGTAAAAAACTAAAAAAAATGTAGACGGCTTGATCCATCTAATAATAATTAGTGGAAAACTTGAAAATCAACTTTTAGTTCTCTACATACAGTTTTGTACCATATTATCATCCATATAGCTGGCCCAGTTCCGAAATACTAAATCATTTTTGTACCAAGAATTTAAATGATTGTACAAAGAAAACAAAGTTGAAGTACAATAGCTTCTCATCATAATTCCAGATATTTCAGTCGCACTATTGATTATGAAAATATGAGATTAAGTGAACATGTGCACTCATTGAATCCAAAGAAGAATTTGTTTTATGAGATCACGTGCACACAGCAGGAAACCAAAACAAGTTTTGACCATGGCAAGGCAAATGGAAACTATGACAAAGCATCTTACACGTACAAACTTGTTCACATTGAAGCAAATTATGATTAACATTAGAGGTGGAAAAATGGATAGGCGGGTCGGTTTGGACAATTGGATTAAAATGGACTTGGGTCACAAC
Source organism: Logfia minima (assembly GCA_963921325.1). Taxonomy (NCBI): domain Eukaryota; kingdom Viridiplantae; phylum Streptophyta; class Magnoliopsida; order Asterales; family Asteraceae; genus Logfia; species Logfia minima. Next base: position 32,921,797 of record OY992764.1, read on the forward strand.
GGGTCCGGGTAAATTAGTGTATTAGAAAATAAAACGTCAGCTAAAAAACGAAACTAGAAAAGTAAACCTTCAAATATTTCAACAATTAAATCAAGTGAGGAAAGTAAATAAATTAATGTTAATAGTTATCCCTTAATTTAAGATCAAAATAGTAGTTAATATGATCTGCAAATAACAACGATGTGCATATAAATATAATAGTTTGAAACTTTAATCTGGAAGTAGCAAAAAAAAATTATATGGAAATACCAAATCTACAAAACACTTATATCTACTCAATTATTATATGGATATAGCAAAAAGGCTTTTTATAAAGCTAATATTATGCTCATTATTCTCTTTGTTATTAGAAACAGATTGAAGTTTACATGTCTATATATACATATATATATATAACATCTACTCATTATAAAATTAAACCATAAGTAAGCTTACCATTGTGGTTGCGATTCGAAGATGTCATAAGCCACGAAAACACCTGAAATAGAGATAATTCATGTTAAGTATCGATATTTGCTCTATTTATCATATCGAAATGCAGATAAGCTTATAAGTCTGGAAAACATTCACTATATATATAAACAATATTAAAACTTTACAAAACATTCACCGTCGAGTTTCGGTATCAAAGGTTTAAAATATGTGGAGTGTATGCAAATCAAAATTATAAACTTTATTATAAGATCCACTAATAGTACAAAAGACTTCAAAGGGATCTTGAATGTAAAAAATAATAATCTAAACAATTAACCAACTCTTGTTACAAACAGGAATTGAACTTTCAACCTGGTGGTAGTAAGTCAAAGGTCCAACCAAATTAAGCTATCTTTTCAATTGGTGTGTAGCACTTCATTAAATCTACCAAATTCACTTCATTAAATCTATGTCACTAGTTAAATTGATGGGTTGAACACGCAACCCCTGGCAACTGAACAGGTCCACCACTACATATAACGAAAACTAATTAATTTTATGAAAATAGAAGTAATTTAATTATGGACATGGAAGAAGAAATTTAATTGTGACAACCGTCAAAAATCTCAGGTCAACACTGCACTAGAATTCCTAGTACCTTTTAGTTACGTTTACAGCACTCTAAAATCCTAGTGAAAAGTCTAGGTTACTACTCCTTAAGTACTGAAACCGTACGTTACCAAAATCGCGTAACGTTCTAGGAGATTACTTAGCGGACTTTAAGACCGTGAGGAACACAAAATTAGGTTACAAAGTGCCAAAGAAAACAAATGAAATTAAATTTCATAAGTCATCACAAAATATTTATCATATTGCAAAAATCAGAATTTAACCGGAAATTCCGTAACTCAGTAAACGCAACCGAAAATCGGTTAATTAACTCGCGAATGTCAATCGTGATTGAATCAAATACATTTTGATGAGTGTTATAAACTTATAAGATAAAGTTTCATGACTTAAAATTTAACCACAAAAATCGGAATTGACCGAAATGCCGTAACTCGGCAAACGCGACCCGAATCGAATAAACGAAACTCGAGTCCGAGAAACTAATACTTGAATATCCATTATAAAAAATCTAAATACAATTTGAAGTATTTTATAAATTTAGAACATCATTTTTTATAACCCAAATATTAAGCATTGAAACAACACAATTTAAAGCCTTGAAATGTACAAGACTTGTGCAATTTTAATACAAATAAATACCACAACTAATATACATTATACTTTAACAAAAAAATTAAATAAAAACCTTTATTTTTAAGCCAAAAACCAGCCTCTTTCACCCCACCCCTTCTTGACCATTCAATCCCCCACTAACTAGCTTAGATCCCATGCAAAAAGCCTTCTACACTTACACACTCTTTCATTTTCATCATTTCTTCATTTCCACTTTCAAAAACACTCTCAATTCTCTCTCAATTTTCTCTCAAGAACACAACACTTTCCAGCCCTCTTTCAACCAAAAAATCATCAATCTTAAAGTGTTCTTACACAAAAACACAACATCAAAGGTATAACCAACTATCTCTAGCTTTTTTCTTCCTTTTTCTTTCTTTAAATCTTCTAAAACATGGGTTTTATGCCTTTTTCATGGCTAAAATTCTCATACAAGGTTTGATGGTTTGTAGGTTCCCTTATACTTTTTTAAGTGTTAAAACAAAAGGGCAACCTATGATCAAACCGAAAAGTCGACTTTTTGATGTTATAGAGATTATTTACATGTTCTTGCTAGAATAAATGGTTTAAAATGTTAAAATATGTTTATGTTTATGTAAACACATGTTCATGCATAAAAGACAAGGCTTCAATCATTGGATGAGGTCTAAATATCGTTGGTAGTGAAAAACACACCAAAATGATCACTATTGTCTTATATGTAATCTGTCCAGATTTTGACCTCACTTTGAACGACCATAACTCAGTGAATAATGGTCCAAAAATCTTTATTTTTCTTCTATAATTTACTTTAATGTCTTACCTTTAAAACCCCACTGGTCTCACTCAAATCCATTGAGTATTCGACCTCCAAATGTATCATACAAAACTGATGCGCAAACAATAACTATTCTGTGAGATCCTTGTTGTGATACTTGTTCATGGGTCTTAAGGTGTTTTATAAATCTAAGAAAAATTATTTTAGACTCCTAAAGTTTATATCTCAGTAGTATAGAAAGATAGGAATTTATCTTGATGAGTAAGTATTTTTAGAAAATGCATGAACCTCATGCATTATTTTAGTCTTGTAAAATGTAAATAATTGTGTTGTGATGAATCAAAAATACAAAAATATTAGATAAAACGTGTTAAAATTTGGGGATGATTTTTCTCAGTAACTATATCATGAAAAGAACCTTGAAAAATAAAAATATGAATTTTTGAAAAAACATAAGTATTTTTCCTAGTTTAAATTCAAATAAAGTCTATAAAAAGGAAAAATATTCATGAAAAATACTTTTTGACATTAAAAAAATATGGGAAAATTCCTGTGTCATTTTCCACATAAAATGAAACTATCCTCAAAATTTGACACACATTGGAAGTGATTTGATACGTTTTCCGATTTACGTCTTGTTTAAACACATAAAGTTGGGAACCAAAGTTCCACCGCTCAAAACGACATGAAAATTTTACACAAACCTAAAAAATGTGTTAAAATGATCTAGTAAAAATTTCAGAATTTTTCATGAATAAATAATATTTTTCCCATATTTATCACACTTTTTAGACATTAATTGATTAAAAACAATCTGTAAGTCTAAAAATCTCCAAATTTTCACAGAAAATTTATGAATCATATTGTATGTTGTATACCAAATTTGGTCATTTTTGGAATCTTTTTTCATGTGTATCCATTATTTTGATCACAACCCGAGTAATTACCGACAACGATAATTAAACGACAAATCAAACTCTAACGGCACTTTGTAACATAATTGATTAGCTAAGCAATCTTAACAAACCATATTATTCAAGAATCTAATTAGGAACCTTGTATGCGTAGGTCTTGGATAGGAGTCACTCTCGGTCGAAACGCGCATTACATCACTTTCGTACGCTCACTAACGATTGTGAGTACTTAGCCCCTATTTTTAACGCTTTATTTAAATGTTTTGGGGTGAAAAGCATGCATGAATGACTTGAATGATTTATTTACTTGCAAATGATATGCTTATGATGTACTTGATTTATAAATTCCGTGTTATGAAATACTCAATTTACGATTATTATGCTATGTTATGCTATGCTAAATTTCAAAACAATGTTGTGAATGCTTATCGATGCTATATGATTATATGCTTGTTTTCTATCGTATCTAAAGTCCCCGGTATATACACACGACCATTAACTCTATTTGAGCCAAATGATGCATATGAATAGTACTATTTGGGAGCGAGACCACCTCCCCACTCACGCGGCCACGTGAGTGCATTCCATCATCCTAAATGCCAACGATAGGGCATCACTCTTTGGGGCAAGGGTTTATCGGTTTTAGGTTTGGTTGTGGACTCAAGCATAATTAAATCATCGATTTCATAAACAAAAATGTAATAGCATAGTGATTTCATAAACACTCATTAACGTATGACGTTTTGACATGAAAATGACGTTTCTTTGAAACTATAAATCCGTGACTCGAGTTTTACAATAACGTTGTCATTCGAAATGATGTTTCTTTATAAATTATAAACTTGTGACCGAGCTCTACAATGACGTTATTATTTGAAATAATTTTTCTTTAAAAACTATAAACATTACGATTTGAACCTTACCATGACATTGACATTTGAAACGTTACTTCTTTAGAAATCATACATTTATAACCGGAGTTTTAAATTATAAATCATTGTGGTTTTTGACAATTATAGACTTAGTTTCATAATAATGCCTCGTTTTCTCATGAAACTCGATATAATAATCCGTCTAAAATACAAAAGTTTTGATATTAATATGATAATCCATTATCTTTATAAACGAAACTTGAACTTATAAAATATTACCAAATGAGTTTTATATACATAACTTGAAATTAGTAAACACTAAATCTGGAGTTTTATAAACATGAATTGAACGTTTCTTCAAAAATACGAGTATGGCGTTATAAATGAATTACGACCTTTAACTGAATTCCAAAAGGAATCACTTCTAAATGAGTCTTGTGTTTAAATAAACGTCTTTTGCAAATAAAATACTGATTCACGAATAGATCTAACATTCAAATAAATATCGCTCTTAAACGAGCCTTGTGTTAGCAAATCACTTTTATAAATACCCGTGCAATAGCATTTGTTTATCATCAAAAATTGATTTTAATTAAGTATTGGATAATTATCTTCGTCCTATGAGCTCGACACTAAACAAACTATCTTAGCAAACTAATCACGTAGAACGTGTAACGTTTAAACTAGACTTCATAAACTTTTAAAAAGGGTCTATTATTACACAAAACCTAAGTACTCACCAACTATGTTTCATAGTTGACCTGTTATTTTACATGCTTTTCAGGAATTAGTCACAATTTGTCAATTGAACCTAAACCGGCTATTTGATCTATGCTGCATTAGTGTACGGAATTCGTATCTTTTGGGATGTAATAGTATGACTAGGTTATCTATTATTGTGTTGTAAACTTTTGTAAAAATTATTGTAATGTATTAATTGTAGACCGTTGAACGGTGATCTTTTGTAATTTTCGAATTTGAAATCATTGTACTGTTACATCTCGTGTTTCCGCTTTAGCGCGGTGTGACATTAATCACTGGGGTCAAAGACAGAGAGTAAATATCACAGTGAATTTTGGATTATGGACATACCCTATTGTGATTTAACATGTATATTGTAGCATTCATTAAGCAATCTTAGAACTGTCATTGCGTTTGAATATAAACATAAATCATAGAAAACGAATTACTAAACCCATATCAAAATATTAACATATTTCAACTGGGTAATCAAATAAGCACAATATTTTCTATAAGAATCTTGAAAATCATAAAATCAAAACTTTGAAGCACTTAAAGTTTACCTGATGAAACCGAAGACAAATAAAACCATCGTTTTACCCAATTGTACGTGGTCGGTGATGGTTACACAAATATAAAATACGGAGGTGAAAAGCAGTTGTGACGGTGGTAAAATGCAAGCCCTAGAATGGGTAGTTATTTTAATTTCATCTCTTAGGAATATAAACACCAAATTTTAACCCGCTAAAATTTTTGTTAATAGAGTCCAGTTTTCATTACTAAATTGAACTCTAATTTAATCCAACCCGTCAAAATTTTGGGCCTATGAAATATACATAAACAAATTACATTATTAGAAAAAATATTAAATCAAAAACATTTTCAACTTAAAAAAGTATAAAAATCAATTTTATAAATGGATGATTCAAAAGTTATTAAACTTATACCAATTAAACATTTTTTTTTAAAATGTCCCACGACATTTTTTGTAAATTGTAATTACGTAGTTAATGTTGAATATGGTTAAACTTCTATTACATATTTGATTATATCAATTATTTTGCCTAGAGTACAAATTAAGAGAATAAGTGAACTTTCAGTCATTGTGCTTAAATAGGGACAATCACATGCATCTAATTACTCGTAAGGCATCTAATTAGATTATAGTAATATTAAACGTTAGACAACCACTAGCAAGTTCTTCTATTAAAATAAAACATAATTACGATTGGTATATATTGGGTAATAAATAGAGAAAAATGATTTAGATTTTCCAAAACAGATATTTGTAAATGTCATCCCGTCATAGCATGTTCTTGTAAAAAAATCTATATATTAACATATATATTAGAATTAGGATATAGGATAGGATAGAACAAAGTTAATAAAAATGTTTCATTTAAAATCAAATAAAAAGAATACCTTCACATATCGCGAGGTTTATCAACCCATAATCCATCATCGTGATCGGTTCTAAAGTAAATAGTATCATCAATAACATCATTTATTGGTGGGATACCGATAGAAAATTGAGGTAATTCATCAAACTGATCGTATTCTTCTTCGTCCACAACATTCTCAATTCCAAGTATACGTCGTTTACCATGCAGTACCACGTGCCATCTCGAATCCTTTGGGTCTTCAACAAAGAATACTTAGGTAGCCTGCTTTGCCAGAATGAATGGTTCTGATGCGTAACCGTTAGTGGAAAGGTTGACAATTGTGAAACCATCTTTGTCAACTTTAACGCCTTTTTGGTGTAGGACCGTAAAGGGCAGGCCTTTTCACAATGAATCAATATCAAATGCTAGAGCGCGGAATACAATAGCAAAATCAAAGTACGTTTAGAATTAAACTCAACACAAGTAATCACAATAATATATTTATCAAACCAAACCAGATGTGAATTACAGAAGAATGCCCAAAGAGAAAACACAAGCTGCTTAATTTCGTATTTCAACAACATTACAACTGAAACCCTAAAAACATATTTATACTTAACTAATCAGTAAGCTTAGCGATATTGGTGATATCGCATATGCGATATTGGTGATATCGCCTATGCGATATTGGTGATATCGCCTATGCGATATTGGTGATATCGCCTATGCGATATTGGTGATATCGCCTATGCGATATTGCCAATGTCGCCAATAACAAAAGCTATACTAATTAATTACAACTCGATAATCTAGACCAAGTGACAGACACTCTAGATGCACCAACAAACTCCCCCGTGTCTTCAGCTTGGTCTTCAAAAGAATCTTCAGCTCAAACCCATCCAGCAGGAAATTTTCCACCCGCATGGATTCCATGGGTGACACAGATATCTACAATCTTCTGAAATTGTTGAGCAAGCTTTTCATTGGTCGGATTTCCTCGATAATACCTTATGCGATTGTCGAACAGCTTCCTCATATCCTCCTTTGATAAGTTTATCAAACTCATTGGATCAAAAACTCGATACTGCGTCTTCTTTAACCCATAGAGAGATGTCTTTTCTGGTTCAACATTCTCTGGCACAAAAATCAAAACAGCTTCTCCCGTTTGACTATCAAATTCCCAATAATGAAATCTTCTGAGAAAGTTTAAGGGAACTGTTTCCAGAGTGATTCTTTTAATGCAGACAGCCGGCGGATAACGCATCCTGATCAGTGGCTGATTTGTAATTAGATCTATCCGTTTCTTATAAGTAATTCTTTTTCCCAGAGTCGGCTTTATAAAACTGTACCTCTTTGTACGAATTTCTCTTTGTAACGTAGTCTGAATATAGTCTGCATGGTTATTTCTGTCAGGGTTGATCAATTGTAACTGAGCAAGCCTATTTAATTCACCTTTAGGCAACGTACTCAGTTTTGTGAATGAAAGTTTAAAGTATTGAACTCCATCGGTCCTTTTAATCATGAACTTATCATTCGAGACTTTCCAGCTTTTTATTAAACCTTTATACTCTCCCTTGACCTTGTAAGATTTGCACGTGACAAGCACAATCCTTTCTTTACCATGCGGCCACCAGGAAGCTAGACGAGCAGCTCTCTCTACAGCTGTTTCAGGAATCTTAGGAGATTCAGGCATTTCAGTTTCAGGTTCATTTGAGTCTTCAGGAGATTCATCTTCTTCTTCAGATGAGTCTGACTCAACAATCGGAGCACCATAATAAAATTCATCCTCATTGAATGTTTCATCTTCAGCTTCTAGGTAAGAATCTTCTTCAGGAGTATCCTCCCTCACATTATCGGATCGGTTAACCATTCTCGCAAGAATAGTCAACAGCTAACGGTCTTGGTTGACCAGGTATTTCTTCAAACGAGAAGTAATCTAAACGAGCAGTTTCATTACCTGAATCAACATTTACATTTTCGGTTTGCGGGGGAGTTACATTTGGTCTTTCACTATCCTCTATCTCCCCCGAAACGACCAATTGAGACTCCAAAGTCACCACCCAAGACCTAAGAACCTCGTTCTCTTTCTCCACGGCCGCAAGCCTTGTATCTTGAACTTGTATCACAGCGGCTTGTGAGTCCAGTGTGTGTTGCATCGTATCCAGCCTCTTGATTAGTTCTTGAAGTACCGAGGGGTGTGGTAGAACCGGAATATCCACCTGCGGTGCAGCCTGTGGCCTGGAAGATGTAGCAACTTCTCGTGCAATCTTGGACTTCTTAGGTGGAGGAGGCACATATTCAGCATCAGCAGCAGTCCTAATGCGTTTATCTTTGAGTGGAACATGCTGCCTGCCTTTAGCAATACGTCTTTGAATTCTCAAATACCTTTGAGGATTGATCCGCCTCAGATGTTCAATCTCTTGAGGAGGCGGGACCAAGCCCTCAGAGTCACTCTCAGTTAAGCCACCAGGAGGACCAGAAGACGTTGAGTCAGAGGACCCTTCAGAAGTGTCCCCGTGGACCTGTAAACTGTGTAAGTCACCTTGTGAGGTGACACTCACATAAACACCCTCAAGAGGATCTTCTGTAGATTGTACAGGGACGTCCTCAAGATTATCGTCATTCAATTCAGGCTGACGAACCACCGGTTCTAAGTATCCGTCGTTTGCCGGTGGTTGGTAGTTCGGATCAAGAATATGACCGAACAAAGGCGTATCAGGAGGAATTGGAACCCCTTTTCCATTGGAGCTCATGACCCCAAATATCCGATTGGACATTGGAGTCTGCCTGTATACGCGGGTGGCATCAGTCGCCAATCCCGGAAGCTCGTGGTTGATGATGAGTTGTAAAAATCGGGGATACATATACCATCTGTTATCCCCTAGTTGAGCGTTATCAACCATTGATCGGAAGATATAGCCCGAATAGTTATACGGTTTGTTGTAGACTAGGGCTAACATAGCACAGACTGTTCGATGACTGGTACCATCGTACCCAGCTTTCCTGTTCGAAATGCACAGGATAAAAATGTGCATCAACCAACGCCAGACACGAGTTAAATTTCCTTTTCGATACTGGTCGGCGTGGTTACCAGTGTACCCCAAGCGATTAATCGCACCCACAATAAATTCGTGCGAGAACTGGATCAACATATCAGGATGATCGTCAAGCTGAAGAACGTCACGAATCAGCTGTTCTGAAATAATAATTTGACGTCCGTGGACCGTCGAAATCAATCGTGTATAGTCCAGATCACTATTCACAGCAGCATTCCGCCAAAATTGACCGATATGGTCTCTGTATATGGTCGTGGAAGCCGAAATAGCAGTAAATATACGCGACCTTCATAGAAACGCGATCATAGGCCGAAAAGGCTCAGCAGAGTCTTTGGATCCGTCTAGAAAAGCAGTAATATTGTGACGAACATCACATTTTAGATCAAACTGCGCGAAATCTTCCATTTCTGCAAAACAAGTCAATAAAAACACAAGACTCGAAAGCAGTGAGTAATCGGATCGAGAACAGGCCACAAATTCAATTAGACATGAAAACTGGACCAGTTCAGCAAAAGTTTGGGCCAGGCCCAATAAGCCCTTTCTGATTTAGGCGATATTGACACTGATATCGCATAAATTGATTTATGCGATATTGAGTGCAATATCGCTTAAATTAGACAAAATTTTGAAAAAGCCTGATTGAAATAAGCGATATTGGAAATTAATCCACATGAAGCGATATTGTGCAATATCGCTAGGCAATTTGAGCGACATCACAATATCGCTTAACAATATCGCTAAAATTAGAAAAAATTGGCATGATATCGCTAAAATGTAACAGTGTTGGAAATTAATCCAATTGAAGCGATATTGGGGCCAATATCGCTAAAATCAAAACCCTAATTTGAGCGATATTGCAATATCGCCCCACAATATCGCTGTGACATCAGCGAACGGGCAAAGTTCAAAATTTTCAACAAAAACAGACGATCTAAACCAGATAAAACATTCTACAAGTATCTATGATAAACAGGGAACAAGTTATACTAGTTTATACATCCTATTTCGACAGATTTCACACAAAACCAAATCCCACAGTAACCCGAACAAAAACACAATCAATACGGTATTAAAATGCAAATAAAACGAAGAATGCACATACCAGTTGATGTAATAGGCAAAGGCGAACAAAATGAAGTGGTTTAATTTGAGTTTGGACAAAAACCGAATGAGAAATCGATAAAACTCACAATATCGCTAAATATGCAGACAATATCGCTAGTTAATATCGCTAAGAGGATTTGAAAGTGTATTGAATACAGTGACAGATATTTGTTTATATAAAATTAAAATAGTCAGCGATATTGTCAATATCGCTACGCAATATCGCTACACAGATATCTAAATTGGCGATGTCACAATATCGCTGAAATTCAACTATGTCGCTAAAATTCAAACAATATCGCTAAAATTCAAAGATAAATAGTAAGTTGTGACAAAATAAAATAAAATAAGATAAAAAATAAATAAATAAAAAAATAAAATAAATAACAAACTATAAAATTAATTAACACACAGCATACTGTTCAACTTTTTTTTTTTTTTATTATTATTATTATTTATTTATTTATTTTTTTTGAAAATAAAAAAGACGAAATAAAAGTTGTCTTATTAGGGATCATATTAGAAATACAGTTTCGCAAGACAGACATTAAGTGTTAATTTGATTATCAGTATAGGTATCCAAATGTAAATTTATCACGCACAGTTAACCAGCCAAATAGACAAGCATAAACAGGACGATTATCGGTATTGTTAATCCACTTAAACATGTAACATACTCAAACGTCAAGTTGAACAGTTATTATTAGAGTGAATAAATCTTCGTGAATCTCACATAGATATACCCTTAGTATCAAATCATGCTCAAAACTTCGATTGGTTAGAGAAAGCATTTGAATTCAACATTTTTAAGAATCAAGCCAGCGGTGACAGGTCTATACTTACGTACAACAAAGCGACATACACTTGATTCAGGTATTTGCAAAACCAAACTTGGTCAAACCATTTGGCGACCTCGTAAGTAATCTTTGATTTTATAAGATTTGAAAGTACTTTTGACTTTAGTTTGCAGTGGTTTTGAAAGTATACTGACTCAGACCAGGTCTGTACAAACGTACAACAAAGGAAACAGACAGCATAATCCCCCAAATGTTGTCATATACAAACTCAAGTTAATAGAAGCATGGCAAGCTGACACATAAGAATTAAGACGCATTGTCATACATCATATGATGATCATCACGAAAGATCATACACAGATTAAGAGATTTCTTAGATGATGAAAGATGAGTATGATAATGCCTACCAATACATCGTGCAAGTAGTTTGATATCTAGAAGGTCAAGTAGAACATATACGTGATAAACCTACTGATACATCAAGGATAAAACTTAAGATTGTCAATTGAAGAGTGTCTCCTAATGTACTATCATTTCCCTAGTTGGTTACAGACACAACTAAACGTCTTTTACAAATTTTGCAATATTGCTTTTCTTTAATGTTAAGAAACGTAAAGAGTGGCTATTGCCATGAACAGTTGTATGCAGAATCAAATAAATAAGCAACAGAAAGATTTTGTCACAGTTTACTGTTTGTCTTGAAAGAAGCGCAACCCTATCATATCAATCAGTTGGTCAAACCTAGTTCTAGAGAAGGCCTTGGTAAACAAATCAGCGTTTTGCTTATCAGTTTCTATTTGGACAAGGTCGATCAAATGTTTCTCATAGCAATCCCGTATAAAATGAAACCTAATCTCTATGTGTTTGGTTTTCGAATGTTGTACAGGATTTTTAGTTATGCATATGGCAGCAGTATTATCAATATATAATGGAGTAATGTTCAAGAGTAAACCGTAATCACGAAGTTGGTGCTGAATCCACAAAATTTGTGAACAGCAACTGGCAGCAGCAATATATTCAGCCTCCGCTGTGGAAGTGGAAACTGTCGTTTGCTTCTTGCATTGCCAAGACACTAAGAGTGAACCGAGAAACTGGCATCCTCCTGACGTAGACTTCTTATCGATGCTACAACCACCATAGTCAGAATCTGAATAAGCTGTGAAAGCAAATGACTTCTCAGTTGGATACCATAGACCTAGAGTAGGTCTATGTTTGAGATATCTAAATATCCGTTTAACTGCCTTTAAGTGAGAAATCTTGGGTTGCGATTGATATCTAGAACACAGCGACACAGCAAACACTATATCGGGTCGAGAAGCAGTAAGATACATTAACGATCCAATCATCGACCGATACAGCTTGTCTTCACAATCTTCCTCTTCGGTATCTGGTCCAAGATTATGATTGATGGGAATGGGAGAGCCATATTCTTTACAATCAAGCAATTTGTAGCGTGTCAACATGTCGTTGACATACTTTGATTGATGAATGTAGGTGCCCTTCGGAGATTGATCAACTTGAACACCCAAAAAGTACTTTAGCTCCCCCATAGCACTCATTTCGAATTCGGATTTCATAATCTTCTCAAAATGACGACACAAAGATTCATCAGTCGAACCAAAAATAATATCATCTACATAGATTTGAACTAGTAGCTGACTCTTTTCAGTTCTCTTGATAAACAAAGTGCTGTCGATTTGACCACGTTCAAAACCATTCTTGATCAAGTGCGTTGCCAACCGTTCATACCACGCACACGGAGCTTGATGTAGACCATAAAGAGCTTTATCCAGCTTGCACACGTAATCTGGGTTGACTGAATCTTCAAAACCAGGTGGCTGACGAACATATATTTCTTCAGCAACCTTTCCATATAGAAACGCACTCTTCACGTCCAGCTGATAGACGCGAAACCCCTTAAATGTTGCATAGGCTAGGAAAATACGGATTGATTCCATTCTTGCAACAGGTGCAAAAACTTCATCATAGTCTAATCCTTCTTGTTGTGTATAGCCTTGGACAACAAGCCTAGCCTTATTTCTGATTACCACTCCCCTATCATCACGTTTGACACGAAACACCCAGCGTGTTCCAATAGGGTGTACACCTTTAGGGAGTGGTACAAGAGTCCAGACTTGCAATTTTACAAATTGCTGCAACTCTTCTTGCATTGCAGATACCCAGTGTGAATCCTTTAGAGCCGCATCGATCTTTGTTGGCTCAATTTGAGATAAGAAGCATTCTTCTATTTCAGCCTTCAAACAAGGATCTTCAGATGTTTCATCCGAAAGATCGATCGTTGATGAAGCTTCAGCCGCTTTGCTTCGTGTTAAAACACCTGCATTCAAATCTCCAATAATATTGTTAGTAGGATGGTTCTGATGAATGCGAGTAATGGGTATTAAGTCCGGTGTGAGGTTTGTTTCCAGATTATTTAGCTCAACCTCTTGAGCAATTGGTTCTTCTTCAATTACAGGAGGAGAGTCATCCACAGCATCAACAGTAGCAGGAGAGGCATCAGGTTGTTGATCAGCAGAAGAACTCTCAGGAACAGCAGCGGGCAAGGGTGATGAAGGAACAACAGTAACAGGAGAGGAAGAAGGTGATAGTGAAGAGATATCAGGATTAAGATGTAATCCATGAAGAAGCGTTACAGCTTCATCTACTTCATCAAAAGTTGGAAGGTGGAATGAGTTAAATAGAGAATCGTACTCAAACAACCAATCCGGACCTTTTCCTTTTGGAGTCTCCGTGTACTTTAAACATTTTACCTCAAAATGTTCCTCAATCATTCCCGTTTCCTTATTGAAAACCCTCTTGTTAGGAGAATTAACCGAAAACCCTAGAAATAACCCATCAAATGCCTTTTCACCGAATTTTGAAACTTTATCTTTTGTAATTAAAATGGTGCAAGGACATCCAAAAGGTTCCAAAAATTTTAGGTTTGGTTTTCGGTTATTGAATAACTCATAACAAGTTTTGTTTTTCCGTTTATTCATCAAAACACGGTTTAAAACATAACAGGCCGTGTTAACTGCCTCTGCCCAGAAAGTGATTGGCAGATGTGAGTCGGAAAGCATAGTCCGAGCCATTTCAATAATCGTTCTATTCTTTCTCTCAGCAACCCCATTCTGTTGTGGAGTTCTGGCAGCACTAAATTGATGAACAATTCCTTTACGTAGACAGTATAATTCAAGAATTTTATTCTTGAATTCCGTTCCATTGTCACTACGTATCTTCTTAATCCTCAGGTTGCACAGATTTTCAAGTCTATCGAAAAGATAGGTCAATATATCTGGTGTTTCATCTTTTAATCGCAAGAAGTAAACCCACGAGAAACGAGAGTAGTCATCAGTAATTACTAGGCAGTAAGATTTTCCTCCAATACTCCTCGTACTAACGGGTCCAAACAAGTCCATATGAAGTAATTCCAATGGAGATTCAATGGAATTAACTTGCTTAGACTTGTGAAACTTCTTGTGCTGTTTTCCTTTTAAGCACGAAACACAATCATCTTCCAAAGCAAAAGATTGCTTAAGAATCCCCTCCACTAGATCGTGTTTTACCAGATAATTCATTTTCTTGAAATGAATATGACCCATCCTTCTGTGCCACAATAATGAATCCTTAGAAGAAGCTTTGGGTAATAGACAGGTATGTTCCTCAGTTTCAACTGTCCTCATATCCAAAATGTAAGAGTTCTTCACTCTTGGAGCTCTAATAAGAATCCATTCACCGGGAATCATAAATCCCGGCTTCAATATCAAACATTCTAGATCTGTGAATGCTGCAGTGAACTTCTTGTCGCAAACTTGTGAGACACTAATCAAATTGTGTTTCAGCTCCTCAACATAGTTCACATTCTCAAAGCTCACTTGTCCATTAGTGAGTGTTCCTAATCCAGTTATTGTTCCTCCAGTATTACCAGCAAAGGCAACATGTCCCCCATTGTGTGGTTTAACATCTGTAAGCAGGGAGACATTGCCTGTCATGTGTCGTGAACAGCCACTATCTACGTACCATTTGCTGTTTTGCACTTTTGACTGTCACAACACAAGAAAAAAAATGTTAGTTTGAAATGGAGACCCAAGCCTTGATAGACTTGGGTTCTCCTGAAACTTCATCTATTACTATCACATCAGTTAACACTTTGTTTTTCAGTAAATCATTCTCATTTACTGATGTGATAATTTTAGAAGAAACTAAAACCTGTTCCTTTTTATTTTTCCAAACTTTCTGAGGAACAATAAATTGCTTTTTAATAACATCAACCTTTCTAGCTATCGGTTGAGTAGGAGTGATGTTATTAACTTTTGAAACTGGGACACTACGAGATAATCCAGGCTGTTTTGATTTTTGAAAATTTCTATTTTTGGAATGACCTGGATCATGTCGTGATGCCCATTTCTTAGCAAGCATAGGGCATTGATTAATGAGATGACCTTGCTTCTTACCGTAAAAACAAGATCTTCTCTCTCTGAAGGTCTGATCATCACTCGATAGTGGTTTAGGTGAAAGAGGTGACCTACGAGTTTTGATATCAGGTACATTTACCGCACATGAACACTTATGTGAACATGATGGAGTAACTGTATTGATAGTTGAGATAACCTTAGATGAAGGATTTTTAATTGAAACATTATGATTTTTAATATTCTCTACCTGTTTCATTTTTAAATCCTTAGTAGTTGAGTTTTTTACCTTAGCTGAAGGATTTTTAATTGAAACATTATGATTTTTAATATTCTCTACCTGTTTCATTTTTTAAATCCTTAGTAGTTGAGTGTTTTTTAGTAAAAATTTGTCCTCTACCTTCGATAGTAAGGATTAAATTTTCAGGTTTACTATTATTTTTCTCAACTTGCTTTGTAACCTCGTGAGTTACATCTTCCACTTCCACCACCTCTTCAACAGTTGTTGAAGGCACAAACAAAATAGGCTTAATAAGCTCAGCCTTCCTTTGTTTAAGGTTGGAACTTTAAGCAACTCAGGTCGCTTGACATCAGCAGCCTCTTCAGATTTAGGCTTAATAACTGGTTCAACCACAGGAATTGTATCCTTCTTGAGAACAGAATGCATAAAATCTTTAATTTCATCCTTTGACAGAATAGGCTGATTCAAGTTTGAAGGAGGAGGATGGTTGTGATAACCAAGGCCAGCCTTGCTTTTTGTATCAGTCCTCTGACTTTGAAGGATGTCAGAAAAGACCATAGTAGATGTTGAAATGTTTGTCAGTTTTCTTTTTAAATCAAGGTTATCGGCTTGAGCAGAAGCAAGATCTTTTTTAAGATGAACAATCAGTTTTAAATAGCTATCGATTTCATCTTGTTTATTGTAAATCATAGCTTTTAGATCTTTCTTCTCCTCGATAAGTGTTTTCTGATTTATTTCAAAAACTTTCTCATTGTCTTTTAAAACTCTGTTCGCTTGAATAAGACTTGTTAAATCTGTATTCAAGCGATCATTATCTACTATATACCTGTTAATTTTACCAGTTAATTTAATACAAGTTTCACAGTTAAATGAATCACATTCTACCTCATTCTCAACATCTGCCATCAGCGCTACATTATCTTGATCATCCATGGCCGAGAAGTCATAGGCTTCTTCATCTTCCAACATTATAGCAGCCTTGGCAACTTCATTGTCCTTCTTGAAGGCAGAAGGTTTTGTGAAACCCGTCGAGGGTTGTCTACCCTTCTCACATTCTCTTGCGAAATGGCCTAGGTTTTGACATTTATAACATCTGATCTTTGATTTGTCAAAACCCATACTCGTTTTATCAGTAACATCTTCAAGAGATCTCTTTCCAGTTCTCTTCAAGTATGTCTTCGTCCTTCTTGTGAGCATGGCCATGTTCCAACGAAGGTCAACCCTCTCTAGCTCGTCAGGATCCACTTGGCCAAAATCCTCATCGGTAAGATCTACCGAGCTAATCCTCTTGGAAAGGAAATCATCATAAGATGATAAGAATGCGTTGAAAATAACTGCATGCTCATTTTGAGAAGCAGTGGAAGAGGAGGATGGTTGAGATGGAAACGAAGAGAATGTTCCAGTAGAATGATTTCCCTGAGAATAATTTGACTTAGATGCAGAGGTAGACGACCCAGATAAAAGTGTTGTACTACCATATCCAAAATTACTATTGTCAGGAAGCAAGGAACCAGATCTTGTGCTTTTCTTTTGAATATCCAATGCACAAGTCTCCAATTTGCCAATGAGTTGATCTAGAGTCATTGCCAGCACATCTGGATCATTTTCCATCATCAGCACACGAGTTTCCTAGTGAGAAGGAAGGGCATTTAAGAGTTTCTTATTAACCTCAATGGTACTAAATTTATACCCTCCTTCTTTTAATTCATTTACAAGGCGTGAATATCTACAAAACAGATCTTTAACTGTTTCATTCTTTTGGATGTCAAACAGATCGTACTGTTTCTTCACAAGTTCCAGTTTACTCTGTTTGTACTCGGTAGTACCTCCACACCGTTCAGCAATGCCATTCCATAAATCATAGGCAATATCATGTTGTTTGAACATTTTCATGGCATCAGCAGGAAGTGCCATGGTAATGGCAGAGTGAGCCTTTCTCTCACACTCCCATGCTTTTCGTTCTTCAACCGACATAGAACGAATTGGCTTTGGTGGAGGAATACCTACATGTTCTCCACTCGAAACTGGTCTAGCATATCGTTCGAGCAAAGGTATTTCCATTTCTGGATCAGTAAACGCGACAAACGATAAGAACCTCCCTCGCCATTCAGAGTATTCCATTCCAGGAGCAAAGAATGGAGGTTTATTAGCATAACCAACTTCAGCATTGTGTTTTAGCATGGCATTCACAGCTTGTAAGGTCGACATTTTAAAATAAAGTAAGTTTTGTCTTAAGTGAAAAATCTGATTTAAAATAACAAAGCGATATTGTTAATATCGCAGGCTAAATTGATAAGGCGATATTGATAAAATCGCTATCAATGTCGCTAGTTAAAGCACAAATCAAAATCAGATATCACACGCGATATTGGGATAATATCGCTAAAATCAATCAAGCGATATTGGGATAATATCGCTAAAATCAACTAGGCAATATCAAGGTAATATCGCTAGTGATATCGCTCAAATTAATGAGCACAGAAGTAACAATGTCGCTAAAAACCCTAATGGCGATATTGATAGTAATATCGCTAAAACGGCTGTAAACCTTAAAAATAATAATTTTTACGAATCAAACGAAAATAAGGTTTAAAAAATACGAACACAGCACCAGATATCACAAAAACTAATGAATAAAAACCTTTTAAGACTGATAAACGATTTGTTTATCGTAAAACAAGTTTAAAAGATTTATAAACGTACTAAAATTGATTCAAAAACCACTAATCCAATGATTAATGGCTCTGATACCACTTGTAGGACCGTAAAGGGCAGGCCTTTTCACAATGAATCAATATCAAATGCTAGAGCGCGGAATACAATAGCAAAATCAAAGTACGTTTAGAATTAAACTCAACACAAGTAATCACAATAATATATTTATCAAACCAAACCAGATGTGAATTACAGAAGAATGCCCAGAGAGAAAACACAAGCTGCTTAATTTCGTATTTCAACAACATTACAACTGAAACCCTAAAAACATATTTATACTTAACTAATCAGTAAGCTTAGCGATATTGGTGATATCGCCTACGCGATATTGGTGATATCGCCTATGCGATATTGCCAATGTCGCCAATAACAAAAGCTATACTAATTAATTACAACTCGATAACCTAGACCAAGTGACAGACACTCTAGATGCACCAACATTTGGTTTTCAACCCATTTACATTTGAACATTGGTATAGTGAAGGTATGATAATTCAATTCCAAAATTTCTTGAATGACACCATAATAAGAGCTTTTTGCAATTTTTGACCTTCCAGCATGATTCCCCCTACATAATTATGTTGTTGTGGCAATTAACGTCACTCCATTATTTTGCAAGGTACTCTTTATATCTTGTTGTTTGGTGTAAAACGTATACCCATTAATGTCGTATGCTTGGTATTTTGCCACCACATAATCTGGACCTGACCTTAGCCTTTTCACTAATTGATCCACAATGTTCGGGTCCTTTACCCTCTCTTTCAACCAAGAAGAAAATTTTCTATTATGCTCGGTAGCTAACCATATATCGTCCTTGTCAAGGTTAGTCGCTTTTAAAAATGTCATGTGCTCATGTATGTATGGATCAATGGAGGTCATATGTTGTAGGACTGTAAAATGTGCTTGGTGAATATCATCCCGTGCTGCAACAACCATTTTCCTTCCAATAGTCCCAACCCCTTGAAGTCTACCTTCGTGTCGAGGTTGTGGGAGCCCAATACTCTGTACACCTTTTAGATAGTCGGTACAAAATTCAATTACCTCCTCGGAAGCATATCCTTCAACAATACTACCTTCTGGTCGGTTTCGATTCCTTACATAACCTTTTAAGAAACCCATATATCTCTCAAACGGATACATATATCGTAGGAATACAGGACCACAAGCCTTCAATTCATATACAATATGAGATATGAGATGAACCATAATATTAAAAAAAGAAGGTGGAAAATACATCTCAAGCTGGCACAAAGTCACGATAATATCACTTTGCCATGTATCCAAATCCTCAGGATCAATCACTTTCAAATGAATCATGTTAAAAAATAAGCAGAGCTTTGTGATTGTATGTCGGATGCGGTTCGGAAGTATTCCACGAATTGCTATAGGAATCATTTGTTTCATTAAAACATGACAATCATGAGACTTCATGCCGAGCAATTTATTATCTTCTAAAGACACCAACCTCTTAATGTTAGCATAATATCTCCATGGAACTTTAACCCCATGCAAACATTGACAAAATTTGGTTTTTTCTTCCTTTGACATGGTGTAACAAGCCGGTGGCAAATACATTCGCTTTCCTTTTTTATCAACAAGTTTAAGCTTTGGTCGAATTTTCATTTCTACCATGTCCTTTCTAACATTAACTCCATCTTTCGTGTTAAGCTCTTTTGTCTTCTTGCATATAACACCTTTTCCACAAAGTCTTCACTACCCTCTGAAATCTTCAATCTTCATGTCTCTAACTATCTCTGTAGCATCAAGAAGCTTCAACTGATCATGTCATACACCCTTAACAACTCTTGTAGCTTCCGACTTACCCTTAGGAATTTCATCCTTTTCAGATCTTAACTCCTCTAGGTCTATCACTACGATTCACCTTCAGACATTTAATCATTTTTTGAACTAAACTTCTCTAGGTATCCTCTAGGTCTATCACTACCTTTGAACTGACGAGTTTAATAGTGATAAGTCTGAGTTAGAGGATACCTAGAGAAGTTTAGTTCAGAAAATGATGAAATGTTTGAAGGTGAATCGTAGTGATAGACCTAGATGAGTTAAGATCTGAAAAAGATGAAATTCCTAAGGGTAAGTCGGAAGCTACAAGAGTTGTTGAGGGTGTATGACATGATCTGTTGAAGCTTCATGATGCTACAGAGATAGTTATAGACATAAAGATTAAAGATTTCAAAGGGTAGTGAAGACTTTGTGGAAAAGGTGTTATATGCAGGAAGACAAAAGAGCTTAAGTCAATCATGATCGAAAACAACTCGGGTGACAACATCTCGGGTGAAACCAGAGCTATTATCAAGAGGGGGGGGGTCTGTTGGTGCATCGAAACTAGAGCTATTATCAAGGGGGAGTCTGTTGGTGCATATTGTGTGACAACAGCTTCTAGTTTGTAATAGTTAGTTTTAGAAATCATTTTGTTAATCATTGTAATTATTAACTTACGTTTTGTATGTGTATTTGGTAGGTTCGTACGAACTTATAGGTTTGTATGAACTTAGAGTTGGTACGAACTTAGGTGCCTATATATACACAAGTCCAAAAGTTTTAGAAAAAAAAAAGGGTTTTTCAGAGTTGTAAGTTCGAATACTCTGAGTTTATATCTTAGTTCGAATGTAATACTTGTTTACATTCAATAAAAGTGATCTTTACAAAAAAAAAGTTTGTTGGTGCATCGAAACTAGAGCTATTGTCAAGGGGGAGTCTGTTGGTGCATATTGTGTGACAACAGCTTCTAGTTTGTAATAGTTAGTTTTTAAATCATTTTGTTAATCATTGAAATTATTAACTTAAGTTTTGTATGTGTATTTGGTTGGTTCGTACGAACTTAGAGTATGTACGAACTTAATAAGTTCGTAAGAACTTGAAGCCTTCAAACTTAGTAATTTCATACTGTGTAAAGTCTACATTAGTTAAAAAAAATGATGAAATGTTACGAACCTACATTAGTAATTTCATACTGTGATTGTGGGTATGGTGGTGGTTGTGGATTGGGCAGTTGGCTCACTCATGACAACCCCCCTAGACCGTTTTATTTTTGGACCTTCTAGTTAGTAATGAGGTATCATTATCAGAATCAGCATCGTCATCTTGCAATGTATAATCATCGTCTTCATTCAACTTATATTTGCCTTTATCCGTAGCAAAACGAGACCCTAAGTGAGATCCAAGTATTATTAGATCTAGATTCATCCAACTGTGGAATATCATCTTCATCATCACTTTCATCAACACTCTCAGTCTGTTCACTCACAAACCCCAATATCCTCCTCGAATTTAGATCTTCTAACTTCAATGCTTTGTCCTACCTAGGCTTTGCCTTTAATCGCGTTCGAGTTGTTTCTCCAATCGTAGAATTAAAACAATCAAAAGTAATTATCTCCCCATTTAGTAAGAACTTAAATTTGTAAAAATTTAAAATGAAAAATAACTAAAAATAAACAAACAAATATGAAATTATTCATATTAAAAAGCACATTCTTTTTGGGAGAGTCACTGTTACGAAAATCATATTAGCCATGATGTAGACTTTACAAAGTAGGAATTATGGTTATTATGTATGTAATTTATAGTTCACGAAGATTATTGCTATTGTTGTCCACTTAAGCAGTCAACACTCCGAATTTCCAAGTACAATGGTAGTTCTTGTTCACGATTATCTGTGTAACTTACATTTGAAATACACTTAGGATCGAGAAAGTCCAGAATTCCATGTAATGGATGTTTTTTAATTTAATTTCATCTCCAAAGTCAGGTCCTTTATATTAATGTACTTGTGTACATGTGAAGAGACTGGACAAGACTAGGGTTAGAGACAAACAATTCTAAAATCAAACCAAAGGTGACAGGTCTGTACTTTCGTACAACAGAGCGACATAGTTTGACTAGAGACCTTGAAAACGGTAATCTTGTTTCTTGGTCGAGTTTGCTCTATTGTTAGGATACACTGACTGAGTCTAGGTCAGCATGTTTCAAGATGTAGCAAAAGAAACAGTCAGTGAACCCCGCAGATGAATTGGTTTATATTTATCCGAGAACATGTATTCAGGTACAATCTATTTCCTAAGAATTAAGACTTATGTCGTACATCAAAATAAAGATTTCACAAAAAAATCGTATTATTTATTATAGATTAAGTACTTTAAAACTGTTATGTCGTATGCCTACCAATACATCGTATGATGAAGCTATTAGTCACGTTTATATTTAAAGTACTTTTTACTGTGTATGTACTACATCTAAAAGCCACACATATAATAATGTTCTAGGCATGGGTAATGTTTTTGTCATTTCTTCGCGTTATTACAGTGACACTCATATTTTTATAGTTTTTCCAAACTAACTAAAAATACTAAGAAATAAAGATAGATAAAAGTTCTTAAGGGAGATATGTTACTCATGATTTGTTATTCCAGTGATGTGGACTAACAACTCAAAACTTGATTTATCAAAAGCCTTTCCATAAAAATAAGCTAGATTATCATCCCTTATTTGATCTTATCTCCCCCTCAGTCGCTACATCCTCTGCTGAACTTGTAGCCTCTGAAGTATGTGTTCCTGCACACTAGATAAAAACATTAGTTATTAAGGGGGACCCAATCCACCATGGACTTGGGTCGACCATTCTCATCAACAAATGTAAATTCCTTCATATATCCATCTCGCCTTTCAGGTGACTCGGATACTCTGGAATTCTCACTTATTGGGGAATGGGAGGAGCTACCACTAGACCTTCTATCCTGAGACTTTTGGAAAAGTCTCTGATTGACTAGCCTTTAGTTTGAAGAATATCTAACCCTAGTTTTATAGTTATAATTTGAATTATAAAAATTCCTATTAGTACTACTCTGGTTAGAAAAACTTTTGTTGGGGTTGTTAAAACGTTTTTAAGGTTTCGACCGAATTGATTCTCCATTTGAGCTTCATGTTTCAGGAGAAGTGCTCCTTAGACTATCAATTGTCGAAACTTTGATTTCTTACATGGACACACACTTGCTACATGTCCCTTTTGATGGCACGTGAAGCACGAACGCTTCTCCCAGGCTTTCTTTTGAGCCTTGAGATTCGCTTGGTGTTCCAATTCTGTTTGTTTGCCTTTTTCATTTTTATTCTTAATATCTTCTATTTTAGGTCTAACAAACTCAATTTTAGTTTTTGACTCCTCATTGGTCCCTGACTCAGCTCTCTCTGACTTGGTCGACTCGGTGATGTCTACCATCTCAAAGACTGCTGGAGAATTAGAAGAGTCATTTCCATTTGATAACTCAGATTCATTTGATAAAAATGAATAATTATGATTCAAAGGTGGAGGAACTTCATTGTATCCCACTCCACAATTATCTGAGGGCTGTTTTTGAACATTTAACGGACTATCTAAGGTTTCAACTAAACATCTTTTTAGTTCAATTTTATTTTTAAGCTCAACAATTATAACCTTAGCGTCTGCTAGTTCTTTTTCTTTATCTGAAGACTGTTTAGTTAAATTTAAAAACATGCTCACGAGCTAAGTCAATTATTTAACTCTGCTCGTTCACTTTGTCTTTTAAAACTTTTAAATCCTCGTTATCAGATTTAGCTTTATTAACTAACTCAGAGTTTCTCAGTTTTAAAATTGTGTTTTCTTCTTTTAAAGCATTTAACTGAGTTGTCATCGTTTGTGATGACTCTATTAAATTCTCAACCTGTTCTACAAAGTTAGTACATTAAACACAAGCATTAACTACGGAAGCTAAGTTTAGAATAACCTTATGCTTCTCAGCATCCAAGTTGGCCATATATGCAATGAAGTCCTTTGTACTCATAGTATCAATAGACTCCAGCCTTATAACCCTGGTCTCTGAAGCACGTAACTCTCTCTCAGTCTTCTTCTTACTAGTATCCTTTTGATCTGCCTCATCAATTGTTGTCACGAATTCCTGAGGCTCTTCTCCATGTGTACTCCAATCATATGAATCTTCCCGTGTTTCAGCCCTACTCTCTTTGATATGTTCACTACCGTCGAATCTTTTCTCCAAAGCTAACCATAGCTCTCTAGAAAAGTGGTAACGTTCGAAGGTATGCTTAATTTCTTCAGGAAGACACTTGATGATAACAGACAACGCCTTGATCTCTGCATCATACATCTTTTTGTTTGTCTCCTTCATCAGTGAATACGAATAAAACCTACGTTTCCCTTCGAATTCATAAGAAGGTCCATCATACCTGTTAAGTCATGATTACTCCTATTATGATTTCATGATGACAATAACTATATAAGTATGGTGGGATTGCTTTTTAAGGAAATGAAATTCGCTTGAATAAGCCAAGTCTTTTGTATGCTGGCTGCAAAGGAGTTACAATTGTTTAGTTCACCTAGCAGACAGAACTGCCAGTTCACCCAGCAGACAGAAATCTTTGAAGAGCAACCATCTCTGAAATATTTAAAGTCTTATATCACATACATGTTTAAGTATCCTTCAGTTAAACTGTGGAGACTTTCTTTGTTTGTCATGATCAAGTTTGAACATTGGAATGAAGACCCAGCATAGGGTTCATTATCCCAGTTCACCCAACACTGAAACTGAAGAACACTTGAGTTATAACATATTCAAGTGATCATGCTTTTAACCCTTAGGGAATGTTTGTGCATAACAAAATGGCATCTTCTGAGGTTGTACTCAATGTACATACCTGCTATTTTTGGCTCCTTATGCACAACATGTCTCCTTATCATGGTCAGCCTACAAGACAAGAATGCAGTGTACTTTCTGACAGACTGCCAGACCTGATCGTGCAGACTTCATCAGAACACACAAGCAAGCATGTCTGAAGTCAACCAATGAAGATGAAGACATCTGGAAAACATTCATTGGCTGACCAAGTTTCAAGCATCACACAAGCTCTACTATAAATATCAGACTTGGGTTACAAAGCCCAAGTGTGCGCGAGTGAATCAGCAAGAATTCTTAGTGAATCAATAATAGTTCATAGAGCATTTGTGTTAGCAGAATTGTATTGCTTGTAATCAGCTTTGAGTCTGTTCTCAGCTGATCTTAGTGATAGGATTCTGTATTCAATTAAGTTAGAGATTCCGCATCTAACTTGTAATTCTTTGATTTATCTAAATAAAAGAATTATTTGAAAAACCTCTATATGTTCCTATTATACAACTAAGTCTGATTCACAATTTCAATTAAGAAAACGAAAAAGTTGTATTCACCCCCCCCCCCCCCTTTACAACATTGTTGTTAACCTTTGGGACCAACAACTGGTATCAGAGCAGTTAAGATTAATCTAATCTTAAATCTGTTGAAATGGCCACTTACAGCTCAAACTCTGCCTACCTTGAAAATGGTTTTGCATCTAGACCCCCTAAGTTTGATGCAAAGGAATTCCAGACATGGAAATCAAGAATGATGCTACATTTTGAATCAATTGATCCATTAATGCCAAGCATTGTTCTAGAAGGACCATTTGTTCCAACCACCACCATTAAAGTTCCTGCTTCTGGAACTACCCCTGCAACATCTAGGGAGATAGTTAAAACAACTAATCAATTTCTGATGAAGACAAAAGAAGAACTGGCCTAGATGCTAAAGCAAGAACTCAAATAGCCATCTCTCTTCCTAATTCTGTGTACATATCAGTATGCAGGCTCCCTTCTGCCCAGAAAATGTGGGATGCTTTGGACATAGCATATGAAGGAAAGGAAGAAGTCAAGCAGAACAACATCATTGCATTAAAAAGGCAATATGAACTGTTCTTCTGTCATAAAGGAGAATCTCTGGTTGATATGTACACCAGATTTACTGCTTTGCTAAATGATCTAGCAGCCATGGAAGTTCACATTAATGTCTTTGAAGTCACCAACAAGTTTGTTGACTCTTTACCACCTTCTTGGGAATCTGTTGCTACATCACTTAAAGTCACCCATAGTCTTAAAAACTTTGATCTGGCTTCACTCTATGGTGCTCTCATGAATCATGAGAAAACCAAGGCTTTACATGACAAGAATATTAAGGAGAACTGGAAGCACCCTGAGCATTCCAATGCTGCCCTTGTTGCTGTTGAACCAAAAAGAAAGAGTTCAAAAGACATGGTTGTTTACAAACCAAATGTCAACAAAGAAGAAGCAGAAGTCAGTACAGATGAACAAAGTGAAGAAGAAGACTACTCAGATGACAGCTGTGATGAAGATGATGTAGAAAGCTTTGCAAATGGAATGACTATGTTGGCTCAAAAGTTCAGAAAATTCAATAGGAGAAAAGGCAAATCTGGTTTCAGATTCAGTAAGAAAGCTAGCCAAGGGAACTCTGGCAAAACTAGAATGTTTGCTAAAGCTGAGTGTTTCAATTGTGGAAAGATTGGACACTTTGCAGCTGACTGTGAGTTCAAGAAACCATTCACTCAAGCTGACACCTACTCAAAGGCAGCAAAGTATAAAGCTAAATATAAGGCAATGAAGGCTGAAATGAAAGCTGATTCCAAAGGAAAGAAGAAACCTGAAGTCAAGAGTTTGATTGCTGGTCCCATGACTGGGATGATTACAGCTCATCATCTTCATCCTCATCTAGTGAAAGTGATGATGATTGTATCAAAGGAGGTAGACATGGAAAGTGTTTGATGGCCAAAGATGATTCTGTAAAGGACAAAAAGGATAGCACATTTCTGGATGACATGAGAGAGGCTGATGTAAAGATGTAATCAGAAGAATGGAAAGCCTCTATGCTGTATAAGGTAGAAAACTTTAGATCTTACATTGATGATGAGAAAGCAGAAATGTTTGACTATCTTAGAATTGATCTTAATATGGCATGCATAAGGGAAGATGATTTTAAAGTAACCATTGAAAATTTAAAATCTCAGTTAACTGTTTTAAAACTTGAAAACAAGTGTCTTAAAAATGATAAACTTGAACTTGAATCTAAAATTTATGCTTCCCAAGTCTATTTGCAAGAGTCAGCAGACACTAAAAACCAATTAATAAATCTCAAAAAGGTTGTTGAATCTTGGTGTCACTCTGCTTAAAGAACAGCTAAGTGTGTTCAAGAGCAAGTGCCACACTAAGTAAAAGCTATTTTAAATGGAGATTTTGAGTCTGCTGCTGCCATAGCTGAAGTAACCATGATGGATCCAATACTTGAACCAGTAGAGATCTTACCAGAAACCTTTGCCAAAGTTGTTGCTGGGAAAAAGATTCTAACAAACAAATTTGTAAAACCTGCTGCTAAATTTGAATCCATGGTTAAGATCATAGAAGAAACCAAAGCTGAAGGATCAAGTAATTCAACAAATGAATTCACTAATTCCTCAGCATCTGCCTGTATAACAACTAACCCTCTTTATGAAAATACTAAAGGAACATCCTCTACTATTTTCAAAGCTGACAATGCTGCAAGCCTGAAAGCTGACAGCATTGTAAAACCTAATGTTGAGTTAACATCAGTCATTGAAAGTCAAACTATCAATGCTGGTAAGGCTAAAAGAAACAAGACTGTTACCCAAAGAAAGAATGTTGAGCTAAATACTTCCAAGGGTCTGCCAGCAAATGGCAAGGGTAAACAAATGAGAGCTGGTTTAACTGAAACTCAAGTCTTGGCTAGTAAGCTTGACCAGCTCACAACTCAAGTTCAACAACTGTTTGCTATTAGTAATCAGCAGCTGAACCAGAGCAATACCCAGTAGTCAAGGGTTATACCTTCTACATCCAAAAGGCAGAATAACAGGAAATGTTACAACTGTGGTGAGAAATTACACATGTCTCATCAATGTAAGACAGATTACTGTATGATTCCCAGAACTTTGTTAAGCCAATTTACAACACAATCATCACAGAACATCTCTAGTGTAGTAAATGTTAAGACTAACAAAAGAAACACTAGGAGGACATCAAATCTTGATATCAGTCCTCCTGAACCCATCCCTGGATGAGTTCCCAAAATGAATTAATCTTTTGTGTGTGTGCAGGGCATTCAAAGCAAACAAATATGGTACTTGGATAGTGGATGTTCAAGGCATATGACTGGATGTAAGTCCCTGCTGCTGGACTATAAGGAGAAAGATGGTCCAGCTGTTACTTTTGGAGATAATTCAAAGGGTTATACTAGAGGTTCTGGTACTCTGAGTAATGGGAATGTAACCTTCAAGAATGTTGCTTATGTGGTTGGATTAAAGCATAATCTGATCAGTATAAGTCAACTTACCAGCAGAAGAAAAGTAGTTCAATTCAGAAAGAATTTTGGAACTATATTTGATCTAATGGGTAAACCACTACTGACTGCAAAGAGACATGAAGGCATGTATCAAATTGATATGAATACTGTTGTTACCACCAGTGACACATGTTTCTACTCCAAGTCAGTAGACAACCTTAAATGATTATGACACAAGAGGCTCTCACACCTTAATTTCAAAGATATCCATAAGCTAGCCAGCAAAGGATTAGTGTCAAGATTACCCAGCATGACATATGTCAAGGACAGACTATGTCCAGGTTGTGAAAAATGCAAGCAGCACAGAGCTTCATTTAAGTCAAAACAAGTCTCATCCATTATGCAACAACTTCACATGCTTCACATGGATCTGTTTGGTCCAATAAGCACTTCAAGTTTGGGTGGAAAGAAGTATACTCCAGTTATAGTTGATGAGTATTCAAGATATACTTGGGTATTCTTTCTAAGTCAGAAGGGTGAAGCAGCAGAAGAAATCATCAACTTTATTAAGAAGATGGAGCTTCTAAATGGGCAACAAGTGAAGCAGATCATAAGTGATCATGGTACATGTGACAACCGTCAAAAATCTCAGGTCAACACTGAAATTAGAATCCTAGTACTTTTAGTTACGTTTACAGCACCTTAAGATCCTAGTGAAAAAGTCTAGGTTCGACTCCTTAAGTACCAAGTCCGTAAGTTACCGAAACCGCATAACGTCTTAGAAGATTGCTTAGCTAACTTTAAGACTTTGAGTAACATTAAATTAGGTTACAAAGTGCCAAAGAAAACAAATGAAATTAAATTTCATAAGCCATCACAAAATATTTACCTATCTCAAAAATCGGAATTTAACCGAAAAATTTCAGTAAATCGGTAATCACAACTGGAAATCAGTTAATTAATTCGCAAAAATCATTATAAGTAAAACAAATACATTATGATGAATGCCATGAACTTATAAAGATAAAGATTCATAACTCAAATTAAACCGCAAAGAAATCCCAATTAAAACATCTATAAACTCACAAAACTAATACAAATTAATTATATAAACTTTGAGACATTTATATAACATAATTTATAAAAAAAAAAAAAATTTAAATTTTCAGCCCCCCCCCCCTCCTTTTCTTTGATTACTCCACTCCCAAGACATGCATTCCCCATTTTCCCAACACCCCTCATCATTTCTTTCATTCTCTCAAGGAAAACACACACAAATTCTCTCTACACTCTCCAAATTTCCAGCCATCTTTCATACAAAAATCATCATCTTCAAGTGTTCTTGAAGCAAAAATACAACATCAAAGGTAAAACCCATCATCTCTAACCTTGTTTCTCTTCATTTCTTTACTTTGAATCTTGTAAAAACATGATTTTTATGCCTTTTTCCATGGCTAAAAACCTCATACAAGGTTTGATGGTTTGTAGGTTCCCTTACACTTGTTTAAGTGTTAAAACAAAGGGCTACCCATGATCAAACCGAAATCAAACCGAAAAATCGTCTTTTTAATGTTAAAATGCTTATTTACTTATTCTTGCAAGATTAAATAGTTTAAAATGCTAAAAATCATTACTAACACATCTTGGATGTATTTTAACACCAAGAATGTGTTAGATCCAAGATTTAAAGGAATCAATAAGACCTAGAGCTTGGTAGCAAGTGGTGTTCTTGAAAAAGAACCCAAAAACCCGAATTTTGGGCTTGCATGCACCATTTTCGTATCTAGATCTTATTTTATGATAAAGTATATTTTTGTTTCTGTAAAAGTACATATCCATGCATATAAGACAAAGCCTCAATCATTGGATGAGGCCTAAAAATCGTAGGTTGTGGAAGCACACCAAAAAGATTTCTATTGTCTTATATGAATCTGTCCAGATTTTGACCTCACTTGAGACAACCATAACTCAGTGAATAATAGTCCAAAAATCTTGATTTTTCTTCTGGAATTTAGTTCAATGTCTCACCTTTAAAAGCCCACTGGTCTCATTCAAATCCATTGAGTTTAAGACCCCCAAATGCACCAAACAAAACTGGTGCGCAAACAGTGAGTTTTCTGTTAACATCATGCATTGATAATTGTTTAAGGGTCTTAAACTATTCAAAAACATATGAGAAAATTATTATATTCTCAACGCATATATCTCAGTAGTATAAAAAGATAGGATTTTATTTTGCTAACTAAGTATTTTTAGAAAATGCATGAATAACATGCATAATCTTGGTCTTGTAAATGCATGAATGATGTTGTGTGATGAATGTAAAATACACAAAATATAGATATAACGTGTTTAAAATTTGGGGATGAATTTTCTCAGTATCTATATCTCAGAAAGAACCATGAAAATAAAAATGAGAATTTTTGGGATAACCTAAGTATTTTCTTGAATTAATGCAAATAAAGTCTCTAGAAAGCCAAATATTTATGAAAAATACTTTTTGACGTTAGAAAAATATGGGAAAATTACTGTGTCATTTTCCACATAAAATGACACTATCCTCAAAATTTAACACTCATTGGAATTGTTTTGATATGTTATCCGATGTACGATTTGTTAAAACACCTACGATTGGGAACCAATGTTCCAGAGCCCAAAATGGCATGAAATTTTTACACAAACTTAGAAATGACTTACAACTGATCTAGTAAAAATTTCGGAATTTTTCAAGAATAATTACTATTTTTCTACTATTTATCCCACTCTTTTGGTCAAGAAATGATTAAAAATAATCTAAAAATCTAAAAATTCCCAAATTTTCACAGAAAATTTGTGAATTATTTTCCATGTTGTATACCAAGTTTGGTAATTTTTGGAATCTGTTTTCAAGTGATTACATTATTTTTATCACAACCCGAGTAATTACCGGCAACGTCAAATCAAACTATAACGGCACTTTGTAACACAAATGACTAGCTAAGCACTCTTAACAAGCTATCTTAGTCTAAACTCTAATTAGGAACCTTGTATTCGTAGGTCTTGGATAGGAGTCACTCTTGGTCGAAACGCGCTTTACATCCATTTCCGTACGCATACTAACAATAGTGAGTACTCAGCCCCTATTTTAACGCTTTATCTAAATGTTTTGGGGTGAAAAGCATGCATGAATGACTTGAATGATTTATATACTTGAAAATGATATGTTTTATGATGCACTTGATTTACAAATGTAATGATATGATTATTGTGCTATGCTATGCTAAATTTCAAAACAATGTCGTAAATGCTTATCTATGTTACATGATTATATGCTTGATTTCTATTGTATCTAAAGTCCCCGGTATATTCACACGACCATTAACTCTATATGAGCCAAATGATGCATATGAATAGTACTATTTGGGAGCGAGACCACCTCCCCACTCACGTGGCCACGTGAGTGCATTCCATCATCCTAAATGCCAACGATAGAGCATCACTGTTTGGGGCAAGGGTTTATCGGTTGTAGGTTTGGTTGTGGGCTCAAGCATAATTTGATCATCGATTTTATAAACAAAATGTAATGGCATAGTGATTTCATAAACACCTATTAATGTATGGCGCTTTGACACGTAAATGATGTCGCTTAAAACGATAAACTTGCGACTCATATTTTATAATGACATAGTTATTCGAAATGAGGTTTCTTTATGAATTATCAACTTAAGGCCGAGCTCTACAATGACATTGTTATTTGAAGCAACCCTTCTTTAAATTTTTAAATATCACACTTGGACGTTATCATCGTTACTTCTTTAACCATACGAATATAACCGGAGTTATTAAATTATAAATCATTGTGATTTTGACAATTAAAGACGTAGTTTCAATGGCACCATGTTTTCTTGTGAAATTCGATATAATGATTCGTCTAAATGACGAACAGTTTGCTTGAAAGAGGACTAATCATTAACTTTAAAAAACATAACTTGAACTTATTAAATAAGTTTTACATACTTAATTTGTATTTATCATACACACCATATCGTGAGTTTTATAAACTTTAAATGTTCTTTTAATAATATGAGTATGGTGTTATAAATGAATTATGATTTATAATTAGGTTTTTAAAGTATTGCTTTTAAATGAGTTCCACTATTATATAAACTTCATTTACAGTTAAGATATCGATTCACAAAGGAATTTAACATTCAAATAAAAATCACTCTTAAAAGAGCTTTAAGTCAACTAATCCCTTGTATAATTACTATGAAATAACCTTTGACTATTATCCAATGATCATTTTAAACTGGGGATTGGTTAATTATCTTAGTCGTATGAGCTCGGCACTAAACAAAGAATTTTGCAAACTAATCATGTAGTACATGTAACGTCAAAACTAAACCTCATGGATTTTTAAAGAAAGTCTATCATTTCACAAAAACCTGTGTACTCACCAACTATGTTTCATAGTTGACCTGTATTTTTACATGCTTTTCAGGAATTAGTCATAATCTGTCAATCAAAGCTAATCCGGCTATTTGATCTATGCCAACACTAGCGTACGGAATTCGTATCTTTTGGGATGTAATAACATGTCTAGGACATTTACTTTTGTGCTGTAAACGCTTGTAATACTTTATTCAACGTATTAGTCGTAGCCCATTGAACGGTGATCTTTGTAATTTTCGATTATGAAATCATTGTACTGTTACATCTCGTGTTTCCGCTTTAGCGGGGTGTGACAGTACAGAATTCAGAAACCATGTGTTGGAATTTTTCTGTGCTGACAAAGGAATTTCACAAAACTTCTCTGCTGTGAGAACACCACAACAAAATGGTGTTGCAGAAAGAAGAAATAGAACACTTATTGAAGCTGCAAGATCAATGATTGCTGAATCAGGACTAAAAAGTCATTTTTGGGCTGAAGCTGTAAACACTGCATGTTTCACTCAAAACAGGTCTCTAATTGTAAAAAGGCATCAAAAGACAGCCTATGAAGTGTTGAAAGGGAGAAAACCAAATATCAGCTTCTTTCATGTTTTTGGAAGTCCATGTTTTATTCTGAACATAAGAGATCAACTTGGAAAGTTTGATGCAAAAGCTGATGATGGTATATTCCTTGGTTATT
Organism: Logfia minima; assembly: GCA_963921325.1. Classification (NCBI taxonomy): domain Eukaryota; kingdom Viridiplantae; phylum Streptophyta; class Magnoliopsida; order Asterales; family Asteraceae; genus Logfia; species Logfia minima. The sequence continues at coordinate 32,955,696 of OY992764.1, forward strand.
CTACTCTGTCAAAAGCATACAGAGCATTCAACAAGAAAAGAGGATGCATGGAAGAATCTATTCATGTCACATTTGATGAGAATACATTATCTGCATCATCTCTTCCCTCAGATAATGAGGATTCACCACTGGATTTTGAAGAATCAGCAAACTCAGAAACTCCAGATGATGATCAAACTGATCAGCATATGGAATCCCCTAAGTCCAGTGAAGATAGGTCAATTACATCTTCTAGTACTCCAACACTGAAAGTTGTACTAAACATTGAACCTGTAAATAACTCACTTGAAGAATCAGAAGATGACACTTCAAACTGTGATACAGCTAGTGAAGGCAGCTTAGAGAATATAGAGGATGTGTTGATGCAAGATCAACCAGCACAGGCTGCTACAATCAGCAATGCTGATTCCACTAGTCATCATAAGGATAGTAGAGCATCGGAACCACCTGTATATGCTAAGAAATGGACAAAGGCACATCCCATTGAGCATGTTATTGGTGATCCAAGTGCTGGTGTTAGGACAAGAAGACAAGCTACAAGCAACTTTTGTATGCATGTGAACTTTGTGTCAGAGATTGAACCCACAAAGATTGATGAAGCACTTGCTGAACCAAGCTGGGTAGGAGCTATGCAAGATGAGCTCTCTCAGTTTGAAAGAAACAAAGTGTGGACATTGGTCCCTGTACCACATAACAAAACAGTTATTGGTACAAGATAGGTATTCAGGAATAAGATGGATGAACATGGGGTTGTAATCAGAAACAAAGCTAGAGTGGTTGCTCAAGGATTCAGACAGGAGGAAGGATTGGATTATGGTGAAACATTTGCCCCTGTAACAAGATTGGAAGCTATCAGGATATTCTTGGCATTTGCTGCTTACAAAAACTTTAAAGTATTTCAGATGGATCTGAAGTCTGCATTTCTAAATGGAAAGTTGCAAGAAGAAGTATACGTCAAACAACCTCCAGGTTTTGAATGCAGTAAATTTCCTAATCATGTCTACAAGTTAGACAAAGCTCTATATGGCCTAAAGCAGGCACCTAGAACTTGGTATGAAACACTTCAAAATTTTCTAACTAAATGCAAATTTAAAGTTGGGAAGATTGATACCACTCTATTTATAAAAGTGATAGATGGTGATATCATTCTTGTACAGATTTATGTGGATGATATTATTTTTGGGTCAACAAATGAAAAACATTGTCAAGATTTTTCTAAACTTATGTCTGATAAGTATGAAATGAGTTTAATGGGAGAATTGTTGGTACATTTAGAGTGTCTGTCATTTGGTCTAGGTTATCGAGTTGTAATAATTAGTCTAGTTTTTGTTACTAGCGACATTGGCAATATCGCATAAGCAATATCACCAATATCGCTTAAGCGATATCACCAATATCGCATGTGCGATATCACCAATATCGCTAAACTGGCTAATTAGTTAAGTATAAATACGTTTAGGGTTTCAGTTTTTTGGTTATGACTTGACATACGAATTTAGCAGCTGTGTTTATTTTTCTCTGGCATTGTTTTGTAATTCACATCTGATTTGATTTGATAAATATATTATTGTGATTAATTTTGTTGAATTTGTCATTTAAACGTACTTTGATTTGCTTTAGTATTCCGCGCTCTAGCATTTGCTTGATTGATTCATTGTCAAAAGGTCTGTCCTTTAACGGTCCTACAAGTGGTATCAGAGCCATTAATCATTGAATTAGTGGTTTTTGAATCAATTTTAGTACGTTTTTTTTTTTTTTAAATCTTTTAAACGTGTTTTACGATAAACAATTTGTTTATCAGTCTTAAAAGGTTTTTGGTCATTAGTTTTGGTGATATCTGGTATTTTGTTCGTATTTTTAAACCTTATTTTCGTTTGATTCGTAAAAAATATTTTTTTAAGGTTTACAGCCGTTTTAGCGATATTGATAGCGATATTACCATCAATATCGCCATTAGGGTTTTAGCGACATTGTTACTTCTGTGCTCATTAATTTGAGCGATATCACTAGCGATATTACCCCAATATCGCTTGATTGATTTTAGCGATATTATCCCAATATCGCCCTTTGGTATCTGATTTTGATTTGTGCTTTAACTAGCGACATTGATAGCGATTTTACCAATATCACCCTATCAATTTAGCCTGCGATATTGTCAATATCGCTTTGTGATTTTAAATCAGAATTTTTATTCAAGACAAAACTTTCTTTAGTTCAAAATGTCGACCTTACAAGCTGTGAATGCCATGCTAAAACACAATGCTGAAGTTGGTTCTGCTAATAAACCTCCATTTTTTGCTCCAGGAATGGAATACTCTGAATGGCGAGGGAGGTTCCTATCGTTTGTAGCGTTTACTGATCCAGAAATGGAAATTCCTTTACTCGAACGATATGTTAGACCAGTTTCGAGTGGAGAACATGTAGGTATTCCTCCACCAAAACCAATTCGTTCAATGTCGGTTGAAGAACGAAAAGCATGGGAGTGTGAGAGAAAGGCTCACTCTGCCATCACTATGGCACTACCTGCTGATGCAATGAAAATGTTTAAACAACATGACATTGCCTATGATTTATGGAATGGAATAGCTGAACGGTGTGGAGGAACCACTGAGTATAAACAGAGCAAACTGGAACTTGTGAAGAAACAGTACGATCTGTTTGACATCCAAAAGAATGAAAAAGTTAAAGATCTGTTTTGTAGATATTCACGCCTTGTGAATGAATTAAAAGAAGGAGGATATAAATTTAGTACCATTGAGGTTAATAAGAAACTCTTAAATGCCCTTCCTTCTCACTGGGAAACTCGTGTGCTGATGATAGAAAATGATCCAGATGTGCTGGCAATGACTCTAGATCAACTCATTGGAAAATTGGAGACCTGTGCATTGGATATTCAAAAGAAAAGCACAAGATCTGGTTCCTTACTTCCTGACAATAGTAATTTTGGATATGGTAGTACAGCACTTTTATCTGGACCGTCTACCTCTGCATCTAAGTCAAACTATTCTCAGGGAAATCATTCTGCTGGAACATTCTCTTCGTTTCCACCTCAACCATCCTCTTCTGCCATTGCTTCTCAAAATGAGCATGCAGTTATTTTCAACGCATTCTTATCATCTTATGATGATTTCCTTTCAAAGAGGATTAGCTCGATAGATCTTACCGATGAGGATTTTGCCCAAGTGGATCCTGATGAGCTAGAGAGGGTTGACCTTCGTTGGAACATGGCTATGCTCACAAGAAAGACGAAGACATACTTGAAGAGAACTGGAAAGAGATCTCTTGAAGATGTTACTGATAAAACGAGTATGGGTTTTGACAAATCAAAGATCAGATGTTATAAATGTCAAAACCTAGGCCATTTCGCAAGAGAATGTGAGAAGGGTAGACAACCCTCGACGGGTTTCACAAGACCTTCTGCCTTCAAGAAGGACAATGAAGTTGCCAAGGCTGCTATAATGTTGGAAGATGAAGAAGCCTATGACTTCTCGGCCATGGATGATCAAGATAATATAGCACTGATGGCAGATGTTGAGAATCAGGTAGAATGTGATTCATTTAACTGTGAAACCTGTATTAAATTAACTGGTAAAATTAACAGGTATATAGTAGATAATGATCGCTTGAATACAGATTTAACAAATCTTGTTCAAGCGAACAGAGTTTTAAAAGACAATGAAAATGTTTTTGAAATAAGTCAAAAAACACTTATCGATGAGAAGAAAGATCTAAAAGCTATGATTTACAATAAACAAGATGAAATCGATAGCTATTTAAAATTGATTGTTCATCTTAAAAAAGATCTTGCTTCTGCTCAAGCCGATAACCTTGATTTAAAAAGAAAACTGACAAACATTTCAACATCTACTATGGTCTTTTCTGACATCCTTCAAAGTCAGAGGACTGATACAAAAAGCAAGGCTGGCCTTGGTTATCACAACCATCCTCCTCCTTCAAACTTGAATCAGCCTATTCTGTCAAAGGATGAAATTAAAGATTTTGTGCCTTCTGTTCTCCAGAAGGATACAATTCTAGTGGTTGAACCAGTTATTAAGCCTAAATCTGAAGAGGCTGCTGATGTCAAGCGACCTGAGTCGCTTAAAGTTCCAACTTTAAACAAAAGGAAGGCTGAGCTTATTAAGCCTATTCTGTTTGTGCCTTCAACAACTGTTGAAGAGGTGGTGGAAGTGGAAGATGTAACTCACGAGGTTACAAAGAAAGTTGAGAAAAATAATAGTAAACCTGAAAATTTAATCCTTACTATCGAAGATAGAGGACAAATTTTTACTAAAAAACACTCAACTACTAAGGATTTAAAAATGAAACAGGTAGAGAATATTAAAAATCATAATGTTTCAATTAAAAATCCTTCATCTAAGGTTATCTCAACTATCAATACAGTTACTCCATCATGTTCACATAAGTGTTCATGTGCGGTAAATGTACCTGATATCAAAACTCGTAGGTCACCTCTTTCACCTAAACCACTATCGAGTGATGATAAGACCTTCAGAGAGAGAAGATCTTGTTTTTACTGTAAGAAGCAAGGTCATCTCATTAATCAATGCCCTATGCTTGCTAAGAAATGGGCATCACGACATGATCTAGGTCATTTCAAAAATAGAAATTTTCAAAAATTAAAACAGCCTGGATTATCTCGTAGTGTCCCAGTTTCAAAAGTTAATGACATCACTCCTACTCAACCGATAGCTAGAAAGGTTGATGTTATTAAAAAGCAATTTATTGTTCCTCAGAAAGTTTGGAAAAAGAAAAAGGAACAGGTTTTAGTTTCTTCTAAAATTATCACATCAGTAAATGAGAATGATTTACTGAAAAACAAAGTGTTAACTGATGTGATAATAATAGATGAAGTTTCAGGAGAACCCAAGTCTATCAAGGCTTGGGTCTCCATTTCAAACTAACATTTTTTTGTTGTGTTGTGACAGTCAAAAGTGCAAAACAGCAAATGGTACGTAGATAGTGGCTGTTCACGACATATGACAGGCAATGTCTCCCTGCTTACAGATGTTAAACCACACAATGGAGGACATGTTGCCTTTGCTGGTGATACTGGAGGAACGATAACTGGATTAGGAACACTCACTAATGGACAAGTGAGCTTTGAGAATGTGAACTATGTTGAGGAGCTGAAACACAATTTGATTAGTGTCTCACAAGTTTGCGACAAGAAGTTTACTGCAGCATTCACAGATCTAGAATGTTTGATATTGAAGCCGGGATTTATAATTCCCGATGAATGGATTCTTATTAGAGCTCCAAGAGTGAAGAACTCTTACATTTTGGATATGAGGACAGTTGAAACTAAGGAACATACCTGTTTATTATCCAAAGCTTCTTCTAAGGATTCATTATTGTGGCACAGAAGGATGGGTCATATTCATTTCAAGAAAATGAATTATCTGGTAAAACACGATCTAGTGGAGGGGATTCCTAAGCAATCTTTTTCTTTGGAAGATGATTGTGTTTCGTGCTTAAAAGGAAAACAGCACAAGAAGTTTCACAAGTCTAAGCAAGTTAATTCCATTGAATCTCCATTGGAATTACTTCATATGGACTTGTTTGGACCCGTTAGTACGAGGAGTATTGGAGGCAAATCTTACTGCCTAGTAGTTACTGATGACTACTCTCGTTTCTCGTGGGTTTACTTCTTGCGATTAAAAGATGAAACACCAGATATATTGACCTATCTTTTCGATAGACTTGAAAACCTGTGCAATTTGAGGATTAAGAAGATACGTAGTGACAATGGAACGGAATTCAAGAATAAACTTCTTGAACTATACTGTCTACGTAAAGGGATTGTTCATCAATTTAGTGCTGCCAGAACTCCACAACAGAATGGGGTTGCCGAGAGAAAGAATAGAACGATCATTGAAACAGCTCGGACTATGCTTTCAGACTCTCATTTACCAATAACTTTCTTGGCTGAGGCAGTTAACACGGCGTGTTATGTATTAAACCGTGTTTTGATGAATAAACGGAAAAACAAAACTTGTTATGAGTTATTCAATAACCGGAAACCAAACCTAAAATTTTTAGAACCTTTTGGATGTCCTTGCACCATTTTAATTACAAAAGATAAGATTTCTAAATTCGGTGAAAAGGCATTTGATGGGTTATTTCTAGGGTTTTCGGTTAATTCTCCTAACAAGAGGGTCTTCAATAAGGAAACGGGAAAAATTGAGGAACATTTTGAAGTAAAATGTTTAAAGTACACGGAGATTCCAAAAGGAAAAGGTCCGGATTGGTTGTTTGAGTACGATTCTCTATTTAACTCATTCCACCTTCCAATTTTTGATGAAGTAGATGAAGCTGTAACGCTTCTTCATGGATTACATCTTAATCCTGATATCTCTTCACCATCACCTTCTTCCTCTCCTGTTAACACTGTTTCTTCATCACCCTTGCCCGCTGCTGTTCCTGAGAGTTCTTCTGCTGATCAACAAACTGATGCCTCTCCTGCTACTGTTGATGCTGTGGATGACTCTCCTCCTGTAATTGAAGAAGAACCTTTTGCTCAAGAGGTTGAGCTAAATAATCTGGAAACAAACCTCACACCAGACTTAATACCCATTACTCGCATTCATCAGAACCATCCTACTAACAATATTATTGGAGATTTGAATGCAGGTGTTTTAACACGAAGCAAAGCGTCTGAAGTTTCATCAACGATCGATCTTTCGGATGAAACATCTGAAGATCCTTGTTTGAAGGCTGAAATAGAAGAATGCTTTTTATCTCAAATTGAGCCAACAAAGATCGATGCGGCTCTAAAGGATTCACACTGGGTATCTGCAATGCAAGAAGAGTTGCAGCAATTTGTAAAATTGCAAGTCTGGACTCTTGTACCACTCCCTAAAGGTGTACACCCTATTGGAACACGCTGGGTGTTTCGTGTCAAACGTGATGATAGGGGAGTGGTAATCAGAAATAAGGCTAGGCTTGTTGTCCAAGGCTATACACAACAAGAAGGATTAGACTATGATGAAGTTTTTGCACCTGTTGCAAGAATGGAATCAATCCGTATTTTCCTAGCCTATGCAACATTTAAGGGGTTTCGCGTCTATCAGCTGGACGTGAAGAGTGCGTTTCTATATGGAAAGGTTGCTGAAGAAATATATGTTCGTCAACCACCTGGTTTTGAAGATTCAGTCAACCCAGACTACGTGTGCAAGTTGGATAAAGCCCTTTATGGTCTGCATCAAGCTCCGCGTGCGTGGTATGAACGGTTGGCAACGCACTTAATCAAGAACGGTTTTGAACGTGGTCAAATTGACAGCACTTTGTTCATCAAGAGAACTGAAAAGAGTCAGCTACTAGTTCAAATCTATGTAGATGATATTATTTTTGGTTCGACTGATGAATCTTTGTGTCGTCATTTTGAAAAAATTATGAAGTCTGAATTCGAAATGAGTGCTATGGGGGAGTTGAAGTACTTTTTGGGTGTTCAAGTTGATCAATCTCCGAAAGGCACCTACATTCATCAATCCAAGTACGTCAATGACATGTTGACTCGTTACAAATTACTTGATTGTAAAGAGTATGGCTCTCCCATTCCCATCAACCATAATCTTGGACCCGATGCCGAAGAAGAAATGTGTGATGAAAAGCTATATCGGTCGATGATTGGATCTTTGATGTATCTTACTGCATCTCGACCCGATATAGTGTTTGCTGTATCGCTGTGTTCTTGATATCAGTCGCAACCAAAGGTTTCTCACTTAAAGGCGGTCAAACGGATATTTGGATATCTCAAACATCGACCTACTCTAGGTCTATGGTATCCAACTGAGAAGTCATTTGTTCTCACAGCATATTCAGATTCTGACTATGGTGGGTGCAGCATCGATAATAAGTCTACGTCAGGAGGATGCCAGTTTCTCGGTTCACGATTAGTGTCGTGGCAATGCAAGAAGCAAACGACAGTTTCCACTTCCACAGCGGAGGCTGAATATATTGCTGCTGCCAGCTGCTGTTCACAAATTTTGTGGATTCAGCACCAACTTCGTGATTATGGTTTACTCTTGACTATGACTCCATTATTTATTGATAATACTGCTGCCATATGCATAACTAAAAATCCCGTACAACATTCTAAAACCAAACACATAGAAATTAGGTTTCATTTTATACGGGATTGCTATGAGAAACACTTGATTGACCTTGTCCAAATTGAAACTGAAAAGCAAAATGCTGATTTGTTTACCAAGGCCTTCTCTAGAACTAGGTTTGACCAACTGATTGACATGATTGGGTTGCGCTTCTTTCAGGACAAACAGTAAACTGTGACAAAACCTTTCTGTTGACTATTTCTTTAATTCTACATACAGCTGTTTATTGGCAATAACCACTCTTTATGTTTCTTAACATTAAAGCAAAGCATTATTGCAACATTCATAACAGACGTTTAGTTGTGTCTGTAAACAACTAGGGAAATGATAGTACATTAGGCGACACTCTTCAATTGACAATATTACGTGTTATCCTTGATGTATCAGTAGGTTTATCACGTATCTGTTATACTTGTCCTTCTAGACATCAAACTACTTACACGATGTATTGGTAGGCATTATCATACTCATTCTTCATCATCTAAGAAATCTCTTCATCTGTGTATGATCTTTCGTGATGATCATCATATGATGTATGACAATGCGTCTTAATTCTTATGTGTCAGCTTGCCATGCTTCTATTAACTTGAGTTTGTATATGACAACATTTGGGGAATTATGCTGTCTGTTTCCTTTGTTGTACGTTTGTACAGACCTGGTCTCAGTCAGTATACTTTCAAAAACACTGCAAACTTAAGTCAAAAGTACTTTCAAATCTTATAAAATCAAAGATTACTTACAAGGTCGCCAAATGGTTTGACCAAGTTTGGTTTTGCAAGCACCTGAATCAAGTGTATGTCGCTTTGTTGTACGTAAGTACAGACCTGTCACCGCTGGCTTGATTCTTAAAAATGTTGAATTCAAATGCTTTCTCTAATCAATCGAAGTTTTGAGCATGACTGGATACTAAGGGTATATCTATGTGAGAATCACGGAGATTTATTCACTCTAATAATAACTGTTAAGTTTGAAGTTTGAGTATGTTACATGTTTAAGTGGATTAACAATACCGATAATCGTCCTGTTCCTGCTTGTCTCTTTGGCTAGTTAACTGTATGTGATAAATTTAAATTTGGACCTCTATACTGATAATCAAATTAACATTTAAAGTTGTCTTGCGAATCTGTCTTTCTAATATGATCCCTAATAAGACATAATTTATTTCGTCTTATTTATTATTTAAAAAAAAAAAAAAAAAAAAAAAAAAAAAAAAAGGGAAAAGAAAAATTGAACAGTATGCTGTGTGTGTTATATTTAATTTTAAAGTTTATTTTATTTTTTTATCTTATTTTATTTTATTTTTGTCACAGATTATTGTTTATGAATTATAGCGATATTGTGGTATTATAGCGATATTAATGAATTATAGCGATATTGATGAATTATAGCGATATTGTGGTATCGCTGATATAGATATTTGATTTAAGCGATATTGACTAGCGATATTGTGATATCTCTAGATATTTGAATTTTATATAAACAAATATCTGTCACTTTCTTCGATACACTTTCAAACCTTTCAGCGATATTAACTAGCGATATTGCATACGATTTTAGCGATATTGCCAGTTTCTTCGATTTCTCATTCGTTTTTACTTCAAAACCGAATCAAACCACTTTTCTGTGTTCGCCTCTACTTGCTACATCATCTGGTATGTTCCCATTGCACTTTATGTTCACTTTTAGTCAAGTTTGGGTTAAAATTGTATGTAGTTACTGTGGCATTTATTTTTGTGCGTTAATTGTTGAAATAGGATGCAATATATAGTATAACTTGTTATCTGCATCATCTACATACTTGTACAATAGTTTGTTTGGTTTAGATCATCGTATTTCTGTGAAAATTTGGTTTTTTGCCCGTCGCTGATGTCACAGCGATATTGTGGAGCGATATTGCAATATCGCCCAAATTAGGGTTTTGATTTTAGCGATATTGTCCCCAATATCGCCTAAATTGGATTAATTTCCATATCTGACACATTTTAGCGATATCATGCTCAAATTTTCAATTTTTAGCGATATTGTTCAGCGATATTGTGGTATCGCTCAAATTAAATAGCGATATTGTTGAATCGCCAAAATTGTGGATTAATTTCCAATATCGCTGATTTGAATCAGACTATTTCAATTTTGTCTGATTTTAGCGATATTGCACTCAATATCGCATAAATCAATTTGTGCGATATTAGTGTCAATATCGCCTAAATCAGAATGGGCCTATTGGGCTTGGCCCAAAATTTTGATAATCTGGCCCAGTTTTCATGAATATTGACTGTGCGGCCTGTTTTTGATCTGATTACTAACTGCTTTCGAGTCTTGTGTTGTCTATTGACTTGTTTTGCAGAAATGGAAGATTTTGCCCAGTTTGACCAGAAATGTGATGTCCGTCACAATATTACGGCATTTTTGGACGGATCTAAGGCCTCCGCTGAGCCTTTTAGGCCTATGATTACCTTTCTGCGCAGATCACGCATATTCACCGCCATATCGGCTTCCACAACTATATACAGAGACCACATCGGTCAATTCTGGAGGAATGTCGTTATAAACAGTGATCTGGAATACACACGATTGATTTCGACGGTCCACGGACGTCAAATCATTATCTCTGAGCAGCTGATCCGTGATGTCCTCCAACTTGATGATCATCCGGATATGCTGATCCAGTTCTCGCACGAGTTTATTGTGGGTGCGATGGATAGATTGGGGTACACTGGTAGCCATGTTGACCAGTATAGAAAAGGAAACTTAACAAGGGTCTGGCGTTGGTTAATGCACATTTTCATTTTGTGCATAGGGAATAGGAAGGCGGGGTATGATGGTACAAGTCACAGAACGGTCTGTGCTATGTTGGCTTTGATCTACAACAAACCGTATAACTACTCAGGTTATATCTTCCGGTCTATGGTGGATAATGCTCAACAGGGGGTGAATCGATGGTACATGTATCCCCGGTTCTTACAACTAATCATCAACAACGAGCTTCCGGGATTGGCTACTGACGCCACCCGCATATACAGGCAGACTCCTATGTCCAATCGGATATTTGGGGTCATGAGCTCTAATGGAAAGGGGGTTCCAATTCCCCCTGATACGCCTTTGTTCGGTCATATTCTTGACCCGAACTATCAACCACCGGCCAACGACGGATACTTAGATCCGGTGGTTCGTCAACCTGAATTCTCTGATGAAAATCTTGCAGACGTCCCTGTACAAGCTACAGAAGACCCTCTTGAGGGTGTTTATGTAAGTGTCACATCACAAGGTGACTTACATCGATTACATGTCCACGGGGACACATCTGAAGGGTCGTCTGACTCTACGTCTTCTGGTCCTCCTGGTGGCATAACCGAGAGTGACTCTGAGGGTTTGGTCCTGCCTCCTCACGAAGTTGAACATCTGAGGCGGATCAACCCTCAACGATATTTGAGGATTCAGAGACGCATTGCTGAAGGGAGGCAGCATATTCCTCTTAAAGACAAAAGAGTGAGGACTGATGCTGAAACAGAATATGTGCCTTCTCCTCCCAAGAAGTCGAGGATTGCACGGGAAGTTGCTACATCCTCCAGGCCACAGGATGCATTGCGGGTGGACATTCCGGTTCAACCACTCCCCTCGGTCATCCAAGAATTAATGAAAAGGCTGGATGCAATGCAACATACTTTGGATTCCCAGGCTGCAGTGATCCAGGTACAAGTTACAAGACTTGCAGCGGTGGAAAAGGAGAATGAGACTCTTAGGTCTAGGGTGGTGACGTTGGAGTCACAGATGGTCGTTTCGGGGGAGATAGAGGATAGCGAAAGACCAAATGTAACTCCCCCGCAAACTGAAAATGAAAATGTAAACGTTGACTCAGAAAATGAATATGCACGTTTAGACTACTTCTCATTTGAAGATATTCCTGGTCAACCAAGACCATTAGCAGTTGATTATTCATGCGCTGATCTAACTTATCTTGCTAGAATGGTTAACAAATCTGAAAATGTGAGGGAGAGTACACCTGATGAGGATTCAGACCTAGAAACTGAAGATGAAACATTAAATGAGGATGAATACTATTATGGTGCTCCAACTGTTGAGTCAGACTCATCTGAAGATGAATCTACTGAAGACTCAAATGAACCTGAAGCTGAATTGCCTGAATCTCCAAAGGTTCCTGAGACTGCTGAAGAAAGAGCTGCTCGCTTAGCTTCCTGGTGGCCACATGGAAAAGAAAAGATTGTGCCGGTCACGTGCAAGTCTTACAAAGTCAAGGGAGAATATAAGGGTTTAATTAAAAGCTGGAAAGTGGTAAATGATATGTTTCTGATCAAAAGGACCGATGGAGTCCAATACTTCAAACTGTCATTTACAAAGCTGAGTACGCTGCCTAAGGGAGAAATAAAGCCGACTTGCTCAGCTACAATTGATCAACCCTGAAAGAAACACTTGTGCAGATTTTATACAAAAGACTCTACAAAAGGAAATCCGTACAAAAAGGTACAGTTTCATAAAGCCGACGCTTGGAAAAAGGGTTACCTACAAGAAGCGGATAGATCCAACTACCAATCAGCCTATGATCAGGATGAGGTATCCGCCGGCTATCTGCATTAAAAGAATCACTCTGGAAACAGTTCCCTTAAACTTTCTCAGAAGATTCCATTATTGGGAGTTTGACAGTCAAACGGGAGAAGCTGTGTTGATTTTTGTGCCAGAAAATGTTGAACCAGAGAAGACATCTCTCTATGGGTTAAAGAAGACGCAGTATCGAGTTTTTGATCCAATGAGTTTGATAAACTTATCAAAGGAGGATATGAGGAAGCTGTTTGATGATCACATAAGGTATTACCGAGGTAATCCTACAAATGAAAAGCTTGCTCAACAATTTCAGAAGATTGTTGATATTTGTGCCACCCATGGCATTCATGCGGGTGGAAAATTTCCTGCTGGATGGGTTTGAGCTGAAGATTCTTTTTGAAGACCAAGCTGAAGACACGGGGGAATTTGTTGGTACATTTAGAGTGTCTGTCATTTGATCTAGGTTATCGAGTTGTAATAATTAGTCTAGTTTTTGTTACTAGCGACATTGGCAATATCGCATAAGCGATATCACCAATATCGCTTAAGCGATATCACCAATATCGCATGTGCGATATCACCAATATCGCTAAAATGGCTAATTAGTTAAGTATAAATACGTTTAGGGTTTCAGTTTTTTGGTTATGACTTGACATACGAATTTAGCAGCTGTGTTTATTTTTCTCTGGCATTGTTTTGTAATTCACATCTGATTTGATTTGATAAATATATTATTGTGATTACTTTTGTTGAATTTGTCATTTAAACGTACTTTGATTTGCTTTAGTATTCTGCGCTCTAGCATTTGCTTGATTGATTCATTGTCAAAAGGTCTGTCCTTTAACGGTCCTACAAGAATTAACATTCTTTCTTGGTTTGCAAATTAAACAACTTGATAATGGGATTTTCATCTGTCAAAGCAAATATATAAATGATTTATTAAAGAAATTTGCCTTTGCTGATTGTAAAGTCATTGGAACTCCTATGCAACCTTCTATCAAAATTGATGCTGATTCAAATGGTAAATCTGTTGATGTCACATTATATAGAGGTATGATTGGTTCCTTATTGTACTTAACAGCCAGCAGACTAGATATCATGTTTGCCACATGTCTGTGTGCAAGATATCAAGCCTGTCCAAAAGAGTCTCATTTACAATCTGTTAAACGAATTTTTAGGTACCTCAAAGGTACTCCAAACCTTGGTCTTTGGTATCCCAAAGACTGTGGTTTTGATCTAATTGGTTATTCCGATGCAGACTTTGCAGGATGTAAGATTGTCAGGAAAAGCACTACTGGTGGTTGTCAACTACTGGGTAGTAAATTGGTCAGCTGGACATCCAAGAAACAAAATTCAGTTTCAACATCAACTGCAGAAGTAGAGTATGTCTCTGCTGGCAGCTGTTGTGCTCAAATTTTGTGGATGCAGAATCAGCTCAAGAATTATGGAATGCATTTCACAAAGACACCCATCTATTGTGATAATACAAGTGCCATTGCCATCACCAATAATCCTGTCATGCATTCAAGGACTAAGCACATTGATATCAGGTATCATTTCATAAGAGATCATGTTATGAAAGAGGATGTAGAGTTACATTTTGTCTCTACTAATCAACAATTGGCAGATCTGTTTACCAAGCCCTTAGATGAAAAACGTTTTAACTACCTCATCTCTGAGTTGGGTATGCTTGAAATATAAAATAATGTATTGTCTGAGCTGGTTGCACTATCTCTGCCAAACCAGCATAGAACCGCATTAGTGATCAACCAGCACAGACAACTCTTAAACAATTATGTCAAGCAGCTTATCTGATAAATCATTCTTGATTTAATTTTATTTTCTAATTACTCTTTTATGAAATAAATTGAGGATAATGTTTTTCTTAAAACGTGTAATCACATTAATTTGATGTGATTTAAGATAATGTTTTAGAAAACACATTTTCTTAATCTTGGCCGTTTGAAAATAACGACCTAAGCCTCCTGCCGCCTTCTGAACACTGTAGCACTGTAGCACTGTAGCACCATATCTCTGAAAAGTATCTGACATTTCAGAAACATGTCACCTTCAAAGAGATTATGTCTTTCTCTTTCCTACTATAAATAGTTGTCACCCCCCGTAAGCGTTTATGTTACCGTTTCCATTTCCATTTTTAACTAAGAATATAAACGCTAATTCTGTTCATCTTCCTTACTCTGTTCTAACCTAAAATCAATTTCACACAAAATCAATCATGTCGTTTGCATTTGAACTAAAGGAAAACATGAAACAAGCACCAAATTCTCCAGATGCTGAGGAAATCACTCTCAACAACAATAACTCTGCCACAAGTCTTGCAATTCCAAAGAATTACAGAAATGCAGGTTATCGAAACATGGTTGTTTAAAAACTCCCCAATTTCTTATGCTTTAACAACTGTTCCTTGTCAAACCTTTCCTCAAACACTCATTGAATTTTGGTATACGTGTGTTGTTACCAAATTACACCTAGGTTCTACTTATATCTCTGCCACTGTGGGAAATGGCATACCCATAGTGATTTCAACAGAACACATTTGTAGATACCTTAAATTTCCAGATGAACTATTTGTTGATCCTCCATCACCAACTGATTGTAGACATGAAGTATTAAGCTTCATTAGATACCCTGATAACTTCAATAATAGCCCTAAACGTGTTAAGATGAATGGTTTTTGGAGTTATTTCTTTGGTGTTCTCATGTGGTGTATGAGTCACAAATTTGGTAGCAAAGATCAATGTAACAACTTTGAGTTACAGTTAGGACATGCTCTCATTTTTGGGAGAAATATTGATTTTGCTGCTCTCATCTACACTGAGTTGAGAGAAAAGATTGAAAAGAAGAAAAAGGAAAAGAATGTTCCTTTTCCTCGATTTTTGAGTTTAATAATTGAAGGCATACTTGGTGACAAATATAAGGACTTAGAAGATTTAGATGCTGGTGATGTTTTTATAGGAGACAAAATGTTTCATAAAGTGATTGAGAAACCTCATCAAGGTCTTTCTCCTTCCATGCTGGCTGCTATTCCTCCAGAAGTCATTCTGGATGCTGATCCTGATGTTGCAGCTACTGATGCTCAACCTCCTGATTCATCAAGTTCAGATGATGATGATGATGATGATGACCAACCAGCAGCAGCAAAGACATCAAGCCAATCAGCACAGCCAATAGTCTCCAAACCTGTACTGAAGACTAAGTCTACCAAGACCTCAGGTATGGATACTAAATCATCTTCTTTCTCCCAAATTTCAAAAAGGGATGCCAAGAAGTCAAGTAAACCCACTTCTTCTAACCCAGCATCCACCACCAAGTTTTCAAAACCACAATCTTCAACCATTCCTGAGCAGGCTTCACAGCCAGCACAGGATGATCAATCCCAAACTCAACTTATTGAAAAGCGCACAAAAGTGAAAGCTGACACTCAGCCACTTAAGGCATATGCCAAAAAGGCAATGTCAAAAGCGCCCAAGGCTGGATTGACTTCTAGTCGTGTGAAGTCAGCTCCAGTTCTTGATCAACCCTTAACCAGCTCAGATGTATCTTCTCGAAAAGATACATTGTTGAAAAGAGATAAGCCGTTATCTGGACCAACCTCTCGAAAGGTGAAGTCCATTGAAAGCAAGAGGGACATCTCACCTCACACTGAGTCAGTGAGTCAACCCACTGAGCTTGACATTTGTCAACATCCCAAAATGTTGACATCTTACAAAGGGAAACCCCATCTACCAATATCAGCTCTCAGGAGTTCGATATTGAGAACCCAGCCCAGGTTCGAACTGGTCTCACACATACTACCACTCAGTCAATACCTCTTACACAATCTGAGTCTGCACATGCTGTCAATGAGTCAGCAGATACACAGCTGAACTTACAGGCATCAACTTCTGTTTCCAATGATGATGAAGTCAAATCACAGACTTTATCTGAGGAACCCAAACTTTCACCTTCTATGCCCATTGTTTCATTCATTCATCCAGCTGCAGCCAAGATTCTCAGGCAGACATTACATTCATTCTCTGCTGATCATGTTGATGTTCCATCTCATGATGAAGATGTCCAAAATCTACAACCTGAGGATGAAGAAGATGAAGAAATGCTGAATACTTCTCATGGTGCTTCACCAATTCACATTGATATTCCAGATTCACCTCCTCCTGAACAACCAGTAGACACCAGGGATTCTTCTCATCATCAATTCACTGCTGATACACCTTCTATTGCTGACATTGTTAAACATGTCATGGCAGCCTTGATTCCTGTTCTGGAATCTAAGTTCAATGGTATAGGTACACTTATGACTCATGTTGATGAGATGGTTACTGAATATACCTCTGCCCTTCAGGAATTTGTCTCCAAATTCACTCAGCTTATTCGTGCTGATGAAGAAGCTCATTCTGATTTCACTACTGCTTTAGAAGAGCTCAGACAAGATTCATTCTCTGCTGCAAATCAATTGAAGTTAATTGAATTTCTCAAAAGACTTCATAAGGAAATGGATGAACTCAAGCAAAAGTCCAAAGAACTTGACCAAACCATGATCATTCATCAAGATCATGAGGACTTGTTGCATCAGTTGAAGACTCTTAAGAAGAAAAATGTTGCATTAAAGAAAGAAAATGCAGATCTCAAAGCTCATTCAATTCAACCTGAAGAAAAGTCAAGGATTTTCTCTGAACATCAGCAACTTCATAAGGCTCAATCCTCAAATTTTGCTGCCTTTCAAAAGTTTACTACATCACTGGCTGTTCAGGACTTCATTAAAGCAGCCAACTTTACAAATATAGAGCGCAAGCTCTCTCAAATTCTGTCTCATTATCCTACTCATTTGCAGACTCAATCTCCTGCACCTACTGCTGCTACCTCCACCCCTGTTGCTGATGACAAAAAGGGGGAGAACAAAAATAAAGCTCAAGCTGAGGGGGAGCATGCAAAGAAGCAAGAGTCTGATCAGAACATATCAGAAACAATTGAATCTATTATACAAAGGAAGAGAGGAAAATATGAAGCCAAGAAAAGAAAGAGAGATCAACCTTTTGAACAGAAGCTTGAAGAGTCTACAAGAAGAAGGTATAAGAAGAGGAGTGAAAAGATCAAGAAGATGGAAGCTGGTGGCAGTTCCAGTGTCAAAACCAGCTCATCCTCATCTGAGGGGGAGCAAAACCAACAAGTCAAGCCAGCAGCTGTTCCAACAAAGAAAAGATCAAAGAGAGTTAAGATCATCCCAAAAAGAAACATCAAGAAGTCAAAGTATGTGGTTGACTCTGAGGATGATTTATATGTCATTGGCAGTGGTGCTGCCAGAAAGATGAGAAGTGATGAAGAAGAAGATGAGGTAATTGTAGTTGAAAAGTCTGCAACCACCTCTGAGCCAGCTCCAGAAGAAGAGCCAGCTCATGATTCTACACCAACAGTCAATGTACCTGGGACTTCAAGTTCAAGAAGTGCCCAGATGCCTTCTATTCAGCAAACAGGAGAACCAATGATTGACCTATTCAAAAATCCTGAAAAACAACCTGCTGTAGAAGAAGAACCTTCAAAGAAGAAGAAGTCTAAGTCAACAGGTTTTGACTACCCAGAAGGCATGTCTGATGAAGACAAAGCTCTATTTAGAGAAGCATTACAACTGGGTATTACTGTTGAGGAGCTTAAGGCTGAAAATCAACTCAAGTTGGATGCTTACATTCAGCTAGTCAGAAGTAGCATCATACCAGAAGACCAAAAAGATTCCATAGCTGCTTGGAAGCTCAATATGTCTTTGGAAGACTATAGGTCTGTTGCTGGTATTGAAAGAAAGAAGACAAAGGAAGAAATGCTGCTTGAAGAAGCCAAAAGCTTTGGGTTTGAATCTGTTGAAGCTTACCTTAGTGATCGTGATCTTCAGAAGGATAAGGAAAGAACACTAAGAAGAGATGAAGCTGCTGCAAAAAGGTTAGCCAAATCAGAAAATGTTCAAGCTCTGAAGGATGAACCAGCTGTCAGGATTATTTCTAAAGTTGTTCCAACTGAGAAATCACAAGCAATAGCTTTTGAAATGGTAAAGCTAACTGCAGAAGCAAAGAAGGCAGAAGAAAGAAGGAAAGGAGTTGAAACTGAAGGTGTTCATGAACCACAATCAAAATCAACAAACATTGTTGATAGCTTTTATCTCCCCAGAGAATTAGAGAGATACAAAGACTGTGCCAAGAGAAGAAAACACTCTGCAAAGACTGTGAAAGTCAAAAGATGCACTGATGAAGTGATTAATATCACTAGATCTGATGACACAGTCGAAAATGTTAGATTGATCAATCTGTACAACTTTGGCTTCTCTGAATGGTTGGAGATTCAGGAATACTATCAGTCAAGAAGTGGAGTTACTAGAGATGCAGTTATGAAAAGACTGCAAGAACTGTTCAACAAAGCATCTAGATTGGAAGGCACACCTAGAAGGGATGTATACAAGCCTATTGCTAAACCCAAGTAGAAGAAGGCTAGAATCATTGAACAAAGCTCTACTATCTCTACTCAATCAGGCCCAAGTCAGTTCAAGAAGAAGGTCAACATTGATCAACTCATGGGTACAACTACTGCCTCATTTCAGAATGTTGGATTTCCTCCTCTGCCATACACTGTTCCAAGAAATACTGACCCACCAATTGGAGTTCAAGGATATCATGGATTTCATACTGAATATCCTGAGCATGGTATCTATTTCCTAGATGGAAATATTCTGAGGTTTCAGAGAACTTCAGAATTAAGTTTGGTCAGCATTCAGCATTTAATCAACCTCAGATTTATGGCACTACTGGCTGCTGGAGCTGGTATGTATTCGAAAGAGATTGTCAAGGAGATGATCAGAAGAGGACTGGATCCTGATGGTCCAGGAATGTTAAGTGTTGTGAAGGAAGAAGAGGAAGAGTTCTGAAGACAATGTGTTTGTCTAGATAGGTTGTTTGTAATTCACTCTATCAACCTTCTGTCATTTAATCAGTCTTGTAATATATGATTATAAGTTCTGATACCTTTACTTAAAAGATGTGATATAACCTTCCCTGAAAAGATCCCATTAAAATGAACAAGGGACATGTAGCTATTCAGTTCTGAGCAACATGCTATACTGAATTCTCATAAGTCTTTTATATGCTGGCACATGCTAAAGTTTTGTCATCATCAAATAGGGGGAGATTGTTAAGTCATGATTACTCATATGATGATTTCATGATCACAATAACTATATAAGTATGGTGGGATTGCTTTTTAAGGAAATGAAATTCGCTTGAATAAGCCAAGTCTTTTGTATGCTGGCTGCAAAGGAGTTACAGTTGTTTAGTTCACCCAGCAGACAGAACTGCCAGTTCACCCAGCAGACAGAAATCTTTGAAGAGCAACCAGCTCTGAAATATTTAAAGTCTTATATCACATACATGTTTAAGTATCCTTCAGTTAAACTGTGGAGACTTTCTTTGTTTGTCAAGATCAAGTTTGAACATTGGAATGAAGACCCAGCATAGGGTTCATTATCCCAATTCACCCAGCACTGAAACTGAAGAACACTTGAGTTATAACAGATTCAAGTGATCATGCTTTTAACCCTTAGGGAATGTTTGTGCATAACAAAATGGCATCTTCTGAGGTTGTACTCAATGTACATACCTGCTATTCTTGGCTCCTTATGCACAGCATGTCTCCTTATCATGGTCAGCCTACAAGACAAGAATGCAGTGTACTTTCTGACAGACTGCCAGACCTGATCGTGCAGACTTCATCAGAACACACAAGCAAGCATGTCTGAAGTCAACCAATGAAGATGAAGACATCTGGAAAACATTCATTGGCTGACCAAGTTTCAAGCATCACACAAGCTCTACTATAAATATCAGACTTAGGTTACAAAGCCCAAGTGTGCGCGAGTGAATCAGCAAGAATTCTTAGTGAATCAATAATAGTTCATAGAGCATTTGTGTTAGCGGAATTGTATTGCTTGTAATCAGCTTTGAGTCTGTTCTCAGCTGATCTTAGTGATAAGATTCTGTATTCAATTAAGTTAGAGATTCCGCATCTAACTTGTAATTCTTTGATTTATCTAAATAAAAGAATTATTTGAAAAACCTCTATATGTTCCTGTTATACAACTAAGTCTGATTCACAATTTCAATTAACAAAACGAAAAAGTTGTATTCACCCCCCCCCCCTCTACAACATTGTTGTTAACCTTTGGGACCAACAATACCCTTCATTTATACAGATCCACCTGTTGATGTCATTGAATTTTACAAATGTTTCAAATCTATCTTTCCACCAGAAGTAATCTTCAGCTTTTAAAAGCTTTGGTGGTGCAGTAGTTTTACCTACTTCATGATCCATTTCTATCGGCTAGTTCACATTTGACATCGTAATTAAAGAGTATACTGTAACATCCTCCTCAATAGCCTAGTATTTTTAGGTAAATTTACTTTATTTATTTACTTTATTTAATTGAGTCGAATTATATGAAATGTTTGAATGTAAAATTGTTAGAAATGATTAAATGGGAATTACGGTATTTTTAGTTTAAAATACGGATTAGCCTAACTATTAGAACTAATACAATCGTGTGCTAGATTAATGATAATAATACATCGTAGTATACGTAATTATATATATATAAACCCAAAATCTGGAAATTAATCCTCATTTCATCACCATCTTCATCTCACACTAGAAACACCAAGAACACACACTAAAACACACACTTGCAAAATTGAAGCTCAAATCAAGCCCAAAACATCCCCAAATTGTGCCATTAGATTCGGAATTCATAGAAGATCATTTCTACAACTCATTTCAGTGGATTAAATCAGATTAAGGTTAGTTTTGATTAGTTTTTAGTTTTTTTTCTAAAATGAGAGAAAAGTTAGTGATTTGATGAAATTATGTGTTTTTATGTTAAATTGATGAATTTCGAGTGTTTGTTTATGTGTTTACTAAGTGTTAGAACGTTTAGTTGGTGAAAAACGCTGTTAAGATTGAGATTTGAGAATTTTTGGTAAAATCAGCCCAGTTTTCTGCAAAAACGCAGATGAACTGGTTTAGGCGATATTGGTAATATCGCCACCAATATCGCAGGTAATATCGCGATTAATTTCGCTTGCAATATCGCTAGTGATTTGGCGATATTGGCAATGTCGCTATGGCGAGATTGGCAATGTCGCTATGGCGATATTGGCAATGTCGCTATGGCGATATTGGCAATATCGCTTTTTATGTTGCAGATTTTGAAAATGCGTAAGTGTTACTAAGTTTTGTGAAAATCTTACTAAAAATTAGATTTTGATGAAATTCGCATGGTCACTCGGAATCGATCAAGTAATCAAGACTATGTACCATAGCCCTGTAAGTTTTTTTGGCCTTTCGGGGTCGTCTTGGGCTTCAAAATGGCATTTTTCAGTTTTTAAATGACGTTCCGGGATTTTCGAGTTTCGTTCCAGATTGAACTCTTATTTCCTTAGACTTCAGGGAATTACCTGCTTGTAAGAATGTGCTATTATGATGATTTAAACTTGATAAATGTTTATTATCTAGATACTATGCGTTGAGATATGTTATACGCTTACGAAATGAGTTACTAACTCATTATCTGTTGTATTCTCAGATCAGTCGAAGACTCAGTAATTTTAGAATTCTGAGAGGTGGATAGTAGCAGACAGGTGAGTGGATCTGCAACTCATAATTTGAGTTAGTTGTAATGGTGTGATTACAACAAGTAACGTAAACCTTAATTGACTGTTTAGTCTGAGTTATGATTTTGTATACCTACTTGTTGTGCATATGTGGCCTTCGGGCATCTGTGTTATTCAGAGGTCAATTGCGATTGGACTTGGTTACTACTGTGTTCAACACAGGTTCCAGATACATGTGTTGTCGCTGGAAACTGTGTTGTTGTGTTGTAGTGCCAAGTTATCGGCCTATTCTGTATGGGCCTTTACAGATTGTGGGTAAGTGTTACTGAGGGCCACCGCGGCTGTAGGGTTCCTCAGTAACCGCCGATCCTCTTGAGTTTATGTGTTTACCGTGCTTAATGTAAACAGATTGTTATGCTGAATTGAATTGTTAGTTGTACATTCATTCACTTAGCTTTGTGCTAATCCCACCACTTCCCTTCCTGCAGGTTATGCTTGTCTTTTGTGGGTTGGGCAGGAAGATGGTTTTGAAGAATGTTTGACACGTGCTCTAACTCTGATATATTTATGTTTCGTATATTAACATGTATGTGGATTTTGTATAACAATTATAAGTGTTTTGGTTCGTAAATAGTTAAATGTTATCAATTCGCGAAATTTTATGGTCTTTTCTGTAATATAAAATATAATATTATTTTATCCATCGCTTCCGAGTCAAATTACTATTTTAACCCTGAGGTAATTTAAGGGGTGTTATATATACGAACTTGGTGAAGTCAACTAAAGTCAAGTTCACTCACAATACAGATTTCCCTCAAAAATTCGCGAAAAATTTTTGGAGTAAAATTTAAATTTTCTCGAACCAAAGTTAAAAAATGGTAAGCCTAAATTCAAATTATTTTTTATCGAACTAAGTAAGTTCGAAGATACCACTGAGTTCGAAGAAGTCAAATGAACTTAACTGCCAAAAATTCAAACAGTTCGAACTTACAAGTTCGAAGGCTTCAAGTTCGTACAAACTTACAGTTGTAAATTCGTATGATAATTCAAGTAAGTTCGTACGATGCTTTCTAAGTTCATACGAACCTACAGCTGTTGTTTCGTACAAGTTCAAATAAAAAGGTAAAAACCGTACAATTTCGAACGAACGGCTATTGAACGAACTCAAATCTAAAAATCTCAGATCTGGGTTTCTTTCAACCTGCAACTACGAATCCCCTTTGCACTAAGTGATAATACACAACTTTGGAAGCTAAAAACAACAATCTAACTTCCAAATCTTTTGTAATCTCTCATTTCCTTACAGTTTCTTTACCCCGAACCAAAACGAATGAATTCGAAGGCTCTAATACCACTTCATCAACATTACCCTCCAAATCATTAAACATGTCATTAAAATTATCACAATACTCATTATCTTAAAAATCTTGATTTTCATCGTTGTTATCATCGTTGTTATCATGTATATCATAGTCGTTGTTATCATCATCACATTTAGAAAAGGTCTTTGTCGTATCAACTAATAATTCACCATGCCACGACCAACATATATAATTATTCATAAACCCGTTTACTAATAGATGACTCTGAATTACATCATGATCATTAAAATTGATGATATTTTGACACTTTTTACAAGGACAAGAAATCTTCTCTTTCCCTTTATTCACCCGATCATCCTCAGCAACTTTCATAAAATTAGACAATTCTGCAATATATTCTGGAGTACTCCGTGGGATCTCATACATCCATTTATTACGATCCATCTAAAAATATATACAAATAAATTTATTTATAAGATGTATACATGCATGATAGGATATGAGTATGTAATCATATTGTTTTAAGGTATCTACCTAAGCCACTTTTTGAATACTTTGTCTCATACGTGAATGCATGTTAACAAATTGAGTATTTAAGAAAAAATCGACATGATTTCCCCTTAACCCCCCAAGTATGCACATATAACGCAAACTTGTAGGAGTAAGAATAAAATTGTCAATATTTTTCTTAAAAACTCAATTTATTAATATACATTCACATCCTAAATGAGACAAAGTATTCAAAAAGTAGTCCCAATACGGGGACAATCCAAAATTAACCTCTATTAGATTAATTTCAGACGGGTACAAACCTATGGCATATGATTTGGACCACATACTAAAATGAACATAATGATAAAAAATGGTTACCTATAAATGACTAAAAGATGCAGTAAATATACCTTTCTTATATGTCTGCAGATCAATCAAGCTAGTGAATAATGTAACTTTTCGTGTCTAAATAAATGAAGTTTTCAAACAATCAACCTATATATATTGAAAAGTAAATTAAATTAGAGATATCGATTATACAATATGTATGTAGACAAATATATATATATATAAGATATTAACCGATATATATAAAGGATAATATACTCCGTTGCTGTTATATAAATACCTTAATAGACAATTGTTGAAGAAATAGTCTTAAGGTTTTCTGAATCTTGCAGGAACTGATTCGTCGATGGTAATTGAATGAAGAATATCCTTCCTCTGCCACTTTACGAAAAGTGCATTGTCTATCTGGCCTCGCCTGAACCCATTTTCCAAGAGATAGGTAGACAAAGTCTGGTACCATGCCCTGGGTGCTTGATGCAAACCATACAAAGCCTTGTCTAATTTGTAGACACGATATGGATAGTCTGGATCAGTCTACCCTGGCGGTTGCTCGACATACACTAGTTCTTGTACTTTCCCATACAGAAATGCACTTTTGACTTCCAATTGATAGACTTTAAACTTCTTGAACGTTGCATATGCTAGCAACAATCAGATTGCTTCTAGTCGTGCTACCGTTGCAAAAACTTATGTGTAGTCTATCCCTTCCTGCTGATTGAATCCTTTTACTACGAGTCTGGCTTTGTTTCGGATGACAACACCTCGATCGTCGCTGTATTTTATGAGTTATGGGTTGATTTATGTTTTTTTCCTATTTTTCTAGACTTTGTTTTTGGGCTAGAGTCCGGCCCGTTTATCTTTTTTGGCCCGTTCAAATTTTTGGTCCTTGTTTAAGATTTGGAGAACATTGTTGAAGATTCAGTTTTGGTTTTTATGAAATTTCAATTTTCTCTCAAATTTGAGTTGAATTTGCCCTAATTTTCGGTATTCTTTTGAATCAACGAATATTGGAAGAATTGTTCTTGGTATTCATTTGAATTGACATGTCCAACTTGTGTTATCTCAATTTCAGTCTACATCAAGACCATAGTGTCAACAGATATATTAGACCCAAGATTGGATCCGATCTCCCCCTTAGTAGTTACATCTTCTTCATCAATTGCTTGCACTGAACTTGTATCCTCTGAAGAGTGAATTTGTTCTCGTGAACCAGGATCAACTTCTTCGGTTTGATCTATAATTATTTCCTTCCCTTTACCCGTTGCACTTTCTGAACTTAAAATACTGGATCTTGGTGCAAAGCCATTATCTTCACCATCATCCAGTATCGCATATTCCAACCTTGAAGGTACCTCAGGAGTGCCAGTATCACTCAAGAGAGGAACATTAAAGGTCTTAAAGACAGCATTGTAATCAAATAACCAATCAGGACCAGTTTGAACTGCTGGTGTATAAGAGGTGACTTGTATATTGAAAACTATCTCCACTCGACCAGAAGTCTTATTAAAGACTCGTTTATTAGGTGAACCAGTATTATAACCAAGGAAAAATCCTTCGTCAACTCTTTCACCAAATTTTGGTCGATTCCTTGTTTTAAGCAAAGTACAAGGAACTCCAAAAGGTTCAAACCCGGTTAAATTAGGTTTGCGACCGTGTAAAAGTTCATAACACTTTTTGTTAAGCTTTTTAACGGTTAACACCCTATTCAACACGTGACGGGCTGTATTCACGGCTTCTCCCCAAAAGATGACGGGAAGCTTTGAATCAGCCAGCATGGTCCTTGCTGCCTCAATCAATGTCCTGTTCTTCCGTTCTACGACGCCATTTGTTGTGGCTCATAGGGTGCACTGAACTGATGTTGAATTCCTTTGCTTACGCAGTAGACATTTAGCATTGCATTCTTGAACTCTGTACCATTGTCAATACGGATTTTCTTGACTCCTCGACCATATTAGTGCTGGACATGAGTAAAACATGTCATCAGCATTTGTGTTGTCTCATCTTTAGAGCTCATGAAGAACACCTATGAAAATCTCGAGGAGTCATCAGTAAGTACTAGGCAATAGTGTTTCCTGCCTATACTCCTTGCATTTACTGGGTCGAACAAATTCATATGAAGGAGTTCAAAAGTTGCAGCAATGGAGTTCTGAGTCTTTGACTTGTGAGGTTTCTTGTGTTGTTTCCCTTTTTGACACGACACACACTTGTCCTCTAGCCCGATGAAGATTCAGCAACACTCATGTCCATCACATAAGTGTCATTCCTCCTTAGTGCTCTCATAACTATCTACTCCTCTGGGATGACGAACCCCGGTTTCAGGATGAGTGCCTCTCTATCGGTGAAATGAACAGGATGTCCCTTATTACAAATCTGAGAAACACTCATGAGATTACGCTTAATCTCCTCAACATAGTTGACTTGCTCTAGCGTTATCTTCCTATTAGTTACATTCCTGAACCTGTGATTTGCCCTCCTTTAGCTCCAGCGAAATTAACATGCCCCCGTTTCTTTTCAACGAAATCCACCATGATTTGCCTTTCCCCTGTCATGTACCTAGAGCAACCGCTATCCACGTACCACCAGTTAATAGCACGTCTAGTTAACTCCTACACTCAAGAAATACACATTAGTTATTGAGGGGGACCCAAGCCACAGCGGTCTTGGGTCGGCCATTCTCAACAAATGTGAATTCCTTCAAGTACCCATCTCTCTTATCTTGAGACTTAGATACTGAGACATTCACACATGTTGGTGAATGGTGGGTCTTTCCCCTAGGCCTTCTCTCAGGAGACTTTGTAATAGTCTCTGATTGACTGGCCTTGGGTTAGATGTAGATCTAACCTCAGTTGGATATGTATAATGAGAATTGTGATAATTCCTAGTAGTATTATCCTGATTAGACATATTTCGTTTAGGGGTTTCAAAGCATTGTGGAGTCTTCGACCTGATAGATTTTCCAGTAGAGCTTCCTGTTACACGAGTAGTGCTCCTTGGACTAACATCCATCGAAAACTGCACTGGTTGGAAACGAGGTTGAGATCTTTGAAATTTAAGTTATTACGGAAAATGCTTGTCATTTTTTTATTAACACTAGTTATCTCATGTGTTTTCATTATCTTCGCCTGAGAACTACTAGCTTTAACAGGTGATTGGTCCTTCTTCACCTGTGTGGATTTGACTCATATACTTTTATTTGGACAAACGCTTGCCACGTGTCGCTTTTGATGACACACGAAGCACGAATGTTTTACCAAAGCTTTCTCATGAGCTTTGGTATTGGTTTGGTTTTCCAAATTGTTAGAAGTCAGAGAGGAGACTTGTATTTGTTTACCCTTATCGTTTGGTTTTCAACTAATGTCTTAGACTCCTCATTTTTTGAGTTGGATTCCATTACACCCTGGCTTTCAAAAGATACTTTCCTTTTTCAGATTTGGTTTGGACGTCGTGTAAGTCTCAATTAATATTGATTCTTTTTCATTATTTATCGTCTCAGCTCTCTCTGACTTAGTCAACTCAGTACTAGTTATCAAGTCAGGAACTGCTGAAGGAATGGTAGAATCAACACTCTTTGACAACTCAGGTTCAGTTGTTAAGTATGTGTAATTATGGTTATAAGGTGGTGGGACTTCATTATATCTCATGCACGATAATCACCTGGCTGTTTGCCTACAGTTAACAAAGTATCTAAGGTCTCAACTAAAAATCTTCTTAATTCGATTTTCCTATTAAGATCTGCAATTCGAACCTTAACATATGCTATTTGTTTTCCCTTTTCAGAGGTATTTCTAGTTAAGTCTGATATATGTTCGCGAGCTAAATCAATTATATGACTCTGTTCGTTAACACTATCTCTTAATTTCTTAGTAACTTCATTATCAGATTTAGACTTAACTATTAGTTCAGAATTTCTCTGTTTTAATGCTGCATTTTCTTCTTTTAAGTGTTTAAGCTGAGCTGTCATCAAGTTAGATGACTCTATCAATTTCCACTGCAAGGTTAGTACATAATATACAAGCATTAACAACAGAGTCCAAATTTAATAGTACCTTATGCTTCTCGGCATCCAGATTAGCCATATACGCGATGAAGTCGCTTGTACTCATCGTGTCTGTTGTTTCCAGCTTTAATACCCGGTTCTCTGAAGCAGGTACAACCTTCATCCTCTTTATCAGTGACAACTTGTCCATCCCTCTGATCATCATCTATCGAGGCCATGAACGCTTGAGGTTCTTCAACATAAGTATTCTAGTCATAAGAACCATCTTAAGGTATTTCCAGAGTTTGAATCTCTATTAGTGGTTCCTTGAGAGGAGTAACTTGGTCACCCCTGGTATGTGGTTTGCTCCCTCTTTGGTCTCTGACATTCCCTTGCAAAGTATCCGAAACCGTCAGAGTTATAACACTTCACCTTGGTCTTGTCGTAACCAACCTTACTACCTACAAACTTCCTTCCAGTGCGGTTGACAAACCTGTGCACCCGCCTAGCAACCATGGCCATTTGCCATAGCAGATCCATCTCCTCTAAATCATCAGGATCCAGTTGATCAAAATCCTCATTAATCATAGCTGGATCCGTGATTTTCCCTTAATGAAATTCTGCTAACTGGCAACAAATGATGCTAGTAGAGACACTTGTTACTCAGCCGACTTTACACTCATCAACATAGACATGAACCCTTTTATTATACCTGATGACGAGTTCCTGTCCTTTCCCGAATCTCCAGATGAAGCAATATAGAAAACCTTACTTCCAGAATTTCCCAAAGCACCGTCCGTATTGGCTTCCCCAGTGAAGAACGCTGTAACCCTATCACTTGTTGATGCAGCAAAATTAGACTTCTTCCCGTGATATATACTTGGATCTTGAACCTGATCAGATCCAGTCTCTTTCTTTTGCATGTTAAGATCATAGACTCTCAGCTTCCTAATCACTTCATCAAGCGTTAAGGTCTTATACTCTCTACTTTCCTTTATCATTAGAGAGTATATATCCCATTTAGAAGGTAACGCTTCAAGAAGTTTGTTATTCTTCGTTGTGTCCGTATATGTGAGCACAATATTATCCATCTCTGCCATCGGATGATAGTATCTAGTAATAATATCCTCTAATGACTCAGATTTCAAATGCTTAAAAAAATAAAACGGTTTTGTCTTCTCACTTCGGGCAATTAGCAAGAATTTTTCTGTGGACTTCCGGAAATCTTTTTCATGTAGCTTGGCGACCAAGAAAGGCATGGGACTCTTTGGGCATTGCTTGGGTCGAGTGAAGTAAAGACTGCCTCGCAGGCCAGGTGAGGGGTAGGTACTACGGCATATAATCAAGATCGATAAAAGGGCTTTTCTTGAAACAGAGTCGGGGTCATAGTACTGAGCCGGTTTAGTTAGACCTTACCTTTAATTTCATCTTTGTCTTTTAGCTAATGGTAATAGTTTCAAAGATAGACGTGTCACATAAACCATTCTGTTTCAATAGAGGTACGAGAAAGGGTTGGGGGCAATGAAGTAGGTGAAGTGGTTGGATTTTGCGAGCTGTTCCCACCACTACTGGATGTGATTCCAAGAGCCGAACGAGAATGAATACCAAACAGAAAAGTCAAGACCAGGCTCCCTAATAGAATGTTTAACCGAGCTCCGCGAGCTAGGATAAAATTATGAGATGTCCCTTTCGTTTACAACAACCTTAACCGCACAAGCCTGGGCTGGGGTGTAAGCAAGTCGGTACGGCTTTCCTTGATTTGCTCATTGCCTTCAAACCTCTTCTCCAAAGCTAACCAAAGCTCTCTAGAAGAATTATATTTCTTGAAGGTGTGCTTAATTTCTTGCGGTAAACACATAGTGAGTGCAGATAACGCTTTGTTTTATGCCTCATACATTTTCTTATCTTCCTCTTTCATAGTCGAATACGATTAAACTTTCAATTTTCCTTCGAATTCATATGTTGGAGGATCATATCCATCGCTGATACAAATCCATATTTTAACATCATTGTACTTAGCAAATGAATCAAACCAATCTTTCCACCACAAATAATCTTCGGCCTTCAGTAATTTTGGCGGTGAAGCAGATTTTCCCACTTCGTGATCCATTTCTATCATTTTGCTTAAACTAGACATTGTGTAGAAGAAGTGTACGAACTTGACTTGTAAGTTCGTTTACCTTCGTACGAACTTGACTAAGTTCGAAGATAATTAAGTTCGTACGAACTTAAGTAGGTTCGAACAAAAGTCAAAACAAGTCAAACGAACTTGAGCTAAGTTCGAAGAGAAGGTCAACGAACTTGCGGTAAGTTCGAAGGAGTCAAATTCGTACGAACTTACAGATTGGAAGTTCATAGGAAACTTTATAGGTTCATACGATACTTAACAAGTTCGTATGATCTTTCTGATCAACCCTAATTCGCAAAAACCGAATCTGGGTTCTTCTAGAATTGAAACACATTGATCTTCAACACCTTGAACGTAAAAATCAATGATTAAACTTCCAAGTCTTCCATATTCTCTCGTTCTTTATTGTTTAAAACCCTGAACCGTAAACAAATCAATGTTTGTGCTCTGATACCACTTCTAGTTTCCCTAAACCTGGATCTACAAGGTAATCACGTCTGTCGAGTGCGGAATCCTCAAACACACGTAACAATAATAACAAGTAACACGAATATAGTAAATAACTCTTTTATTGAACGTAAAACTTGATTACATTCAACCTAAGACAAAACACTAACAACTTATTTGAACTTACTTCTGCTAAGCCTTACAAAATACACTAAACAAATGATCACCTTCGAACATGTGAAGGTATCAATATATAGAACCTAAATTAGTACGGGTTGGACCCTACGAACTTGACTGTCCTGAGGCCCATACGAACTTAGCCAAGTTCGTATGACCCTAAGTTCGTATGAACTTACTAATAAAGCATATAAAAGTAATCTTATTACAAAAGACTTATAAAACTAACTATTACAAACTAGAAGCTCGTTGTCACACAATAAGTACCAACATAAATCAACCAAGTGGTAAAAGTATGTTCATCTAGACTTGTTCCCCCGTAGAGTTGGATAATAGATAAATATGTATTTAACGTATAGGAGTTAATAACCTAAACTACTTATTTTCACAATCCAATCGTTTAAATAAAATCATAAAGAGCAAGTGTCATTGACAAATTAATAATTCTAATTATGATTATTTAACTCAACTAACATGAAGATTCAATCTCATAATCCTAGTGTCCTAGAGATTACTAAATCATACAAGATGTCTCTCAATATGACTCACCCACATTACAATTCAATTAACCTAATTCAACTCTTGTATTGTGTCCAATTAACAGTAAATGTAATATGACATCTAAGAGTTCTCGCTCATTAGCACGATTATCACACCAATTGAATAAGTCAAATAAATTAAATATAAATGGTTCTACGCTTAAACATCATATCATACACAAAACATGATTTAAATATTAAAAACTCAACCTCTAGGGGTTATTAGCCTAGATGAACATAAAGAGTTTAGCCCATTATCATTGGTTCAATTAAACAAATACTCATAATCCAAGAATAATTCATAATGCCATTACAAATATGAATTAAACATAAATAAAATAAGATTCGAATGAAAAGAAATAAACACTAACTTCTTATGATGATTACAAGAGGGATGAATTGCTTAGGGTGTCCCCAAAAGCTCTCCAAAGTCTCCCAAAAATGGCCACAAAATATTGCTTAATCAATAGTTAGGTTAATCTAGGGTTTTTCATGGGATTAAAAGTAGATTACACGTAACCACCTCAAGTACCCAGCAGGAAGCCCGAGTACCCGGCAGGTAATAATGGATCCCGCCCGGTTGAATGTCTAGTTCCCGATCGGACCTTCAAACGGGAACACATGAGTTCCCGGC
The DNA here is from genome assembly GCA_963921325.1 of Logfia minima. Classification (NCBI taxonomy): domain Eukaryota; kingdom Viridiplantae; phylum Streptophyta; class Magnoliopsida; order Asterales; family Asteraceae; genus Logfia; species Logfia minima. The sequence goes on from OY992764.1 coordinate 32,988,107, forward strand.
GGGTATAATTTAAAGCTAAAGTTCTGTTCCAAATCTTCCTGGTTGAGGACAACAGAACCCGTCCGGGTAAGGTGTACCCGGCGGGTTGTCCTAGATCCCGGCGGGAAGTGGCAGTTTTCTATTGCTTTTCGTTTTCCTTCTCTTTTCTTCGTTTTAACCCATCATTTATTCATTCTTTCTTCGATCTTCTAAGTTATTAACCTGAAATAAATTCTAAACTAGTTAAGTACCGAAAGTTCATGAAATTAACTAAATTAATATACAATTTGGACCGATATCGTCCCTATAAATATGTCTAATTTAGGCAATAATCTTGCACCACTACTTAATCCCGTAATGTGTCAAGGGTGGCAGCCTGCTCGGTGTCGGATCACCATAATCAAATGGGTCATGATCATCGTTTGATGAGATGAGGTGGGAGAAGGGGAATAGAACCATCCTCCTGATTCATCTGGGCCTTCTTCATATGCTGCTCAATGTCGTCGTCATCATCAACCTGCATCTGCTCGTCGAAGAATCGGCAACTATACACCCACCAACTACAATTCTTCTCAATGTCTGTCAGCTTAAGCGTCCTCAATACCCTTAACTTTTTATCACCCTCCAGCAGTTTCAATGAAAAAATAATCAAAGTTATATAACTTTTAAATGTTAAAATGTTAACTACTAAACAGCATCAATAATCACTTACCGAAATGTCCATTATAGAGATTTAGTCCTTCCATCCTATAACCTTCTTGAGTCAGCTCTGGTACACTGCCCGACGAACTTCAGTCCTATTATCACTCCTCGCATTGTTAATCATCTGATGGTGAAATGCCTCCCATATCCAAATATATAAGAAAAACAACAAAACAAACAGACAACAAGTTAGCATACAACGTAAACTATATGGAAAACATTACATTAAGTCTAACAATAAATTATATATTTAAGATGATATTACCTTAAAAGCCCATTCGAATCCGAGCAACGTGTATGCCATCCTAGGATGAATCTGACTGCTCCGTCTCTCCAACCCATTATACAACTGGGAATAAGTCTGCTCCCAGATACGAGAACCCCAATGGTACTTGTTAAAGGCACTGAAATCTTCAAGCAAATGCATAAAACTGTCGTCAACAATTTGCTTGGGATGTTTTCTCATAAAGCCCCACTCCACAAGCATAATGATACATAAGTGCACACAATTCCCATCACTCAGTATTTTCTCCCCAACAAACTTCTCTTTCAATTTTAACTTTTCCGAGACCTCATCTATAGAGATGAACTTTCCGCTCTCTGGGTACACCCGATCTCTAAATGCAGGGGTCTTCTTACAAAGATCCTCTAGAATATAATCCATCATACAAGTCTTGAGACCGGACCGAAGTTCGATCACCAAACAAAACTCCCTCTGCTCGAACCGTATCGCATAACTCGGGGTCACCCTAAACCACAACTCTTCTACCTCCTCAATAGGCTTATTTAGCCTTGGACACTCACATCGTCTCTAAAGTACATAATGGACATAACTCGGGTCATTGTCCAGACAGATCAAATCCAACCAACAACCAAAGCATGTACCTTTAAATATTTTGGTTTGCTTAGGTATCAACATCCTATTAATCTCCTTCATAATACTAAGTTGACATCTTAAAGTCAATGAAGCATCAAAAAACTCCTAAAAATTCATCAATTAATGTTGATAATCCAATTCACTTTAACGAAAGAAATGATGTGAATAAGAAGATTGCATTTCAATTTCAGCGGATTGTCAACGTTTGTGTAACACATGGAATACATGTTGGCGGTGTATTTCCAACAGGCTGGATTTGATTGAAGATTTTGAAGACCAAGCTGAAGACACGGGGGAGTTTGTTGATGCATCTTAGTGTGTCTGTCAGTTGATTTTGGTGGTATCAAATCGTTTTGGTAAGTTTTTAATACTTATTTTGATTATTTAACATTTTTTTGTGTTTGATCTTCATTATAAAGTATTTTGGAGCTGAAACTTGGAGTTTTTAAGCCTAAAAAACTAAGCTTTTACGAAGTTTTTCATTAAAAAATCATTAGGTTTCGAAATTTTTCGTTTTTGAGTTTTCTAGGGTCTGACAGCGCCGTTTTGCGACACAAGTCTGCGACATTAATTTGTGTCGCTAATAGGGTTTTAGCGACCTTAATATTTGCGACATAAAAGTTGCGACATACTTGTTTTGCGACACAAGGTCTGCGCCACAGATATCTTGCGACACAATATTTGTGTCGCTGTAAGATCTTCTGCGACACAAGTTGCGACACAACATTAGTGTCGCTAACTCCAGTTTTAGCAAATTTTTTGAAAAGTCTCTCGAGCCCGTTACGATGACGTCTTCTGCATCAGCATCTATTCAACAAGTTGGGGCTTTGTTAAAACATAATAGTGAGGTGGGTTCAACAAATAAACCACCTATGTATACAAATGGAATGAATTACTCGGATTGGCGTCAGAGATTTGAAGCATTTGTATCTTTCAACGATCCTGAAATGCTAATTTATATGGAAGAAAGGTATGAACGCCCCGGGAGGACCGGTATCTTTGATGGACCTATTCCTGAAAAATCCATTAAGTCTATGACTCCTGAGGAACGTAAGGCTTTTGACACTGAAAAGAAGACTTACTCTGCTATTACCATGGCTTTACCTCAACAGATTCTCCGACAACTTCGCCACCACAAAACTGCGTATGATTTATGGATTGCTTTTGAAAAGAAATGTGGTGGCAGTGATCAGTACAAACGGAACAAACTGGATCTAGTCAAGAAACAGTTTGAAGTCTTTGACATGCTGCCTATTGAATCTCTTGAAGATATGTGCAGTAGATATTCACAGCTTGTTAGTGAATTAGTCGAGGGAGGTGTAAATCTCGACAAAACTAATGTTAACAAGAAGCTTTTGGGTTCCTTACCCAAAAAGTGGAATACACGAGTGCTGCTGATGGAAAAAGATGAAGACATTATGGACATGGAGCTAGATGATTTGGTTGGACAGATTGCTGCTGATCTCTTAGATATGCAGAAAAAGGAAACCAAAGCTACTGCACACCTTCAGAACCCGAAGTTATATGGTGTGGATGTTCCTGCTGCAGTGACTCAAGCTGCTAGTTCTGCATTTTTCTCTGGAGGTTCTGGTAGTTCTGGTGCCCCAAGTACATCTGGTGGATTTGGATATCTCACCATCAACTCTTCAAGTGTGAGTGGTGCTTATTCAAACTTCAAAGGTGCATCTCCTGCAGTTGCTGAAGAACATGCAGTTGTTTTTACAGCTTTCTTGTCGGCTTATGATGACTTCCTATCCAACAAGAACAGCACTGTGGATCTGACTGAAGAAGATTTCAGTCAAATTGATCAAGAAGAGCTTGAACGTATGGACTTGAAGTGGAGCATGGCTATGCTCACAAGAAGAGTCAAGAACTTCTTGAAGAAAACGAGAAGGAAGAATGTCACTGATTCGGAAGAGAAGGGTCTGGGTTTTAACAAGAGTAAGGTGAAATGCAACCAGTGTCATAACAATGGACACTTTGCTCGTGAATGTGACCGCAAGAAGAACCCACCTTCTGGCCTATCTAAACCTTCTCAGTACAACTCAACTGACAGACACACTAAGATGCATCAACAAACTCCCCCGTGTCTTCAGCTTGGTCTAGTCTGTAATGTGTTTGTTAATGTAATTAAGTTAGTTAGAGTTACATTTTCTGTGTTATGCGACACAAGCCTTGTGTCGCATTAGGTGTGTCTGCGACATAGTGTTATGTCGCATAGTGTCTTAGTGACATAATGCTTATGTCGCTAATGTCGGCCAGTTTTAGTATAAATACTTCAAATTACTTTGTAATTGAAGAGACTTTTTGAGGGATTTTACACACACTTATTCTCTGTTTTGGCTGCTTTATTTTGAGAGAATATTTGATAAAGAAATATAAAGTATTATTATTGATTTGTTCTTTATTGCTTTAAGCTTTATATTCTATTCGTGTCATTATCTCCACTGAGCGATTTGATTAAAAGATCCATCCTAAGGGATCTACAATTAAGAATAATTAGTCATAAACATTTAAACAAGTCAAATCACACTTAACAAATCAAATTCAACGAAAATATGTCAAAGAATGTCGAAGGATGTCAAGTTAATCAAAACAAGTAAATCATATGTCAAAACTACTTAAACAAAGTCAAAACGGGGGTCGACGTAATCAATATTAGTCCTCAAAAGTCCTAAACTAGTCAACATAATCAACAAAAATCCACAAGTTAATCAAAAGAAGACAATCATAAGTCAAAACTACTCAAACATAGTCAAAACGGGTCAACGTACTCAATATTAGTCCACAAAAGTCCTAAACTAGTCAATATAGGCCAACACAATCAACAAAAGTCCGAAAATGTCAAAATAAGTGAACGCACGTCAACACAACAACCTAATGTCAAAACGGGTCAAAACAATTCAAAATGGCCACAATGTTGGTACGGGGCAGTGGTGGTTGCTCCGATGGTGGTCTGCAGAGGTAGTCGATGCGGGGTGGTGGTACAGGACATGCAAATCGCAACTTACGATTTGCGTGTATAAGGTGGTTTTTTGCAATTTTTGATTTTTTTTTTGTATATTTTTATATTTAATTTTTTTGGTAATTGATTAGTTTCCCTTAAAAGTAAGATAAAACTGTCATATTATACGAAAATGGAGTGTAATAATTATAAAACTGTGTATTTCTTTGTTTGTGGACAATAAATTTAAAACAAAAATAGTACCTTTTCACAAGCTTCTATTTTTTTTATTTTATGCCTACAGAAAATACTGAATATATTCGATGGGGGAGTGTAAACCAAGATTAACCAAGGATTAGACAATAACAGTAAAGTAAAGCATGATGATTGGTTTAAACACCGTGGCTAACGCCCCTTCACACCTTGACATTTTCACAAACACTTTGCAGGCAACAAGTAGCATACACCAAGTAACAACATTTTCATCATCTTTTTGCAGATCGATCCGGTATAAACTTACCTCCAACAACCAATTCCTCAGGTCACTATCTGCTCTAACTTTATTACGTTACCTATTAATTTTTCTTTCGATTTTCCCTTGTTTTTGTTATTGTTCTAACAAATTGTAGTGTATATCACTCTATTTTGAAAACAAGGATTGGCTGGTAACTTTATTGTGCTGCATATTAAGAAAGTACCTAAATGACGATAAATACTTATATAAATGTGTTCAGCTGTTTATCTTTTTCTTCCCTTTTTTCTGTTTACTAATGTGACTTATTAATCTGCTTGCTCGAGTTCTTGAATTAGGCAAGTTTTGTAAATGCTTCGTATCCTTTTCAATTTATTTACCAACACTTATTTGATGTACAAGTGTATATAGACATTAACATAAGGTTAAAAGTACTGTTCGAGTTAAGTCTAAAAGACCAGATCTAGTTTCGTTGACCAGTTTTGCGTCGTTGTTTAAATACATTTGATGTTAAACTTGTATCACGACGGTTGAGTTAGTAGGCAAATTTATCCAATATGTAATGGTGGATTCAATAATTTCAACATTGATATACTACCATACAAATTATCCTAGGTATGCAATTGTACATTATAATATTTTTTTTGTAACAAACTGTTTTTGGGTATTCTACAGATTATATAGGCTGCTATTGCCGAAATGTAGTTTTGCTTGATTATACTCTCTCATCAAACTAGGCCAGATAGGCAGGCACATGTCGACAAATTCTCTCAAAATGACAAAAAGCTACATACCAAAAGCTAGTTTTCTGTTCCAAATTATTGGCTGATATTTTTCATCTTCTAATAGTAGGTTTAACAACAAATCTAAGGATAACCTGAAGAGAAGCCATAAGGTGGCTGCAGTGATGATGAACGAGAAGCAATCAACCAAGAGGTAGGATTTTAGTAACATAAAATTGTTTAAAAACCTTTCTTTCCCCATTTTTGTCAAAATACCAATTTATTTGACATTTTTGGTGCTTTTAGGTATGCAGTTGTGACAGGAGCAAACAAAGGTATTGGATTTGAGACAGTTAGACAACTCGCAGCTTCAGGTGTGACAGTCTTATTGACAGCACGAAATGAGAAAAGAGGTACCGATGCCGTGTCTTTGCTCCATCGACTTGGTTTATCAGATGTGCTCTATCATCAGCTTGATGTACAAGACCCTCAAAGTATACAAGCTTTGGCCAAGTTCATCCAAACCCAATTCGGAAAGCTTGATATCTTGGTAAAGCTAACACATTTTTTGAGTTTTATGAGAATCTTGAAGAGATATTATACTCTTATTAACCCTTTGATTATTGTTTTGTTTTAAAAACAACATCAAGGTGAATAATGCTGGTGCTTCTGGAGTTGTAGTTGATGAAGATGGTCTGAGGGCCCTGAATATAGATCCAGCAAATTGGGTTCGTTTAACCATAGATGACTTGCTTCCATTGAGATCAAGATTTATATAACCTAATCAAATGTGATTTCATTTTAGCTCTCAGGCAAGGCCACAAATATAGTACAAGGGGTGATGAAAACAACTAATGACACAGCAAAAGAATGCCTCAGCACGAACTACTACGGTGTCAAGAACGTAACACGGGCACTCCTTCCACTTCTTAAAAATTCAACTTTTGGTGCTAGGATCGTGAATGTATCTTCCCTACGTGGAGAATTATGGGTGAGCAGGATGTATTTTGATCACTTTTTTGTTTCACATTAGTCTTTTCTCATAACCAAATGAAGTTGTATATATGATTTTTGTTGTAGAGGATACCAAATGAACAAATAAGAAAGGAACTTGGGGATCTAGAATCTTTAAGTGAAGAGAAGATTGATGGCTTTGTGGAGAAGTTTACACGTGATTTAATGAATGATGAACTCGAAGTCAATGGGTGGTCAAAGATGTTACCGGCTTACAGTGTGTCAAAGGCCATGCTCAATGCCTACACTAGAGTTCTTGCGAAGACATACCCAAAGATGTGCATCAACTGTGTACATCCTGGATATGTTGACACCGATATAAATTGGCACACGGGTACTATGACATTAGAAGAAGGAGCTCAAGGTTCTGTTATGTTGGCTCTTTTACCTGAAGGAGGTCCTTCTGGTTGTTACTTTGATCGTACACAAGTTGCTGAATTTTGACCATGCGGGCCTTTTGAGGAACTCGATTGTTGTAACTTAGCTTGGGTACATACCTTTTCCATATCAAAAACTGATACTACAATAATGTTACAATAACATGTATCTGCATCGATTTCAGTTTTGAGAAATAGAGAAATTTTGTTGATTCTGTGCACCAGCTTAGGAACAAAGAAACAAAATATGAAGTTTTGTTGGTAGCATATATGATATAGAAGTTACGTGCATAACTGCATATTGCATTAGCCAATAAAAATTTGAATCATTATGGGGAATGCCAAACTGTTAAGCTCTAACCTCATTTCGATAATAAAACCTTGGCCCATGGTTTCTCGTAGATATATTGCACACTTCTATATGTGTGTTCTGATACACAATAAAAGTGTATATTTTTTCTTTTAGTCATTTAAAAAACAAAAAGAGGGAAAAAAGGAATTTATTTATCAGCACGTTGATATTAACAATCCTTGAGTCATGGTCCAACACAGAATCACCTTAGCATTTTAGCTGCATAGAACTAAGTTCGGCCAAAAATAAAAACAATTATTCAAGATAACATAGCAACACCGATAGAACAAAGGAACACAGATCATCAGTAGGCGTTTTTCCAGACTACCTAGCTAACTCAATTTCTATCTTTGCATCTATTATGATATTTGATCTTAACAGAAACGAATCTAATGATGTAAATGGGCATTCATGTTGATACCCAGACAATTAAAACGAACTCACAGTAAAAATCTAACAAAGTGACAAATGTAATATAAAGAATGCAACCACAAAACACCAATAAGCACATAAGAGATTTACTTCGTGTACAGTTTCCTAACAAACCAAGGATTTCCAAGCATTTGCATCAAGGAACGAATGGTCCACATTTTCAAATGCTCAAATGGCAATGGAAAATATTATTATGGCCTGCATTTCCTAATTGTAGACATTAAAACCTAGCATGAAACCACGACACGCTACGGGACCATAGTTTTGAATGTTAGTATGTGCATTCTACTTCTATAGTACTGTCTATACAGAGATGTCTTCAACAAACATAATCCCATACCAAAACTAAGATTCTAATTTCTGGATATTCTTTTAAGTTAGAAGAGACGTTTACAGGTCGAAATGGGTTCAATTCAGATCTACAGTATTCATAGAAGTACTAGAGGATATCAACATACTCCTCTGGCTGGTTATCAGTTGCTGTTATGCTTCCTCTCACCATTCCTGTATCATCTGATCTTCCATACTGAATACTGCCATACTGTATGCTCTTAGGTGCTATCTCTCCATCCATCGCTTGCCCATGCATGAATCCATGATCTCCACCTGATTTAGAAAGTGAATGTTGAAAACAAAACTCACCCAAAGAGTTACAAAACTAAGTTTTTTTCACCTCGTACAAAATAGCAAAATAGTCAAGGGGCTTAATAAAAAGATATCTTGACCTAGTTTATGACAAGATACAAACAGATTTATATAAGATTCACTTGACTGATTATCTGGGTGGCAATTCATGTTGGGTTTGGGTTGACAGGTTGCAAACACCCAACCCAAATACAACCTGTTTTGCTAATTGCATCAAAAAAACAAAAACTATGACCAGGACACACATTACCCATTACCCATCAAACCAGATACCAGTCGCCTTACCCATTTATCTAACAGGGTTGAGGGGTTAAGTGTTGTAAACAGGTTGGTCATTTAACAGCTTGTGATCAGGTTAAATGGATTGTAAGAGGGTTAAATGGTTGGGCAAGTTGAACTTATGATTCATAAACTTAGTTTTAAATGGGTTGGCAGGTTGACCCGTTTATCCCCTGCCCAACCGGAATACAGCTCGTTTGTTAAACAGGTCAGACAGGTATACCTGTTAACAACCCGAAACCTATTTAGACCAACTTTTTTCAGGTGCATGTCATGTAGGAATAGATTACCGTATATAATTCATATGTATCTAATAGTTCATTAGTGGTCACTGGTGATTACTACAGCCAATTAATCTTTTGAAAATGTGCATATTTGTCCAATCAATAATGTTTAGACCCCACTGAAGTATTTCAGCTACCGCACATGGTGCACCAAGTAATGACTGAGACCACACCATGTATCCGTGAGTATTGTATCACGCACTCATACCCATATCTAGAACTAAACTGCACGCAGATTATGTAACACTCAGCTGAACCAACCCAAAAGAATGTGTAATCTAATCATTGACAGATTACATTTGTTCTTATGCGCTAAGTTCACTGTGGCCAAATTGGAAAGATAGTTGTGAAATATCTGCACAAAAAATAATAAAATAACACGCCCTCATGTAACATGATTATTACCACTATCACCGTCAGATGCATCAGCAAGCTTTGCAATGACATTAATCAGTGCCCGTTCATGTTCCTAGATCATCCGCACAACAAAAAATGTCATACAGCTTACCCTGGAAATAATTGTTTTAGAAATTCATGTGTTAGTTTCAACTTCCCGTGCCATACCTTAAGCATTTTCTTCGCTTTCTCAATTTCAAGCAAATCAGGATGAGTAGTATCAAATACCTTTTCCACCTGCCAAGATTTATGGTTCATAGCAAAAGTTAATAATTTTTTGAATACATGTGAACCATGAGTGGAAGAGAAAAAATATGATCATTGAAGAATTAAGATCAACATTGATAGTACCTCCTTTATAAGAGTGTCTGTGTGAAGTATCTCTATTTCATCTAACGACTTCAAATCACCAATCTGCAAAAGAGGGTATCCTCTTCTAGGTTGGTCCTTTGTGGTCCCTCTACCCCTTCCAACTCCGTGGCTGACTTCATTGCTATAGCCACCATGACTAACTTGATGGTATCTTGGGTCCTCACCTATCCATTGGATATCCTCAGGAGGAATCTGGGATATATAATTGTTTAGAAAATGCAAAATTTCCAAAATAAGTTAAGTGAGCAAAAGCAGATTCCATCTCTAATTGGTTGGTCACTCATAAGTTTCCCATAAATACCCGTAACAATTTAAGGCTTAAGCAAAATTATACATGCAAAAGCTTACACTAGATTTATGATAAGAATAAACCCTTATTAAAGTAATCAGAGAGGAGTTAGCAACATAAACACTTCAGATGATCCCAACAATTTACCTCTTTGAGACTAACCCATTCAAAGCTTTCCTGTGGTGTATTTTTATTATACACCAACGCATGTCGTCCCTGGCAAAAAAAAAAACAAATATATATTACTCTGTCCACAATCAGATTACACAGATTTTAAGAAAAGACATAATCAGTACATTGTGTAAGAGAAACATGACAGTGTTACCCTTACTTTTTGCACAATCTACTATGAATCAGTTTTCTAAAAAAGTAAACTACGGGTAAATTGGTAAAATTAGTATATTACTTTTAAAAGTGAACACTTATTTTGGGACAAACTAAAATGGAAAGGTGGACACTTATTTTGGGACAGAGGGAGTAACAATTATGCATGATAGATTTGCATGACGATGCAACACCTATACTTCTAAGAACTAGTCATTTCAAACAAAGATGACACAATGCTGGATCACAAAACAGCAAGAAATGCACACAACAAAAGCACGGAGAGGGAATGAAGGAATTAACAAATCCATATAATTTAATAGAAAGAGATAAAACAACAAAAATTTGCATGACAATGCTACACCTGTACTTTTAAGGGCTGTCATTTCAACAAAGATGACACAATGCTGGATCACAAAACAGCAAGAAATGGACACAATGAAAGCACGGAGAGAGAATGAAGAAGGAATCAATAGATTTATAATTTTAATAAAAAGAGATAAAACAAACAAAAATTGGGTAGTGGCCACAGGGATGCCAAAATAGTACAGAAATTTTAATTATCATATTTTTGGAAAACTCTGACAACAGCTCACACTTGTCATATTTGAAACTTCCCCATACCTGAAAGTAATTTTGTTGGGTTTGTGGCATTGGAGCAAGGGCCTCTTAGTGTAGTGAGAAAGTGAAAATAATTGTTAAAGAGACATAAAAAGTACATTATGAAACTGCTATACATTAATATGGAAGTATAAGATGGCATAGGCGACCATTTTATTCAACTAAATTTCAAAAAGAAGCCCACTTTCAGGCTATCAGCGGCTTAAAGTTGAAAGTTATAGGAGATAGAGGTAGCCGAGTTACTTGCATCAATCCACAAAAAAGAAAATATTTCATCTCACAAGGTCGTATAACAATTCAAAATATATAACAAAATGATTTTAACAATAATATAAAGATACTTAACATGTTAGGAAGAAATAACAAGTAGATCAATTGTCTGGAAATATAAAGACAGGTTGACCGATGATATAACGCAACAAAAATTGCATCTAGAGCATACCTGTACAGGGTTGTAGTCAACTATGACAGCCTCATAGAAGTTATTGTCATCAGGCCATCTAGTTTTAAGCTTCCTCCCAATTAACTGATCCCTTGTAGTTGTACTCACATCAGTTGCTTCATTTGCTAAAGGAACAACAGAAGAGCCATGATTTGAAAGCACCCCCCTTGGGGTTAGCCCCATTAACGGGTACCTTGGGGACTTTATTGACATTTAAAATGACCCATCAGTCAAAAATACCAAAACTGTCACTAAAATCACAATTAAATTTGGAATCTTAATCAACTCACAGGTTTCGGGGTCTGGATTCCACTTCCAAATCCAGGAAAAGATTGAGTTGGTAAAGACAGGGGTATTGATGTCTTTTGCCTCTTCCGTGACGCTGAAACAGTTGGACTCAGTGAAATCGGGTCATGGATAGATTGAGGGATGTTGAGCATTGCACTGCGGGTACCCCCTGAAGTCCTCCACTCCCTGATCCTTATAATGATATCATCGGTATTTACCTTGGAGAGTAGTTCTCTATGTTCATCATCTGAAACTCGCAGCTCTTTTCGAAGTTCTGTTATTAATCCTTCTTTCTCCTGACATATTATATTTAATTGCAGAAAATTTAAGCTACTTAGCATAAAACAATTTCAATTTAGGATAAATATTTGCAGAAAGGTGTACCCATGAAAGGGCATCAGACTGTGCTTTGAAAGCTCGTAGCACTGAACTGTATGCAATTTGCTCAAGGTAATGAATCTGAGACTCCATCTCATGTAGCATCATTGCAAAAGTTGACGTGTCCAGGAACCCTATATTATTTTGTTGATATCAGATTACTAGAGTAAACAAATAATCACATGGTAATTTGAAAATCTTTTAGAATAGAGCTGATGACACACATATAAGATACAACAATATCTTTAGAAATGCATCGAATAACACAATACAGTGATCCTAAATCTTCTGCAAAACTAGAACATGTCAATCTAGGTAATCAAAGTAATCATAGATAATGGTAGCTTAATAACTTATTGATGATCACTCAACCAGTCATATAGACACATAATCTTATGAATAAAATGATGATCAAGTGATTTTACCGTGGTTTTTCTAAAATATTTTAGGACTTCAGTTACTAGAAATTTTTGGCTTTCAAATTATTGTAGTCGTTATTCATCATTGAAAACCTATGGCAAATAATAACATCTACAATTCCACCATAAAGTTGATGATATCTCTAAAATCATTCTCCATTTAAGAACTCTTTTTACAAGTTCTGATCTAGAAGCTGGATTATTGCATTTACCCTGATGAAAGTTTAACAGCAGCAGTCAATAAGTGCAGAAAGCTGGAATATAGCAGTTGTCTGTTCACACTGATGTAGTTCCACAACAGCAGTCAACTGTTTTTACAGGGATAAAATGATAATGGTGAATCTTAATATTTTTCATGCTCTCAAAGCGGGAAGATCTTTTCAGCAAAATGCCAAAAATTGCTCTTGTTTCCGGAAGTTCCACTCTCCACCAAACTTTGTTCTCTTGAGAAGCATAAGAAATAGCTTTCCTAGGTGAGTATTTATATATCAATGTATAGGTTGAGATGCCAGAAATATGCAAGTGCATGTAATGAGGGAGATAGATAAGAAGTAGGAAGATTTGCAAACAAAGAAGAACGATTATTCAAAAAAGCTGTTTCAGGTTACATGCTACGATACTCTTTGCTGATACCATTCTCATCCTTCCTCTTTTCTGTGAGTTCCATCTCTCATTCTCGTCAACTTAAATAACCACAATCACTTAATTTCTCCTCACACTATGTAAATGAAACCGAAACATGAAAATACCAAATGAGTAAAACAAACAAAGCTTAAAACGCAGCAAAATCACAATCCTCATTTCCACAACTGTAATAAACAGATAATGTAACCTGAGTTACAGAAACCTCCTTATTATGGTTAATATACTCTGTTATTTAACAAAGGAGGGCAGTAAATGTAAAACCAAGAACGTAAACAGAAGAGAAAGAAACTAGCTGCAGATTACAGTGTCCTATTGTGTTTTTTTATTGTTATTCATCTCTTTTAACTCTGTAAGGATTTGCTATTGGCTATATTAGTTTCATAAACTTTTGCCACCTTTCCTATTGGAACTATGTAATCTTGACCACAATATATTGAAACGGCTTTTTGGATCTTTTTTCAACATACATAATCTCTATGTCTGTCTTCTCCCTCATTTTCTCATCTTACAAATCTTGCTCCACAAATGGACGTCAACACTAGAGACACTATTGATCCTGCACACCAATCTCTTTCTTGGTTTGCAGTTAATGTCCTTTCTCATCAGACGTCAGTTCTATAAAGGAATACAACCAAATACCTTCTGTCCATGGAGCAAACACTACTTGGATGACAGAATGTATCTCATTAGATTCTCCACAACTTGTTCAGGTAAATTAAACTCCTTACAAGAATCACTGTTTATCATTTATATTCCTACAATTTCAATCAACCTAATGTAATCATAAATTCCGGATCCGAAACAGAAGACAATCTTGACCTGAATCTCAGATCTTGTCGATAGGGAACAGATACAGAAGTCCAATGGTTTCATCATAAGATATAGTGATATACCAATCAATGGTGCTTAACTTTTAACGTCTTCGCACAGTCATCTTCCTTTAACGGATAAGAACATACCACAATATAAACGACATTAATTTCCTTCTCCCACGTTATGCTGAATCTTATATAGATAAGCATCAAATCTGAGCCATCCAAGTTAACCACAATCTCTAATACTTCACTCTACCAGTCAACCCTACTTAATTATGCAACCATCATTCAGTTTCTACATTTCATTGCTAAGGAATTGCTTGCTTTCTATTAACAAACAGATGTAGCATTTCAAGGGTGTATAAATTTATTTGTGAAAAAGAGACAAACGAACATACTAATGTGTAGTTTCAGGACGAATATGAAGAACATAAAAGGAAAAAGGACAAATTACTAAGTTCTAAACTTCTTGAAAAACAAACAAAAAAATAGTGAACAGAACGCATTATTCAATAAAACTAATCTTGGAATTCATTGCAAAATATCACAGTAGAGGAAGATTTCATTGCATTAACTAACCAACTCTTTTGTATGCTTCTCAATGTTATACTGTTTTGGCTCCAAAAAAAAGTAAATAAATTGAAGTAGAACATATGAGGTTTTAATTACTACTTAAAGACGCGGTTACAATTTCTTTGTTTCATCAAGGTATGTAAACAAAACAAACTACCAAAAGCAGTCTAGCACTTAATTCGATTATCAAACTAAAACCAAACCATCATAGTTCAAATTTATTTCTTCTTGTGAAATAAGTCAAACTGAAAAGAATCATCATATTACCACAGAAAATTGCATACAACTATCACATAAGCATACTAATCTCTTTCAAAACTCATAGCTATTGGATAACATACCCTCAACGCTCCTAGTTATTATTAGATACATTATAAAAAATTAAGCAAAGCTCAACATATAGGGAGCAGTTATTCAAGAAATATCGTAAGACTGACATATTTTATTAACTAAATCATAATATTATTTTGAGAACAGTGCACATTTTCTAACTCAAAAGCCTAAATACAAGCCTAAAATAAGCTCACCCCAGCCTAAATTTGTTGTCTTAGTGCATACACATGATTTATCTGTAATTTCCATAACCTACACAATTCAATTTTAGGTAAAGTACAGCGAATAAAATACGAATTAAGAGCATTCGCATACTGCTTTTCAGTAAAACCCTAAACAGACTGCAAAACAAAATATAACCGCATCAACTTAACTCACCGTTTGTAGAATTGAATCGCAAAGAACGGATCTAATTCGAGATGTGGAAAAAAAACCTAGAAGCCAATGAAATTGGTGCACATGTTATAAGAGCTCCAATTTAAACTAATCAGAGAATGTGAAGGCCTGTTAGATGTATCATTTTTTGAATTAACTTTGAAGAGCGACGGATTTTGTTTTGAAATGGAGTACAAATTAGATTATGTAAATTGGGGGTTTATATATATAGGCAAATGAAATGGATATTGCAACGCGGACATGAAATTGTTTTTGAATTGGATTTTGTTTGTCTCTGGCGGTCCGTTTCTTTTTAATGAACTGCATTTGTCACCCTTCAGCTTTTATGAATGTGAAATTCAGCCCTTATCGAATTAAATATGAGTAAATTGAAAAAAACATTTATTATCACTTCGACAAATCAATTATCATCGATAGTTAAAACCAACTCTCGATTTTTGCATTTTATTAGAAATATAAAAAATATATCCATTTTCTGTTACTAATGATATTGATAATTGATTTTATAATTGATAATCAAATAATAATGCATTTTTATTTGTGCATGAAAATTTTCTTTCGTATAATTAGTGATTTTTTTAAATAACTTGTTCACAGTATAATTAAGATTTATTAATAATTATTGTGGGTTTTGAGGCTTAATGAGATAATATTACCTGTCTTTATTTTATCTATTCTCTTTCTTCTAAAAGCTATTTATGGTTTCTGTTTCCTAAATTTGTGGAAGTAGTTTTCACTTTTTCATTTTCTCGAAGTATCATATTCTCTAACTTGACCATGTTAATATACTGCATGGTCAAGTTCTATCTTTCTTACATTATTTTGACTTCATATATAAGTCAATTGTGGTTTGACTACGACTAATTAAGTCATTTAAAAATATGTACTTGATGGTTTTTTTTCTTTTTTGAAATTTTAATATATCTTCCATTTAAGTGGTTAACTTGTATATAACCTTGCCACATTTTTTAAGTTTTAATTAACACAGGGAACATCAAATATGAAGTGCTTTGGAATTATGAGAGGATGCAAGTTTTGGCCGACAGAAAGCTACTACCTTTCTTAATTAGCATTCGTTAATTTGTTTAGGTTCATTTGCATTATATTCGGGCTAAGATCTTGGGTAATGAAATTCCATATCACAAGAAGATGAAGCCTACCATATTTATCAACACATTAGTAGTTAATCATTTAAGGTCCCTCAAACTTTTTGAGATATATATGTTAAAATATGATTTCAAGATAGCTGTTCTTTGAAAGATGTTCAAAGATGGACATGAATGGCTCTCTTCTTGATGCAGCACAAACTAAATGGGTATAATACCTGCACTGCTCGTATTTTAAATTCCACAGTGCCTCATCAAAAAATTCATTGCATACCCTGCACCTGGGACTAAATTTAGCTTGTTGATCTGCTTCGGGGAAGGAATAAGAAAGCATGAGTGGGTGAGTATGAGAAAAAGTTCCTTTTGTAGTCTCTTGAATTGTCAATCTTTTTGGTAGAAAAAGACAATCACTATGAATGAAGATGCCAAAGCACGAGGTACATATATAAAAATATATAAAAGACCCCATCGTGTTTCTTGCCATATGCATTACATTCGCTCAAAAGTGGTTTGGGGATAGCCACTGATGGGTGTCGATGGCTGGGATGATAAATCATCATATCGGGTCTTCTACTGATTCCACAGCACAATTAGCGTGCATGGAAAAATCACAGCTAGAACACTCATAACCGAGTCCCCTTAATTTTATCTCTACTCGGACATGAAACACAAGACCAGTTAAAATACCTACGAAGAAAGAGCTTAAGAGTATGAAAAGTGTGTAATATGTGTTTTAACGTTATGCGAAGCTCTCCATGTGATCTATGGAGTGAGTGGTCACATGAATGAGTACACTTAAAGTAATATCTATGATACCAGTTGATTTCTTGCTCGCACCGATAACATTGACGACATTTAAAGTCTTGATGTGTAATTACATCGTTGTCATGATCATCATCCTCATCGTCACATTCTTCTTCAAATGAGGACAGTTTAGTTGCAAATCTACAAGATGGAGCGGATGCTCGTGCTCAAACACCTCCACTGTAACTGTCTATATGTAATATTTATCTAAAAGATTTAATGTTGCAATAAGTTATTTATACATAAGGGACATTCCGGTTGCTAATGAATGTGACCGTGTGATGTCCCTTCCTCATTCGCAACGTTTCGTATATTTTACTTTTGTGATTTTAACTTTTTTTTATTTTAAAGAAAGAGATAAAGTACAAATGATGCCTCTTAATATGTGGGACAAAATTCTTTTACCAAAATAAGCCATAAATGAACTTATCATCCATGCCGTTCCTTTTTGTTAACATGTATTAATTACCCCATGGTATATGACTAATATGCTTGAACTTGATATGTCTGTCACAGTTGATCTCAACAAAATTTTAGTATATGTTTCTTCATGCATCTCAAACTCATAAAGATTAACGACGATAAAGGAACACCATTGTCTCCAACTAGAAGTCATTCCAAAAGGAGCATCTCCAATTACATGTGCAATTATATTTTCTCCTATAGCTATAGCAGAAAAAGAAACCAATGGAGTAATATATTGCTTGCCTCTTTTCAGTTTTCACTTCTCTTTTAGTATAGCTGTATGTTTGTATAAAATGAAGGTAAGTACAAAAAAATAAATAGTGGAAGAGTAAGTATAAAAAAATAAATAATGAAAAAATCTTATGTGCAACAACTGCACCTAAGTTTAGACGCACGAAGTATATTTTGAGAAACTAAACATGAATATTTCATATAGTTAGTGAACTTAAAGTGAAATTTTAAAATTATTTTGCATGTCTGCATATAAGTTTATGTGCTTACGGACCCGACAACCCCTTTTGTTCATCATTTTTATGAATACGACTTTGAATCGATCATTTGGTGAAAACAAAATCAAGTTGGAAGATATTTTTCATACTGTGCTGAGCAGAATCTTGTTGCTTCACAAGTTTATCATTCCTGTTAAATGTTACGTTGTCTTGTTAAACAATAAGCATTCATCCTCAAAGAACACAAAGATTCAAGTAAAGTTCATTAAAAACCTTGAAGAACAAACATAAAGTTTGCCAACGTAAACATGAATCTTGTAGTGGCAATTTAAGAGAGTGCCTTAAACCAGTCCATTAGGTAAGAGTTTTATAAGTCCATATCAGTGTAGGTTTGTTCTCATAGACTAACGTGTTAACAGTTAACTAAATTAACAATATTTGGTATCACAATATGTTGCATACTGTTTTCAAGTATAGCTTTATTGTATTGGAGTGAGTTTTGCAATGTTTATTACAGTATCACGACAATTTTATAGAGCAGAAATTACAATAATAAGCACTCAAAATAAAGGAGTTTAAAAATAAAAGATAAAATCAGAACTTTTAATTACCTACATTGAGAAATTTTTAAAACGTCCGTAACCTATACTTGAAATTTGCCCTTTAAAGAAGAAATTCTGAGTTCGACGAAATCACAACCAAAGATGCAGTTTACCATTAAGTCGGTGCATCCTATTCCTTTCATACAAGTTCAACAACACGAAAGCAAAAGGTTATTAAAAAGGGAGGTGATATTTGTACAAAACCAAAAGTGATATGCACAAGACTGATAAGTGTTATTTTCCCATGTCTCGATTTATTACAATAGCTGGCAATATATAAATACAAGATGGGTTGTCATGGGCCATGCCATGGGCCATGCCAATACATACATACATCAATAAATATAAATATATACATGTAACACCCATATATATATATATTTATTATTTATTTATTTATTTTTTTTAATAACATGAATAACATTTTTCATATATTAACAAAAACGTTTCATTGTTTACAAACTTTACAAACGGAAAGTTTCTCTGACAAATTACCCCTTTATAATATCTGAGCATGATTCAATGGGAGTAAACACTTACTACCAACGGTAGCAAATACACCACTACTCGCGATGCGGCTCTTTCCCAAGACCTTCCTTCCCCTTACTCGACCCACCTGTATTATCAGCAATAACAGAAACAGGTAAGCACATCGGCTTAGTAAGTAACAGATTCATAACAATAATGTAAGATATAAATCTTATAACCATCGTAATTACATACGCCACTTTGTTCATTTAGAACTCACAATCATGTCGCTGGGTCTCTTATGATCACTCAGCATAAGAATAACCAGTAATAACACTATTAACCCATTTATGACCACTCAGCATAAAGGTTAACATTCATATTAGTATTATGCCATTTATGACCACTCAGCATAAAGAGGGCTCACATTCACACTATTACGCCATTTATGACCACTTAGCATAAAGGCTAATATCCACATCACTAAGCCATTTATGATCACTCAGCATAAAGGCTACATTCATAACACAGCTATCAATATGGTACACTCAAGTATTCTTGCTAAAAACACAGTACACTCAAGTACTTCTGCTGATTTTGATATTTTTATTCACTCAATTAATATCCTTCTATTACTTACCTCGACGTGCGTGCAATTCAGTAAACCTCTGATCCCGTGTAGCGGAGTACTGGTCTCGAATTCACAGTTCAATTGCTCAAACTTTTGATTCCCAAATTGATTTCTCACTTTCTCTTTCTAATTCTCTGTTTCTCTCACTAAAACGTGATTTGTGAACGTGGTTTCTGTTTCTGGAAGTAATTAGGTGATAAAAGTGTAATAATATCTCACAATTACACTCAAGCTCCTCAATTAAGTCGGCCAAATTCGTTTGTGCGATATTATATGCGACATTGCCAATGTCGCATAACACAATCCTGCGACATTAACCCATTGTCGCCTAATAACATCCTGCGACATTACCAATATCGCCTAAATCAAATTTTTCAGTGAATAAAGACGTCGGAAGTCCCTTGGTGAAGATATCGGCATACTGTGAGCGTGAGGGAACGTGAAGAACACAAATGTTGCCGAGAGCAACCAGATCGCGAACGAAATGAATGTCGATCTCAATATGCTTCGTTCGATGGTGTTGAACTGGGTTAGCTGTCATGTATAATGAACTTATGTTATCACAGTAGACAATGGTTGCCTTCGACGGTGAGGTATAAAGCTCTCGGAGAAGATTGCGCAGCCAACACGTCTCAGCAACTGCATTAGCAACACCCCGGTATTCAGCCTCAGCACTAGATCGAGAGATGACATGTTGACGCTTTGAGGACCAGGATAATAGGTTATCACCAAGAAAAACGCAATAGCCAGATGTAGAACGTCTAGTGGTCGGACAACCACCCCAATCAGCGTCTGAGTAAGCAACAAGGCCATCTGTGGAGGAGACGTGTATCTGTAGGCCATGATCAAGAGTGCCACGAATGTAGCGCAAAATGCGCTTCAAAGCATGAAAATGTGGCTCGCGAGGATCATGCATAAATAAGAAAATATGCTGAACAGCATATGAGATATCAGGCCGAGTAAATGTGAGATACTGAAGAGCCCCTGCAAGACTTCTGTATAGGGTGAGGTCAGCAACTAGAGGACCAGATGCATCCAGCTTGGACTGTAAGTCAGCTGAAGTGCGACATGGGTTACACTGCATCATGTGAGCACGCTGTAAAATGTCGGTAGCGTACTTTTGTTGAGAGAGAAACATGCCCGTAGAGCTGCAGGTTGCAGAAATACCTAGAAAATAGTTTAGGGCACCCAAATTAGTCATAGAAAACTCTCGGCTAAGGTAACCGATAATGGTGTGTAGCAGCGATGTAGATGAGGCCGTGAGAATAATGTCATCCACATATAGAAGAAGATAAGCAATGGTAAACCCCTGATGATAGACAAATAGAGAAGAGTCAGAGCGACTACGCTGAAAACCCTGCCTTTGGACAAAGTCTGCGAACCGCTGATACCAAGCACGTGGGGCCTGCTTCAGGCCATAGAGAGAGCGTTGCAGTCGGCAGACATAGTCAGGAAATCGAGAATCACGATATCCAGGCGGCTGATGCATGTAAACAGTCTCCTGTAAATCACCATTGAGAAAGGCATTCTTCACGTCAAGTTGATGGATGGGCCAGTGACGTGAGACAGCCAAACTCAAGACGGTGCGAATAGTGGCCGGTTTGACAACCGGGCTAAATGTCTCGTCACAATCAATACCAATCGGGTGCAATGGTGCCATAGATCCACATCCGAACAATGGAGTCGAGTTTGATCCATTCGGGATAAGTTGGTGATATTGCTCGATTTATATAGTTTCATCGAATACAATATCCCTTTATTTAATTGTAATTCTAATGTGTTTTGTGAACTTTCGATACTTATAATGTTAGAATTATGAATTTCAGGTATTTTAAGTATTTAGATTGGAGATTGGGTGTTTGGACGAAAAAAGTGTGGAAATGCTGATAATTAAGGGAGTACTCGCCGGGTAGATGGAGTCCCCGCCGGGTACTACCCTTTCCTGGTTCAACCCCCTTCTTTTCATCCGGGTATTTTGTCACAGAACTTTTGGGAAGCAGAAGTACCCGCCGGGTAATAGAGGTACCCGCCGGGAACTCATCTATTCCCGGTTGGGTTCCAGCCGGGTACCAAGCATTCATCCGGGTGGGCATGAGCAAGTTCCCAGCCGGGTACTCCTCCTCCCCGCCGGGTACTTCTTCTGCACAGCTGATTTCTGCCTTTTTCTTGTTGGAAACCCTAATTAATACAAAACCTAACTTTTAACTACACTCTAGCCGACTTTTTGGGGATTTTTGGAGAACATTGAATGCTTCTCATCATTGATCATCTACTCTTGCTACAAGCTTAAGGAATCAACTTTGTAAAACATTGGTACAATCTAGTTTACATTTATTCATTTAAATTGAATGTTTACTTGCAATTTCACCATGTTCATTGTTGTTCTTAGTTTAGTTATGAGCTAAGTTATTTAACATTCATTTAGATGATGTAAATTCTTGGTTAGGGGTGTAAATCTTTGGTGTTTATCATTATTTAACTAATGTTTAATTGAAAACCCAATTGTGATTAAGTTTCATTTAGCTTAGTTTATCTATTAATGAATCTTTGAATGTTCTAGTGACTACTAGTGCATTATTTTGGTTTATTGTAATTGTTTGTCCATGAATGATTACCTAATCTACGCGAACGCAAGATTTGTATGGATTGATTAATTTAACTTGATGGTGGTTGTATCAAACTTGAGAAGAGAACTCGTCTTAGGTTAAATATACTTGCGAACGCAAGTTTAGAAGATTAAATCATTAGTTATTGAATTAAATTGAAGCTAGTTTAGTAAAAACCCATAGTGAACACGAAAGGGTAATTCTATTCAATCTTTTGGAAGAAGTTAACACGAATTCCATTCTCGATTTAGTTTAATGAACAATAACGCATAAACCGGTTTTAACAAACACCCCGAAACCATTAGTGAGCTAGTCTAGATGAATGTTCATCTTTATATCTGATACTTCAGTATCCACTTGCATGTTATTTAGTTTATTTACATTTAGCGATAATTGCAAAGCAACAATTCGGTTGCAAAACCCCCACGTTTACTTACTTGTTTTAGATTAACTAAATTCGCTAAACACTCTTAATTGCACGGTCCTCTTGGTTCGACTCGGACTTACCCATCCTATACTACTACGCGACAGGGTTCACTGCCCGGTTGTGTAATAGTCAATTTGCGGTATTTCTTAGTATAAAATTATAACTAGATTTTACACATCAGTTGGTGGTGTGGTTTTATCATATGTGGCGTCAATGTGATCGATCACATCTAAACCAATACAGTGAGTTTCAAATAGATCGGTCCAAGCATCGTAATTTAGATGATCAAGGTTTAAAGTGAGAGGGATGTGAGACTTAATGTTAGTGACACCGTATGCTTTATGGAGAGGGGTTGCAGTTGTCATGGTGGTATGAACAGTGAGAATGTAACGTAGAAGATGGTTGATATATCTTAGAGAGAAGAAAGGTGATAGAGAATTATGATAGATGATGAGTTATTTTAGAGAGAAGAATTGTTAAATCTTTTTGTGGGTAGTTGTTGTGGGGTACGGTGGTAGGGAGGAAGGCGGCAGAAAGATGGCCGGTAGGGTTGGAACCAATTCTTGGTCAAGCAAAAAGGAATGTTAGGTGAGAGTGAGAGGAATATGAAAAGATATCGAGAAGAATAAGAAGAGGATTTGAATTAATTCTCTGATACCATGATAAGTGTTATTTTCCCATGTCTCGATTTATTACAATAGTTGGCACTATATAATTACAAGATGGGCTGTCATGGGCCATGCCATGGGCCATACCAATACATACATACATCAATAAATATAAATATATACATATGCTAACAAAGACAATATCACTTAATCAATGGACATAACTTTTGGTGTTGTTCAAATCACAATTCACAACCCTATTGACAAACATGTTCTGCAAAAAAGTAAGTGAAGTATTACACATGGAAGATATGCTCTGCCTACAAATGAATCACTTGTAGAAGACTCTATGGACACTATAGGGAAGGCCATCATTCATCAACTGTATACATAAGATACAATTACTTTGTATCTGGTTATACATAGAAAACTACTTTCCACAATGACCTTGTTAGAATCCAGAATTTGTAGTGCACAATGCCCAAATGCCAGAAATCTTCCATCATCTCTACAATTATATCTAGTGATCGTCTTCATTTATGCCAGGACAATTAGTCAAAAGTGCCTCCGTTGATTCATATTGGGATATAGCATTTATAAAAACTTAAGAATCGAAGAGGAGCGAAAAGTAAATCAAGAGGCATGACATCATGATCTTGCTATATTCCTAACAGATCACTTTACCAATATTAAATTGTCAAAAAAAAAGAAAAAAAACATGGGTTGGGATGTGTACGATTCTCAGATCATATGGACATATTAAACATCAAAGCATAGTATGGTGACATACCTTACATCCGCAAAAGAGACAGTAGTAAAAATCGTCCCTCAGCTTCTTCAAAATTTCATGCAAATCCTGCATTTAAGAGCCACAGTCAACTTTTCAAGACTAAGTGTCTATCAGTGAATGATAGATGTTTCGATAAGCTCTAAGTTACAAAGAGGGAGTCACTGCTAACAAATGTAGTGACTTAGATAATAGACTAGATATATTCTAGGTATTGATTAACTCACTGTCAATCTGAACAGTGAGCATTTCTCTAAGTCTATCTGACGTACGACATATACAAATACTTGGTGTATATTTTATCATTAATAAATTATATGAGTGGGGTCACTGACCCAACATAATTTTCAAAAAGAAAACTGAGTATTAATTTTTATTAAGAAATGGATATAAATTAATACCCATATTACAAAATCATGTATCGATGGATACGGTTCCAAACTATATCTGCATGCTTGTAACATAAAACATGTACATCATTATCATAGTTTATAGTATACAAATTGTTTCCATTATAGCCTTGTTATTATTTCGGTGCTAGATTTCAAAAATTTATATATATCTTGATAAGTCCTCACTGTTTATGCAATAAGTTGATACAATGCATTCTCAGTTATCTTAGTTTAAATAACAGCAAAATGATATCACCCTTATTGTTTGTATATGTCATACATGCGTCATGTATATGTAAATTTGTAATATTTATTAAGGTATTAAAACGATATCGATTGATTAAATCTTTCCAAGATAGACTTTCTATCATTGAACTATTCATACGGATTTACTAGTTATTACGGAGTATTATTTTATCATAAGTAACAAACACATAAAGTTGTACAAGTGTCTAGTAATTATGTAGAACACAACGCAAATGCATAATAATAATAATAATGACAAACTATCGTGATACTTAAAATGCTAGTATGATGTATATTTTCTCCATTCGAATCATTCTTTCTATGATCCTATTTATTATGAAGAGAACGAAAAAGAATTATCAACTACGAGTACATCAGTTAAGTTGAGTTTAGTAAGAAGAGGGGAAAAAAAGTAGTGTATTTGATCTGATTGTGAAATATAACTGTGATTTATGAATATTATATACATATTTTATGCGTTCGTGGTGTACATCTTTTAAAGCACGAATTACAACATGATTCTTGTGTGCATTATTTGTACCACAAGAGTGCGCGCGAACGTAACAAACTAACGGTTCGTCTGCTGACGTGGCACCCCCGTTTTCTTTTTACTCCTCACTTGTTCGCTGCAACTCTCCAAAATCACCTATTTCTCTCTCTAAATTTGCAGACAGTAAAGCTTCTTCGTAGGTATATCCAGAACCCTAATTTTCGTCAATTCGTTTCTTCCATTGATATCATGTTCATAT
The DNA here is from genome assembly GCA_963921325.1 of Logfia minima. NCBI lineage: Eukaryota > Viridiplantae > Streptophyta > Magnoliopsida > Asterales > Asteraceae > Logfia > Logfia minima. The sequence goes on from OY992764.1 coordinate 33,013,817, forward strand.
GTTTATGCTTATCATAGATATAGTGATCGTACGTATTATTAGAACACTGAATCTTGTGTATTATTTGATCTAATTTTTCGAAATGTTGATTTCACTGAGATGATTCGATTTTAAAGTGATTAAATAATACTATTCTTGTTTTTGACATCAATCGCTCAGTTAATTTATCAGGCACTTAATTACGAACTGGAAATTTAATTCTCTTAGGTTGAGTTCCTTGTTTGTAATCGTGTTCTTCTTTTTTGTTTTCAGGCGATTTTATAGGGATTTCTTTGGTTAATTTGTCCGCTGTGATAATTTTTGACGATGAGTCGTTGCTGGAGATGCTGGTACTTCAGCGTATTTGCGTTGTTGGTGTTTCTTATTGGAAACGGTTCTGCACATACTGATAATCTTGACGGTATTTTTTTCTCAATTCTAGAGTATTCTGGTGATTCTTACGTTCTGTTTAGTGATTGGTACGAACTTTGGCCTCTGATGATGTTATTTACTGATTCTGATGAACCAGTGCAAGATAATGGGTTATGTGTTGTTTTATGATTTTTTGGAGGGAGTGAAGATAATAAAGACGGACACTCTTCTTTCGATCCAATTGGAGTAATGATGTTTCAACATATATCATGAAGCATTAACAAAAAATATAATGAAAATAAATCATTTTGGCTGTGTTCTAAAGTTTCATGTTTTTTAATTTTAATCATGTTGGTGTATCTCCTATGTAATGCACATACATCACCATAATCATGTTATCTTGACCTGTGTGTAATGTTTGTGTGTGATTTTTGGCAGTTAAAGCTCTTCAAGATCTGTATAGGTCCTTTAATAGTCCACCACAGCTCAAGGGATGGAAATCAAGTGGTGGTGATCCATGTCAAGAAGCATGGACTGGAGTTTCCTGTTCTGGGACCTCAGTAATCCAAATGTAATCATAAGTATTTCATAAAGTTACTATCTATATTACTAGTTCTGTGATCATATATATGTTTTAATTAAACTTAACCATTCCGAAGAAGTGTTTTTTCTGCATATGGCAATTTACAAGTGAATTTTGTTATATAAACTTTCAAAGTAAACTATGTATCGCAGATGGTGCCTAGTTTAACCATACACACTATCGTAAAACTTGTACTTTAAGAAATATATACTTTTATGATATTCTATGATGAGCTTACCTTACTTCACTTGACTTACAGTAAACTTGACAACCTGAACATTACTGGAAATCTTGGTTACCAGCTCGATAGTTTCCATCACTTGAGGCAACTGTAAGTTGCTTTGATCGTGCAACTGTAAACTCAGATGAATTCCGTTTTATAATTTTATATTACTTCTAAAATGTGGTGCTTTAAAATTTAGGGATGTTAGCAACAACAACATTTACGGTGAAATTCCATATGGTCTGCCTTTGAATCTAACACACTTGTAAGATTCACTCTACCTTTATTTCAATACACATTGGAACTCTTTTGCATGTGATTCTGTTGTTAATATCCATCAACATGTGAATGCAGAAATTTGGCATGCAACAATTTAAGCCAATACATACCTTATTCATTATCTTCCCTGAAATATCTTCGACATATGTAAGTTACCCCTCCCCCTAACTTTCCCTCAGCTACGATCAAACAGTCATGATATTTTTCCTTGCAGGAATTTGAGCCACAACTTTTTGACAGGGCCTGTTGGGAATGTGTTCACGGGCCTAATATGTCTCAAAGAAATGTATGATATGACCATCTTTTCTCTTTTTGAATCCAAAAATATCAAGCATGATTGAACATATGGCTTATGACCTCTTTCATTGATATGACCTGACAGGGACCTGTCATACAACCAATTTATTGGAGACCTTCCAAGTTCCTTTGGAATGCTCAGAGGCCTGTCACGATTGTCAGTGTGCCTTCTAGTTGATTGATATCTAAACAAATATGCGTGTTCATGTATGTTGTTGGTGTTAGTTTTATTGATCATTGGATTTTACTATTCAGGTTCTTGCAGCATAATGAATTCACAGGATCAGTAATCTTTCTAGCTGGCCTTCAGCTAACAGATCTGTAAGCTTTTGAATTCATTACCGATAGCACCTTGATTGTTTTGATGATGCTGACTTTGAATGCATACAATGTCAGGAACATACAAGAGAACCATTTTAGTGGGATTATCCCGAAACAATTCCAATATATACACAATCTGTGGTAAGCTATTGCAATGAAACTTTCTCAATCATGTTTGTATAGTCTCTACCTGTAGACGACTCATTTATATTTCCTTTTAATCAAAGGATTGGAGGTAATATGTTTGACATAGGGGGAAGTCCAGCCTGGGACTTTCCTCTAGATAATCCGATAGAACAGCAGAATATTACCACTCCACCATCTCCACCATCTACCGAGTCAAGTGCAGTTGAGAGTTACCCTTTGCCAGAATCCGTCAAGCACAGGAAGAAAAAAATGGGCAAAAAAATAGCTATTATCATCGTTGGAAGTACTCTTGTTGCAGCTTGCTTACTACTCTTCTTCATGCACCGCTTCCATAAATGTGGTAAAAAGTTTAGAAGGCCAGAGAGCAGTGAAGGCTCGCAACATTCCCTTCCAATCAGTATGGCCAGAGGCAAGCCCCAAGATGCACTAATAATTGCATATTGTAATGGAATGTTACTTTAGAGTCTGATATCATATATTACAATATTCATGTACATGATGTGTTACAGATAATTCATCTACAGTCCTTGAGGAGAGCCCAGAAGTCTCGCTTATCAGCTCACCTGCCACTCACCCAAAGCATGTACCTCCAGTCCGTAATAAAATTGTGAGAGTGAATAGAAGAAGAAGTTTTGCTAAGAAGAATAGAATGCCCATAGGTGCAAAGCTATACACTGTGGCTGAACTAGAACTAGCTACAAATAGCTTCAATAGAACTAATTTTCTAGGAGAAGGATCTCTAGGCACTGTGTTCCGAGCCGACTTCCCTGATGGCCAGGTACATTCTTGACACTGTTTTATCAAAAGGTGGCTAAGTGGACAGGTCACGAAGGTTGAATGACGGGTCAAAACGGGCTCAATTCAAATTGAATAATTTTGGTACAGATCAAAGTGGGTCCAATTGGTTTGACCAGAACACTTTTTGTCCAAATACTTTTGAGATAATTAGTGTGTCAAAATAATTCTAATAATAATCCAATTTTTTAGTAGTAAGAGGAAATAGGTTTGATGGATTAAACTTTGGGACTTATGGGTGACAACTTTCAACTCGTTTGACCCAATTCCTACTTAGCTTTAGCTAATATCTTCAAGTTAACCCCTATGACCCGTTAGAGATAAAACATAATCCGAATCAACCCATTCATAAGTACATGAGTCGACAGTGCCACCTCTAACTTTTATCTAAACAAATCAAAACGGTGATGCGATTTGTTCTGATTTTTTTTTCTTCTGCAAGGTCTTTGCCGTAAAGTGCATCAGTTCAGTAGCACTCTCTCTTCATGAAGAACAGCAGTTTTTGGAGGTGATCTGGAATGCATCCCGTTTAAGGCATCCTAACATCATAACACTTCATGGGTACTGCGTAGAACAGGGACAGCATATGCTGGTATATGAATATGTAAGAAATCTCTCTCTTGATCATGCTTTGCATTCTGAAGCATACATGCCTTTATCATGGGGACTTCGCCTTCGAATTGCTCTTGGAATAGCTCGAGCTGTGAAGTGAGCACCTCATCTCCTAGTCATTCCAAGTTTTCTTTTTTGCTTTCAGGCAAGAGCAAATAGTTATTATGTTTATCATTGTTGTTACTTCAATATGGTCTCTTTCAGCTATCTGCACTCCACATGTGTGCCTTCTGTGGCTCACAGAAATTTGAAGGCTTCTAATGTTTTACTTGATGAAGATTTAACTCCTCGTATCTGTGACTGCGGTCTAGCTGTTTTGAAGCCCCTAACAATCAACAGTGCTAAAGCTGAGGTACATGCATAGTTGGTAGACGTGGCATATTCAACCCATATTTATAAATGGGTCGATTTGGGTTGTATTTACCTTAAATGGGTTAAACAAAAAAGTAGCTAAAATGGAAATGGGTCAAATGGGTTGAACAAGTTGAAAGTTGTTCAAAGTCTATATATAATGCATACAATCTGCTTAGTCGTTTTATTCAAAGATTTAATGTTGTAATATATATTTTCGACAGTCATAACTAAAGCTTTCATTATATAAATTAATTTTTGAAATGGAAAAAAAAAACACATCTGCAGGTAAGCCCAATTTGACCTGGTCTATTTGGATGTATACAAACAAATGACTTGTTTCAACCCGAAGCCATTTTGACCCATTAGCCAACCCACCTGACCCACTCATCTTGCCACCTCTAATAGGTGGAGATTTCTGGATTTCATTACCTACCCTTCACTTAATAAATCTTTAGATAATTACTTTTCATGTCCAGCTATACAATTTCCTGCTCAATTAGTGCTGCATTGATACCAGTCAGCAAACATTCGTTTGCTTGATAAAATTTGTAATGTTATACATGTAGTTATAGACTGAGCAAGGTGCAGCCTATCGACAGACAATTAAATTGTTTCTGATTTTCTCCATTAATTAACAGTATCAACTGGTCCTTATATTGTTAATTTAATTAGGCTTCTGAAACGGATAGTGGTGGCATTGCTTCTGAACACATCCAACCTCTGTCTGGTAACGTGAAGGATGACATCTACGCATTTGGAGTGCTGCTCCTGGAACTGTTAACTGGAAAGAAGCCTTTTGTCGGGTACAGCACACATTTTGATCTTTCGAAATGTATTATTAGGGGTAGCAAGATGGGTAGTAGGGCGGGTTGGGTAACCGATTGAAAGTAGCAGGTGTCCCAAAGGCCCCAGTGCATGTTGAACCGCACACTTTCTTGTTCATTTTTTTAATCTTTTTATAAATCGTTAGTTCCTTATATCCATTTAGCTGACTTTCAAACAGTTCGACCCATCTGATATGTTCCATTTAGCTAAATTTTTTGGTTTGACCGCTTTGAAATAAAACTACAGCCAAAACTCATCAAGAACTGTTACCTCTCCGTATTATGAAATTATGTAGTGTTAAGTGATCATTCCTCGTATCTGGTTTTCCATCTTTGGTTTATATTTGACAGACTTGAACCAAAAGAAGAGAACTCCCTGGTTCAGTGGGCTTCAACCCGACTTCATGACAACGAGTCCTTGGATGAGATGGTTGAACCGGCCCTCCGAAAAACAATCCCCCCAAAGGTTCTCTCACGATTTGCTGATATTGTCTCACTCTGTACTCAGGTAATAGCATATGTAGTCTATTATTCAGCATCTAAGTTGTAATAAATCAAATGCAGACTGGAAACCGTTCTTCTTGTTACTAATGGAAAGTATACAGGCTGAGAAGGGATTCAGACCTTCTATATCAGAAATCTTGGAATCATTGACGCGTATGCTAGATGACTACCGCAGAATGAGAACAGCAGCAGATACAGATCTTGATCCATATGAGAGGTCTTTCCGATCAACACACTCACGCTTCCTCGCATCACCAACAATGAGCTATATGTCTATCTGATCTTGCCAATTAGTTTGCCCCAGAGTTGACTTGAGTTTTTCGACCATGACAGTGCTTAAATTTTAGTCACTGTGTTCTCATGTATGTTACAGATTAGTCCACTTTTCCTTTTTTACATGCACGGATGTGTTACAGTTGCTCATTTGTCAATTCCACCGCAGCCAATATTTTTCATTGCTGCTTCCTAGCCATGGGATCCTTCAAACAGGATCTGGTGACAAAGATGGTAAATACAATCACTCTACATAAACAACAAATTTAGTCAGAATTGTTTGTTAAGATAAAATTTGATATCCATGAAATCCCACTCCTTTAACTCATATCAGATTATTTCAGCATTATTCATATTTCCTCCAACCTTTTTCAATGTCAACATATAAGATACATATGCTAGTTTAATTGTATATTCTACTTCTAAACAAGTAGACACGACCGAAAACTACCCATATCGTACCAAAAAGAGGGTTGAATGCCAATCGACTACCCTGCCCTTTTTCAGTTGTCATGATTTTAGAGATGCAAGCATACTCTCTTTTGTTATTTAGTTGTTAGTCTGTTGTTTATTTCCAGTTCACAAAGTCGAAAAACAGTTCGTGTGGACTTGATAACAGTCAGCCAACTCTACGTTAGTGTTTGACTCAATTTCTTAAAATATAGTGTTCCATATTCCTATTTTATAGGAGTTATCATGGTTATCTATTTCCTATATAAATAGAAGTGTTACATAATTCTATAGAGGGTAGAAGAAAACTTGTGAGTTATTCAAAATTCTTAAGAGTTGAGCATCTCCATTCTTTTAGTAAGTTTTTTGTTGTAAATTATCCTTGAAGAGGGTGAACAACCTAAATCATTGTGTTCTCTTTTTTTTTTTTTTGTTTCGTTTATTTATTGGCTATAATATTGTGTGGTTTCTTGTTGTGGTGATCGGACCAACAAGTGGTATCTAAGCGAGTTTCTTAGAGAAATATCACATAACCAGGAGGAAGCCAATACGGAAGCTAATACAGTGCGTGATCAGTGGGTGTTTTATAATTGTAATGCGGGGTATCCTAAATTTCTTACTACGTACTACGGCTTAGTAAGTGGTGAATATGCTTAGGTGTCATTCTTAATACTTCGACAGACATAGGATCTTAGGGAACATGTTATCTTTGGTAGTTTAGCTAATATTCTTAAAATGTGAGGGGTTTTGGTTTTCAGTTACTGTAATCTAATTAAATAAAATAGTAAAATAAAGGGGGCGGGTTGCTCAAATACTATAGATATAGGAGTGTCCACTATGATATTGGTTTACGTTAGATTCTTGCAGTTATGTTGTTATGGTGTCAATGTTGAGCCGTATACGGCTGGTGTGGGCCGTATGCACGACGTCGTGGCTTCGTGTGCGGGATCGTAGTTCATCATTTCTTGTTTTCTCTCTAAATTCTTCGTTTCTTCTCCGTTTTTATCGATTCTTGAATCTACGCGATCGTTATCACGTGATCTTTAATTTAAGGTTGATTAAAGATAATTTCCATAAAATTATCAAATAGATGATTAGAAGCGAATCGCCAGATCTTGACTTTGCTCCATTTTATTCATTTTTCGCTCGTTTTTGGTGAATCTTGAAACGTTGTCTTCGTAACTACCTAATGAACATAATAAAGCAAATAAATGTAATATTTGGATTAAAATTTTAATTATTTAATTAATATAGATGAGATAACGTGAGTAAAAACATGACTTTTTATGCGTTACTATATTGGTTTAACAAGGTATTGAGGTATCGGAGACACGATCCGATGGGATCAAAGATGATGTATGGAAGACGATGCAGAAGAAGGCTTCGAGTACAATAAGGTTAGCACTTGCTCCTGAGATCAAATAAGTGTTTAGATGGAGAAGACATCGAAGGATACATGGGATAAGTTCGCGAGTATTTTCACATAGGGGTGTACATCGTCGAAGAAACGGACTACACCAGACCAAAACCGAACCGGACTACGAACAAATAAATGAAAGATCAAGGATCATGAATGGTACCATGTAAGTAGGGTTTTTGTCCAATCCGGTCCTAGTTATAGCGGTTTTGGTTTTAAATCAAGAAGCATATAATTTTCGCGCATTTGTTATAAAATCTTCAAATTAGCCTAGAATTTATGGGGGAACACAATTTCTTTTGACAGTAAGAATATAACCATGTTTTACTAGTTGTTCATGCAGCTAATTGACTTCTTAATATAACGCCTTAAAAGTTTTTTATTATAAAAGTCTAATAAAGACATACAAAATTGGCACATGTAAATATTAAATGATGATGCATATGCAGTTTATAACATATGTTATAAGTAAATTACACATTAGGTAAATGAAATTATAGATTGAAATTACACCTTGAATTAAGTTATTGAAACTAGATAAAGAATGTTATTGTGCATTAATCTTTTAAGAAAACGTATATGTATGTATGTATATATTGTTGGGTTTTTTAGATCAATACAAGGTTTAATACAAAGTTAATTGCAACGGAAGCTTTAATTAAGTTGATCATTTCATAAAACAATTTTATAAAACCCACCAAGATCCAATCACATGTAAATTAAGATACACAACCATAGGGTGTTTAGAGTTACAACCTTTGTAGTTCTTTGGACCCTTTTGGCAATTAGGGTGTTGATGAAGATTGCAAGAGCTCAAGATTAGAACTCCTCTATAGCTAGTTCACCAATTGCACTTGATCAACACAAAATGCTAGTCTAATACCCTTGTAATAACTAACTCTTAAGCTCTTAAAACAAATCTTAATTTGTCTAAGAGAGAGCTTGAAATCTATTCTCTTTTAACTACTAACCTTTTAGTGAGAATGTGTAAAGAGAGAAAGATGAGAAAATGCACTAGTAAGAAGAATGAATAATGCTTGAAGTTTTATACACACATGCATGCATAAAGAAATCCTAGTCACATGCTTGGAGATGCATGCAAGTAAGGTGATACAAGCATGGCTTACCAAACAACTAGCAAGCAACCCACCACCAAAGGGAGGGCCCTTTGGTGGCCGTCCAAACTAAGGGGAGAGGGGGAGGGCCCCTTTTGAACTTTCTCATGCAATGCAAGTGATGTACAAGTTTTAATTACAAACTCCTTTGGGTCCAAAAACTTGTACATTACTTCTATATTCATATCATTGGACTTTTAACATGTTTGTGCCATTGGAACATTAATATTTCAACTAGATATTAATTTCCAATTAATACAACGGTAATTGATAATTAGCAAGAATCAAATTCTTATAATTAATCAATATGTGTTTAATGCAATTAGTGTGACCCTATAGGATCATATGTCATTAGCAATATTAATCTTATGATTAATCTTGAGCATTAAGTTCCAATATATATATATAATAACTCTTTTAATCAATTGATGTGTCAGTTGTCTAATTAGGATAAGGTTATGAAGGATGAAGAACAAGCCTTATTGTTGATGTCGTCATTACTAAGATTATACAAGCCGTATGTGCAGACTATGTTGACAAGGAGGACCACTTTGACACTTGAAGATGTACTTAAAACATTGTGTGATAATGAGAGAATGAGTGGGACCCGTAGTTACTCGAGTGGGAGAAAGTATTAGTCACAAAGGAATCTAGACATTAGCGATGTAGAATGTTATTAATGTGGGGAGAAAGCTCATATGCAATTTCGTTGTCCTCAATTTCATAAAGATTAGAAAAGCGTACAAGATTTGAATGTAAAGAAGAAGGGTGACGAGGGCGAAATGAATTTAGTAACACATTCTGATGATGAATTTATGTTGGTAGAAACTTCAACTTTTGAAATTATGAAAGAAAAATTAAAGTGGTGTTAGACTCAACAACTTCGGTACACATTTATAATGACCGAGCTATGTTTGAGGCATTAATCAGGAAGGGACAAGTCGGTGAGATCAAAGTCAGTAACAAGTAGAAGATGAAGGTTGAAGGTGTTTGGCGTGTAATCGAGCTTCATGATGGTAGTGTGAGAACAACTTCATAAGTGAAGTATGTTCTGGGTGCGACAACCAATATATTTTCACTTAGAATTTTAACTTATGTGGGTATTGCTATGTTGGAAGAAGAGATACTTGTAAGGTGATAGAGGAGATACACTTGTTCTTTGTGGGAGGAAGAATTCGAATTACTTATGTTACATGGATGGGGAATATTTGCAAGGGGGAGTTATTGTCAAATCAATAAAGAGAAGAATACCGAAAAGAGAGTTCATTTCTTGGGTAAAGAAGAGGTTATAGGGAATTTGAATCAAGGGAGGATTTTATTAGTGTTTGACTCAATTTATTAAAATATTGTGTTGCTTATTTTATAGGAGTTATGAAATACCCATCATTTTATTTGGTATAAATATCTTTCTTTAATAAGATGGGACGGAGTCTCAGTTAAATTTGATGGACTCGTGGAATAGAATAAAGTGCTTCTCATAACCATAATAAGGTTTATTACAACTTATTGAACTTAAAAATACAAAGGAGAGGGAAAAAAAAAGAAAAATAATAAAAAAGTGCACCAAACGAAGTACATTAAGCAACGTACATCATAGATAACTTATTATAACTACTTGGAGGCATTTTCATTTTCGTTAGTGATCCCTCATTCATAACCCAAGTATAAAAATGTAAGGGTGATCAACAACGTCCAATAAGTTTCTATACACAATGGTGGGGATATTAGTTGCAAGTAGGTATTAATAGTTATTGAATAAAAGAGATGGTCAATATACACTAGATTATCAACTGAAAAATGGACTTAAATAAATAAAAAGATAACTCGGTCTAAGTCTTAAATCCTATAACTCTTTTCATAAAAATTCACTAAAAAAACTTTCCTTCAAAAATTCCTTGATCATTGCACGGTGTGTTCATATAGAACATCTTTCCATAAATATGTGTCGCCCTAATTCAATAGGGACGAACTCATTAATTGTCGCCCTAATTTATCAGGGACGGACTCGAGGAATCTGTCAACATCGTCATCATAATTTAATAGGAATTGACTCATTTCTTATATCAGTTATAAAAGTCTATTTTCAATTATGAATGCTTAAATTTTCGCGCTAGCAATGAACAATAGGATGCAAAATAAATTTTATAGCTCAAGATAATTATGAATCTACTGGATCATAACAAATGCATAAGACACAGGGAGTCGAATTCGAAAGAAGATGAAGATCATTGAGGAGATTGATGTGAAAAAAATTAAAAAGTTGACTGCTGATATAGAAAGAGAAGAGGAAGAAAAGAAAAATTACAAAATACCATTTACAAAAATAACTTTTCACAAATCGTATTTCATATATTTCAACTTGTACAAACAGTTGAATGCTCATAATAACCCGTTATAATCCTTTCGACCTTCACTTGTACAAACATTCATATTTCATAATTTAAAGTATAAAGTAAAGGCGCCCCATTAACAGTATTATAAAGTTGAAGGGTACATAATGCAATTGTTACACTCTTTTCTTAAAGAGACAGCAACATACAGACATACCCACCACCATTCTCTCCCCCTTTTTCTCTCTCTCTAAACCCCCACCCCCCCAACACACACACTCGCCTTTTCTTTTTCGTCTCAAGTCTTCACTATATTTACATGAATCTGATGCCACAAAATTGTAAAAAAGCATTCACGATGAATTGACTTACAAATTTGTGGAGAATCCGTGCAGATCTCCATCTCGTTATCGCTAGGTATCTATCTACATATTCCTCTGTATATTCAGATATATATTATGTCTCTTTTTATTGTGTAATGTACGTACCGCATTTGATTAGTATACATGCATTCACGTGATTCTAGGGTTTATTCTTGACTACAACTGTTACTTTTACTATTTTTTTTTAAATTAGCCTTATATGATGGACTGTTCTATTACTCTGCTTTTGTAATTATTTGTTTTTTTTACTTTTTAGTAGTTTAAATTAATAGCTGTATATTTATTAATCTGTTGATGTATGTGTGTGTAAACTAGGGTTTTGATATATATAAATATATATATATATATATTTGTATTTATTTATCTATTTATTGTTTGGCAGGTTAGCATTTAGATCTGAAGCCTTCTTTTCAACTTTATAATATATATCAGGTTTTAATTTAGTAAGTTACATTTTGCAACTTTTTTACTCTTTATTTATCATAATGATAGCTGCATTTGTTCTTAAATACACAGTTTATCAGTCCTAGTTTTATAGGGTTTGAGCACCTTTTTGATTGTTACACTTTGTGTTTGCGTGTGTATGTTTCAGTTGTGAGAAAAACAAGATGATGCACAGACCTCCACCTGATGATTTCTCACTCAAGGAGACCAAACCTCACCTTGGTGGAGGTAAGGTCACAGGGGATAAGCTCACTGCCACTTATGACCTTGTGGAACAAATGCAATACTTATATGTTCGAGTAGTAAAAGCAAGGGATTTACCTTCTAAGGATGTTACTGGTAGTTGTGACCCGTATGCTGAGGTTCGGTTGGGAAACTATAAGGGAACAACTCGACATTTTGAGAAGAAACAGAATCCTGAGTGGAACCAAGTGTTTGCTTTCTCTAGAGACAGGATTCAGGCGACTATGCTTGAGGTTACTGTAAAGGATAAAGATCTTATGAAAGATGATTTCATGGGTTGGGTGTTCTTTGATCTTAGTGAGGTTCCAAAGAGGGTGCCACCTGACAGTCCTTTGGCTCCTCAATGGTATAGATTGGAAGATAGGAAAGGGAACAAGCTGAAAGGAGAACTGATGTTGGCTGTGTGGTGGGGTACTCAAGCTGATGAAGCGTTTCCAGAAGCATGGCATTCTGATGCTGCAACTGTTGGTGGATCTGATGCTCTTTCTAATATCCGTTCAAAGGTGTATCTTTCACCTAAACTTTGGTATCTCCGAGTAAATGTTATTGAAGCACAGGATTTGATACCCAGTGATAGAACTCGGTTCCCTGAAGTTTTTGTTAAGGCAGTCCTTGGACATCAGGCTTTGAGGACTAGAGTATCTATGAATAAGTCTATCAATCCTATGTGGAACGAGGACTTGATGTTTGTAGCCGCAGAACCATTTGAAGAACACTTGATTTTGAGTGTGGAAGATAGGATTGCTCCTAATAAGGATGAAGTTCTTGGGATGTGTGCAATTCCTTTGCAGTATGTGGAGCGGAGGTTAGATCATAAAGCTATTAACACAAGATGGTTTAATCTTGAAAAGCATGTTATGATTGAAGGGGAAAAGAAGAAGGAAGTGAAGTTTGCTAGCAGGATTCATATGAGGATTTGCTTGGAAGGTGGTTATCATGTTCTTGATGAATCTACTCACTACAGTAGCGATCTTAGGCCAACAGCTAAACAATTATGGAAAAATAGCATTGGGATTCTGGAAGTGGGAATCTTGAGTGCACAAGGGTTATCACCAATGAAAACAAAAGATGGAAGGGGGGCAACAACAGATGCATATTGTGTGGCCAAGTATGGGACGAAGTGGGTCAGAACAAGAACTATAATAGACAGTTTTACCCCTAAATGGAACGAGCAGTATACTTGGGAAGTGTTTGATCCGTGTACTGTTATAACAATCGGTGTGTTTGATAATTGTCATCTACAAGGTGGAGGGGATAAGGGTGGTGGGGCCCGGGATTCAAGAATCGGTAAGGTCAGAATTCGTCTTTCAACCCTTGAAACTGACCGTGTTTACACACATTCATACCCCCTTCTAGTTTTGCACCCATCTGGGGTTAAAAAGATGGGTGAGATTCATTTAGCAGTGAGGTTCACTTGCTCGTCTTTACTGAACATGATGCATATGTACTCACAACCACTGTTACCCAAAATGCACTATATTCATCCGTTAACTGTCAGCCAGCTTGATAGCTTGAGGCACCAAGCCACTCAGATTGTCTCCATGCGGCTTAGCCGAGCCGAGCCACCCTTGAGGAAAGAAATTGTGGAGTATATGCTGGATGTGGGTTCTCACATGTGGAGTATGAGAAGAAGTAAAGCTAACTTCTTTAGAATCATGGGCGTTTTGGGTGGTTTAATTGCAGTTGGAAAATGGTTTGATCAGATATGTAATTGGAAGAACCCCATCACCACTGTTCTGATTCACATCCTTTTCTTGATATTAGTATTGTATCCAGAGCTCATTCTGCCCACTATTTTCCTTTATCTGTTTTTGATTGGAGTTTGGTACTACAGATGGAGACCAAAGAACCCACCCCATATGGACACTCGCCTCTCCTGTGCAGATAATGCCCACCCTGATGAACTAGATGAGGAGTTCGACACTTTCCCAACTTCTCGTTCTGCTGACATAATCAGGATGAGATATGACCGTTTGAGGAGTATTTCTGGAAGGATTCAAACGGTGGTTGGTGATTTAGCAACACAAGGAGAAAGACTTCAGTCTTTACTCAGCTGGAGAGATCCCAGAGCTACTGCATTATTTGTGATTTTCTGTTTAATTGCTGCTATCGTTCTGTATGTCACACCTTTCCAAGTTGTGGCTCTTTTGACGGGCTTCTATGTGCTAAGACACCCAAGGTTCCGCCACAAGCTGCCATCTGTCCCGCTCAACTTCTTTAGAAGATTGCCTGCAAGAACTGACTGCATGCTATGAGAACACCTATTCAAATTTCGGCTCCATTTATCAATCCTGGTACAATGCATACAACTATCTTGGAACAATATTTTGTACATCTTGTTGTTCAGTAGCCCCTTAACAGGGTCTTTCTCAACTTCAAACTTGATGTTGTCATCTTTTGGTTTGTAGTTTTTAGGTCGTGATTTTTGTTTGAACCTATCCTTAGTTGTTATTTAGTAGGTTATGGTGACTATCTTCGGTGATATATATCTTGGATTGGCAATGAACTTCTATTGAATGTTCTATTAATTTGGAGAGAATTCTCATTTGTCTATTGGTTTTTCTTCCTAATGTAAAATGCACTTGTTGCAAATTATTCAGGCAATTATCTGAACTTGTTTTTGACAATCTTAATTATTTGGTTTAGTTCACTTGATGTGTGGGATTTATACAATCGATGGACTAGAAAGTTAACTAGGAGTTTATTTGAAACTTTGTAATTCTAATTTAGTCTAAGGTTGATGTTACAATCAGAGTAGGAATCTCCTTATTCTGGCTTAGGGACAAAATAAAAACAATGAGACAAAAATGACACCATCTTTTCTGTCACAAACTATACTTAATTTTACCGAGTTGGTACTTGGTAGTAGTATATATTGTTTTAGTTTCACCGGTGAAATGATCAATGATGGAAGCAGACAAAGATACACACCATTGGAATCATATAAAATATTTCAAGTTCTTGGACCCATTTGCAAATGAACATGGTAATATTCTAGGTGATAATGGAATAAATTATTATCTTGCTATCATGCGCATGCATCAGTAATCATCAGTCTTATAAAATTTGTGGATGGCCATGAACTTCTTATGGCAGTATTCTTCTTTATGATGATAAATGATTCATTATTGCACAAATTTTTATATGATGGTTATTGGTTAATTGGTACATATTTTTCCTCTACTCTAGGCTACAAGTACTGAATGGTACTTTATTCTAAGACCATGATTCTTGGTAACAACTTTTACAAGTATCAATACAAGATCCCTAGAGCATTGTTTTGGATTCCAAAAAGAGTTGGTTAATTACTTAATTGTTGTGGGTGTTTTTATTTTCAGCTCAAAGCACATGTGGGGTTGGCCCATGTCATTCTCTATTGGCTTGCTTTGTTTTGATTACAGCTATTGACAATGTTGTTTTGAATTTCAGTTTTGGAATGTTATGTTTGTGTGAGAACCTTGGGCCATGAGGTCTGTTTTCATACCAAATAACTTTTCTATGAGGTCTGTTCAGTCCTCCCTAGATATACTCGTTATGATTACTTTATAACTTTAAGGGTCAACTAGTATATAAGGGAGGGTATAAAAAGAAAAAGTCACGTGACTGTCACATAACACCAAAAAACTTAAAACACCTCAAAACCCTAGCCCCTTTCCTTCTCTGGTGATTTTGGCGATCCGCAAAATTCATAGTCATGGCAACCAGTCCTCGTCGTTCGTCCTCCATCTCAGTCGATTTCGCTTCTCTACTTCGATTCTCCAGTGACTACGCCAATCGTAGCTCTCTAATATTGACAGGTGCCTCTCTTCGCTTCTCTACTTCGATTCTTCAGTCCTCGTCGTTTGTGTTGCTGTAAGCTTGAAAGGATAAAATCTAGCAATAGATTTTGAGAGATTGCATATATTGAATGAATTTGGGTTGTATGGTAATATTCGTTTTTGTAAGAGCGTCATATAATGAATGAATTTGGGTTATATGCGAATACAGTATGTGTTGTGTTTGTGAGAGTGAAGGTGGAAAGGTTAGTTGTGTGTTTGTTGAGTATATTGGTATAACTTCTAAGTGTTGGTTTGTCTATGCTAACAAAGGTAGCTGTGGAATCAAAGAAAAGGGCTGCTGGATCATTGCAATGTGATGGTGAAAGAAGCATAGAGGTGGTGCCAACTGCCAACCTTAGCACGTGTTAGAGAATTGCTGAATTTTATTCTTTTGAGAGCATCCATAAATAGAGATTGCAGGTTGATTTCTTGTTTCTCCTTTTTAATTCTGATGTTGAGACTTATTTGGGTCTTCAACTGGTTTTGAAGTATATTTAGGACGTGGATATGTTTTCTTAAAACGTTGTTCATAGTCAGGTTTGAGGATCGTGGTCATGCCTTTTGATGTTACATTTTCTTAAAATGTTGTTCATAGTCTGCATAGCCATGTATATATGTACGTTTCAGTTCTCAGTAAAGATTCTCCTCTAGTGCACAACGCACAGGGAGTTCTGAAGAGGATCATCTCATGTTAAGTATCAAATTTGATTTAACTAATCCAATTCTTTTTCATACTATGTTATGAAGTCATCTGTTTGATCAATTCTTTAAACCGAATGAAACTGTATTTAAGAGAAATTATGTCAAAAGTATTTTTTGTTATTTATCTTTTACTTAGTTAGGTATCTCCAATTCTTTATCACAACTATGGGCTGGTTGAGATGGTTTAATAAAGTGATATTATATATAAGTATGTAACATGCGTTAAGCAAATTGATATGTGGATTTGTGAAACTGTGAATTTTATTGCTTATGGTAGTTTATTGGTGTTGTGTAGGTGTATAAGATTGAATTCTGGAAACAATGGTATTTTGAGGAGAGACTCATTTGATGCAAAAGATCATGGTTAACAGACAATTACATGATTGGTGTAGTGTTTGTATAGTACAAAAAGGTATACTTGTATACACTTGATTGTGTTGTAATAATATTAGGAAGAACTATTACTATTTGACTAACTTAATACTGCGTAATGCGGAAGTGAAAATGATGATGGTAGATGACGGTGTGATGGTAATTGTGGTGAGATTTATTGTATGGGCTTTATACGAAGTATTGTTTTATTTAGATTTTAATTTGTTAAAGAGAAGTCGAATTTATATATAGTAAATTAGTAATGGTTATAGATTATTAATATGAAATAGTTTTTATTAATGGAAATGTTATAAATGAGTTAAGAGCATTTTAGACTTTTGTCAATCGTTGATTCCAATGCTAAGATAAAAGTATCGTAGAGACATGGGTCTAATTATAAACTCTTATATCTTCGAGCTTTGATTTATTTTATTATTTTGAGAAAGCATGAGATATGATGTCATGTTAAGCTTGAGATTACACAAATAATTAATTACAACACTAGAAGGATAGTTGCATTATGCATCAGAAATAAATACAAAATATGGTGGTTGTCGGGTACATGTTATTTTTTGAAGAATATAGAGTTAATACAACTTAATATGAATATTCGAATAATAACACAATTTTACATTGTTTTCGTGATTATTTAGGAAGATCTACCATTGATCTTACAAAATATTTGAGAAAACTGTATTAAAAGAATCACAAATTGTTATCTTCTTTATATTTCATATTAAACAAAAGAGCTATGAATCTATCTGTATATCAAAGATAAATATAAATTATATACAAAATATGTCGTATGTAAAATTAATTCATATATGTACCAAATAAAGTATTCTTTAGTGTTTTTATAAAATAGATTTATTTTTATAAAATATAATCTCATTTAATACATTGAATTTTTATAAAATAAAATAAACAAAAATCAATAAATATAAAGAACACCGATAAGAAATAGAACATTACAATATTTGTAAATATTTGTTTGATATTTGTATAAAAGAGTTTACAAAAAGTAAAGACTAAGAGAGAAAGAGATAGTGCATTAATTACTTTTTATCTTTGTAAATATAAATTTTAATAAAGAAAATGTGAAATGATTTATAAGGGTTATACATAATACTATTTCATTATACGATGCAAAATGTAAAACACCGATAAAGTTTCAAGAAACATTACCGACATATAATTAACTTTGTAAGAACACTAAACTTAATTAACCACCAATCGCAATCAGATCATCAAACAAAAACTAATATAGTTTATCAAAATAATTTAAACCCATACCATTGTGTATTCATATCACATCAATGACACAAAATCATAAGCGTAACTCAAACGTCAAATTTAAGAACACATTGTATCATGAAGTAACGATTAACAGAGAAAATACAGCAAAAATAACAAAATACGGAGTAAATAAACAGACAAGTTAATAAAATTAAAATTGATTTCATTAATTGAGTACATAGTGTATTTAATTATAAATAGTATGTATTAGTAAATCTCAGGATTAGTAATGTCAAATCATATTTTGTAAAAATTTCTCGGTAGAAAAACAGTATGTTGATGACCTCAACAAGTAACTAACAATTATATTAGTGACATTAATATTAAAATGAGTAAGATGATGATCTCGAAAAATAAAGAAGAGTAGGTTGATGATAAAATGCTTTAACTCTAAAATGTAATAATCAAACTAAAATAGTTAATTGTCCGGATATTGTTAAATTTTTTAAACATCTTTATATAAAAAATTGATAATGATAAACTTAATGACAACATACCTATCTAGATGTTTTCTCCATAATTTAATTTAATTATTTATAAAAAGAAAAATAAAAGTTGCCACTGACTCTTGTTGTTAGTTAAAAAGAGGGGATATAAATAAAAGAGGTATTGATGGTGATCTCAACATTATAAATGAGAACATATACAGTACAACATCTAATGCTTGTTCTCAAATCTCATCGGTAAATAAGTTTGCTTATTGTATGCTTACTCAATGGGTTATAACTCTTACACCATTATTTTTTTCTTCATATATTGTCAACTGTATAACAAATCGTTAGTGGTTTAATATAGAGAAAAAATAGTGATGTACAAATCACTTTCTTTATTAAATTTATTAAAAAATATTAATAAAGATGTGACTCTTAATTTTTTTAGAGGAACTTTTATAGAATTACGTAAATATTGTATTTAATTATGAATAGTATGTATTAGTAATTACCAGGATTATATGGCTGAGTACAGTGACAGTGGTTGACATCACTTCTTCTTGGTCCCAAGCAGTTGCCCATTTGAATTTTGAGTTAGGGATTGGGGATGAAAAAGAAACCAACGAAATCCAAGAAAACGATATTCGATCAAACAATATTTCTCATTCTCTGTTTTGAAATTGAAGGTGAATTAAGGTGGCGTAGCTAATGTACACGCGTCGATTCTGGTCGGTGTATATTCTCTACTTTTGCAACTAAAACACATGGATAAATATAGATAGTAACTACATGTTTTCATCAAACTTACCATTTCTATTTTCTATAAATAGATAATTGGTATAAAATGGTGATATATCTTCTATATATATATATATACAAATAATAATTATACATTTATAAGTTACTACTATTCATTTATAACATATTCTAGTTTTTTTTACCAACGATGACAATATATTTGCCAAACATATTAACATGATTCTATTTTTCTACTAATAGAAACATAGTTTTTTTTTCATGATTATGTTCATTGGCATAAAAATGTACCAAAAAACTTGTTAGCATTTTAGAGGATTATTGTTTTAAAATATGTAATATAATGAATACAATATCAATATTTACTTTCGAATACTAACTAATAATTGCAACTATTTATTTTATTATTTATGTGTCGTATGTTCATATAATATATATTTTAATACAACATCTTACTAATGTAATATATTCAAAAATTATGTATTTAATGTGGTTATATCATATTATAATTAATGTTTAATTTAATTTAACATTGATTATATTATATATTTTTAACTATAATATGCATAAAAATGTATGTATATTTACTAGCGTTGAATCCCGCACACATCAGCGGGTAAAGATTTCACATGTTAATATTGAGAGATAAATGTTTAATGGTATCTGAATGCCATAGTAATTGATACTTCCTTAATGAAAGTGATTTTTTATAATAGTTTAAATTATTGTAATGTAAATTCAATATTGTGATATAAATAAAGAAAAAAGATATTTAAATGTATTATGTGAAATATAATATTAAATGAATAATTTATATAATTAATAATTAAAGAGATAAGTGGAGTATAAAATGATAATTTTCAGTATTCCTTTTTTAAGAATTAAAAAAAAGAGTGTTAAATGCTTAATAAAAGTTATAAATATAATAAATTTTGAAAAATTAAAGCCCTCTGCTTATGAAACGCCTTGTATGTTGTACATTTCATTTCTCTATTTTCCCGTCCAAATGAAGGGAATTAACTTATTTGTTTGCATTATCAAACGAGAGAATTGCTTAAATTTCTCAGCTCATTTCATTTCTCTCCATTTTTTTGTCTCAGCTTCATTTCATTTCTTTGAATTTTTCCCTACCAAACGTGCCCTGCCCTAACTACATCCTTTCGGATGATTTTGATTTAACAAAACATGGATAAATAATAAAGGATATATGCAACGGAAGCATCTTATACTACTGTATTTTCCAACATGGTATCTTTTTCTTAATATAGCAGGAGTGCAGGAATATCGGATGTGCACACCGGCGATGTAATCAAATTTACGACAGCCATACGAATTTATGACTTTCCACACTTTTAAAAGTGAAAAGTGATTGAAATGGAAAATATATAGGGATATTAAAAAAATATCCTGAAAAATAAAGTTATAAAAAAATTTGCCTCAAAAATTCAAAACTATACCAAAATACTCTATCCGGGCGCAAGTCAAAACGTGACTTGTGACTCGTTAACTTACGACTATGACTCCGGATAATGTGACCCTGCGACTCGGTATTGCGACCCAAAATTACGACGTGATCCATACGTTGACCGAACACCTTGCGACCCGTTTCAAATTCTTGCGACCGTCATAAAAACCTTGCGACCCAGCCTTCTTTTTGACTTACGTTGACTTTCATTATTTTTCGACAAATTTTGGTGCGAAAGTTCGTTCGAACAAATTTGAAATTTTCGATCAACATTTTCTTAAATTTTTTTTTTTTAAATACTTCAAAATCTTTAATCTTTAAAAGATCCATTCAAACAAAGATTTTATGATGTTTTCATATATTGCTAAAGCTAGGGAGAGATACCATGACATTTATTGTGTTCACCCAGAGCCAAATTTTATTACCTTGTTGGAAAATGAATTTCAAGGACATTACATCAACGTAAAAAGGGTTGAAAAATGGAGTAGTGAGAAGTCAGCTGAAGTTAAGAATCTTCAAGAGCAAATTGAAACACTTCAGCCTGAAAATGAGAGACTTAAATCAGGATCGGGAAGTAAAGAGTTAGAAAGTGTGAATCAGGATTGGCAAGTAAAGTATTCGGACGAACAAGCTCAAGCAGTCAAGCTGTCAGCTGAAAAGTCAACTGCTTTGTATCAAGTCAAGCTTCTTGAAACTCAAATGGAAACATACTCTGAGGTACACTCTAAAAGTCTAACTGAGTGTGCAAACAAATTAAACTCGGAAATCGAAAAGGTTGATAACCTGAAAAAGGAGTTTGCAAATAATCTTGATATCTTAAAAACTGTGAGTCGGGAAATGGATGTTTTTAAGTTTCACAGGGATGAATATATAATTACTAACGAGAAACTTGAAAAAGAAAATAAATCCTTAATAAAGGAAATTCTTAAATGTTCATCACAATGTAAAGTAGCTAAAATAGTTGAAAATGTTGTCAAACAAAGGTATGGCCATGCAATCGCTGAAAAATTGAAATTAGAAAGCAAGATCAAAGAACTTCAAGATAAATTGTTTAAACGTGGTCAAACAGATCAAACAATCTTTCTGAACAAACCTAACGATATCAAATTTTATAATCCAAGAGAAGGATTAGGTTTTGAAAATACCTGCTATTTACAAAAAGCTATTTCTAAAGTACCTACCTTGTATAACTACGGTGACATTGGAAGTATTTTAAAAATGTTTTTTTGTAAAAACAACTGATGAAGAAGAAGTTATTGAGAACTTTAATAGAGCTAAAGCTGAAAATGCTCAACTTTCGTTCAATTATAGAGAGTTAAATGCGAAGTATGGCACAAGGAAAATTCCTCTTTGTGAGGATTATTTTCTAAGTTGTTCAACACCAGTTGTTGATCAAGATGAGGTTATGGAACAAGTGATTAAAACAAAACTTTATATTCCAAATTTAATTTTGGAAAATACAATTTTTGATCTTGAAAAACAAATAATCACTCTACAACTAAATTTTGATCAAGAACGAACAACTCTCTTACAAACTATTGAACAACTCCAAAGTACTTCATCTTCATCTAGTTCAACATCATTATCAAAATCTACCCATGAACTTGAATTTGAGAAGACCTTAGGAAAAGAGTTTGACCAAAAGAAAGCCTTCAATGTCAAGAATAGTTTGAAATCTCAAGTGAATGTTCCAGTGAAGATTACACGGGATAAGTCTTCCAAATCACTTTCAAAAATGATTTCTTAGTTTACCAATTATTCTTTGCACAAGAATAAGGGTTATTCTAAGAAATCACATTCACCTGGAACATTTACTCAAACGAATTTTCATGATTCAGATTCTTATGCTTTCAACACTTCACGAAAATCGATTTCTCCATTTCCAAATAAAATCAAAGTTTGGAAACCGAAACAAAGTGATTCTAAGAAAACTTCCCAAACAAAATCATTCAACTATTCAAGATCGAAAATGTTATCACTTGCACCATAAAACATTTCTTATTCGGCGCAAAGAATGAATGATTTTGTCTCCTCTATTCCCAAAAGAATTCACTCACCATTGATTCCAGGAAACTTATTTCGAAATGAAACACCGAGTTTCAATTCCAAATGGAATTCAATGTCGTTAAACCAAATAGACACAACTTACAAATGGTTTTCTAAATTCTCAAAACCCATTGGCACTGTTCTTAAATGTGTTCCTAAAGTTGTTGTCTAGTTTCACAATGACTTATGAACAACTCAGTTCATAACTCATTTTTTTAAAGTGAAAAGGATTTATGAACACATCGGTTCATAACTCGATCTTCAAATGAAAATGGTTTCTGAATATTTCAGTTCAAACCCGTTTTACCTGAAGAAGCTCAAAAGTGAGATTCTTTTTCTTTGAGAAAAAGTCTAAATGATTTTGGAAAAGGTTTTCATTGTTTCAGATCGAGCTCCCGTCATACTTTTTTTTGAGAAATGTATACTATATTTGAGGGGCAGCTCGCACAATATCAAAAGATAACTCACCTTCATATGTTGTTTTTTCACAACAGTTATGCATATGTTAAGGGGGAGTGTGTTTCAAAATCAAAAACTTTTAAGTGTTAAAATCTTTGTCATTATCGAACACTTTGAAAGCTTTTCAAATAATTTTGGTTCTTCTAACCTTGGAGGGAAATCATACCAAAGGCATCTAACCGAAGTAGTACCACATATCACAAAATTGTGATACAATGATCAATACATGATCAATTGTTGGCAAATACTGCAATCTGGACTGAGTGTTATAGATTTCAAATATCTCTTATGATCTACCAGAACCGATAAGATCTACCACAAGAGCCACCTTCCAAAAAAAATTTAGGATGCAAGGGTATATTAGGTCTAAGTGAGAGGATTGGTGGAGATTAAAAGTGCATATCAGCATACTTTCAATAATGCCAAAAATGAAATTGAGGGAGGAGTTGAAAAATGTGAGAGGTTGAGTGAGGAGTTTGTGAAATGGTTAAAAGAAAAAGAAAACCCTCACTAAACAAGTAATCGTCGGGTTGCTACATCTACTATCGGATTTCATTCGTTGATTTCTGGTATTGAAGAAGACATCATGGACCCAGTGATGCAATGCACATTATCCTCTTAGCCACTCAAGTACTTCTTAAAAAGTTATTGTTTCAATTTCTCACGAAGATTTAACACATAATATATTGACATCTCATTTGGAGATTGTTAATATTGAAACAAGAGGACAGTCTGCTCCAGTCCCTGACTTCAATTAATGCACAAATCGAGTCTAGAGCCAAAAGATATAAAAATCTTTTGACGACACAAAGTGTATTTTTACACACCATGTCTAAGTGACATTATGCATGTCTTAGTAACATTGCCGAAACATAGTGATACCAAAATAATGGTATTCCACAATGATTGAATGGAAATCCTACCAATGCTAACATCAACGCCAACATTGAACGTATGTCACTTAAATTGATTCATTTTATGTTTCAATTGGTGTGTTAACTAGTAATCTATGTGATCCAGGAGTTATAGTATTTTCAGAAATTTGTTTTCTGAAAATACAAACAACTTTTTCTTGATTTATTCAAGTAAATAGTTGTCTTACCCAAATGGTTACGAAATGGATGTTTATTTGAAGTTTACTATCATTTTCCGCATCACTATCCCGAGATAATTGATTTGATATTATTTTCAGCAAATATCAGTTTTGTACCATACGACGCTTATTTTGAAGATACAACATTCAACGGAATGTTCTTGAAAGTTTGTTGCTCCGATAACTTGATAGCGCTACTATTCTTCAAACACGTTGTGCTACACCATATTCATGATGTTCACGATGTATCATAATCATCATGAAGGGGGAGAAAAGAATTAGTGTTTGAAGAAAGTAAGGAAAAGACAAATTGTGAAGATAAGTGAAGAAAAGAGTTTGTATTTTAATGATAATATGTTTAATGAAAGATAAAGATTCAATAAAGAACTAATATCATATTTCTACAAGTTTGGGAAAAGATAATTTGTTTTAGGGGGAGCAAGTCAGAATATGAAAATGTTTGAATTGGAAGTTGAAAAGACTTCAGAAGATGAAACAAGTAGATTATTGATTTGAGGGGGAGCAAGTTAGGATTTGAAAATGGTTCAATCAGAAGATTAATATTTGTTTGAGGGGGAGCAAGAGGAAAGAGGCTTCAAGAGTATTAATAAAAGATCAAGATTGTAAAGACAAAACTATAAATCTTTCATGCATTAAAATCGAATACAAAAAAGAGGAATCGTCGGCAACAACCATTTGGAATATACTTTCAGGATTAAGATAAAGAAAATGTACGTTCAAACTGCGAGCTTTTAAGAGAAATATTCCAACAACACATTCAAGATTAGAAGTTGCTGTTGAAGATCAAGAAAATGATTTGTCTTCAATTTATCTTCGAGAATTAACTTCAAAGATAAAAGCTGAGACAAGATTATCAAAAAGTGTGCTTCAACGTGGTTTTCAGCTTACAAAAGATTCTTGAAGTTCAAGCTTAAAAGATACAGATCTGAATTGAAGACTATCTAAGCAAAGTTTACAATCAGGGGGAGATTGTTAGATATTAAAATATAGATTGTAAACTTTGATTAGTGCTTAAACATGTGTTTAGCACATTTAGTATAAATAGGTTGCTAAACCTTCATTTGTAAGACTTGGAATTGTAATAATCATTTGTGAGCTTAATAAAAAATCATTCAACCAAATTCTCTCTCAACATTCATCATACATTTGCTTGATTTTGGACTAACATTTATCATGCTCTTTGAAGTAGCCGTACCACCCCCCACTTGGAGCCCAATAACCCAGCTCTTCCAAAGCGTTATCCAAAAACTTGGTTGAAAAATCATCAACATCTACGCAATCAATAAACGTCAACAACCCTTGAACGTACATTCTTCTGGCGCCCTTAAAATCTCCACCGCGACGAAGACAAATAGTAAACATCTCAGGAACTGTTGCATACAACTGTTCAGTTATTGGTTCTTCATTTAAAGATCAAAAATTCCAAAAATGATCAGTGTCAACCATAACGGTAATTAAAGTGAGGAAGAGAGGAGAAATAATCTGATGACTATATTATATTATGGATAAAACTATATATAGAAACGGGAGAAATTACAACATCTTATCCAAAATCGCATAAATCTCGGAAAATATTATCCAAAATCACGGAATTCTCGAAAAAATGTTATCTCAAATCTTATCCGAAAAATTTACAAAAATCATATCTAAAATTATTTGAAGAGTCAACTCCAGTGAGTGATCCCGGGAATCAGGTTACGAGTCGCAAATATTGACCGCAAGGGTCATAACCAGGTCGCAAGGGTCATGACCGGGTCGTTCTCGAGCACGGCCGGGTCATGACTCGGTCATGGCCGAGTGGTTCTCGGGCACGGCTGGGAAATCCAAGTAGTGACTTGGATTTTCTCGGCTACGGCGGCAAAAACCATTCGCAATTTGCGTGCGCATTTTGCGATTTGCGATTTGCGAATTCGAAGTAGTGAGGCATATATTCAATTTTTTTTTAAAAATAGTTAAATATTTATATATTTCCAAAAAAGGGTATCTTTTTTAATTTCCCTTATGAAAATTTCAGAAGCAGCAGCTTTTAACATGGAGTATGCAAAGTGGCTAGATGATCACAGACATTACTTGGGCAGGCTTCAAGCAGCCGTTGAACATCATATATTTGATGATGATATCCGGTTCTGTGTGGATGATTACATCACCCATTTTGATAATTTAATGCATCGCAAGAGCATGATTGTGAAAGCCGATGTTTTTCATATTCTTTCTGGAATGTGGAAAGCTCCTGCTGAGCAATGTTCACATGTGGATTGGAGGCTTTCGCCCCGTATACATATTTTGCCCATATAAAATACTTAGAACCAAAGTAATTTTTAATTTGGTTCAACCTTGAATGCATTACTCTAAACAACGAAATGAGATGAGATATAATCATGGTTCTAGCTAGGTATGGTCAGACTATTCCAAGTACGGTTTTTTTAAACCTGCACATTAAGTTCAGAAAGTCAGAATAATGTCTTGGCTAAGTGGACCAAGCAAATTCATCTATATTATTTTCTTGTTTGCTTCTTGTGAATGAATATATTGCTATATGGTCCACCGAAAAGTTTAAAAGCATTATAGTCACCGTATTATTGTGAAATTTGCCTACAGAAAATAGAAGGGATAACCTAACGAGGGTTACAAACTGTTGTACAATTGTGTACATTAATATGCGTGTATGAAACATGTTAGAGCCAGTATAGAGTTGGCGTTATTTCAAAATATGCTTGAAAACCATTGTACCTCACTAGAACCTATGTATCTTGCTGTCAATTTTTTAGCTTGGTGGTATTTAGCTTCGTTCTTTATTTGGCAACTGAAGTCTTGAATATCATGGCTTCAAATCCCTCTTTTCCCTTGTATTGTTTTTAAAAGAAGCCATACATTCAGTGAATGTATCTCTTTATTCTATATCTCTTAGAAGCAAAAGGAGTTAAGAGACATGAAGTTTAACAAATCTTCATCTTATACAACTCTTTTGGCAAATTTTGTTGTGGTCACATTTTCAACTCAACGACTTAGTATTACTGTTTTAGAGTAAACAGCATGTGAACCAACAAACATTTTTCATTATTTTGAATTTCAAGGTGGTAAGAAAGAGAAATCATGATTTATGTAATTCACTTAAATTTTGTTTGGGGAAATGGTTTTCTGGAGCAAAGTTTGCTGGTTATCTTTGTTACATTCTCAATCTTTTCAAACACACATGGGTCATACTACCTTGTACAAAGCGTCCAATGTGTAGAGTGTGTGCTCCATATATCTGTGTAATGCGCATGTCTCTAAAAAACTACGTTTACAACCCCTGTTTAACAAAACTTTACAAATGCACCGTCAAGTGAAAATTTAAAAAGTAGATTTCAAACTAATTGACATAAGTTTTAATAATCTCAATTCTAAAGTTAGAATTAGATCATGATTTCTGCTGCCAAATGACCTCTACCTTAACTGTAGGCCTTTTATCTATGAATCATATGACATTGTTTACATATTGTGCCAAATATTATTATTGGGTTAATAGAATTTTCATTATTTTTTATAGATTATTGCTACTCAAATCGAGCCATTAACAGACCAGCAGATCGGTGGGATTATTGGATTACTGAATGTAATGCAGCAAGCGGAAGCTAACCTCTCTCAAGAGCTCTCACAACTGTACCATTCTTTGTCGGAAACTATTGTTTCTGACTATGTGAAATCCCCAAATGACATTACCATCTACATGGGTCATATGGCAACTGCCATGGACAGGCTGTCAGAGGTTGAGGATATCGTTAACCAGGTATTATTTCTCAAGCCTAAATGGTATGCATGACATACTGTTACGTATGTAGTGGACTTGTATGAATTGACACCCACTAGGATGGTCGAGGTCACCACAAGTTGTTAATAAATTGTGTTGTTACATTTAACAATATTAAAGATTTAATTATTTTCATACAAACTGTGGTGAGGCTACTAGGATGAGAATTTGTTGCATCCCATATTTGGGAGCGTACTCAAACCTAACCCAAGGGGCATCCTTGTTGGTAATATGACGTGGGTATTGTACTAGAGAGAGATTATGGTTCGAGTTTCTGTGCGCTATCACCTCATTTTATAGGTCATTTTACCATCAGTTTTGCATCTGTTATAGACTTGAACCCTTCAGAAATAGTCAGTCAAAGATCCAACTGGTTACTTACCAAAATATACATAAACTATTAACCTTTCCCCCACAAGTTACGATACTGACCTCATTACAGCCTAGTTATGAAGTTGAAGACTTGGTATAGAATTTCGATTTTATAAATCGTATTAACTTGTTTAAAGGTTCATCCACCAATAGGGAGGTCTAAACACTAAAGTCATCCAAATGAATGAGTTTAATATGATATAGCTTATGTATTTGAATGTGATATATCAAATTAAAATGATCTAGTAAGTAAAGTTTTTAGTGTTTAATTGTTATTATATGTATCAAATGAAAATCTAACACATCAATTTTACCAGACTAGCTTGGAATCTGTAGTATGCTTCTTTTGTTTCCCGGGGTGTCTTGTCCCCTGCAAGCTGTAACCAGGGCCTCTGTTTTGTTGTTAGTGCTCTGTTGATGATTGGTGGAATGTGGAATTTATTCCTCCTAGCAACACGCTGGTGTTTTTTTAATAATCAAATAATATTCTAATTTTTCTGTGCAAATAAAAAAATAAAAGGAAAATACCAGTCGAAGCTTTGTTATTATTATTATTTATTACTTTCTTTTTTAATATTTTTATAGCTCATAGTAAGTCAAACCAAACCGACTAGGGAGCTTAAATATAAGCCTTAGCTTTGCCTTTTTAATCGGTTAATAAGTGATTTTCCTATATGTAAGTTCAACTGTATCATGTGTTTCTATATGATCTATGAATTTAAGCTGCATGAATTCTTATGTTATTCTTTTCGAAATCTCTGTTTTCACTTTATTATTTTTTTATGATGAAAACTGATAATAATAATAATAATATTTTCAGGCGGATGATCTACGACAGCAGACAATTCACCGTGTGCATGAAATGATGAAAACGCGCCAAGCATCAAGGAGTCTGATGGCAATCACCTACAACTTCTCAGCTCTTTATGGGGATCCCACCAGCCTTAAGAGAAACAACACCCTAGTTTCATCGTCCTTAAATAGTCACCCTTAATATGCTTAACTTTTTTTTCGAAGTAATTTATATGACTGTTTTCTCTTTCTACCCATTTTCTCTAGAGATGTTAGACTAAAATAGTGTGGAAGTAGATTTGTAAATGGTTATCTATGAAGACATATGAGTTGGACTACTAGTTAATCTTCCATTATTATAAGGTATACGAGGTCATTTAAATGCCATGAATATCTCACCGTAAAACTTCTGAAACACCGTGGCATTTCAATGGGTAACCTGGCTTGCTTGTACGTCCGGGCCTCCATGTTATCTTGAGTGATACCAGTTTCGATGATGCAAGTTCGAATTTATTAATTTTGGGACTTAATTTAGAGACTAGACAAGGTTTATCTGTTTGCTGAACAGAAGCAAGAACTAACACTCAACGGAAGTATTAAGGAAACACATATCAAAGCACAATACCAAATGACAAATAATTGATTTCTAAGACTAGATAGTATTCCAGACACCAAACACTCCGTAACTTCTCTTTCTTAAAGCATGCTATCAGCCTTTGCTGGTAATCTCCTGAAGAAATTACTGGGAACTGAAGGCATTTTGCTTCGAAACCTAGGGTGCCTCAACAAATACAAACCTGTAACCAAAACAACAATTTTAAAAGGTGTGACATACAAAGCCACTGCCACAATTAAACAGAACACCACAAACAAACAGCTTGCTCTTGGATCCCTCCAGCTCAAAAGAGCCTGAAACCTTTCTCCTTGTGTTGCAATGTCACCAACAACTGTTTGAATCCTGCCTGCAACACTACGAAGCCGATCATATCTCATTTTCGTCACATCTTGTGCCTTAGATGAAGGAAAAGTGTCAAACTCTTCGTCTAATTCATCTGGTAATACTGCTTCTGCCCATGATAGTTTAGTATCCATGTGTGGAGGATGTCTAGGACGTGATCTGAAGTTCCATACTCCGATGAGGAACATGTAGAGAAAGATTGTTGGGAGAATCAATTCGGGAAAACATACCAATATGAAAAAGAGAATATGAACTAGGATTGAAGTGAGTGGGTTCTTCCAATGACAAACATCTCCAAGCCATTTGCTCATTGAAATCATACCCGAGAATAGTGAAACTATTCTGAAGAAATTTGCTTTACTTCTTCTCATACTCCACATGTGGGAATCGACATCTAACATGTATTCAACCACTTCTTTTCTAAGTGGCGGCTCGGCCCGACCCAACCTTACTGCAACAATGTTCATGGCTTGATATCTTAAACTGTCGAGTTGGTGTACAGTTAAAGGATGTTGGTAATGCATTTTAGGAAGTAAAGGTTGACTGTAAAGGTAAATCATGTTTGCTAGAGATAAGCAAGTGAAACGAAAAGCTAGTTGGAGCTCACCGGTTTTCTTCAATCCAGATGGTTGTAAAACAAGAAGTGGATAAGAATGTGTGTAAATTCGATCTGTTTCTAGTGTCGATAACCTTATTCTTATCTTACCAATTCTCGCATCCTTTGCTGTTCCCGCTTGTTCACCTCCCAAATGGGAATTATCAAACACGCCCAAACTGACAACTGTACACGGATCGTAAACTTCCCATGTGTACTGCTCGTTCCATTTAGGATTGAAGTTTTCAAGTATGGTTCGTGTTCTGACCCACTTTTGGCCATATTTAGCAACACAATAAGCATCTGTTGTTTTATTCCCGTCTTTTGTTTTCATTCCTTGGAGTCCTTGTGCACTCAATATCCCTATTTCAAGAATCCCAATTGGCTTTTTCCATAGTTGACGGGCCGTGGGACGTTGGTCACTAATGTACATAGTGGATTCGTCTAGTACATGATAACCACCTTCAAGAGAAGCCCGGAGATGAATCCGGGTTGAAAATTTTAGCTCCATTCTTCTTTCTCCCTCCAGCATACCGAACCCGAACTGTTCAAGATTGAACCACCGCGAATGAACGGGCCGATGGTCTAACCGCTTCTCAAAAGCATTAAGCGGCAGAACGATTCTACCCACAATCTCCTCTTTCGAACTGGCTTTGTTTTCAAGCGTAAGAACCAACGATTCTTCAAAAGGCTCAGCTGCTACAAACACCAAATCTTCGTTCCATAATGGATTCGTGGTTTTTGTTGCAGACAATTTGGTTTTGAGAATTTGATTCCCAAGTTGAGCCTTTACAAAAACTTGCGGAGGTTGTGATTTGTCTTGACTTTCAACGTCGTGTGCTTCAATCACGTTGACCCGAAGATACCAAAGTTTAGGTGAAACGTACACCTTAGATCTTACACTAAAAACACCCTCCCCATGAACCTTAGCCGCATCAGAATGCCATGCTTCAGAAAAAGCCTCGTCAGCTTGTGTTCCCATCCAAACTGCAAGCATTATCTCTCCTTTAACTTTTCTTTCACCCCTTCGGTCCTCAAGTCTATACCATTGAGGTGCTAACGGACTATCTGGTGGAACCCGTTGCGGGACTTCATTCATGTCAAACACTACCTTCCCTAAATAATCATCTCTTGATATCATATCTTTATCTTTCACATACACTTCAAGAACCGTTGACTGTATCTTATCTTTAGAGAACGCGAATACTTGTCTCCATTCTGCATAAGTCCTCTTTTCAAAATGCTGAGTTTTTCCTTTATAATTACCGAGTTTCACTTCAACATAGGGATCACAGCTTGCTGTTAACGGGTTTATGGGAAGATCTCGGGCCTTTTCAACCCGAACATAAAGATAATACATTTGCTCCACGAGATCGTAAGTGCTCGTAACTCTGTCACTGATTATCCACCCTCCTCCTCCCTTTATGCCACCGTGGGGCCACCTTTCACCGAGTTGCGGCTTCGTGTCCTTGATTTTGTAGTCATCTTTGTTTTCGGCAGCTGGTTTAGAACCCATTTAGGTTCTTCTTCTGCAAATCAACCAAATTCAAAGTGTTTTAAACTAGGGTTAAGTGCACCAGAATGTATCAAACTAAAGTTTGATATTCACAGTCTTCTAAACTTTGCTAAAATTATACATGATCAAGTAAAAATTTGTTTCAAATAGAACAAAAAGATATGTAGTGTTAAATGAGAGATATGTAAAGATGAGTACCTTTTTACTTAAGTGAAGCTGCGAAATCGTCTAATAATTTCTACTTAAGGAGCTTCGCAGTTACAGTTTTATGTGAATTTTCGGCTTCTTTGTTGCTGTGAAACTAAGGGACTACATGGAAAACTGAAATATATGATGTGAAACTGACTTTCTAGTTGTTCATTGTGAATCTTTGCCTTTCTTCTTTATGCAATGAAACCATTGAAACTATAGTGGAAGGAGAACCTACTAAAAGTTGCTTTCTTTAAACGCATCACTGTTAGTTGATACCTTTCTTCGTATTAAGTCTGGCTTTTTCGTATAATCATTGATGGAAAAAGTTGTGTCTAGTCTTAGGAAAACTAATAAGCATATTATTTGATTCTATTCGATCATGAAAACAGTCTCTTAGTGTTGTTTCGCGCTGTAATTGAAGTCACCAAATGGTTGTTGGAGTTTTTATTTGATCAACTTGTGCTTATAAGCACGAGTTTAATCCTAAGGTAAACTAAGCAGATAAACGAAAGTGCTTTTCTTGATTCAAACGCTCAAAATAAGCGCGAGTTAGCTTTTAAAAGAAATGTTATGCGCAGATAAGTTGTTATATAACTATTTAAATTTAGGCTATGACAAAGATAAGCTTTTTGATGTTAAAACTGTAATTAGGCTGTGTTAGATTCTGTTTTACAACAAATACAAAACTCCACACTACCCATCAGATTAAACCTTGTCTCTTTAGTCTTGGAAATGCAACTATTAAGTCTAAAATAGTAAAATCAAATTATAAAAATGCAAGTATTTACGATGTGTAGAGAAAAGAAAAGGCCATGGTATGCAGAAAGCTTTGATGCCAGTGTGATGAAAGGTTAAAGAAAGATGCTGTTATATATTTATGTATATATTCTTTCATCTTTATTCTCTTCTTTATACCAAGCCTGCAGCCATTACTGATTTTTCCATATTGCAAAGATTCTTGATTGAGATAAACTACACTTTCACCTTTATTCTTGGTAAGTGCTCCTCTCTCACACAATTGAGAATATTGTAATTGATATAACAGCATCTTCACTTCCATGCTGGTATGAGATGGCCACCCTTTGTCAAATACTATTGTGTTTCGATTGTATTTCAAAACATATTTCACGTTTTCAGGGGTTTTGAAAAAGCACGTAATAGCCTATTTTTTCCAAAACTGCATTTCTCTCTCTAGCAAAATGCAGATAATCATTTTTGTGCCAAACAATTTTTTCTAACTATTTGTATTTAGCTAAAGCGATAATCAGATAATCTTTCCAAAACGCAATTACAAACACCCCCTAAGGTAAACAATCAAACTAACCTTTGTTGTTTCAAAAATTGTAATTCGTTGCTCCAGAAGTTATTTTGTAAATTAAAACCCACATAGTTATAGTTTTGTAGTACCACTTCAAAACTCCTTAGATGCCAATGTATAACTTTTAAGACTAAAATGATTCTCCCTCTCTCTCTCTCTCCTGCTCCTAGAGCTTACTACAACGGGTATAGACGGTTTAAGAGTTGCGTGAGAAAAGGTTGGAAGGCCATAGTCAAGCCAAAGAAAACTGATTTGTTTTGTTATCTAAGTGACGTTCTTTAAAAACAAATAAGCACACATAAGTACTCAATAAAACAGTATCTGAGCAAACGGCAAATAATGACACATGTTTCCGGTGGAACTCTACTTGAGCGCATGCGCCTAGTATCTTTTTGGCCCGATCACGGGTCACCATAAACACCAAGGCGCAGGACAAATGGGCCATTTCTTAAGACTGGTTAAATGAACATTTTCTTGAAAACTAGGTGTTTGTTGAAACATTTAAGTGATTTTCCCATTAATTTTAGAGAAATGACTAAAATGTTTCAGCCATGAACTCTTTTAAAAAAAAAATGCTCTAAGACTGTAGTCTTACGACAACGAGTCATATCCATTAACGTCGACAACAGGTCATATCCATTAACGTCCTACGGCCTCGAGGCTGCTTTTTTATTTCTCGCTTGCTCCGTCTTAAGCTAGTTCTAATGCATATGTTGTGAGTCAATCCTGTATGTACAACTTCTTGTCCATTTGTGAGTTGTAAGGTGCAACCTATTGATGCTTACCGTTTCTTGGAAAGCTGAAAATTTTAACATATCATCTACCTTCTAAGGTTAAATAAAAATTCTTATTAGTAATTAGCCGGCCCAGTGCCTAATGATTCAGAAAATCATGTCTTGAAGCCCACAAAA
Organism: Logfia minima; assembly: GCA_963921325.1. Classification (NCBI taxonomy): domain Eukaryota; kingdom Viridiplantae; phylum Streptophyta; class Magnoliopsida; order Asterales; family Asteraceae; genus Logfia; species Logfia minima. The sequence goes on from OY992764.1 coordinate 33,048,665, forward strand.
GCAACCATAAATTAAACATCATCAAAACATCTTAAAAACAATTTACCAACAGAAAATAGCTTAGAAATAGCAATAAACAACATTAAATATCAAAACAACAATGAACGTTAACAAAATTTAATTGAAAAGGTAAATTCCATTTCAAACAATTAAATGCAAATTAATTAAAGAAAAAAAATCTAATGGGCTCTTTGTTTTTTGTTGTAATGGCCTTTTATAAGGGGGACTGAATATTGTGGGATTGGAGATCTATTAGTTAATCAAGATTTGTACATTGATGGGCTCTCTTGGATGAGGCATTTCCCTCTCTCTAGTGGGCTGGTTAGCGCCATAAGGTGCAAATGATTTGACCTGTAGCGATCGCCAGGCCCAGTGATAGAGGTTTGAAAGTTGTTCAGCTGCACAGTCCCACAAATTCTATGAGCCCCATTCCTTTCGAGGCCATTATTAAACATATATATACAAGTACATTATCAAGTTACGTATTTGATCAAGCGTATTTCATTTTTAGTGTGAAATGAGTGGGTTTATGGGTGATTAATTTTTGACACTCTGATTAACGTTCAAACCGGTTCGAGATTAAGCTCAATCAAGGTGGCCAAGAGATTGATCCTCTACATTATATAGGAAAATAATTTAGAGTGTAAGAGGTGCTTGAGTGAGAATGAGAACAAGCACTAGTATTTATAGTGTCCGTGATTGTACCTTTGGTCCAATATGGGTTACTAAATAGCATGCTCCGCCGCCCGATTACTCGGGATGTGACCACTGACGACCGTATTAGGTCTAAATCACTTGGGATTGGTATAGCAAGATCTTATATGTCAGACTTTGCTAGGGCACACATGGAGTGGTGTGATTTGACAGCTTTGCCAAGTCTCCATTCTATGTGTCAGACCCTGTTGGAACGTGCAAAGTGTATGTTATCCAGGTTCGGGATGGATGTCATCCGAGCTGAGATATCGCTAAGCGACTTTCACTTTTGAGAGGTGAACCGCGACGTTAAGTAGAGATCGTTCTGAGAAGTGGTATCCGAGCTCCAAGCTCATGATGTTGCGATGTTATGTATTATCTGGGACCGGTTTGTAAGATTGCAATGTTACGTGCATCATTAGTGTTTGTGTCTAAAAGTCAAGTATTTTGTAATCTTAACCTCAGATTCCAGCCACTTATTTGTATACTAAACATTTGTACCACTCTCTGTATACAAAACATTTGAAATGATATGAGATTAACCCTTACCTGTGCAAATTTTTACATAGTAATTTAATTGAGTTCAACTATATTTATTGATTTCTAATCAGGAATTACTTATCTAAAAATGAAACTTATGTGTGTAGGCATTTAGAAAGCTATTGGATATGTATTCTTTTGTTAATATATGAGTGTTTATTTTTAATCAAACGGTGATTTTGAGGGCCTACTTTTTAACCGTACAGGGGCACTAAAATACTATCAAAGACAACCCTGAACATCAGAGTTGTAGTTCCATCCATAAAATGGAAAAGCATCTGTATACACAAACATACGCGCCAGAAGATGAAACACGCAAATCTTGTGCAATTAATTCAAATGATCAACGCTCAATATCTCACGTATGTTGCATTTGTTAACTTCCATTTAATGCATAATGAGGTCACTTATAATCCATATATGACATGATACAAAATTCACCTAAACAAGATAGCGTAAATCACCTAATAATATCAAACATCGATTGTGCATGAACATCTCAGTACACCAAGAATCAAATAATAAACTTACATATACGACACAGAACCTAACAGGTAACCTTTTTCTTTTTTCTTTCGGAAAACATGAAGACAGAATATATATATTGTATGTTAGTTTATGACCAATATTGCTTGTGCTTACTAATAGTAATGTATCTTACAAAGGGTGGTTGAGCAAATACGGTAGATACATGAAATCCAGAGAGATGTGCTGATGTGCATCTATAATGCATAAATTAAATTAAATTTTGCAGATAAAAATCAGACTTACAAGTATATATACTTGTTTTTTTCTTTTTTAAAGGAAAAATGTAAGTATTGCTTAATTAACATATTATTTATGATAAATTTGATGGTATAAAGCTTAGTAAACTTAGTATTAAGCATGCAACACCCAATGAAACAATTATGAAGTATTTGGCTGGCTAACCAATCAATCAGTTCCTAACAATGTTACTTGAGAATATTGTGAGGGAGTTGATACGGTCGTTGTAGAGATCACATTCTACATGATCCCAGTTACAGCAGTCTGAGTTTGGGGTCCATGAAGTCAGAACGGGTGGGTTTCCGAGAGTTTTTGAATGAGGAGGGTTTTTTCGTCTTTTCTGTTGCACCGTTGAGAAAGAGAACGAGAAAGAGGGAGGGTGATGTAAAGAAGGGAAACGGCGATGGTAAAGAAGGTGAAGAAAGAGGTCTTCATTTTTAGGTGATTTTTTGACAGCGAACCTCTATATTCATAATATGGAAAGTGCGAAGATTGTGATTTGATGGATACATGCACAGAGGGAGTACTTTGTATAAGTGTGTACCATGAAAATAAACAATATAATGTTAATAAAAAGTTCCTATATTTTGTGAATAGGGAAATAATCCGTTGGCTTCGCGCACGGGTTAAAAATGTAGTTGCGCGTGACATCTATGCTGCTATTAGCACGCAAAACTTCCATCTTGATAATAACAAAAGTGTAAGTAAAGTTTGTTAGTTGTATTTCTGTATACAAATTTTGTAAATTCTCTGTGAAATAACTATTGCATCCTGTTAACTTTAAATCATAAATCATAAATAAATAGATAAAATGCAAAGTATATATTACTTGTTTTTGTCCACAAATACCATGGTTGTTCCTTAACATTGACAAAAACTAGTGCAATAACGTTTGCAGGTCAACCTATATCACTTGAAAGGTTAGTAAGGATGTGGTTTGTTGAAGCTTCCACAATTAAAAAGCTTTTTTACAGGATTTGTGTAAAGATACCCGCATTCTTCAAATAATCTGAATAGAGAACTTCGTCCATTTACTTGTTAATTAAAAAGCTTCCTCTACAAAAGCTTTCACCCCAAAAGAAACTTTATAACTATAGTACATAAATTTCAATAAAATAGTAATAAATAATGCAAAAGGAGGGGATATAGGGTACTTGTGACTTAATAAATCTCAATAAATTTAAGCTATTCAAAATAAATTGTACTACAAAGTAAAAAAAGACGTTCTTAAGCTTTTTATAAAAACTTTTGAAATAGTAAAAAGCTCTGAAAAAACTTTAGAAAATTGTATCATTGGATATGCTATCACCTATCAATAAAAGCTTGCCATGTCAACTTTTATAAAAAGAAACCTTAAAATAACGTGATCACTCTAATGTCAAAAAAATTATAAATAAAAGACTCATTTACTGCTATCAATTTCTATAAGAGATGAGTTCAAACTAGCGAAAAAGCTTTATAAAGCTTTGTATAAGAAAAACTTTTCCTCCGATACAAAAAACTTTAGCAAAAACATTCATTAAAAATACTCTAGTGTTCGCAAATCAACCTAAACCATTTTCAACGGAATCAAATAACTCGTGTGTGAAACCCATATGCATCTATCAAAGCATAAGCTCATGTAATTGCGAATGGTACATGGTGATGAGTTATATCATGTATGATATCGTTAAACTAAAAACCATTCATTCGCAGAACATGTACGATATGTTGTGATGAATCAAATAACTCGTGTTGTGAAACCCATATGCATCTATCAAAGCATAAGCTCATGTAATTGCGAATGGTACATTGTGATGAGTTATATCATGTATGATATCGTTAAACTAAAAACCATTCATTCGCAGAACATGTACGATATGTTGCTTCCTGCTTTGTATCAACTTTACAGGGTTAGTTGCATCTTCTCTTGGTGTTTACTGTTTATCATGTTTACAACAATCATACAGGAGGCTCTTTCCACTGTAATCTGTTGAGCCCATCCCTTATGGCTCTACGAAACTCACCGTTGTGAAGAATGAAGGATGACACATGGCCACCAGTTACCCATCTAACTTCCGATCCGGGCCAAGCTCTTTGGACCTCCAACACTGAGTGTTTAGGAATGTATCCATCGTCCTAAGAAACATCAAAGTTGAATAATCAGAATCATATAGTCAGCACTTCGCAGTAATAAAGCAGATGATTGAAAATTGTATGGATTTGCTTATGCTATTTGTAATGCAACAATTAATCAAATCTCTAAGTGTTTGAGATTGTTTTATATTATACAAATTGATACATAATGACCAAAAATGGCATCTTTGTGACAAAAATAAAAATTAAATAATTTTTTTCCTTAAAAAAAGATGCACCATTTTTGTTGCAGCTTGTATGAGACTCGTTATCTGACCCTGACCCCAGAATAATATGATAATCAAGGAAGCTAATTTGTTTATCCAACCATTAGAAACAAATTATTGCTGACTTTAAGCGACAACAATCAGATGACCCATTCAAGGATGAAAAACCAAACATCCGCATAACAATTCAAGCCTGGTTTGATAAACAGTTCATGATATTGTGTGTGACGAGTGAAAACCAATAACAGTTCACATACTATTTGTATTAAAACATGTAGACATGATTAGACATATATAAAGGGCTTGTTTTACTTGAAAATAAAGGAAGGTTGTCACATGTAAGTACTTACAGTAGCAGCAACAAGAATAACCGCATTTGGATTTTTGGGGGTCGGAAAGCGTGTGACATCTGTGAGTGATAACACGTGCCTCATTCGCTCTTGTACTTCATCGAGTGTCATAGCAGCCGAAAGATCCTCTCTTAGTGCCTCCCACGCGGTGGCATGCTTTAATACCCCTTCACAGAATGCCACAACTGCAGAGTGTGGGGACAGAAACGGAAGTGTAGCTATTGGGGTAGGGTGTAAAGATCCAACCATGGCAGCATGTACTCCACCTAAAAAACACAAATGTAATCAAACCTTGAAATACAATAATGATCTAAATAGTGTAACACAGTACCAAAGTAGATTATCTAGACATAACAGAATGGACAGGAAGGGCATCAGACGGAAGTAAAAAGAATTAACTTGAGTTCCGTTGACCCAAAACACTCTGTCCAAACTTTCAACTTTTTCATAAATAATTTGGAGCCAAATATGTTAACAAAACAGCATATCATTTCAATCATACTCTAAATTTGGAATAAATTAAATTTATCTTCTTTTTTCATCACCGGAAAGAATGTAAAGCGAATCAATCTGATATATTTTGTACCCTTCACTCATTGAGAAAATGAGTCCAATTCTAAAGGATCAAACCTATGGGACTTAAGGAATAATATAAAAAAATAACTGATTTAGGAGCTTTTATGCATGAGAAATACACTTGATAAACTTATCGCTTGTTCAACCCATTTGACCCGTTTCCTTTCAATCTAATTTTCTTTTATGCCTGTTTGACACATACCGATAAAACATAGCCCAAAATCAACCCATTGACAAGTAAATGGGTCCAAGATGCCCCCTCTAGTTACATCTAATACTTCTTTTTTCTTCGTCACATGACAAGGAAAAGAATCGAATATGCATATAACTAGTGTTTCCTTGATATCTACAATAAGAAATTTTACATTTACACTGCAATATCAAGAAACTCTATTTATTGGACACCAGTCACCATTGAAGGTTCTGTACTTTTCCACTTCACCTCATCTTCAAAACATGTTTTGCCCTTCCGCGCTACTTTAGCAAAATAATATAAAAAAAACCTTGACCGCCCTACTTTAATGCTTGTGAAAGACAATTTGTCAGAACTATGAGCTTTTTGCCTTGAAATCAAAACTAACGAGACAAAAAGGGCTACAAGAACATTGGCCAATGGCATATAATAATAATCAACTCCAAAAGATTTACCAAATGATGTAATATTTGATAGAATATCATGGAAGTGTAATAGTGTAAAGTAAATAGTTGAAAAGTTACCCATGCTTAGACCACAAATGCCCATTTTCCCGTAACCTGCTTCATAATCTAACCAATGTAGAAGACTACGAGCTTCTTCAATGGTAGCCCTTCCTAATAGCAACAAATCACTCACGCATAACAATTTTGACCCGCTCTGCAGAAATGGCCGCCGTTGTCCATAAAAAGGGCTGCATGATTTTTAAAAAGCATAAAGATAATGTCTGCAAATGAATCAATTAAGCAATTAGTTATTACCTCTCAAGAACCATGGTTGCTATATTTTCCTTCAGAAGTGGCCCACCAAGACGTAACCTTCGCTCAAAACTATGGTCCCCAGTACCTGAAATATACGTCTGAGTGAACAGAAATATAATTCAACCCAAAACATCAAACAATTACAGGAGATCAAGATATAAGGCACAAAAGAACCTAGGTAAGAGAAAGATAACGTTTAGACTGATGTTAGTCTGGTAAGATGCACGACGACAATTTAAATGCAAGTCAACCAGCCTATAAATGATCGTAAATATGTCAAATAAACATTTAGCAATACAGCAATTCTCTCAGCTATTTAGCCTTTTATGACATCCAGCACCAGAAATAGTCACAGAACTACACTCTATACACCGCAAAGTTGCAATGAAGCCTACGTTTGACTATTTATAACGAAAACATCTGACATAGATCAGATACATGCTAATGCAGTTAAAGATGCAACTTATAGCCCATGAGATCACACTGTGGGAAACATCCGATTCTGTTCCATTAAGGTCAAAGATGTTGATATTCTTACCAATGATCAAACATTACTTCCATTCAAACATACCTTGAAGTATTAGGTTTTGATAGTTTTACAGTAAGGTTTAATGAAACTAAGATTAATCCAGTATTATCATCCAATTAAAAGAGGTAAGACCCGGTCCATGAGCAAGGTTTCTTTAAATTAAACTTACAATAAAAATGGCAGCATCTCTGTGCATTCAACCATTTCAAGTGAATTAGATTAACCAGAAGAAGATTGTGACAGAGAAGAGTACTTAAAGACCCCAGAATTCTAAAGCAAGTCCTGTCTAAGTTCTCTTAATGTTCTTACTTTATGTTGACATTCCTCAATATAGGAGAGATCAAAACTATGGAAACAAGTATCAACTGTACAAAATATTCACTGCTACACATTTCAGGTCTCTAATAAGTATGGAAAATTTTCATATGTTGAGAATATTAATTAAGGTTCCTGAGTGGTCAAGACTCTATTAGCTTGTAGTGTAGCACTGTAACATTTCTGTGTTAATGTAATTTTCACTACAGAATTCTCTCTCCAATTAACTCGATTCCCCAATTCTCTAAAATCTCTATCTTCGCCTCTATTCAATGACAGCCATCTACCATTTTATTTCTTTTGAAAAGCTATGCAATTGCATTAGAAGCAGATCTTTTTAAGGAAGAAAAAGCATCCGCAAACAGGTCCCTAAGAAAGGGACTAAAAAAGGCAAAAAAAAATAAAAAAATACAATGCAGAATAAAAGAACTAAAGCCTTCTAAAGAAACTCAAACGCCTTAAAGGAAAAAAAAAAACGCCATCTACCATTGCCAACCACTCAAGCTTATCGACATGGTACCAAAGCATATGTTTTTACATTGATCCATTTTGCCTTTTCGATTAAAATGTTTGTTGGGCTGTATAAGTTCCTTTATGCTCCAAAACAAGCTTTTATACAATAATTATAATTCTTTAGCGTACAGAAATCAAAATAGAGGGTAGTTTTCGGTGGCATGTTAAAATGCAGTTTCTCAAATTTACAATCTTAAGACAGCACATACAACACTCAAAATGACAGTTTTGTGACATCAGTTACTATGCTTAGGACATCATCATTAGTGGCAACAATCTTGTCGAAACAGTAACAATCTTAGATCCACCATGGATGCATCTAGCATCACAGATCTAGGTTAAACCACATATTAAGTAGACACTGACTAAATTCATATAATCAATCTTCAGTTGAATATACAACTGCAAGTGAAACCGTTTGAATCGAGTGCATACAGATTTCAGGCTAAGGTTCACTTCAAGAAAAGAAAAATAAAAAAAAATCGAATATAAGCACTAGATCATCTACTTCAGCATCATCAAATTCACTAGTACCCACAACAATAAACTTAACACAGTCTGCATCTAAAATCTTAAATCCAATCATGCAGATAACAAGAACAAAATGAAAGATTTTTTGCTGTACCGGCAAGATGGACAACACAAGCCATTTTGTGAGGTGAGACAAATTTTGGGGCAAGGAAAGCAACTCTTGCAATATGACTCTCAGGAGGCAATGCATTAATAAGCTGTTCATCACAAGGAGTCCTAAAAACTCCTTCTTTCAAACAAGCATTTTTGGTTTCCCAAACTGTTCTCCAAATTGGTTGAATCACTCTTGGAGGCCAATTTTGACCTTCAACTACTGGAAAAATCTGTTTAATCATTTTCTCTAAAAGATCAAGTTGTGGGCCACCCCATCCTCTTGAAAAAAAGGGTGGGCTTAGCTTTGTTCTATGCATAAATGCACCATACACATGATCCAATACATAGTGAAGCATCCCAATCTTTATAGCCACCATAACCAAAACTTGAAATCAAACAAGAGAACCCTTTTATAAAAATCCAAGTTTAAAACTTTTCTACAATTAAAATAAAATTACAAAAACCCCATCAATAAAAAAACATCAATTTATCAAAGGATTGGATTTTTTAAAAATACCCACGATTATCAAAACCCTGAATTTACCAAAAAGATTCGATTTTTAATGAAATTTCATCAATTTGAGAGATACCCAGATGAGAAATTGGACAAAAATTGTCTACTAGGATCTTGGTTTGATGAAACTAATGAATTTGATGGGTTAAAAATGCAAAAATAACCCAATTCATTAAGTGGTTGAGTGGTTTTGACGGAATTAGTAATTAGCATCGATTGAAGAAATGAATATTTTTATTGGAAAAATCGAAGGAGGGAGAGAAAGAAGGTGGGACAAGGAAAACTGTGGGCGATAGATAAAGAGTATATACTGACAGGGTGGATAAGATGAAGGCATTTTTTAGAAACCACGTCTCAATCGCTTTCTGTTTTCTTGTTTTCGAGTCAATTACGTGTCTTTATCATTTTTCAGTTTTTGCAAACCTAACGTTTTGTTTGTTCAGTTTAAACTTTTAATTAGGTAATTCATTGCGGTTGTGTCATGTGTATGTGTTTGGATGTGTTTCTAAACTTATTATATTGTGACAATTTATGTACTAGGTTGATTGCGAAAATTCAACTAATCACAATATATTTGCGACAGTTTTGAATAAAACTATGGGGAAATCTTCGCTGTAAAAGTATGCAGCCAACATGCAACATGTGCGTATCCAAGACTGCGACGTTTCTTTTGTATGGAAGTTCTTTTTTCTTTTTTATGGTCAATCAAAATTTGAGTCCATTATCTGTTTCCACTATACTAGGCATAAATCAAAAGAATTATTATCTTTGTATGATATTTGCCGTCAAACATCCCATCAATTTTATCTAATATTCATCACAACATGAATGTTAATAAACAAGGTCAATAACTAACTAATGTTATAATTACGTTTTATCTAAATTCACACTTCATTTTTACGTTTTTCAATGGATGAGTCAATCAATGAAGAGCATGTCTTATTAGGTTTGATTATCCATTTTGTTGATTTTTTTCATTTTCGGATGTCAATGTGTTGTAAGTTTGTAACTTTTGAAATCTGATGCATCGTTCAATGTTTTGCAATATGAGTCTAATCAATTTTACTTTTGAAATCAGAAGCAAAGATGATCGATGATATCGATAATAATGGGTATCTTATACGTGAGGAAGAAGCTGCCCACAATTCAATCCAACGAATCTATGAGGTACGCAATAATTTTTGATAACCCGGATGTTGCATATGATTTTTATAACGAATACGGGCTATATAAAGGCTGTGGTATTCGTAAACACCTAGTTACCAGGCGTACGAGTATAAATGAAGTTTACAAGAGAACATTTGTTTGTAACATAGAGGGTTTTAAGGATATGAATATCGTACGGTACAAATGAAATTTACAAGAAAACATTAAAAACGAAGAGGGTTTTGAGGATATGAATGATAAGAGAGGAAAAGATTATGTCCAACGTCGTAGTATTACGTGAAACGGGTGTAAGGCATGATACAAGTGACTCTCTCAAATAACAAAGAATGGGTTGTGGATAAATTTGATGACGAACATAATCATCATCATAATCCTCTATCACAAGTACTCAAGCAACGTTCTCACAGCATCTTTCATCGTTCCAATGAATGTAAAGATGTCATATCTTTACTGTCGAAAGCTGATATAAGACTTTCTCAAATCACTAAAATAGTTAATGCATTTAGAGACAATGAAGGGGATAAACTTAGTCGAGTTCAATGTTCTAATATTGTCTGCAAAGAAAAGAAAATAAATTTAGGCAAAGAGTGTCATGGGGTTATCATGCATTTCAAAGAAAAGGTGATATAGATCAATAGTTTTACTTTTCAAGATCAAGAAGTGTATTTTGGACGGATGGGAGATCAAGATCATCTTCTTGTCATTTTGGAGATGACGTTGTTTTTGATACGACTTACAGGACCAACAAATTTAGCTTGCCATTTGTTTCGTTTGTAGCTAGTATGTGTAATCAATAGGACCTTTTGTTCCTCTTTTTAAAAATGGGAAGAATAGAAAAGAAATGTCACCGTTTTGGATACCCACATGTAGCGTATTGGCTGCATAATTTTGCAGCGAAGATTTCCCCATAACGATTATGTATAAACAGATGAGTTTTTGGTTATTCAGGAAATGGGTATTTTTATTCGGATGTATTAGCTCGCTTGAATATTCTTGTGACCATTTTCCGTCATTTCCATAGTCACAAATGAGTACTTTTACTTAGTTGTACGCGGTATAACTGGGTATTCCCGTGACCGTTTTGTGATCCTTTCCATGGACACCCCCAATATGTACGGTTAGTGAGGTTTGAACCTGAGACCTCTTATGGAGATATCAAAATGTCAAATACTAGGCCACATTCGTGATAGTTATTCTATAACTATTGTGTGTGTATGTAAATAGTAATTGAGCATTTTAAAAAGTTTAATGAATTAGTTAATAGTCGAGTTGTATTGACTTTGACGTTAGGCTAATGACTATTTTTTGTAAAAGTTGATAATTTTGGTTAACGGTCAACTCATATTAAAGGGTAGCTATTGACCTACTTTTGTAATTTGTTGATACATTGGATACATTGGATGTTGTAATCTTGATCGGGAATTGATTTAGCTTAGGGCTCTTCCGATTTGGTTTTTTTGTTTTGGGTTGAGTATTTGAAACTGTATTAAATTATAACTCAACATTTATAATGCGTTCCTAACTTTAAATGGGTCTATTTTGTGTATATAACTTTGAGAAATTGTTATTTTATGTAATGGATGTGACATCCATATAAAGTGCCACATCTAGTGCACGTCATCAACTTACAAGTTTTTGATTAGTCGGATATATAATAACAAAATTTTAAAATTGGATACATATATACATACTATAGATTTTTGAGCAATAGGTCGATACATTTACAAGCACATAACTCTTTTGTTCTTGTCAGTGTAGCTGATTTCCTTGTTTGGAGTGTCTTACTCTTCTTTGTGTTGTCATTGTGCCCCCATTTTCATATACTTAAAACTAGTAAGTTCACACGACCTTCACTAAGAAAGGTTAATGTTAAGTTTCTTACAATTTAATATGCATATTATCTTTAAGATTGGTACTTAATCGACATGAAGAAAGACGTTTATAGCACACCAAAAAACATTGACACTTTTAATAACTACATTTAATAGATCTTGAATTTTAAATAACTACGAAAAATATAAGATTAAGGGAAAATCTTATAGTGTATATAAATCAAATGATAACAATAATTTCTCATTTTATCAATACCTAATCATTTTAGATGAAAATTTTAGCTATTAGGTACGTCCCAATAAAAAAATTTCAATTGTTGGTCTCCATTATCATCAATGATGTTGTCATAAGACAGGAATATTTAAAAATTCTTTCGGTTGACCTATATAACCGAACATGCATGTAAAACATTTCAATCATTAAATATTTAAAAAGTCTTTTAAGTATTTTATTGTAACAAGAACCTTCTATGGAAATAGTACATCGTAAATGCTCTAAGAGACATATTTTTGGGTTATGCTAACGAAAGCCCTTATGATTTTAAATAAGAAAAGATCGGTGCATTGATTAAAGTTAGACATTTCTTTGTAATTCACAATTGCATTTAATAAAATTAAAATTTGCATTTGATACACTTGGACTTTCCTTTTATATGACATATATTAAATGAGATTTTAGAATATCAAGAAAACTTTGTGTGTAATTATAACACCTGCTTTTCTTATCGAAAGTCATTGGGGGCTTCCGTTAACATTTCCTATATTCGTTTACAAAAATATATTGAGAAAGTGAAAATGTTTGATAAAAAATTAAAAAACCAATGTATAAGTGACGAAAGAGTTAAATAAACATGACAAATTAGAAGGACATTAAACAATCTTTGCTAAAAACTAAATTATATGTTTACAAAATAAAGTTTTTGATAAGAAATGTAAAATAAGTTTGATATTTAAAAAGCTAAATTATTAAGATAAGTTTGATATTAAAATATGTAAAAAATGAAAAAATATTTGATGTTGTGCCAAATAGAGAAGACTTAAATATGAAAAATTAATTTTAAAGTTTGTTAAACAAAATTTGTTAAAAAAGTTGTAAAAATATAGGATGAGAAAACGAAGATGTTTGATAAAGAATACAAAGATATAGATGTGTCAAAAGTGTAAATATAACGATGATAAAATCTTTAGTAGGTAAATTATTTATTTACTATTATTCTCATTATTTTTATTGTTATTATTATTATTATTATAACTTTGATTTAAAAAAATGTAAAAGAAAATGAAAAAATGTTTGATGATGTGTCAAACATTGTAGACTTGAATATGAAAAAATAATTTGAAAGTTGATTAAATAAAATTTGCTAATAAAGTTGCAAAAGTAGAATGAGAAATAAAGTGTTCAATAAAAATGCGAAGATGTAAATGTGTTGAAATTGTAAATGTGAAAATGACAAAAGTTTTAGCAAGTAAACTATTTATTTCGTCTAAAATGGTATAATAATATAACTTTTTGTTAAATTTTCTTTGGCTCGTTTTCCGATATAAAAATGAACCCGGATGTAATGGTGATTAACCTTAACTGGTACCCATTGTTAACTTTCATATGTGTTATTGAACTTGTGATATACAAGCGTCGCATGAGATTCTTAACTAATTTGTGCCAATACTCTATATAGATAAAGTACAGTAGAGTTGTAAACTACAATCAACTCTATATCACTATGTATCTCTAGTACGTAAAGTTTGATATGATGTCAACGAAGATATAAAATAATAAGCTTGCGTAATAAAGTTTCTAAAACAACATTAAGAACCAAAAAACTTGGAAACTGAGGCTGGGTTTATGTGATTTCTTCATCATGTTACATTATAAACATGGATAGGCGTTTTTAACTATTTAAACAACTTCATGTAATTTCTGTAACTTGTTAATTTGAACATGGAATTAATATTGAATCGAGCCTAGCCACAGGAACACATACCAGAGGATTGGCTCTAGGAAGCGTAATCCCAGGTCCCTCTTTCATATCAACCCGAGCCATGCCCCCTGGTTCGCCTACCTTCCACTCGAAGCACTGAACCATCACACCCAATGCCACTTGTGCAACTTGCATCGCTAACGATGTCCCAGGACACATTCGTCTCCCACTTCCAAATGGCAACATGTGAAAGTGTTGTCCTCTAACATCCACCTGGCTCCCCTCAAATCTTTCAGGGTTGAATCTCAGTGGATCGTCCCAATTCTTTGGGTCCCTCCCCAGGGCCCAAACATTAACAAAAACGGTAGTTTGTGCAGGAACATGGTAGCCTCCCACTATGCAATCTTCTGTTGATGTTCTTGGGATCATTGGAGCTGTTGGGTGTAACCTTAAGGTTTCCTTCACTATTGCTTGGAGGTATGGAAGGTTAGGAATGTCCGATTCCTCTAAAAGTCGGGTTGTACCTACCACTCGATCTATTTCTTCAACCACTTTCTTCATTATTCTTGGATGGTTGATTAGCTCTGCTAAACTCCATTCTATAGTAAGTGCAGATGTGTCTGTTCCTGCAACAAATAAGTTCTTTAACCAAAACAACATTGTTAGATCAACGTTTCATATTTCAATTATTTGACTGACTCCTATGTATAAAAAACGAAAGTTACCAGAATAAATGCTTTGATATTGTCTTTGGTCAACTTGATCTCCATGGTATTATCTTCTAAAATGTTGAGTAAAATATCAAGAAGGTCATTTACTTGATTTTTATCCATCTTTTTGCTTCTTTCATCTTCATGTTCTTTAATGATCCTTTCTATTAAGACATTAAACCGTTTGTGGATCTTCTTCACTCGTTTTCCAAATCCTTGTAAATCTAGATTCTTACAAAACCATATGTAATCTGCAAGGTTAAATTTACCAGTAATCTCCGAAATCTCAGTAACCAGTTTCCTCATATCATCGGCTTCGTTATCTTCCTCCGAACACCTCTCACTCATAAGCATTCTTGAAATCATATTATTTGTCAACTTCAAAAGCTCACCTTTAACATCCACAGGATGTCCAAGTTTAGCCTTTTGCAATAACGAGTTAACAAACCGATAAGTCTCATCTTGTCGAACAGGAAGAAGTAAGTCAAGTGTTGGACCATTTAAAAGCTCAGACATAACAAGTTTCTTCATTTGTTTCCAATAGGATCCAAAAGGTGCAAACATGAAATCTTTTGATCCATATGTTAAGTATACTGTTGTAGCATTTCGGGGTCGATCTAAATATGAAGTTTCATATGTTCTAAGAAATTCTTTTGCCATTTCTGGTGAAGAAACGGCTAGACAAGGTACCGACCCTAAGAGGAACCTGAACATTGGCCCGTATTGAGTCGAGAGTTTGTGTAAAGCTTGGTGAGGGATTGGAGCAAGGAGGTGGAGATGACCAACAATCGGAAGGGCAAAAGGGCTCGGTGGAAGCCGCGATTTACTTCGTGAAAAGGAAGAAAGTGAAAAATAAAATAGGATGGAAATGAGAGACATGACAAAGAGGATGAAGTAACCATCCATGTCAACCATGGCTTAAACCGGAGGTTTGATGATGGTTCTGAGATTGTTATTGTTTTGAAATATATATTACTAAAAGTTACATGTAGCTTTGTTGAATGTGGCCGTAAATTTCCTATGTGAACCAAACATTATAAACCAAAAAACAACTGTTAGTGAATTGAAACAAGAAGATTGTTTATATCTATTTTATCTTAATCTTTTTGTCATATATTAATATGTAGATGTTGATTACGTTTATTCTTGTTTTTTGTGTTTGTGTTGACATCTTCGAAAAGGTATAAATCGGACGGACAAAGATATTCAACCCATGTTTATACTTTTAAGCTATAAATGATATAGAGAACGATAAGAAAAAGGTTAATGGTCTTGGCTAATGTTAAAACGAGACTAGAAAGAAGAACAATGATGTTTGACAAATTTTATTATATTTTAGGTCCGTCCCTATTTTATTTAAGCGATAATAGTGTATTGTAAACTTGATTGTTTGTACTTCGTGGTTCGTACCCATTATAATTGGTCTACGTTAAGGTGGAAGTCAGGAAAGTCAACTAGTCAACAAGGGATGAGATTAGAAATTACTTGAGGGTACTTGGTTGAAGATATCAACATATGACTGATGAGAAACGAAAAGGCTAATGAAAAGTAATGGTTGATTTCTGCGATGCAATTCTTCATATAATCTCAACCGATGTTTTATAATTCAGGTCGATTCGGCCGGTCGAATCGGATTTTATCAGAATCGGGACTCAAGCCGGATCAATTATACCTGGATCAATAAGCAAGTCAAACTCGGTCAAACCCGGACGGGTCAACGGTTGAATGGGATTGATCCGGGTTGAACCGGTCGGTCGGACCGGGTTGAACCAGATTTTTTTAAATTTTGAAAATAAATAAGGACTAAATATGAATATTTTCAATAGTTTGGTGTTGGGTCAGAAACCCCACTAATGTAATTTATAGATGACAAACTCAAGTGTTCTTATCGTTCGTTGCATATGTTAGCAGCGAACAGTAGAGTAGACAACATAGATACTCACTAATCAGACTGATCAGTGAGCTTATCTATACTTAGAAAATTCACTAGTCTACTCTGGTCACTACATATGTTAGCAGTGACTCTTCTTGTAACTTAGAACTTGAAAGAAGTGATTATTACTCACTAATGAGCACTTGGTCTTTAAAAGTTACACTAGCTGACGTTGTCACAGAACATGAAGCATCTGTTGAAGTCGAAGACTGAAGACAGAGAGCAGTTCACTGATGTGGAAATCAACTCTGCTCTATTAACCATCAGTTATTGCCTTTACCCAAGATAGTACATTAGGTCTGACAAATACCTAATGTACAATAGAAGGTCAACTTATT
This sequence comes from Logfia minima, assembly GCA_963921325.1. NCBI lineage: Eukaryota > Viridiplantae > Streptophyta > Magnoliopsida > Asterales > Asteraceae > Logfia > Logfia minima. The sequence goes on from OY992764.1 coordinate 33,065,279, forward strand.
CAGTACACAAGAAAACGTGCATATCTTCTCTAAGATATGTACGTTCACTTATTGTACAATTGCATTTAATTCCTTGTACCTTTTCTATAACCTAGGAATAAAGTAAAATATAAACTTTATTCCTAGGATGTAATGTCACATCCAAACCTTGGAAGTTGCATTACTTTCCCAACTAATATGGTGTTGACACGTGTTCGTTTTATCACTCATTGTGTGAGACTATAAATAGCACACTCAACTACCATATTTAATGTCCAGAATTTTGTATTCGCGATCAACCTGTGATTTAAGCACGTTCCTGCTTATCAGCGAACCAAGTGCCCTCACTTATCTGTTAAGTGTTGATCACTGAGCATCATCATCTTAGACTTGTATGTCTTGTCTATTTCCGCAAATAAACTTTGTAAAGTATTCAGTTGATTCAAATCAATAAAAGAAAACTTTAAACTTGAATTTGTTATCTATTTACATTTGTTGTTTGTAGTTTATACTTATATTTGACAAACCGGGACCATCATTTGGGGACTAAATATGAAAATTGGGCCATGGTTGAAGCAGACCGGGTTGACCCGGGTTAACCCTGTCGAACCGGACTCGGAAGCCAAGCCGGGTCAACTCCAAACCCGAGTTTTAAAACATTGATGTTAACTCATTGCTTTTAGAGTTTAATAATAAACTAATTTTTATAGAATTAATTATTTTGTTATGTGTTAAACTTTTACTTTTTATCATTGTATGGAATTAACTTTTAAAATTTATATTATATAATATAAATCTTCTATTGTATGTTCTTTGTCACTTAAAATCAGAAATTAGATGACGTGTAACTAGATAAGCCTATTTGGCAACCAACTCAGAATTCATGTGTATGACCACGTTGAAAACTTGACTCGAAATAAAAAAAATCCATTTTGTATACTCAAACCTGCTTTTGAAACCCTAAAATTTACCCCATTTTTCATTTGCTAACTTCTTCTTCATCTATTGCCAATTTACCACATCCACGAACACATAAACAAAAAATAAAAAAATAATCTACGAACCAAGAATGTAATTTTTGTTCAATCTTTACACAAGAAAAAGAATCCTAACAAATTTAATCAATAAAAAAATAATAAGTGGAATCCAGTACCATGCTTTGACATGATATGAAATTACCGATTGCTTTACCAGGTTTTGCATTTTGAAATGCGCGATTACCGGTTTCGAGATTAATCGAAACCCTAACTAATTCATGAAATCTCCGCCGCGAAAGTCGCCAAAGAAAAGCAACTGTCGCAGTAGTTACGAGAAGTTGTAAGGGGCACATAAGCGGTGGCACATAAAGTTGCACGATTAGCGGTTTCTCTAACAAAATCACCAGTAGGGATCTACATATGCTATATCATTTTTCATCGAGCTTTTGTTCTTGACAAAATCATTACCGTTGCCTACCTTTTATCAACAGCAGCTATCGTCCTCGTTGTTCCCACCACAATTAGAAATCTAAGCCAAAAAATTGAAGAGATAAGAATTAGGTTTTTGTTGTGGCAAAAGAGGTAATATCTATAAAGTGAGAAAACATATGAAGGGTTACTTTTTGTTGATCTATACATGGGGCAAAGCATCTCTGGGGCAAAGTGTTAAATATTAAAATATAGATTGTAACCTTTGTTATTGAAATTAACCATGTGACTAATCTATTAGTATAAATAGCTAGTTAGTGGTAATCATTTGTAAGTTTCCAATTTTAATAGAAAAACACTTCCAAAAGCTTGTATGATTGAATCATCATAATATTGCTTGAATATGTCTAACAATTGGTATCAGAGCTTGTGTGATTGAATATTTGAAGGAAAATCAGATTGAAACAACAAGAATTCATCAAAGACAAAGTCAACAAAAAGTTAAATTCGTGATTTTAAAGATCAAATTCGGAAATTTGATTGTGTTAGGGTGAAAGTAATCCATTAGAATTGAAGACTACTGATCAAGGAACAAGAATCAAGCATCAATTTTATCAATTATAGTTAGAATCGATCCAATTTGAAGAAATCATCAAAAATGGGTATTCTAAGTCAAACTTCCAGATTTTTGATCAAATTCAGCAAAATTGTGTGTTTCTGATACTGTTAAAGATCAACGAAGCTTCAGTAAGTGTTTTACCAGAGATAGGTTGAAGAATTCACGGTTAAATATAAAAGAAATTCAAATTTGATTCTCAATCAAAAATGGCGGTCTAAGTTTGATTCGTATTGATTAAGCTTGTTTAAGTGAAATTCCACCGATCAAAGTGTTGTATTAGTGTTATGGATCAATCAGATATCAAGTTTAGGAGTTAATTTCATCATTTGATCGATCTCAGATTTGGTGTTCTTTGTGAAGACGACGAACAACGCTTGCAACACTATCAGCTTCTACGACTTTATCTTTGCGAATTTATTAGTAATGTCGCATCTCAACTTCAGAGACTTTATCTCTGTGAACTTATTAGTAGTATCACATATTAGCTTCTGAGTCTTTTGGATGGAAAATTTTTCGATTTCCAAAATTTGAATTTAAGCTTACCATTGAGTTATTTTGGTTTGCGAAAATTTTTATTTTACTCGAGCAAAATTCGACAAATTTTGGAGGGAAAATTCTTACGGATAAAATTTGAAATTTTCGATCAACATTTTCTTAAAGAAAAATATTCTTAAAACACTTCAAAATCTTTAATCTTTAAAAGATCCATTCAAGTAACAATTTTATGATGTCGAGAGACGGCATTGAGAGCGATTCTGATGAAGAACTATTCAAAGATTGTGAACGTTTACAAGGTCTCTACAAAAAGATGCATTCGAAATCAAGATCATCTTTGCAAAAGAAAGAGAGTGCTACAACAAGTGTCCGGAAAACTTCTAAATATTATGAGAAAAAGATACTCATTGCACAGAAAGACGAAGCGGAAAAAGCAATAACGGAAAATTGGGAAGTGGAATATTGGGAAGAACATGATCAAGTACTAAAGCTGTCAACTGGAAAGTCAAATGCTTTGCATCAAGTCAAGCTTCTTGAAACTCAAATTGAGACACAATCTGAGGTACATTCTAAAGTTCTAACTGAGTGTCAAAACCAATTAAACTCAGAAAAAGAAAAGGTTAAGGAACTTGCAAAGAAACTGGCAAATAACCTTTATGTCATACAAACTATGACTCGTGAAAAAAGTATTTTGAGAACTCACATAGAAGATTACAAAGATATGTATGAAAAACTTGAAATTGAAAAGAAATCTTTTCACAAAGAATTCGTTCAGATATCTTCTAAACTTGAGGAATCCGAACAAGTTGGAAAACTTGTTACTAAACAACATGCTCATGCAATTGCATAGAATAAGAGAGTTTTTAGCAAGTTGAAAGAAGTTGAAGATGCTTTGTTAAAACGTGATCAAACTGATCAAAAAAAATTTCTAAATAAACTAAGGATATCAAATTTTATAATCCAAGAGAAGGATTAGGATTTGAAAATACTTGCTATTTACAATAAGCTATTTTTAAAGTACCTACCTTGTATAACTACGGTAACATGGGAAGTCTTTTAAAAATGTTATTTGTAAAAACAACTAATGAGAAAGAAGTGATTGAGAATTTCAATAGAGCAAAAGCAGAAAATGCACAATTTTTTAAAAATTATAAGAAATTAAATGAAAGTAATGGCACATGGAAAATTCCTCTTTCTGAGGATTATTTTCCAAGTTGTTCAATACCAGTTGTTGATCAAGATGAGTTCAGCATCATTATCAAAATCCACCCATGAACTTGAATTTGAGAAAACCTTAGGAAAAGAGTTTGACCAGAGAAATCCTTCAACGTCAAGAATAGTTTGAAACCTCAAGTGAATGTTCCAGTGAAGACTTTACACGGATAAGTCTTCCAAACCACTTTCAAAAAGGATTTCTCAGTTTACCAATTATTTTTTGCAAAAGAATAAGGGTTATTCTAAGAAATCACATTCATCTGGAACATTTACTCAAACAAATTTTCATCATTCTGATGGTTTTAAATTCTCAAATAAATAGGTTTCTCCATTTTCAAAGAAAACCAAAGTTTGGAAACCGAAACAAAATGATTCTAAGAAAACACTTTCCAAACAAAATCATTCAACTATTCTAGATCGAAAATGTTTGCACTTGAACCACAAAATATTTCCTATTCAGTGCAAACAATGAATGATTTTGTATCCTCTATTCCCAAAAGAATTCAATCACCGTTGATTCCACGAAACTTATTTCGAAATGAAACACCGAGTTTCAATTCAAAATGGAATTCAACGTCTTTAAACTTATAAATAGTTTTCTACATCCTCAAAACCCATTGGCATTGTACTTAAATGGGTTCCAAAAGTTGTTGTCTAAATTTCTAATCAGTGACTTATGAACAACTCAGTTCATAACTCGTTTTTAAAGTGCTTTGACTTATGAACAAATCGGTTCATAACTCGTTCTTCAAAAGAAAAATGGTTTCTGAACATTTCAGTTCAAACCCGTTATAATTGAAAAAGCTCAAAAATGACATTCATTTCGTTTGGGAGCTCACACAATATCAAAGATAACTCACCTTCATATGTTGCTTTTTCACAACAATTATGCATATGTTAAGGGGGAGTGTGTTTCAAAATCAAAAACTTTCAAGTGTTAAAATCTTTGTCATTATCGAACACTTTGAAAGCTTTTTCAAATAATTTTGGTTCTTCTAACCTTGGAGGGAATTCATACTAAAGGCATCTAACCGAAGTAGTACCACATATCACAACTTTGTGATATAATGATCAATACATGATAAATTTTTGGCAAATGCTGCAATCTGCACTGAGTGTTATAGATTTCAAATATCTCCTACGATCCACCAGAGCTGGATGGATCTCCCATAGGAGCCACCTTCCGAAAAAAATTTAAGATGCAAGGGTATATTAGGTCTAAGTAAGAGGGTTGGTGGAGATTAAAGTGCAGATCGGCATACTTTCAATCATGCAAAATGCAAAAGAGGGAGGATTTGAAAAATGTGAGAGGTTGAGTGAGGAGTGTGTGAAAGGATTAAAAGAAAAAGAAAACCCTCACTAAAACAATTAATCACCGGGTTACCAAATCTACTATCGGATTTCATTCGTTGATTTCTAGTATTGAAGAAGATATCATAGACCTAGTGATGCAACGCACATTACCCTCCTAGCCACTCAAGTACTTCTTAAAAAGTCCTTGTTTCAATTTCTCACGGAGATTTAATACATAATCTATTGACATCTCATTTAGAGATTGTTAATATTGAAAAAAGAGGACAGTCTGCTCCAGTCCCTGACTTCAATTAATGCACAAATCGAGTTTAGAGCCAAAAGATATAAAAATATTTTTAGGACACAAAGTGTATTTTTATACACTATGTCTAAGTGACATTATGCATATCTATGTGATATTGCCGGAACATTCATAGTGATACCTAAAATGGTATTCTACAATGATTGAATGGAAATCCTACCAATGCTAACATCAACGCTAACATTGAAAGTAGGTCACTCAATTGATTCATTTAATGTTTTCAACTGATGTGTAAACTGGTAATCTATGTGATCCAGGAGTAATAATATTTTCATAAATGTGTTTTCTGAAAATACAAACAACTTCTCATTGATTTAATCAAGTGATATGTTGTCTTACCCATTGGTTACAAAATTAATGCTTTACATGGAGCTTACGATCATTTTTCCGCATCATTATCCCTGATAATTGATTTGATAGTATTTCTTGAAAAGTTTCGATTTGTGACGTTGGAAGGTTGTTACTTAGATGGTTTGATAGAGTCTACTATTCTTCAAACACCCTGTGCTACACCATACTCATGATGCTCACGATATATCATCATCGTCATGAAGGGGGAGAAAAGATTTAGTGTTTGAAGATAGTAAAGAAAAGAAATAGTATTTGAAAAGAGTGAAGAAAAGAGTTAGTATTTTGAATGAAGGGGGAGAATATTATTCTTGAAGGAAAATAAAAGATTTGCAATTAAAGAAAATGAAATGAAGGTTTGGGATGTTGAGATAGAGAAAGCAAGTGAACAGGTTGAAAAGCCCAAGTTCTTACTAAAATGAAAGGATTATTGATTAAAGGGGGAGCAAGTGAAGATTCGAAAATGGTTCAATCAGAAGATTAATATTCGTTTGAGGGGGGAGCAGGAGGAAAGAGGCTTCAAGAGTATTAATGAAAGATCAAAATTACTTTCAAAACCATAAATCTTTCATACATTCAAATCAAATACACAAAAGAGGATTCGTCGGTAACAACCATTTGGGATATACTTTCAAGATCAAGACTAGTAAAAGGTGCGTTCAAAATGCAAGCTTTCAAGAGAAATATTCCAATAACACATTCAAGATGAGAAGTTGTCGTTGAAGATCAAGAAAATGATTTGTCTTCAAGTTTATCTTCGAGAGTTAACTTCAACGATAAAAGTTGAGACAAAATAGTCAAAAATGCGCTTCAATGTGGTTTTCAGCTTAAAAAGATTCTCGAAGTTCAAGCTTAAAAGATACATATCTGAATTGAAGACAATCCAAGCAAAGTTTACAATCAGGGGGAGATTGTTAGATATTAAATTGTAACATTTGTTATTGAAATTAACCATGTGACTAGTCTATTAGTATAAATAGCTAGTTAGTGGTAATCATTTGTAAGTTTCCAAGATTAATAGAAAAATACTTCCAAAAGAAACTCTCTCAATTATCATTGAATCATCATAATATTGTTTGAATATGTCTAACACAAAGCATCAAACACCTCGCAAGCAACTTTTAGTAGATCACAAACTAACAAGATCCAATAAAATAAACCAAAAACAAATTTGACAAAAAAGTGTCAAATTGAAGTCAATGAAGAACAAACCTCTAAACTTGGATTAAAAAAAGATTAAATTTTTAAGTAAAAAATGAAGTTTTCTTGATTTGAGTTAGTAGTATAAATGAAAAAAATATAGGGGTTTTTGAACCGATGAAATCTATGAATAGATGGGTCTATGATAACAAAAGATTGATGATGACTATTTTACAAGAACTATGTTTGCATGTATAGATCAAAGAAATGAAACCTTTTTTTTGTTGGGTTTATGTTTGCTCAAGTTGAAAGGAAAATGCAATGTGCTATGAAATGAGGTAACATCAATAAAAGTAATATCAATACGGGTCGGGTCAAACGGGTTTAAAGTCGAATTAAATGGATATATGAAAAGGTGACATGTTATGTCACGTAATATGAAAAAGTGACGTGTTAAAATTTTTACCATTGACCTAATGTTGTTCAAGTGACAGAGAATATATACAATAAAAGTTTTAGAAAGTTTACATCATACAATAGAGATTTTGAAAGTTAGCCTCATACAATAGTAAAAAGTTAAAGTTAAACGCATATCGAAACACTTAACCATATCTATAATATAGAAGATTTTAAAATTAAAAGTATACAATAGTAAAATTTTGTAATTTAACGCATAATGAAATAATTAATTGAGAATCGACTTACTAAAGTTGAACATGAAAGCTTTTAGAAAGCATTTTGGTTTATAGCTTATAGGAGTTAGAACTACAAATTCATTTTATCAACTCTCATTAATACGACATACATAATCTGTAATTATAAATTATAAAGATTTCAAAATATTAATTTTAATATTTATTTGTTAAAAATTTTAGTGCTAAACTTTCAACAAGGTCAACCTATTTTGAATTTCTAAGAAAATATTAATCAAACTCTATTTAGAACTACAAAAAATCTATCAATCCAAGACTAGCATTCCTCTTGAGATTAGAGTCTCTAGTTGTTAGACTCTTACCATACTCCAAAAAGTCATAAGTCAAGTTAAAATTTTCAAAAATGAGTCAATTTAGACACTAACTTTTAGATGGCTTTGACTTGTATGAGTCACCTATCGACTTCGAGTCGTGCCGACTCCTGACTCTTACTTTTGTCACTATTGTAAAATTGAAAAGGAAGAAATAGAAAAATAAGTAACTAAAGTTTCTACTAATTAAGCAGTAAGGGTTATGTCAGTCGATGACTTCATAATCAACCCTTATACTTTTCTAATTCTTTTGAAAATAAAAAATATTACACAGTGATTGTCCATAAAGACACTGTGGAGACTATAAGAAGTTGTGATTAAATAAACGGTTGAGAGTTAATTGCTACTTGAGTAGTCAAGTTTTTACAATAGCGCCGCTCATTCGATTACCACACTTAATTTTAAATTTCAACTTTTAAATGTAGATAATAAATACAATATATTATTATTAGTTTATAATAAAAAAAATATTACACAGTGATTGTCCCTTGAGTGCTATCTTAAATACACCGTGGAGACTATAAGAAGTTGTGATTAAATAAACGGTTGGGAGTTAATTGCTAATTGAGTAGTCAAGTTTTTAAAATAGTGTCGCTCATCTGATTACCACATTTAATTTTAAATTTCAACTTTTAAATGTAGATAATAAATACAATATAATATTATTAGTTTATAATAAATTACTTAACTTTTAAATATTTAATCAGATTTAATAGGATAATTAAATTGTGTACTCCGAAGAATTATGATCTATAAGATATGTTGATATTTATTGGTGTCCAACGTTTATATATGTATATGTGTTATGACTCACATGAATCGAGTCACGATACGAGTTACGAGTTAAAATTCATGATTCTGAGTCATGAGTCGAGTCGTAAGTTGACAACTATGCCAAAGACGTTATCGATACAAGACCATGACTATCTTTTTCGGTTCATAATATAATAGCACTTATCAAATAAATTTACAAGTTCAAATTCATTGTCCACTCTCTAGTAGTCTACAAGTTATCAAACCTTTCCAACATAAGTTTTACCAGCAATAAGAACAAAATAACAGCAAACCAAACCAAGAAACGCTCTAATTTCATGAAATAAGCTTATGTATAGAGCTTCTAGCTTGTGCTTTTTAGTTGTAAGCCATAAAGTTCAGCAATGTGTTTACATAAGCTTACAAGCTTTTTAATGAAGATTTAAGCCAATATGAGTAAACCATTTTTTCGGGCATGTTGGATATGCCATAACCTTATAAGCTTACCCTAACATCCTAAGAGCACCCACATTAGTGGGCTTTGAGAGGGTGAAAGAAGCCAGCAAAGCTATTTGTGGGGTGATCTGATGGAGTTTACCGAGGTGGAGAAGTAATGGAAAAATCGGATGTATGCATTCACTCGAGTAAATGCCGGACAAATTTTTTTAGTCTCTTTTCCCAATAAAAAAAAATAATATTTCACATAAATAATACGTTTTGTATGTCAAACGTTTTTCTAAATTATCTTTAATATCATGGAATTTACGATATCTAACGTAATAAATTTGTAGAGATTATATATATAATCAAATTAATGATTTATACTGAATTAGATATTTTTTAAATAACGTAAAATATTTTTAGCATGAAGTAAATATAAATATAATTGAATTATGTAATGTATTTTTAGTTATAGCAAATAATATGTGGGATTCATTAATTGCGGTATAGTATTGGAGGGAGTTAGGTGTTTAGAAAAGTGTTATGCGGGTAAATGATGAGGTAGTGATGTGACAGTCAATAATCCAGGTGAATACAAAAGCTATTGTGGGTGCTTTAAGACCACTTGCTATAATGCAGCTCAGAATTGAAGAACTTGAAGCTACCTCAACGTTAGCACAGAACTAATTAAAGAAGGATCGAACCCTACCTATAATGACCGAAAGACTAAACTTTTCAGTAACACGTTAGTGCGATACCATTTTTTTAACCATTAATACAAATACATACATTTATATTTTTAAAATACAATAATAATAAAAGAAAGTACGTTATATTAATAATAAAAATTATATTAATTAAAAAAAGTACGTTACATAATAATAAAAATTACATTAATTAAAAAATAATATGCTACATTAATAATAATAGAAAAAACGATACAATTAGTTCTCATCCGTGTCTTCGTTTTTGGGTTCATTAGACCTAACATAATTTCGTCTCACTTCATCCCGAATGTTGTAGAGGAATGTTTGTTTGTCGGGTGACAAGTTTTGATTGATCGGGTTCTTGAAAACCTTAAACGCCTTGAACATTAGTTTCTTTTTAGACGCATCAGATATGTTTCCATTGTTTTTTGTTGACCTTGTGCAGTTCTAGAAAGTTGGGTGTGGACGTCGTCGGCCAAACAATGTAAGGAAGTAGCATCTGATGAACCCTTGCTTTTTCTACTTTGAGCCCGACCGGGTGGTTGACTTATCGGTTCGTCGGTGAATAAATGATCCAAGTTCGGGATAAGATTGATAGGACGGCTCAGATCATCTTCTTCGTTTTCAAGATTGATCAGACAGATACAATCTTCGTCTTCGTCTTCCATAGGAAATTTGTTGTTCATAAAACCTTCGTTGTTCATAAAACCTTCAGGAAAAAAGAACTTCGGGAAATCTTTTAAACCACCTCATGCCGACTCGTAAGCGAAGTTTCTTTTTGTTCGATCTTTGAATCCTTTACGGGCCTCCAACATAATGTTTGCGTCGTCAATACCACTTTGCCACTAATCTTTATACTTTTAATAGACTCTTTGAAAGAGCTTGATGTCTTGTTGAAGTTTTGACCATTTGCCGGTTAGTTGATCAATGTAAGTTTGGTATCAACACAATCGTTGTAATTTTCTTGTATGATTCTCCATAAAGAGTCACCCGTTTGTGAATTCCCGATCACTCCATTTTGAGAAACGTCGACCCACTATCTGCCAAATTCTTGCTTTCTTCTGCGGTCCCCAACACTTTTTGACTCTTTCGTTGTTTGCTTGGTTCTGCCACTTTTTTACCCGTTTCTTTCTGTTTCCTTTTAGCCGATTCAGATTAGCCTACAACCTCCACATCAGGTGATGGTGTGTGGACACTTTTAAATTGATTTTGGTTTAGTTGTGTTTCTTGGTAATATGATTATGGGTATTGTTTTTATGGGTAATGGTTGAATTGTTGCGAAGGTTGATGATACCATAGTTGATGTTGGTATCAAGATTGCGGGTCTTCAAATGCGATTGAAAATAGATTTGCTAGAGGTGCGAATTGTACAAAATTCACATGACTTGGAGAATGATTGCTCGATTGGAGTGCAGAAAACAAATTCGTCGGTGAATAAGTCGTATATGGAATAGAATTGTTGAGTAAGTTGTTGGAAAAATCATTTCATTGTGATTGGGAATTGTTGTGGTAATGTTTAAGGATTTTAAATGTATATGTTTGATATAATTTGTGTGTAAAATAAGTAGAGATGGTGAATATTGTGTGAAAAAGAATGATAATTATTTGATATAATTTGTGTGTAAAATAAGTAGAGATGATGAGAATTGTGTGTGAAAAATAGTGAAAATTATATGTATATATAATGTTTTTGAGATTGGAAAAAGATGCTAAAAGAATTAGAAAATATTTTTTTAAATAAAATTTGGCCGTTTTTGTGTAAAATTTCAAATCGTTTGAAAATTAGATCCTATACATTCACGTTCTTCCTTTGTCTTTGCCAGAACATAAACCCAAGAACGGAGGACAAGGACGGATCCATGCATGTGGTAGTCTTCTAAGGATGGTCATCCTTGTACCAAGAACAAAGAACATGAATTGCTGTAGTGACCGTCTAAAGGGCCATCGATAGGAAAACCGCTTTAAAATCAAGTTGAGACTAGTAACCATAACCGATTATAAGACCACTCCCAACTATGAGCGTGTCACTTTCATGTCTGTTGAGTCACCTCAGCACTTCCCAAACTGACACACCCCTACCAACCTTGGGTATGTGCCTTTGATTTCTGAGCCCATACATATTTAAATAAAACAATTTCATTAAAATTAAAAATCTTACATTAAATAATTAAAATAAAAATATTTTTCATTTTTTTAACAAAAACAAATACAAATACATTTAATTAACTCTTGATGTGTCACTTTGATTTTTAAGTCCCATAATTAATTTATTTTTCATTTTTTTAATAAAAACAAATACATTTAATTAACTAAAAGTAAAATAAACTTAATAAAAATATTTTAAATTACATAAATACTAATTAAAACTCTTCACCCCATCTTCTCTGCATCTTGCACACAATCTGCAATCTTCTTCTTTTTGTTGATTTTGAATTAAGAAACAGAAAGAAAAGAAAAAAGGGAAAACAATTCGCGTGCAGGCCCCACTTCCTCATTTCTCTCGTCGCTTAACTCATGCATCCGAACCGAGGCAGTCAACTGACGCGGCTGTCCCAACGGCACCGGTCAACCTATGCACGTCAGTTTCCAAACTAACATGGCCGTTGGGAGTGGTCTAAGTAACACCAGCCCATGCGAGATCAACCTTTCCCAAAATTCCACAAGGCACAAGCAAAAATAGTTATCCAACCTGCTTGTAGCTTTTATGCAATAAAGAACATTGTTATACTAACTATTACACCACTACAACCACATGTTTGCAGTCTACATGAGCCAACTGGCAGAGAAAAAACTATTACTCATACAGGATCAGGCTCTTCAATACATTCTACTACTACAAGAAACACTAGTTAAGCAACCTGCTTGTAGCATATTTATGCAAGAAACAACAATGTTAATACACTACTACTTGAAAAAACTGTGCCTAATCACTACTATTACTCAAAATTCAATACTTCCAACTTTCCATCAATGTTATTACAAAGTAAATGCCTATACGGATACAAGAAAATATCATCAGCACCTTGTGCCCAAAATGCTACTACTCAAAATCAGTGCTTTCACCAATGCTATTACAAAATAAGCGGCTATGGATAACCTCTATTGATACAAGCAATATCATCTAACAATTGGCCTCGTATCATATCATCTATACCAATATAACAAACTAAACCTCTCAAGAAAAAAGGTAGACAATTATCATACTGGAAAAGAAGCCCAAAATCATCAGTAGATGATCAATCAATCGACCATTCAAGTCATCAGTAGATGATCAATCAATCACTGTGCTCAACTAAGAGTAGAGCCTTCTTTAACTACCAACCAAATCTAAGAAAGATTCCACAATCAACTCACCGCATTGACATCAAAGTTCTAACCCTTTTCTCCCTTTCCACCTTTTTAGCAGTTGGGGTTCTCTTCAATCTACCTAATTCTTCCATAACTACTTTCTCAACAATATCAATTGAGTTTAGCAGTTTCTTTTGGGGTGTCTCAAACTCTGACTCTCCACCATTTTGATTAGCAATATCAGCTAAAATCATCGGAACCTTTCCCAATTTCAATGTTTTAAACACTTTAAATGCTACATTTGGTTTCGGTGTCACTAAAGAAAGCTCATGCTCAAGATGAGCATCTGATGTTGTTGGACTCCCCAAAGTTTGACCATCACCATCTCCCAATCGCGCTCTTCTTCTCTCAATCGCCTATATAAATTCAATTCAAAACATTTAAATACATCTAATTAATCGATATTATTTGTCAATCAAGAAACACATAATTACTTTAATCCTTATTAAAATTAAAGATTAATACGTACCCTAACGACATGAGTTATGTCACCAAGTGGAGTACGTGGATACCAAGAAGGTAACACACTGTGGATCCCAGAACGTCCATTTCTGCCACGTCGGAGACTGCCACCAGAGGGTGGCGAGTTCTGATTCTGGCCGCCGCGTCTGGAAATTGTTCTCGGTGTTCCAAACAAACCCCTTCCTACACCGGCGACACCTCTTCCAGTAAAATGAGTCACACCCATTGGTTGACCTAAACCGACCCCGGTCAACGGCGTTGACCCCCATCTGAACGGTGTTTGGCTTGCAACCCTTCTATCATTATCATCTAAATCCGGCATGATCTCTGTTCTACCGACTGACGTTATACGACGGCGATTGTATACATCTGCAGCGACGTCGTCTGGCCTCGATAGTCTGTCTCTTGCTTCCGGCATTTTTGTAAATCTTTTCAAATCTGCAAAATGAAAACGCTGTGAAATCTGTAAGATGAATTAAGATGCAAGATCTGAAAACTCAGATTAGTTTTTGATAAAAAAGATTCAATTTTTCAGATACAAAGATGGTGATTTGTTGAAATTGAAGAATTGGTTTACTTGATTGATAACTGATGTGATTTGGGGGTTCAGCTGAAACAACAATGGTGGTGAACTATGTGCTTTTGAAGGTGAAAAAAGTGAGATAGATAGAGCTTTGGGAGAGGCGAAGATGGTGAATTTTGAAATGAAATTTGGGTGGTTTTATATAAACTTAAAAATTGAAACACCGAAAGAATTAAAATTAAAATTAAAATTAAAATTAAATAAAAAAGGAAAATTATTTTTGATTAGTGAGCAGGAGCTCCGAGAGTGAGGTTTTTGAATTTCAAATTTGTTTTCAGTTTGGCATTAGGCGGGATGATTTTATTTTATGTTAAGTTACGGAAATGCCCTTACTACTTGAAACTGAGTTTGTTTGTTGTGGGGCTAGAAATTTAAAATTGTTTAGTCAACACAAAAATTTGTTTGTACGGAAAGCAAAATAACAGTCACCATTTTCTGTTACAAATGCAACAACTTGCTTCACTTCAAAATCAGTGACTACTACAAATTCCGATTTGAACTTATACAAATTCTTTTACTTTATATCGTTGTAAAAATATTAGCACAACTATCTTTCTTTATAACTCAAATTTGCTCATTTTATCGATAAATGTTAATTTGTTAGCAAAGGTCAGCTGAGTTTATTTGTTCATTTTACCGTATGTTGTAATAAAATTTTCAGTATATAATATACTGATGCTTCTAGAAAAATATATATAAACAAAAGCTGGAGTTATGATAACATTAATATCTTAGTTGTGATACGTTACGATTAAAGTTGTTGATGTAGTTGCTAGTCTTTCTATTTTTCGTCTCAATTGTTTTTTTTTTCTTTTTCTTTTAAGAAGCTATAGGTGTCAATTACCTAAAGCCATCTCTAATCATACATCTATCTCTATCTCTATATATAGAGGAACTAGAGAATCTTTTCAGCATAATCCTCCTCTAAAAAAAACTCATCTCCAACCATTTCCTCTAAAACTTCACCTCTATAATATTTATCCAATTTAATTTATACTTAATAACCACTTTATTTAATTCTATTATATACCATTTTAAATCGTTAAATACTAAATAGTTCATTGTAAATATCATTTATAATTGAAAACATATATATAATATTTAGTAAATTTGAAAGTATTAAAATATGTAACAAACATATTTAACAAGAAATACCTCAAGTCGAGGATAACTCAGATGGTTTAAGTCAATTTTTTGACTTATGAGGAAATGATGACAATCTTCCAAACTATTGGTATTTATGATTAAATTAGTAAGAGTAATTATGTCTAGCTTCCTTTATTTATCTAGCGATCGTAGTCCTAACTAGTTATAATGTTTAAGTTGTAGTTTATTATTTCAATATGTTTATCACTAATGAATGT
Source organism: Logfia minima (assembly GCA_963921325.1). Lineage (NCBI taxonomy): Eukaryota > Viridiplantae > Streptophyta > Magnoliopsida > Asterales > Asteraceae > Logfia > Logfia minima. Next base: position 33,080,778 of record OY992764.1, read on the forward strand.
TGTCTTTTTATTTGTATTGTTGCATGTATTTAATTTAATAATATTAATTAACCAGTTATTAACAATTAACAATATTAATTTAATAATATTAATTAATTAGTTATTAACAATTAACAATATTAACTATAAGAAAACATATAAACACGAATAACAAATATATTAAGTATGGTTTATAATTTTTAGAGGATGAATAATGTTCCTCTATATATAGAGGAAATCTGAATTCCTCCATCTCTATCTCTAAATATAGAGGAACTGTTGGAGTGCATTTTTCCTCTTCTATCTCTATATATAGAGATAGATGAGACTTTTAGAAGAACATTGGAGATGACCTAACTGTGTTATTAGTTCTCTAAATATTTCATTTGGATGTACAAGTTTAAACTAAAATCAAAGATTAAAATGAGATATTAATTTTGTAAGTAAAAGAAGTAGTTATATAAGAAAAATGTAATATAAGGAAAATAACGTTGTAGTTGTTTACGTTATTTGCATTTATAATATTATCATAAAAGTCGATTAATTACGTACTTATGTTTGTCAACCTACGATCGATATTAGCATTTCTAATATTTGTTACATTAGGAATCAAAATGATATGTAACTCTAACATTGCGCATACCTACATAACGTTAAGTTAGTGTAAAAGATGAGTCATTTATTTAAAAAAGTGAGTAATCAAACTGTAAATAATTTTCTTCATTTTTTTCTTTAACATTACATAATTTAGATAATGTTATTACAAATTTTATCCTCACATCATAGATGATCAGTTGATTACATTTGAAGTGTATCGTAGCTTCACTTTTTTACATGACAAAAGAATGCTAGTTCACTAACAAATAGATCACAAATTCAACCCTTTTAGCTTTTTTAAACATTTTTTAGTTGAGCACGAGTAAATTTATGGATGTACTACAATTCGTGTTTGTTAACAAAAGCCCTCGTAGTGATCTCGTGTTTATTGAAGTATAGAATGTATTAACTATGAAGGCAAATTAAATAGATATGCAATGTACTATTACTTATTGTTTCATGTATATAATTTATTATTTTTATTGTTTATGTATGCAACAAACTGAAAGAAACTGTGTCAATTTCTTTACAAAGTTGTTTTTGATCATTTGAACATTGTAAAAACTGATTAGGCAGACACTTATAATGCCAAATGAAATTTGCCACATTATTTATATAAGTGGCAACCACGTATAATTTAGATTTGTAAAACACAAATTCTCAAACAATTAATACAAAACACAATCAAAGATATACAAATAATGTCCATTTGAATGTACATAAATAAAACCAATATATCATTATAATCAGACCATAATCAAATCATATCCACAAACTAGAGGTGTGAGGAGAGGACAAAGCAATATAGAAGGTTTTGTCTAACTTGTAAACATATTCATGATGTTTAGGATCAGTGAATCTAGGTGGTTGCTCAACATAGATCTCTTCTTGCACCTTTCCATTTAAGAATGCACTTTTGACATCCATTTGGAAAACCTTGAACTTCTTGCGTGCTCCATAAGCAAGAAAGACCTTGATTGCCTCAAGTCTTGCAACTGGTGCAAATGTTTCATCATAGTCGACGCCTTCCTGTTGACAATAACCTTGAGCAACCAGTCTTGCTCTATTCCTTACTACAACTCCATCATCATTGATGCACTCCCAAACGGTCGGTTTATCGCGGCGTGTCGTTGTGGGTTATAGTTATTGTCGGACAGTGACATGTTGAGAAAATCAATGGGTGTTTTTGTTGGTGCATCTAAACTAGAGCTATTGTCAAGGGGGAGTCTGTTGGTGCATGTTTTCTGACAACAGCTTCTAGTTTGTAATAGTTAGGTTTAGAAGTCATTTTGTTAATCGTTGTAATCGTTAACTTAAGTTTTGTCTGTGTATTTTGTAGGTTTGTACGAACTTGTAGGTTCGTACGAAATTAGAGTAGGTACGATTTTAGTAAGTTCGTACGAACTTAGAAGCAGCTAAGTTCGTACGAACTTGGCTGCCTATAAATACACAAGTCCGAAAATAGGTTTTAGTGTGGATTTAAGGGTTTTAAAAACTGAGTTTTTGAGTGTAGGTTCGAATACTCTTTGTATGTTCGAATGTAACCCTGTGTAAGTTCGAATATTCAATAAAAGTGATAATTACCCATTTGTATTACTCGTTTGTTATCGTTTATGTTTATGTGAGGATTCCGCACTCGTATAAGCAAGTTTACCGCGTAGATCCGAGCCCCAAGGGGACTTACAATTTTATATTTGTATTGATGGGTATCCTAAACTACTTACTACGTACTAGGGCTAGCAAGTGGTGAGTATGACTTAGATGTCGTTCTAAGAGGCTAGCTGAATTGAAACTGAAACGTTTATGGTGAATGTGTTCTAACTAGTGAGGGGGGTTTATCAAATGTGTGGAAGTTTTGGGTTGTAATTATACTAAAGCAAAGCAAATAAAAGGTAATGTGAATGCAGATAATAAAGAAACGGTGTTTGTTATGACTTCGTTAGTTATATTACGGGATAATGAGTTTGAAGTTGTATCTAACGAAAACGTTTATCAGGTAGCTTATCTAATTGGGTATATTGAAAGTCCATAGTGTAGACGCTAAATTCCCTACTAATCGATTAGCATGTCACCGGGAATTATGACATAATGATTTTGATCGTGAAGGTGTTGCTCAACTTTCAGCATTGCCCAGTTACGGGAACAATGACCCTTCTCAGAACGTGAACGTTCCAGGGTGTATGAATAAAGTAGCAAAAACCCTTTTTATACCCAATCGTTCTTAACATCGTATAACAATCAATATAACCTTAAGGTCTGGTGCTATAATTTGCTTTCCTAGCATTGGTAGGTGATAGACAGAAAAATAGATTGCTCGTTGATTCTTGGTCTTTCATTTTAGACTTATAAACTGAGTTTCTATTTTAGCACCTTGAAAGCTATATTTATGATTTAAAACAATCTTTCCAAAATGTACCAAGCAATCCCTAAGCTTTTGGCTAGGTAATCTAGCATCGGTATTTCCATATATTTAAGCTCATACCATGTTTAGAAAATGTCATATGGTTGTTGACAATGTAAATCAACTAATAGTTAGTTGTTCCATTGCTTTAAGTACTTACACAACGTTGTTCAAATTTTTTTCATAATAGTTACTATGTACTATTGGTATTTCTGTAAATATGTCACTCTATTTATAGGCAAGATATTTTTCGTAAATATGTCCCGAGTTCTAGGAAAATACAATGACACGTGTCGCTGTGTAATTGGTTTCATTCTAACTAAAAAACGGTAAAAAAGAATATTATATGGCCCCTTTGTGATCATGCTTCTTTCGTGTGTTGGCTTTCCACTAATCACAATTAAGCTTGATGTCACAAATTCCATCACTTTAGCACTAAAAGTTGTTAACGTAATATTGATCAGGGACTTCATACTAGAGAGTTATAACTTGAATGATGCTTTATTCTTTTATTACTCGAGTCGTTGGAGGAGTAATAAGCTTCTTTACTCACCGCGAGCTAACATGCTCTTGTAGATTGACTTGACTTGTTATCTTTCCAGTGACCTCCCTTTATTCTTTTACAACGAATGCTATGTTTCTTGTGTGAGTGAGTAAATCTCTTCTGCATCATCAGAGAACATAATACACATAGTTGAGATTTATCCACTCAGTGATAATTTTTTTTTGTAATGAGAGCTTGACTTCATCTTCATAGAAATGACTAGGTTGACCAACGATCAGTGATTCAATTTATAGTTTATGAGTTTTGACTTCATCATTTCCGATGATGTACTCTAGTGACTAAGTTGATCAGCGACCAATAACCCAACATAGAGAAAGCCTACAATCGCGTTCCACATGAGTTGATCTGGGAGACTCTAAATTTCAAAGGAGTCCAAGTGAGATACATTAGAGCTATTAGGGATATATACGAAGGAGCAAAGAGCTACGTACAGACCTCATTGGGTAACACGAAGTATATCATGGTTGACGTTAGGTTACAATAGGGATTAACCCTTAGCCCTTTCCTTTTTGCCCTAATCCTTGACGAGTTGTCACAAGAGATACATAATAGCATACCATGGGGCTTGATATTTTCCGACGATATTGCGTTAGTATAAAAAATGACGAGTGGTCTAAGTAGCATGTTGGAGCAGTGGAGGAAGGCCTTGGAAGACGCACGCTTACAGATCAGCTGAGAGAAAACAAAATACCTGCATTGTGATTAAAAAGGTACTAGAGAGAACAGAATGACAGAGGTAATCCATATTGGTGATCATATACTACACCCAAAAGAGTCTTTTCGATATTTTAGGGTCGGTGCTACATAAGTCGGGGAGAATAGAAGAGGATGTTACACACCGTATATGAGTAGATTGGTTGAAGTGGAGGGCGGCTGTAGGAGTATTGTGCGACAAGAAAAACCATTTGAAGCTCAAGGTAAGATTTTATAGGGTGGCAATTAGACTTGCTATATTATACGGGTCAGAATGTTGGCAATGACGAAGGACCAGGCAACTGGGATCAAAGTAGCAGAAATGAAGATGCTAAGGATTGTTGGACATGTGGAAGGACCATGTTTGACATGATATCGAAGTTGAGAGAAGGATGACTATCACCAACAAGTTGTGAGAAGGATGACTGAGACGGTTTGGACATGTCAGGAGGAGACAACAGACAACACCAACTAGGAGAGAATAAGCCATCACAGTTGATGACTAAAAAGAGGAGGGGTAGACCAAAACTTAGGTGGGAGGATAGACTAAAACTCGATCTGAAGCAGCTGCAATTGTCCGATGACATGACCTCTGATAGGAACGCGTGGAGGCCTAGGATTATGATTGAAAAATATGTTAAGCAGGCGGTTTAAGATCTTCTAGAGTACCTATACATATAGTCGTAGCAGTATATAATATATATCTATTTACTAATAAAAGTGAGTTAAATTGCAAGGCCCAAAGAGTGCAAATGGATGTATACTTTATTTGATCATTTACACAAGATGATAATGGTGCTAAAATGGTCGAATTTACGAGAGTTGATTATGTTAAATAACTCTGCTCTAACGTACTTGATACATCCATTTTGAATGCATATTAACGTAAAACAATGAATTTTCTCGGATATTCATTTATCATATAAACTGCATACGCAGAATTTATAAATGTTGATTGATTTTTCTTATCTTCGAATTGTTTGGTTCGTGCTTGATGAATTTCCTTTAGAATTATGTTTGGATACCAAAAACATATCATTTTCATTTTATTTCATCTTGTATTTAACATTGTATGAGTAAAAACTTAAATTGTACAATATTTATATTGTCAAATTTGCAGTCTAAAGGGTCATTAGTTATTCACTGTCTTATTTTTATTATGTACATTACTGTTTTACTTATTTATTTTATAAATTTGTCTACTTGTAAAAAGTAAATATTAAAAGACATTAAACTTTTCGACTTATTCTTATAATTACTTTTAATCAATTATTTCATAAAGTTTGCGATTAAATTTGCATTGAAAATGAAGGCAAAATTAAATTTATCCAACCTAACTTAAATCGAGCAAAATTTGACGAGGAACAATAAAAAAATGAGAGAGACAATAATTCTTTTAAGTTACGATCTTCAGTCTAATAACAAGCAAGTTACTACCTTAGAAAAGAAAAGGGAAGAAAATAAAGGGTATTTATTCACTTTAATCTTCTACAGCAAGGGCTAAAATATAAATAGCCCATGAAAGATGCAAACTGATCAGGAGTATTTGTATAGCCTTCTTCGTCAATAAAAGATGTTTCACTCTACTTTACTCTCTTCTCCAACCCCACCGGAAAAATAAACACATACTCGTACTTTTTTCTTTCCCAAAATACACCATTTATTATAGCAGGCGTAAATGGCATTTGAAGTAATTCTGTGGGTTATATTCTTTACGATCAATGTCTCCCTCATCGCCTCTAATCTTTATCAGGTATCTTTCTATCTTAATTATTAATTGTTCGTTGCTAGGGTTTTTCATTTTCCCTTTTCAGGGTTTATTGTTACTAATATGTGCTCCATGATAAATGCATTTGATAAACACAACTACTAATGCCGTAATTTAATTTAATCATGTAAAAGGAAAATTCTGGTTGATTCAATTCAATGCTTCTTAGGGCACATTTTGGCAAAAGCCTTATAAATAATGTTTAAATGTCTAATGATGCTAAAATGAACTTGTAGATTGTGTGCTTAACAGATTTAGAAGCTGATTACCTCAATCCGTATGAATCGTCTGCTCAAATTAATAAGGTGATAATTCCTGAGATGGTGGTCAATGGTGTATGTTGTGCTCTTTTCCTTGTCACAGGCCATTGGTTCATGTTCTTGATTACGCTTCCCATAACCATATATAATGCTATGTTGTAAGTTCCTTATTTATTTCTATCTTTTGTAATATGGTAATGTTTGTACGGTACTCAGAACTGTACTCACAAACTAAAAGTGTGAATTGCAAGTTTTGAAATTTATTGGGTATTTGTGGTTGTTCGTATGTTTATCTGTATATTTACTGATAAAGTCCCGTTCTATATTTAATTATTTCCATGTTCGCTAATAAAACATTTGTTAAATTAAAGATTGCAACACTGCTTGCCTCATTTGGATTGTGACAAAATCTTATGTGGGATGTCCTGTATTTTTTCAACAGTCTTCTGTTCATGGAAAAGTTTTAGCTATCTATTTGCCCCATTGTCAAGATGATAATTTTGTTCAGTTGGAGTTTGTTCACCAAGATTTACTGACGTTTGGAAATTGATAAAAAAATAAGCTAACAGCAGTTCCGGTAGTTTCCTGATGGAAGGATAATTTAGACATTTGGCTGGTAGCTAAATAGTTGATGTTTTTATGAAGAAAAAAAACAGATATATGTGATATCGCTGGGAACAAGAATCGCTGAATGTCATCATTTGTCACTCGTGGTGGAACTTTTCTGGACTGTCTGACAATTCCCTGTTATGTTGATCTCTTTGTATTTGTGTTTGTTTCAGATACTCTAAACGACAGCATCTTATTGATGTAACTGAAGTCTTCAGATCCATAGATGCTGAAAAGAAGTATCGGATTGTTAAGATCGCCTTTTATTTGTTTCTCTTCATTCTAGTCATTATCAGGTCAGATGTTATTCATTGCTTAAATACAGTTCCTTCATATTTATATTCGGAAACCAGACTTATATTTTGGCTTTTTTAATCAAACAACTCATTTCAAAGTCATTTGTATTTGGAATTAACTGAAAACAAATTTATAGTATCAACAAATTTATAGTATCAGGTAAAGAAAATGCCATGGTAAAAAAGATTGTAATTTCATAATTTCGATAAGGTACACGTACTTTCACTTTTGTTCCAATGTGCCTGTGGTAATTGGTAAATGTACTTATTTTCTTTTCAATAATGTTATTGTCATGTTGAAGGTTCAAACAATGTTATATTATGGTAACTTGGAACCGCGTTAATTGGGTTAAAATTGATTATGTATCAATATGGTTACTTTTTAACGTTTCAATATCCTCGTTAAAGTTTCAAACAACGTGCTATTATGGTCATTAATTCCAAGCTACATATAGACATATAGTGACAATTATAACACGTCTTTGAACTATAATGACCATGTTGAAATTGAACTTAGTACATGTACAGATTTACCTGTTTTAGAACAAAAGTGAAGATACATTGCTATTCTATGAAATTTACCATCAGGGGCAGAGTCATTGAGGGGGTAGTTGTGTCCCTGAATATTTACATGTTACTCCATAATAGTTAATATATTGGGAAAGCTGAGGTTATCTTATGAAACCTTACTTGTTAGATACTTGTATAATTTTATGTTATCTTTTTTCAATCTATAAACTCGCTTAAAGTCTTAAACTTTATTGTCGTTTTTATATAAAAAAAGTTATAAATAAAGAGGAGTTTTGTGTTAACATCAGTTATTTATTGTGTTTGCAATTTTCACTATTGTACTTTAAGGCTAACTTTTATAACGGATTGAATCACTGAATTATATCAATTAAGTGTACTGGTTGGCTAGTGTTTGCCCCCGATATAATTATTTTTGGCTCCTCCCCTATTTACCATGTGAAAGTTGAAATGATAAGAAGGATGTTGTTGACGAGTTAAGACCCACTTCGCTTTTTTTTTTTTAAGATCCTAAACAGAACTTGATTTATCACTCTGACTTCACTTTTTACATGTGTGTTATATGGTTTCTGTGGGTCGGAGACCATTATTAAGTGTTGATGGATACTCTAATCATGCAGGATGGTAATAACGATTGTTAACAGTTTGATAGATGATGATGAAGAAGGCTTACATGGGTTTGGAATATTTTAGTTCTACTAGTTATATTGATCCTTGGGTTTGTAATCATTTTGGGGCAGAATACGCTTCCAAGAAAGAGTTCTTAGTTCAGGTCTTGTAAAATCTTGTAATGTTTGTTGTTTAGGGTTTTGTTTTGAGGTTCTGGTAAACCTTGATGACGGCATGTCTATTTGTGGGGCGTCTGAGATTGTGCAGAGGCCTGATAATCCAAATACGTTGTTCCTCATGCTTGTCGTACTGTCAGAACTTCCCAACACATCTTCCTGAGGCATAATATGTTTGTAATACCAGAAATTGTTGTGGACTTCAATTGCATCCAATATCACCTTCTAATTCATTCGAGCTTGCATCCGGGTTATCTTATGCTGACATGAATTGAAACTTGACTTCTTTATCTAATTCAAAATCCATCGACATAAATACCATTTTAGGAGACTGCATGTAGTTGATTAGTTTAGATTTAAAAATACAAAACGGAAACAAAAATGATACTGTGGTAGAAACAGGAAAAAGTTAAACCAGTTGCTGAGACTTTGACAACAATGAAATGAATTACAAACGCTCACCATAGGCACTTGAAAACCATCTGCTATCTCAATTGGAGCACACATATATTGCAATTACCATCGCTCTCGAGCCCTTGAACAAACAAGAGAGGGTGTTGGTGGTATTTAGAGTACGTTATGAATTCCTCCAAACTTTATATTCACAAACAAGTAAACTCCTCACCCTAAATCAGCTGAAAATTTCTCTTTTTCTCATTCGAGTATCAATGGGGCATAAGCAGAATGAATAGATTGGACACACTCATTACAATTACAATGGTAGAACCATTTATTTGGATTAAGTTCTATCTCGCAAATGTCACAGAAATATTCACTCCTATGATTCTCAATTAGGAAGCAACTTAGGTTCATGGGGTGCTTATCATACTTGTGCCTAATTGTTCGAGGTAATAATAAGGCAAAACTATATGAAGGTTTGTCTTTAGGAATATGTAATGAACATGCTGAACAAATATTTATGTTTGTATGTGATTTCACTCTGCAAATGAAATGGTCTATCTGTGCTTGGTGTGTGATTTTTTCAGGGATGTATATACAAGTAACATCAATCATCAATAATGTTGTAATGACATTCGGCACAACTATATACAAAGCCATTGCAATCCAAGAGGCAAAGATCGCACTTGAGTATACCAAAAAGCTTATGAGGGGTCTCGGGTAGGAGAAAAAAGGTATGTTTTAAACTTGATAGGTGATGTGTATTAATTTAGTTATAAAAATAGTAAAACAAAATCAAAGTTAACTATTACACAACTAGACAAGTGTAGCTAATCGGATAGTAGTATAGCAGTGATAAGTCTACCGGGTAGTCTCTCACAAGAACAGTTTATATGTACTTTAAGATTATTTATCTAATCTATAGTTAAGGTAAAAAGATAATGCCTCTTAACGACAGACAGTCAAATGATGTTTAAATTAAAGAAAGCAATTAAATTGATAGATTAAATCAGGTGATAGAAGCATATTCATCTAGACTTATTCCCCATGGAGTTAATAATTAAACATGTATTTTATATATAGGAATTAATAACCTAGACTACTTGTTTTCACAATGCATTCATTTAAATAAAATCATAACTAGCAAGTTTCCTTGACTAATTCATATTTTCAAATATGGTTAATTAACTCAATTAACATGACAATTCAATCTTATAATCCTATGTCCTAGAGATTACTAAATCATACAAGATGTCTCTCAATATGACTCACTTATATTCTAATTCAATTAATCCTAATTCAACTATTTTATTGTGTCCAATTAAAAGTAAGTGTAATATGACAATCTAAGAGTGTCTCTCATTAGTACAATTACCACACCAATTGAATAAGCTAAATTTAATTAAATACAAATGGTTCTACGATTAAATGTCATATCATACGGAAAACATGAATTACATATTAAAAACCCAACATCTAGGGTTAATAGCTTAGATGAACATAAAGTAATTAGCCCATTGTCATGGGTTCAATCAAACAAATGCTCATAAACAAAGAATGATTCATAATGTGGTTACAAACATAAATCAAACATTAAATAAACAAGATTCGAATGAAAAGAAATAAATACTAACTTCTATGATGATTACAAGAGGATAGATCACTTATGGTGTCCCCAAAAGCTCTCCAAAAGCTCCCAAAATCGTCCTTAATTTGTGCTTAATCAATTCTTTCTTGATCATTAGAGTTTAGGTATTAATTTAAGTCAAAAAGCTGTAACCGACCCTTCTACCCGGCTGGAAATGCAAGTACCCGACGGGTACATTGGCCTCCCCACCCGGATGAGGGTTTCTTTCCCGGCTAGGCTAAAACTGGTATTTTTCATGAGTACCTGGCGGGTAAAATTGCATTTTCAGCCCTAGGTCCCTATTTGAAAGTTGTAGCCCTCTGAGTTCCGGAGATTTGGGCACTTGAATAACCTTAATCGGAGTCCGTATGAGGGAGTTATGGCCAAAACCGTGGAGCCTCACAAAAGTTGCAAAAATCCATCAACTCTTGATCTTTTCTTCATATCTTTTCGATCTCTTCTCGATTATTAAGCTGAAACTAAACTAGACTAATTAAGTACTAAAATATTATAAAATGACTAAAATAATATACAAATTAGATCAACATCACCCCTATAAATATGTCTAATTTAGACGATATCAATAGGGCAGCCGGGTGCACCACTCATGGAGCGCAAAGTTGCACTGGTAGAAGGGCATGGTCATGATTGGTCTTAAACATCGGTTACATTATAGTTCAATCCTTTTCATTGGGTTATGACATATTGATAATGATTTGATTATTGAGGAGGAACTAATATTATGGCATTGTGCACCGGATGAGAGGATGGACATGAACGGCTTACGGCTCCCCTCTTGATGTTGCACAATCCACATGAATGTGCTTCCAAGAAAGAGTCCAATGGTATGAGTATGACGTAGTTCAAGTTTTGTACAATTGTTATATGTTGGTTGTTAGAGTTGTGAAGGATTTTGTTTTGAGGTCCTAGTAAACCTAGATGTTGATGTTTAATTGGGGCGGTGTTTGAGTTTCTTCGCAACATCCTAACACTCCTGATTACCCAGATCTGTTCCTCATGCTTGTTCTGTGAAATAATGAAAAGAGTATATTATTGATTGAGCAAGACAGAGAAGGAGGTAGAGAAGAGAGTTATTCTAGAAGAAGCTGTGATTATGAGAAAAAATAAAGTAAATAATAGACGGCAAGTGGTCAGGAAAAAAAAGAAAACGATAAAAGAGTTTAAAAATAGAATCGTAAGAAAGAGTTTGAAGAGGTTAGGTGCAACTGATGAAAAGAAACAATTTGATCGTAAGATACAGAAGGTAATCACTTTGACGAGTAGCTAGTAGAAAAGTAAATAATTCTAACTTCGAATTTCCAAAGTCAAAGGAAGTTGTCAAATTAAATAGAGAAAATTATTTATTGTATTTTTTTTAAAAACGAAGATGGATTAATATCTAACCATAGAGAATTTAAAAAAGAAAAAAGAAAAGATATTAAAAGAATGAAGAACGCCTAACAAGTACTTGAGAATTAATGGGATTAAAATTACTAGTAGTAGAAAGATTATGATTAGAACAAGGAGACAAAAATAATAGTAAAAGAAAAAATATCATCGTGAAGCTAGAAGAGAAATACTGTTAAAATCATGAGCAGAAACCGAACGAAAACAATACACAAATAATTTGAACAAAACACTTTATATAAAACTGCACACAAACAATAACCGGACTAGAGTCCAAACAAAATCAAAATACCTCATCACATTAAAACTATCCACACAACCTAATCTATATCATCATCTTTGAATGATTTACACAGATCAACAAAAAACAAACAAGTACGCTAATTTCTGTGAATAAGTCGCAGGAATGAGAGAGAGTGAGTAACAGAATACGTAAAAACTATCTAACCTAAAGAAAAGAAACATAAATGGTTTATATATTTTACATTTATAAATTAAATTACAATAGTGGTCCTTCTAGTCTTCAAGTGTATACAACCTACACCAAACTTTAACAAGTTCAAATATCAGTATAATTAATAACACTTACCTTTTACCTTATCTCATTTTGGTACCATAACTCTTGCACAAACATCCCTACATTATCTTGTAGACTAAACCAATATGTAGATTACAAGCTAAGTGTTCCATGATTATTTGCACTAGTCAGTAATACTTTCAACAAATAGTGAATCATTAGAAGAAGCAAGAAGATAACAAAAATAAAATGAATAAAAGAAGATCATGCACCACGTTGTGGAAGAATTTTTAATGAGTTGGAGACTTGCAATGGTTAGCGGTGATAAACAAAAATAACAAAGCCATCAAACCAGATCCCCCCATCGCCACCATCGATGATCGGAGGATGATTTTATTTTCCGATCGAACTTTCTCTAGATATCTAGCTTTGATATTTAACTCTAATACCATGTAAAAGAATGAAAAGGGTTTATTATTAACTGAATTGATCAAAAAGATTACATAAACCTATACTAAAAAGAAACATAATCCTAGTATGAAACTAAATCAACCTAAACAAATTAAATATTACCTAAAGATAATTACTGCTAACAAATCTAAACATTATCAAAATAATATTCTCTAATATGTTTTAACTCTCAGAACATCGCCGACCTTATATATCCAGTTTGTAATACAAGAAATTATTATTGTGGACTTCCCTTGCCTCAAATATTACTTTGTAATTTATTTGGGCTTCTATCCGGATAATGATGTAGTGACATAAATTTAAACTTGAATACATCAAATTCAAAATCAATTAGTGTTTGAAAATTTTGTTATATGTTTTTCTCCGACAAAATAAAGCTATGGGAGATACAAGCAAACATGTCATGTGTTTTTTGTAAATCCCAATTAGACTCACACAACCATCTCCCACCAAGTTGTCGGAGAACTATTCTTTCCATTGAGGATCTTCAGAAGAAGTAACAGCTTCTTGATAGGTGTTAGGTTCATTTTCTACCATGAAAGAAACAAAAAACAATTTATCAACACTAGCCCTCTTACTCTTCTCGGTTCAACTTCATCTTCATCTGATTGTTCTTGTCTATCTTGACAATCTAGTCTTTCATCATGACTAGCCTCGCTAGGTTGTTCATATGAAGGTAGACAAGGAAACACATCTTCAAAGAATGAAGCATTACGAGATTTCATAATAATATTCTTTTGTATATTGGGAATTTTACACTCTTGAACAAGAAAACGATAGGCACTACTATGGTGAGCATATCCAATGAATATGCAATCGACAGCCTTAGGTCCTATCTTTACCATTTTAGGTGGTGGAACAACCACCTGGCCAAACATCCGCACACTTTTAAGTATTTGTAGGAAAGTTTCATTGCCATCCATAGTTCATATGGGGTTTCATCCTTCTTTTTCTGAGGTATCTTATTCAAAAGATAATTAGCTGAGAGTATAGCTTCCCCCAACATGTTCTGACTTAATTCAGAACTTATTAACATGGCATTCATCATTTCTTTAAGGGTACAGTGATTTCTCTCGACAATACCGTTTTGTTGAAGTGAGTAAGGAGTGGTAGATTCATGTCTAGTGTCATGTTGCTCACAAAATTCAACAAATGGTGATACATATTCACCTCCTCTATCACTTCTAACTACCTTGATTTTCTTATTGAGTTGATTCTCAACTTCATTTTTGTATTACACGAATTTATCTATTGCTTCATTTTTACTTTTAAGCAAATACACATAACAACATTTCGTGCTATCATCGATAAAAGTGATAAAATACTTGATGCCACCTCTTGTTGGAGTTGATTTTAAATCAAAAATATATGTGTGAATTATATCAAGTGGTTCTGTTTTTCTTTCAACCAATTGGAATGATGATCTAGTAAGTTTGGGTTCAACACATGTTTTACATTTGTAATTTGAGTCAATATGAAAAGTTAGTATGCAATTTAATATAATTAAACGACAAATGAAATTCAAATTAACATGACCAAGACGACCATGCCACATATTAGAAGAAGACTTAAGCATATAAGTATAACTAGTAGTAGTCTTATTCATTTCATTTTTGACAACCACTACATTAAGTTTAAACATACCATTAACGGCATATCCTTTAAACACGAACTTGTCGGACTCAAACACAAGCCTAAACTTATTAAGCAACCACCCAAACACGAGATTCTTATGAATCTCGAGAACATACCACACATCGTTCAAAGTAAGCTCCTTCCCGGATGTCATCTTCAAGATCACTTTTCCTTCACCCTTGAATTCCGCGGTATCCGAGTTTCCCATGTAGAGTTCCTCACCATTCTCAATATCCTTGAATGTGTTGAAGAAGCTCTCTTGTCGGAACAAACATGACGTGTTGCACCGGTATCAACCCATCAACCTACCATCCATTAAAATCCGTTCCCACAAGGTTCACTTCCGAAATCATCATACTAAGATTGGAAATCATAGCCACAAGTCCCATCTCATCATTCTCTACCATGTTAGCTTGACGAGGGTTATCACGTTTAGGCATCTTACAATTGGCAGCCCGATGATCCGGTTGGTCCTAATTGTAGTAGGTTCCTTGGAATTTCTTTTTCACAATTCCACCTTTAGGACCTAGGTTCAATGCCTTCCATTTGCCTTTGTTATCAAACATACCCTTTCCCTTTGCCTTGCCTTTGTTGCTCTTAGAAGATTGACCATGGTCAACCATATTAGCTTTAGCTAAAGCTGACATATAGCTATTCTTTTGAGCCATCTTGTTGTCCTCCTCATTATGAAAATGAACAACAAGGCCTTCAATACTTATCTCCTTTCGTTTGTGTTTTATGTAGTTCTTGAAATCCACCCAACCCGGTGGAAACTTTTCAATCGTAGCAGCCACGTGAAAAGTCTCACTAAGGGCCATTCCCTCGGCATGGATGTCGTGGAGCATAACTTGGAGTTCTTGAATTTGGCTAATGACGGTCTTTGCATCCACCATTTTATAGTCCAAGAATTGAGAAACTGCAAACTTTTTGGTCCCACATCTTCAGTTTTGTACTTGCGTTCCAATGACTCCCATAACTCTTTGGCAGTGTTGATCTTGCAATAGACATTGTACAACATGTCCGTTTAGAGCATAATTACGACACAAGGAATTTGAATGCTTCCAAGCATCTACTGCACTCACTGGTCTAACATCGGTCTCCCCATCATTTAGTTGGGGAGCGGATTCAGTCAAGAACCTAGCAAACCATTAAATTTCTTGGGTTTTTCAACATGATTAACAACCGAGTTAGGCAACGGTGCAATCATCACAAAAGTAGTCACAACAACAGTGATCATGATTGGCTGGGTACTCATGGACAGACTTGTCATCTTGAAATTCGCAAAGGAATTTTATAAGGTTGACAGGTTCAATTAGATTAACACTATGAAGCTACAAATCAATCTCTTAAACCACAATTATGTACTGATTATGCAACATAATATGCAAATCAACATAAATTATTGAAACAAAACCGTTGTAACGAACATGAAACTTGCTCTAAACAAAACTCGTTTGAATAAGAAGCAAGGCAAAAACCGGCATGTGCAAGCCCATGATTTTGCAATTGACAGAGCAAAAACAAACATGCGCAAGTCCGGGGTTTTTCAAGCTGCATTCGTGTCTACTGGTCGTGCGGGAACACCAAGGATCAGGAGCCCCGACCCGTTCTCGTCCCAAGATTTTCACCCCCGCTCCCGCGCACGGGTAGGAGTTGGAGTGTGTGATGATCATAAGCTTGTTGAACTTGTTTCAACACTTTCACTTATAAACACCTCAAATGTTTTCTCCATTTTAGTTGTGGGACAAACACAAAACCCATCAATTTTCAGTTTCATACACCTGACTTTGAGCTTTGATATCTCATTCATCTCTCATCAACCTTAGACATATAATACGCAGTTACGAAGCTCTTGTCAAGAGCTACACAACCACATAAAGTATTGCATATAATTACTACAATTACGTATAGATAATTAGGTCAAAAGTTTGAAAAAAATACACTTTATTTTCTCAATTTTTCTAACACTTTTTCCGGCCTAAGGGTTATTCTAATTGGACTTTGGTGACGTTCTTGTTGTTAAAAAAAATGTCAATAGCAAAAGGAAATTAACAAAAATGTTGGATTACATAAATGCTCCAACTTGTGTTGAAATGATAGTTAAACTAGTTGGCTTGCTACAGATGAACAAATAATTACAAACTGAATGTATTTGCGTTCATTTCAACATGCGTTACATCATTTTGTATACAAACCTATAAAATGGCTAGGGAATAAGTATAAAAGAGTGACTTGGAAGAAGTAGAAAAGAGAGATAATCGAATACTTTGTATAAACAGTTGGTTTTAGGGGTGTTCATTGGGTCGGGTCTCAGGTAGTTTAGATTTTCCAATCTGAGTTTTTTGGGTTTGACATTTTCTGGGCAATGTTCAAAAACCAATTTGAAATTGAAATGAAACTAGAAAAACCGAATACAATTCAGGTTAAACTGAGAAAGCCGAATTATAATATTTAATCCTATTATTCTTTAAATAAAGAAGGCAAATTAAACCAACATCGTCTCAAAATTAATCGAACACGTACAGTGGAAAGATATAATTAAAGCTACATTAAATAAGTAACCTAAATCAAGTAAGATTGTAACTCCCCCAAAGCCGAAAGCAATAGACTACTCGGGTATCTTTCAGGTTCAACTAAAAACCATGGTGGAAGGATACTAGTAGCCCACTACTTTAGGCTTATAAGGGATTCGAATTTTTTATCTCATACCAATGTAGGACGGGTTGTTACAAAGATAATTGAGCACAACCGACAAAATATAAATTATTCAAATAAGGTATTTATATAGAATTCATTACTTCCATGAAATAATTTAATAAAACTAGATTTAATCACGACATAATAATTAATTGAATCGATTTAAGGATATCAAGATACAATTTAACCATCACTACATTATATCTTAACATATATGATGTCAAAGTACATCTTAAAGTAATTGATACAAAACAAAGTCTATAGATATTTTATTAAAAACGAATGTACAATTAAAATCAATAAATCTGCCAGAATCACTCGTCGAGTATATTACAACACTCAGCGTGCGATTCTTCTGAAACTATTTCTTATTAAGTTTAACTTTAGAACAATTAATCTTCCTCATTGCAATCCACTTCCTACCATTAGGGGATTCATGGGATCATTTTTCAAGGTAAAAACATTATAAAACATGTGTTATTATAATTTAAAAAATTCAAACCTAATAATGACATATCTCAAACTAAAAACATTATAACAAAATATATTCAATTGTTTCAATGTTAAGTAAATATATCTATACAAATATTATAAAAAATTCATAGACAAATTGATTGTAAAAACAATAATTAATTAAAGGAACATAATAAAGGTCAAGAAACTTGCATATCGTACTATTACTTCTTCAATCAATGAACTGATTATCTTTATTCTCCTTACAATGTTTGTGAATGTTTGAGAAAATAAACCTAATCTAATTTAAAAGTAAATTAATATTGATGTATGATTGATTGGTGATATGATACATTGAAAATCAAGCCTTTATTAATAGATGAAGAAGTTTGAAGCTCGACATCTTTAATGAATATGGTCTCCATTAAACTTAAATACATGATGTTCAATATGTGAAATAGATGCAGGCCTGCAGCCTCTACCTCTACCTTGAAGTTGGTTGAAAACACTTTTCATTGGAGCTTTAACATATTCAAGTCTTCAGATGAATCATGGACCATCAATTTGTATTTATCTGTTCTGTTCGGCAGGCTCCTTTATGGCACTCGGGCGAGTTAATGTTGATTTCTTCTATACTTTGCAATTTATCCCTCGATTGTCCTCATTTTCAATGAAACTCCTTCATATTACATAATATATAAATATAAATAAATTAAGTACAAAATCTACAATAAAAATTCAAATTCATATTATTTAATGAAAAAACTAAAATTAATATCTAAAAATATATACAATTTAGTACTTATTAAAGCCCCTAAAAATCAAGGTTGCACAAGTATTAAATATATAAATCTTTATATACAAATTTACAACTACACAATTACAATATACTATGCCTTCAAAGTTTTATATGAAATAAATGTGTAAATGATATGGGTGGTGTGGTGGGTGGTTAGAGATGTCTATTTTTTTTAGAAAACATCAAGGATACGCAAATAGTATATGTTTCCACGATTTACCGTTAAAATAATTATTTAAAGTAATTTTATCAAGGTAATATTTTGTAATAATATACTCTGTATATACTATCATTTTATTATGGTAATTGTCATACTGTAATTATTGTAATCTTATTATATCAATATTATTTCTATTAATTCTCCATAATAGATAGATGGTGATCTTATTATGGTAAGTTGGTAACGTACTATTATGAAATTATTCATATTTATTGCAAGTTTGCTACCCATATTTGATGCATATATGCATATAAATATATGGTTTGTCTCTGTTATCCTTCATCGTATCCTCTTCATTTCTTTTCAATTTTAATACTTGCAAAAGCCCAAAAAGCGATAAAATGGTCAAGCTCATTGGATCACAAACGATAATCTTCTGTCTAAGCTTTCTTGCATTGCTTGCTTGTTATGAGTGTAAGTTTCCATCATTCATATCTTTTTCACATTAGTTCTTTTAATTAAAGAATTTTGTAAATGTGGTTCGGGGAATATCTTTTTAGGTAGCAGAGGTGAAATTAGCGACATTAAAACAGTTGAGCCTTCAGATTGTACTCCGCGTTGTTACGAGATGAGTATTGGTGGGAAAACGCAATACTGTTGTTGTCATAAGACGAATATGTGCAGTGAAGGTCGTCCACTTTGTGAAATCGAGTGTCTCTGGCGTATAAAATGTCCCGGTTGTTAGAGAAATAAAAATGTAACTAATATTAGGTCGGGATAATTATAAAGTAAAGTTCTTATATAATTATATAGTTCCCTTTATTATTTTATTATATAAATAAATATAAAAATAATGATGCATTTATGAAATCAGTAGAGCAAAATGAGTCATAGTTCCACCAAAAAATGTTTGTAGCGTAAGCACTTGACTCACAATGGACTAATTGACAATAACTCTACCACACCTTACAAGAAGTTAACAATAGCATTGAAATTTGGAACCCATTTATCCTTTTCAACCTCATCCGTTAAAAAAATTATTTTTCATATAATTTAGCATATATTGATAAACTTCTGTATTATTTTTATATTCAAGATAAGTTTGATCGAATTTTATGAAGTAAATAATTAAAAACAATAAACGATTGTATAATAGAAAATTTAGTAATTTTTCATAGTTATTTATTACGAATAAACAATCTTTTAACACAAATAAAAATAATAATAATATTAATATAAATAATTAAAATGAAACGGAAAATTTTCTATAAAAGCACGTTATAGTTACCAATAAATTACTCAAGCTATGCGACAGTAATTAATAGCTGAAAGATAATAGAGATCGCTCGACATTAGGAAGAATAGTTATATGATTAACTTAGATGGTTATTATGCTTGGCTTATTTTTTTCCAATCGTTTCAATTTCATTTACACTATATTACTATAATAAATTATAACTAATCAAAGTTAATGAGTCATTTAATAATTTAATATTTAAAATATAGTTAAAAATAAACGTTAGTATTAAATTCTATAATATTTCATCTTTTCGTCTTTAAAAGATAACAAGAATATATTTATCATGGCTTATCAAATTTACCTTTTATATTTTAATTAATATAGTTTTACAATCTCACATACATTTATATATAAAGTTATTATTATTTTTGATTTTCATACTAATTTTATGAAATAGTCCATCGGATCCCGATTTACACTAGTATGGTATATTTACCGAATACTCTAAAAACGTACAACTCCTTTGATTATGCTACGTGCCACCCATGCGGATAAAAAGTTATAAACATGTACTTTTTAATACGAGCTACTTGCCGAAAAAGTGTTACGTAACCAATATTTTTCATTTTAGGATACCACCTATTGTTTTTTTTTTTTTTCTTTTCTTCTATTTACTAAGGTTTACAACATTCAACTTCTTAATATTTTTAGCATATTATAACTAATAGGTTGAATTTAAATGAGAATGAAAACTTTAGTGAGAATGAAGGAATAAATCCTAGTCATCCATTTTGCAAACCCAATTTTCCCTCAAAGTTAAATATCTCACAAACAGTTAATCAAAAAATTATGAAAATTACACCATAAAAATTAGCGTTCTTTTCTCTACGATTAGACATCTCTCATGACATACTTTCGACGAATTTTTGTTTTGGTTGAAGACCGGTAACACATGTGTTAGCTGCTGGTAACACATGTGTTACCAGCTCCCAAGTAACACATGTGTTACCAGCTCGCAAGTAACACATGTGTTACCTAGTTGTCGGTAACACTCGCGACTAACACATGTGTTACTTGCTACTAACACATGTGTTACCAGCAGCTAACACATGTGTTACTAGTTTTCAAAACCCACCAAAAAATGAAAAAAAAAAAAGTTCGTCGAAAGTATACCTTGTGAGATGTCTAATCGAAGAGAAAAAAATGTTGATTTTTATGATGTAATTTTTATATATTTTTGACTAGCCGTTTGTGAGATATTCAATTTTTAAAAATGTTAGAAATATTATTATCTTGATGAAATGAATGGTTGGGATTGATTCTTCCATTCTCAAGAAAAATTCTATTCTCATTTGAACTTAATTCTATAAATAAAAAATCATTCTTATATTCTTTTTTAATATGTATTATACAAATATAAAAATTACACAATTTTCAAAAAAAATTAGTATCAATTACTTATCTTTTCAATAAGCTTAAATACATTTTGTGTTTATGTGAATTATTCATATTATTTCATGTTCAAATACCACAGCTAATTTTTCACATTAATTTTTGAATGTTTACAAGTCATTTGTCCTACATTAATTCTTAGAGCAAAACATTCTGGTTGTTTTCTTTTATATTGTATTAAATTTAAGCCCGTGCGATGCACGGTAATTTGTTATATAATCGTTTTAACAAAATTTAATAAAAATATTATTACTTAATGTTATATCTTATTAATTAGTGTTTTCGTATGACACATCTTATATAAGTAATTGTATGTTTTAATTTGAATGATTATCTAAACTATTTAAATTAAAATTTATTTATTTTAATCAAAATCTAAATATATAAATTAAATTTATTTATTTTTTAAAAAAAAAAACCTAAAAGCTTGCCATGTAGCATTGTTGCTTACATGGTAAATTCTGAAACAACTTCCTATACTTCTTTAATATATATATATATATATATTTATACCCCGTGCGATGTACGACAATTCAAATTATGCAATAATTATCTATATTTTTTCACTACACAATATGATATAATTATATATTGTACATCTTTATAATAGTTGGTTTGACCCAAACTCAAAACTCATAATCTCAAATTTGTTAAGTAATATTTAATGTGAGTATATGGGATTTAATATTCAAATTCATATATATGAAGATGTTTATGAATAGTTGTACCTTGACACTCGCAAAAATCGATCCACTCTAGTTAGCAGAAAATCATCTAAATATGGGTTGATATATTGGCATTCCACTTGTTTTTAAAAATCCTTTGATTTTGAGTCCGATGTATACAAAAACCATATGAAAATATTCAAATCTACTTTGTTATAAATGTAACAAAACTAAATATGATCATAAGTTAAGCAAAGACGCATCTTTACTTACACAAAACTCAATTAAACAATCTAACGTTGCATTAATAATCAATTCTACATTAGGACCTGTGGAAAAAAAATCCAAAAACAAAAACAACCGATAATAATTATAATAATAACCAAAATAATAATAAGTAAACAATGTATTACTCGTAAGACTTACATTGTGTTAGCTCTGACATATATATACACACGAATTCCAATATGACAATATCTAGTATACAATAGGAACAACGGAAAAATAATTAACTTCTATACATGCATGAGAGGGATGAAATTGATAAATTAATTATATATAAATTGAAGGAAAAACATTACAATATGATGCAATTTAAACGGATATTATTTTAACCGTTTGTCACATTATTATCAAGGAATCGAAGATCACGGTTATAAAATATTTATATATTAAGAGTATTCTTTTTCAAATTTAATAGTGTTTTGAATAGGATTTATAAATTCTAATAGACTTAAATTTAATAGTGTAATATTATTATTTTTCAATTAGTGTTTGAGTAAGATTTATTTTTTTTCATTAATTAATATCATATTCAAATATTATTTAATTCTAATTATTTGTTTAACTTAATTTAAAATTTTTAGAGGTTGCCATGTGACATCTTTACCTATGTGGCAAATTGTTGAGCTTTCTTTTATACTCCCTTAATATATATATAGATATGCCGATTCAAAAAAAGAAAATAATACCATTATCCTTATAAATTTAAAAAGTACGTCAATATCATTTTAAAACATCGAAACATACATACGTAGCCTACTAAATAATGTTAATATCCAATATTGTTATTAAACATTAAATAATAATAATTATGACCTTTTTACCTTTTTTACATGCATATATCTTATTGAGCATTACCTAATTAAACTATTTATATGGATATATGTGTATTTTTGATATCTTGAAAGAATATTTATGAACTTGTAAAGTTTAAAGTAATTAATTTCAATTATTAATTTTTTATTAAGATAATATAAATTTGACATTTTCAAAAATTGAATATTTCAAAAACGACCAGTCAAAATTTATAAAAATTGCACCATAAAAATGAGCATTTTTTCTTTTCGATTAGACATCTCACATGACATACTTTCGACGAACTTTTATTTATTCATTTTTTTGATGAGTTTCAAAAACTGGTAACACATGTGATAGTCGCTGGTAATACATGCGCTAGTCGCTGGTATCACATGTGATAGTAGTTTTCAAAACCTATTAAAAAATGGAAAAAAAAAGTTCGTCGAAAGTATACTTAGTGAGAAGTCTAATCGAAGAGAAATAACATTTTTAATGATGTAATTTTTATAATTTTTTGAGTAGCCGTTTTTGAGATATTTAATTTTAAAAAATGTGAAAGGAAAATGGGGTTTTGTCAAATGAAATTCTTCTACTGGTTCTCTCATTCTCACAAAAAATTTCATTTTTATTTGAGCTTTATTTTGACCATGAAATACTCCCAATAATATTTGCTCAAATCATTATAATTATGAATATATGATGAATTAATATTTGATGGAGCATTTATCGAATGATTTAATTTATTATCTATTAGTTATTTTAACTAAGGTACTAATTTATATATATGAGTCGTTCAGACCCGTGCGATGCACAGTTTATATAAAAATTTTCATTTTCTACAAACCATGACGACAATGGGCCTCGCGACATCCACATCCAGCTCGTCCAAGAAAAAACTGAGTTTTCGTCTATGTAGTCTGGTTTGACATGTTGTGTTTACTTTCAGTTATGCAGACCTTTAAGATCAATTAAGAGGTGTGGGAAGCTAAAGGAATTCATATCTTATTTATAGATGTGAGATGCTTTTGTGTTGTAAGTGCATGAACTTTTCATGAGAATTTGAGATGGTTTGTATTCTGGAAACTCCAAACAACACTTCAACTGCATCTTGATGGTTAAATTCACTTGGTGTCATTAAGTGTAGCAACTAATACACAATGAAATAATTCTTAAACTGTTACGATGTGTTATAAGTCGCGAGTGGTTGATAACAATTATTTAGATTAAGCAACTTAGATAAACGGGTGATTGATGACATTTATTTAGATAGTCCTAATTTTTATAGAGGATTGAAACTTTAACACTTAACATCTATGAATGGGACTGAATTTTTTAGTAGATAAGATATATATATATATATATAGGGGAAGGATCCATAGGGAAGCTCCAAATTTCGGGGAAGGAAGGAAGCAAATCTTAGCCCTTGATTTTTTCATAAAAAAAAGTTTTTAACATTCATTTGTGATGAATGTTAAATTTTGATTAACATTCATCACAAATGAATGTTAACAACATTCATTTATGATGAAATCAATGGTTGAGATTTGCTTCCTTCTTGATCCCTCCCCTAATGTAGTGTATTAATCAAAAGAAGGAAGTTGTTGAGCTCAATAATAAGCAGTCATAATCTTGTTATAATCTGTCTAAGTATTTAACATGTTGATAATAAAGTTAGTTCAAACACCTTTAAGTATTAACTCGTTGAAAAATATACTAATATGTTAACGTTAGCGAGTGATACTTGTTATCTCTAGGTCAACATTTCAAACAAGTCGAAGAAAACCTTAAAGATATACCTTGTCTTGCCGAGTGTAACCAGCTAATAAGGTATAAGATCTCTAATCAACAACAACAAATGATTAATGACATCTTAACAAATGTGCCATTGATACAAATTTTTCATTTTAACAAATGTGACATTAATTATATATTTGGATAATATCTAAGTCGAATTTAGGTGGGACTTTTGATGTGTTTTTTGCGTGGTAATAAAAATTAAAAAAGATATTTGGAAGATTACTCTAACAAAAATTCTAGGATACAAGTTTTAAATTTATAAAATGATTATATAATATAATAAGCCATAACACATATATGGATAGATTACATATTGTATCATCGCATAGTATAGTATGTTAAATAAGATCATCGTATAGTTATGATGCAACAAACAAAACAAAGATAGTTTAACTAAGGGGTTCATGTAGAATCCATTACTTCCAATAATTATGATATAGCAATGAGTTGACATGATTTAAAGATGTCAAGGGTACACATCAACCTCCATCATGTTATACTTTAACATATATGCAGCTAAAACGCATTTTAAATAAATAAAAGACAATAAATTAACTCTATTAGTAACTAATTAACAACAAATACGCAATTAAAACCATTATCAGTTTAAGATCGTGCTCGGCGTTCGCATGATAATCACACGACATGCAGTTCTCAAAAATCGTATTCTAATTCATTTGATTTAAAACAATTAATTTTTCAAAGTACAAATCCACCTCCTACCGTTAGGGGATTCATGGGACAATTTTTCCGTAAAAATAATTATAAAACACGTGTCATCACATTTTATAAGAAGTCAAAAGTAATATGAGATACTTCATTACAAAAATCTTTTAACATGACATATTCCTTTGCTTTACATAAGAAGTAATTTCATCTATACAAAATATTATAATCAATTTATAATTTATAGACAAACTAATTGTACAAAAAATAATTGATTATAAAAATATAATAAAATACAAGAGAAGTTGCAAACCATACTATTACTTCTCCAATCACAAATTGGATGCTCCTTATTCTCCTTATAATGCTTATGAATGCGAAGATAAATGATACAAATAGATATATGATGTATTTATAAATGTTGTTGTATTTCTAAACACTAAAACTAGGTTTCCTATTTATAGATACAAAACTGATAGCGTCGTGCTCGGTGTGCATCTCACTTCTCGCATGGTGTGCAACTTTCAAACTCTATAAACTGGTTTTATCTTCTATCTTGAAGTCTATATTTATGAAGTTCAAATGAAGTTTTATCTTTATCTACAAGTCTTCTGACAATTCTTCGACTCTTGAAAAGATTATCTCTAAACGCTCGACGGGCTCTTCCTTCCAGCTCAGCGTGTGAAGCTGTCTTTCTTCTTTATTTTGCATTATAGCCTCCGTCTTTCTTCTTTTCAGTAATTCATCTTGAAAGTTTTCTAATTGAAAATACAAATGAATTAAGTACAAAATATACACAATTATTAACAAAACATCTAAATTTAATATACAAAACATCTAATTGAAAATACAAATGAATTTGTTAAGTCATGATTACTCCTATGATGATTTCATAATGACAATAACTCCATAAAAATACAAGTGTTATGGGATTACTTATTTTAGCAGAAAAATACGTTTTGGATAAGCCAAGTCTTCTGTATGCTGGTTGCAAAGGAATTACTGTTCACCAGTTCACCCAGCAGACAGAACTGCCAGTTCACCCAGCAGACAGAACTGCTAGTTCATCCAGCAGACAAAGAATCTTTGAAGAGCAACCAGCTCTGAAATATTCAAAGTGTTATATCACATACATGTTTAAGTATCCTTCAGTTAAGCTGTGGAGACTTTCTTTGTTTGTCAAGATCAAGTTTGAACATTGGAATGAAGACCCAGCATAGGGTTCATTATCCCAGTTCACCCAGCACTGAAACTGAAGAACACTTGAGTTATCACAAACTCAAGTGATCATGCTTTTAACTCTTAGGGAATGTTTGTGCATAACAAAATGGCATCTTCTGAGATTGTACTCAATGTACATACCTGCTATTCTTAGCTCCTTATGCACATCATGTCTCCTTATCATGGTCAACCTACAAGACAAGAATGCAGTGTACTTTCTGACAGACTTGATCGTGCAGACTTCATCAGAACACACAAGCAAGCATGTCTGAAGTCAACCAATGAAGATGAAGACATCTGGAAAACATTCATTGGCTGATCAAGTTTCAAGCATCACACAAGCTCTACTATAAATATCAGACTTGGGTTACAAAGCCTAAGTGTGTGTGTGCGAGTGAATCAACAAGAATTCTTAGTGAATCAATTATAGTTCATAGAGCATTTGTGTTTGCAGAATTGTATTGCTTGTAATCAGCTTTGAGTCTGTTCTCAGTTGATCTTAGTGATAGGATTCTGTATTCAATTAAGTTAGAGATTCCGCATCTAACTTGTAATTCTTTGATTTATCAAAATAAAAGAATTATTTGAAAAACCTCTATATGTTCCTATTATACAACTAAGTCTGATTCACAATTTCAATTAAGAAAACGAAAAAGTTGTATTCACCCCCCCCCCACAACATTGTTGTTATCTTTGGGACCAACAACTGGTATCAGAGCAGTTAAGATTAATCTAATCTTAGATCTGTTGAAATGGCCACTTATAGCTCAAACTCTGCCTACCTTGAAAATGGTTCTGCATCTAGACCCCCTAAGTTTGATGCAAAGGAATTCCAGACATGGAAATCAAGAATGATGCTACATTTTGAATCAATTGATCCATTAATGCTAAGCATTGTTCAAGAAGGACCATTTGTTCCAACCACCACCATTGAAGTTCCTGCTTCTGGAACTACTCCTGCAACATCTAGGGAAATAGTTAAAACAACTAATCAATGGTCTGATGAAGACAAAAGAAGAACTGGCCTAGATGCTAAAGCAAGAACTCAAATAGCCATCTCTCTTCCTAATTCTGTGTACAACTTAGTATGCAGGCTCCCTTCTGCCCAGAAAATGTGAGATGCTTTGGACATAGCATATGAAGGAAAGGAAGAAGTCAAACAGAACAACATCATTGCATTAAAAAGGCAATATGAACTGTTCTTCTGTCATAAAGGAGAATCTCTGGTTGATATGTACACCAGATTTACTGCTTTGCTAAATGATCTAGCAGCCATGGAAGTTCACATTAATGTCTTTGAAGTCACCAACAAGTTTGTTGACTCTTTACCACCTTCTTGGGAATCTGTTGCTACATCACTTAAAGTCACCCATAGTCTTAAAAACTTTGATCTGGCTTCACTCTATGGTGCTCTCATGAATCATGAGAAAACCAAGGCTTTACATGACAAGAATATTAAGGAGAACTGGAAGCACCATGAGCATTCTAGTGCTGCCCTTGTTGCTGTTGAACCAAAAAGAAAGAGTTCAAAAGCCATGTTGTTTACAAACCAAAAGTCAACAAAGAAGAAGCAAAAGTTCATAAAATTCAATAGGAGAAAAGGAAAATCTGGTGTCAGATTCAGTAAGAAAGCCAGCCCAGGGAACTCTGGTAAGACTAGAATGTTTGCTAAAGCTGAGTGTTTCAATTGTGGAAAGATTGGACACTTTGCAGCTGACTGTGAGTTCAAGAAACCATTCACTCAAGCTGACACCTACTCAAAGGCAGCAAAGTATAAAGCTAAATATAAGGCAATGAAGGCTGAAATGAAAGCTGATTCCAAAGGAAAGAAGAAACCTGAAGTGAAGAGTTTGATTGCTGAGACCCATGACTGGGATGATTACAGCTCATCATCTTCATCCTCATCTAGTGAAAGTGATGATGTCTGTATCAAAGGAGGTAGACATGGAAAGTGTTTGATGGCCAAAGATGACTCTGTAGAGGACAAAAAGGATAGCACATTTCTGGATGACATGAGAGAGGCTGATGTAAAGATGCAATCAGAAGAATGGAAAGCCTCTATGCTGTATAAGGTAGAAAACTTCAGATCTTATACTAATGATGAGAAAGCAGAAATGTTTGACTATCTTAGAATTGATCTTAATATGGCATGCAAAATGGAAGATGATTTTAAAGTAACCATTGAAAATTTAAAATCTCAGTTAACTGCTTTAGAACTTGAAAACAAGTGTCTTAAAAATGATAAACTTGAACTTGAATCTAAAATTTATGCTTCCCAAGTCTATTTGCAAGAGTCAGCAAATACTAAAAACCAATTAATTAATCTCAAAAAGGTTGTTGAATCTTGGTGTCACTCTGCTCAAAGAACAGCTAAGTGTGTTCAAGAGCAAGTGCCACACCAAGTAAAAGCTATTTTAAATGGAGATTTTGAGTCTGCTGCTACCATAGCTGAAGTAACCATGATGGATCCAATACTTGAACCAGCAGAGATCTTACCAGAAACCTTTGCCAAAGTTGTTGCTGGGAAAAAGATTCTAACAAACAAATTTGTAAAACCTGCTGCTAAAGCTGAATCCATGGTTAAGATCATAGAAGAAACCAAAGCTGAAGGATCAAGTAATTCAACAATTGAATTCCTCTAATTCCTCAGCATCTGCCTGTGTAACAACTAACCCTCTTTATGAAAATACTAAAGGAACATCCTCTACTATTTTCAAAGCTGACAATGCTGCAAGCCTGAAAGCTGACAACATTGTAAAATCCAATGCTGGGTTAACATCAGTCATTGAAAGTCAAACTATCAATGCTGGTAAGGTTAAAAGAAACGAGACTGTTACCCAAAGAAAGAACCTTGAGTTAAATACTTCCAAGGGTCTGCCAACAAATGGCAAGGGTAAACAAATGAGAGCGTTTAACTGAAACTCAAGTCTTGGCTAGTAAGCTTGACCAGCTCACAACTCAAGTTCAACAACTGTTTGCTATTAGCAATCAGCAGCTGAACCAGAGTAATACCCAGCAGTCAAGGGTTATACCTCCTACATCCAGAAGGCAGAATAACAGGAAATGTTACAACTGTGGTGAGAGATTACACATGTCTCATCAATGTAAGACAGATTACTGTATGATTCCCAGAACTTTGTTAAGTCAATTAACAACATAATCATCACAGAACATCTCTAGTGAAGTAAATGTTAAGACTAACAAAAGAAACACTAGGAGGACATCAAATCTTGATATCAGTCTTCCTGAACCCATCCCTGGATGGGTTCCCAAAATGAATTAATCTTTTGTGTGTGTGCAGGGCATTCAAAGCAAAAAAATCTGGTACTTGGATAGTGGATGTTCAAGGCATATGACTGGATGTAAGTCCCTGCTGCTGGACTATAAGGAGAAAGATGGTCCAGCTGTTACTTTTGGAGATAATTCAAAGGGTTATACTAGAGGTTCTGGTACTCTGAGTAATGGGAATGTAACCTTCAAGAATGTTGCTTATGTGGTTGGATTAAAACATAATCTAATCAGTATAAGTCAACTTACCAGCAGAAGGAAAGTAGTTCAGTTCAGAAAGAATTTTGGAACTATATTTGATCTAATGGGTAAACCACTACTGACTGCAAAGAGACATGAAGGCATGTATCAAATTGATATGAATACTGCTGTTACCACCAGTGACACATGTTTCTACTCCAAGTCAGCAGACAACCTTAAATGGTTATGGCACAAGAGGCTCTCACACCTTAATTTCAAAGATATCCATAAGCTAGCCAGTAGAGGATTAGTGTCAGGGTTACCCAGCATGACATATGTCAAGGACAGACTATGTCCAGGTTGTGAAAAAGGCAAGCAGCACAAAGCTTCATTTAAGTCAAAGTAAGTCTCATCCATTATGCAACCACTTCATATGCTTCACATGGATCTGTTTGGTCCAGTAAGCACTTCAAGTTTGGGTGGAAAGAAGTATACTCTAGTTATAGTTGATGAGTATTCAAGATATACTTGGGTATTCTTTCTAAGGCAGAAGGGTGAAGCAGCAGAAGTGATCATGGTACAGAATTCAGAAACCATGTGTTGGAATCTTTCTGTGCTGACAAAGGAATTTCACAAAACTTCTCTGCTGTGAGAACACTACAACAAAATGGTGTTGCAGAAAAAAGAAATAGAACACTTATTGAAGCTGCAAGATCAATGATTGCTGAATCAGGACTAAAAAGTCATTGTTGGGCTGAAGCTGTAAACACTGCATGTTTAACTCAAAACAGGTCTCTGATTGTAAAAAGGCATCAAAAGACTGCCTATGAAGTGTTAAAAGGAAGAAAACCCAATATCAGCTTCTTCCATGTTTTTGGAAGTCCATGTTTCATTCTGAACATAAGAGATCAACTTGGAAAGTTTGATGCAAAAGCTGATGATGGTATATTCCTTGGTTATTCTACTCTGTCAAAAGCATACAGAGTATTCAACAAGAAAAGAGGATGCATGGAAGAATCTATTCATGTCACATTTGATGAGAATACATTATCTGCATCATCTCTTCCCTCAGATAATGAGGATTCACCACTGGATTTTGAAGAATTAGCAAACTCAGAAACTCCAGATGATGATCAAACTGATCAGCATATGGAATCCCCTAAATCCAGTAAAGATAGGTCAATTACATCTTCCAGTACTCCAACACTGAAAGTTGTACTAAACATTGAACCTGTAAATAACTCACTTGAAGAATCTAGAAGATGACACTTCAAACTGTGATACAACTAGTGAAGGCAGCTTAGAGAATATGGAGGATGTGTTGATGCAAGATCAACCAGCACAGGCTGCTACAATCAGCAATGCTGATTCCACTAGTCATCATAAGGATAGTAGAGCATCTGAACCACCTGTATATGCTAAGAAATGGACAAAGGCACATCCCATTGAGCATGTTATTGGTGATCCAAGTGCTGGTGTTAGGACAAGAAGACAAGCTACAAGCAACTTTTGTATGCATGTGAACTTTGTGTCAGAGATTGAACCCACAAAGATTGATGATGCACTTGCTGAACCAAGCTGGGTAGGAGCTATGCAAGATGAGTTCTCTCAGTTTGAAAGAAACAAAGTGTGGACATTGGTCCCTGTACCACATAACAAAACAGTTATTGGTACAAGATGGGTATTCAGGAATAAGATGGATGAACATGGGGTTGTAATCAGAAACAAAGCAAGACTGGTTGCTCAAGGATTCAGACAGGAGGAAGGATTAGATTATGGTGAAACATTTGCCCCTGTAGCAAGATTGGAAGCTATCAGGATATTCTTGGCATTTGCTGCTTACAGAAACTTTAAAGTATTTCAGATGGATGTGAAGTCTGCATTTCTAAATGGAAAGTTGCAAGAAGAAGTATACGTCAAACAACCTCCAGGTTTTGAATGCAGTAAATTTCCTAATCATGTCTACAAGTTAGACAAAGCTCTATATGGCCTAAAGCAGACACCTAGAGCTTGGTATGAAACACTTCACAATTTTCAATACTGAATGCAAATTTAAAGTTGGGAAGATTGATACCACTCTATTTATAAAAGAGATAGATGGTGATATCATTCTTATACAGATTTATGTGGATGATATTATTTTTGGGTCAACAAATGAAAAACATTGTCAAGATTTTTCTAAACTTATGTCTGATAAGTATGAAATGAGTTTAATGGGAGAATTAACATTCTTTTTTTGTTTGCAAATTAAACAACTTGATGATGGGATTTTCATCTGTCAAAGAAAATATATAAATGATTTATTAAAGAAATTTGCCTTTGCTGATTGTAAAGTCATTGGAACTCCTATGCAACCTTCTATCAAAATTGATGCTGACTCAAATGGTAAATCTGTTGATGTCACATTATATAGAGGTATGATTGGTTCCTTATTGTACTTAACAGCCAGCAGACCAGATATCATGTTTGCCACATGTCTGTGTGCAAGATATCAAGCCTGTCCAAAAGAGTCTCATTTACAATCTGTTAAACGAATTTTTAGGTACCTCAAAGGTGCTCCGAACCTTGGTCTTTGGTATCCCAAAGACTGTGGTTTTGATCTAATTAGTTATTCAGATGCAGACTTTGTAGGATGTAAGATTGACAGGAAAAGCACTACTGGTGGTTATCAACTACTGGGTAGTAAATTGGTCAGCTGGACATTCAAGAAACAAAATTCAGTTTCAACATCAACTGCAGAAGCAGAGTATGTCTCTGCTGGCAGCTGTTGTGCTCAAATTTTGTGGATGCAGAATCAGCTCAAGGATTATGGAATGCATTTCACAAAGACACCCATCTATTGTGATAATACAAGTGCCATTGCCATCACCAATAATCCTGTCATGCATTCAAGGACTAAGCACATTGATATCAGGTATCATTTCATATGAGATCATGTTATGAAAGAGGATGTAGAGTTACATTTTTTCTCTACTGATCAACAATTTGCAGATCTGTTTACTAAGCCCTTAGATGAAAAACGTTTTAACTATCTCATCTCTAAGCTGGGTATGCTTGAAATATAAAATAATGTATTGTCTGAGCTGGTTGCACTATCTCTGCCCAACCAGCATAGAACAGCATTAGTGATCAACCAGCACAGACAACTCTTAAACAATTATATCAAGCAATTTATCTGATAAATCATTCTTGATTTAATTTTCTTTTCTAATTACTCTTTTATGAAATAAATTGAAGATAATGTTTTCTTAAAATGTGTAATCACATTAATTTGATGTGATTTAAGATAATGTTTTAGAAAACACATTTTCTTAATCTTGGCCGTTTGAAAATAACGACCAAAGCCTCCTGCCGCCTTCTGAACACTGTAGCACTGTAGCACCATATCTCTGAAAAGTATCTGACATTTCAGAAACATGTCACTTTCAAAGAGATTATGTCTTTCTCTTTCCTACTATAAATAGTTGTCACCCCCCGTAAGCGTTTATGTTACCGTTTCCATTTCCATTTTTAACTAAGAATATAAACGCTAATTCTGTTCATCTTTCTTACTCTGTTCTAACCTAAAATCAATTTCACACAAAATCAATAATGTCGTTTGCATTTGAACTCAAGGAAAACATGAAACAAGCACCAAATTCCCCAGATGCTGAGGAAATCACTCTCAACAACAATAACTCTGCCACAAGTCTTGCAATTCCAAAGAATTACAGAAATGCAGGTTATCGAAACATGGTTGTTTATTTCAAAAACTCCCCAATTTCTTATGCTTTCACAACTGTTCCTTGTCAAACCTTTCCTCAAATACTCATTGAATTTTGGTATACGTGTGTTGTTACCAAATCACACCTAGGTTCTACTTATATCTCTGCCACTGTGGGAAATGGCATACCCATAGTGATCTCAACAGAGCACATTCGTAGATACCTTAAATTTCCAGATGAAACATTTGTTGATCCTCCATCACCAACTGATTGTAGACATGAAGTATTAAGCTTCATCAGATACCCTGATAACTTCAATAATAGCCCTAAACGTGTTAAGATGAATGGTTTTTGGAGTTATTTCTTTGGTGTTCTCATTTGGTGTATGAGTCACAAATTTGGTAGCAAAGATCAATGTAACAACTTTGAGTTACAGTTAGGACATGCTCTCATTTTTGGGAGAAATATTGATTTTGCTGCTCTCATTTACACTGAGTTGAGAGAAAAGATTGAGAAGAAGAAAAAGGAAAATAATGTTCCTTTTCCTAGATTTCTGAGTTTGATAATTGAAGGCATACTTGGTGAAAAATATAAGGACTTAGAAGATTTAGATGCTGGTGATGTTTTTATGGGAGACAAGATGTTCCATAAAGTGATTGAGAAACCTCATCAAGGTCTTTCTCCTTCTATGCTGGTTGCTATTCCTCCAGAAGTCATTCTGGATGCTGATCCTGATGTTGCAGCCACTGATACTCAACCTCCTGATTCATCAAGTTCAGATGATGATGATGATGATGATCAGCCAGCAGCAACAAAGACATCAAGCCAATCAGCACAGCCAATAGTCTCCAAACCTGTACTGAAGACTAAGTCTACCAAGACCTCAGATATGGATACTAAATCATCTTCTTTCTCCCAAATTTCAAAAAGGGATGCCAAGAAGTCAAGTAAACCCACTTCTTCTAACCCAGCATCCACCACCAAGTTTTCAAAACCACAATCTTCAACCACTCCTGAGCAGGCTTCACAGCCAGCACAGGATGATCAATCCCAAACTCAACTTATTGAAAAGCGCACAAAAGTGAAAGCTGACACTCAGCCACTTAAGGCATATGCCAAAAAGGGAATGTCAAAAGCGCCCAAGGCTGGATTGACTTCTAGTCGTGTGAAGTCATCTCCAGTTCTTGATCAACCCTTAACCAGCTCAGATGTATCTTCTCGAAAAGATACATTGTTGAAAAGAGATAAGCCGTTATCTGGACCAACCTCTCGAAAGGTGAAGTCAATTGAAAGCAAGAGGGACATCTCACCTCACACTGAGTCAGTGAGTCAACCCACTGAGCCTGATCATTTGTCAACATCCCAAAATGTTGACATCTTACAAAGGGAAACCACATCTACCAATATCAGCTCTCAGGAGTTA
This sequence comes from Logfia minima, assembly GCA_963921325.1. Lineage (NCBI taxonomy): Eukaryota > Viridiplantae > Streptophyta > Magnoliopsida > Asterales > Asteraceae > Logfia > Logfia minima. Next base: position 33,116,140 of record OY992764.1, read on the forward strand.
GATATTGAGAACCCAGCCCAGGTTCGAACTGGTCTCACACATACTACCACTCAGTCAATACCTCTTACACAATCTGAGTCTGCACATGTTGTCAATAAGTCAGCAGATACACAGCTAAACTTACAAGCATCAACTTCTGTTTCCAATGATGATGAAGTCAAATCACAGACTTTATCTGAGGAACCCAAACTTTCACCTCATATGCCCATTATTTCATTCATTCATCCAGCTGCAGCCAAGATTCTCAAGCAGACATTATACTCATTCTCTGCTGATCATGTTGATGTTCCATCTGATGATGAAGATGTCCAAAATCTACAACCTGAGGATGAAGAAGATGAAGAAATGCTGAATACTTCTCATGGTGCTTCACCAATTCACATTGATATTCCAGATTCACCTCCTCCTGAACAACCAATAGACACCAGGGATTATTCTCATCATCAATTCACTGCTGATACATCTTCTATTGCTGACATTGTTAAACATGTCATTGCAGCCTTGATTCCTGTTCTGGAATCTAAGTTCAATGGTATAGGTACACTTATGACTAATGTTGATAAGATGGTTACTGAATATACCTCTGCCCTTCAGAAATATGTCTCCAAATTCACTCAGCTTATTCGTGCTGATGAGGAAGCTCATTCTGATTTCACAACTGCTTTAGAAGAGCTTAGACAAGATTCATTCTCTGCTGCAAATCAATTGAAGTTAATTGAATTTCTCAAAAGACTTCATAAGGAAATGGATGAACTCAAGCAAAAGTCCAAAGAACTTGACCAAACCATGATCATTCATCAAGATCATGAGGACTTGTTGCATCAGTTGAAGACTCTTAAGAAGGAAAATGCTGCATTAAAGAAAGAAAATGCAAATCTCAAAGCTCATTCAATTCAACCTGAAGAAAAGTCAAGGATCTTCTCTGAACTTCAGCAACTGCATAAGGCTCAAGCCTCCAATGTTGTTGCCTTTACAAAGTTTACTACATCCCTGGCTGTTCAGGACTTCATTAAAGCAGCCAACTTTACAAAATAGAGAGAAAGCTTACTCAGATTCTGTCTCATTTTCCTACTCCCTTGTAGACTCAACCTCCTGCCCTTGCTGCTGCTACCTCCACCCCTGTTGCTGATGACAAAAAGGGGGAGAACAAGAATAAAGCTCAAGCTGAGGGGGAGCAAGAAAAGAAGCAAGAGTTCGATCTGAACAGATCAGAGACAATTGAGTCTATTATACAGAGGAAGAAAGAGTGATATGAAGCCAAGAAAAGAAAGAGAGATCAAGCTTTTGAACAGAAGCTTGAAGAGTCTAAAAGAAGAAGGTATGAAAAGAGGAGTGAAAAGATCAAGAAGATGGAAGCTGGTGGCAGTTCCAGTGTTAAAACCAGCTCATCCTCATCTGAGGGGGAGCAAAACCAACAAGTCAAGCCAGCAGCTGTTCCAACAAAGAAAAGATCAAAGAGAGTTAAGATCATCCCAAAAAGAAACATCAAGAAGTCAAAGTATGTGGTTGACTTTGAGGATGATGAGTATGTCATTGGCAGTGGTGCTGCCTGAAAGTTGAGAAGTGATGAAGAAGAAGATGAGGTAATTGAAGTTAAAAAGTCTGCAACCACCTCTGAGCCAGCTCCAGAAGAAGAGCCAGCTCATGATTCTACACCAACAGTCAATGTACCTGGGACTTCAAGTTCAAGAAGTGCCCAGATGCCTTCTATTCAGCAAACAGGAGAACCAATGATAGACCCATTCAAAAATCCTGAAAAACAACCTGCTGTAGAAGAAGAACCTTCAAAGAAGAAGAAGCCCAAGTCAACAGGTTTTGACTATCCAGAAGGCATGTCTGATGAAGACAAAGCTCTATTTAGAGAAGCATTACAACTGGGTATTACTGTTGAAGAGCTTAAGGCTAAAAATCAACTAAAGCTGGATGCTTACATTCAGCTAGTCAGAAGTAGCATCATACCAGAAGACCAAGAAGATTTCATAGCTGCTTGGAAGCTCAATATGTCTTTGGAAGACTATAGGTCTGTTTCTAGTATTGAAAGAAAGAAGACAAAGGAAGAAATGCTGCTTGAAGAAGCCAAAAGCTTTGGGTTTGAATATGTTGAAGCTTACCTTAGCGATCGTGATCTTCAGAAGGATAAGGAAAGAACACTAAGAAGAGATGAAGCTGCTGCAAAAAGGTTAGCCAAATCAGAAAATGTTCAAGCTCTGAAGGATGAACCAACTGTCAGGATCATTTCTAAAGTTGTTCCAACTGAGAAATCACAAGCAATAGCTTTTGAAATGGTAAAGCTAACTGCAAGAGCAAAGAAGGCAAAAGAAAGAAGGAAAGGAGTTGAAACTGAAGGTGTTCATGAACCACAATCAAAATCAACAAACATTGTTGATAGCTTTTATCTCCCTAGAGAATTAGAGAGATACAAAGACTGTGCCAAGAGAAGAAAACACTCTGCAAAGATTGTGAAAGTCAAAAGATGCACTGATGAAGTGATTAACATCACTAGATCTGATGACACAGTTGAGAATGTTAGATTGCTCAATCTGTACAACTTTGGCTTCTCTGAATGGTTGGAGATTCAGGAATACTATCAGTCAAGAAATGGAGTTACTAGAGATGCAGTTATGAAAAGACGGCAAGAATTGTTCAACAAAGCATCCAGATTAGAAGGCACACCTAGAAAGGATGTATACAAGCATATTGCTAAACCCAAATAGAAGAAGGCTAGAATCATTGAACAAAGCTCTACTATCTCTACTCAATTAGGCCCAAGTCAGTTCAAGAAAAGGGTCAACATTGATCAACTCATGGGTACAACTGCTGCCTCATTTCAGAATGTTGGATTTCCTCCTCTGCCATACACTGTTCCAGGAAATACTGACCCACCAATTGGAGTCCAAGGATATCATGGATTTCATACTGAATATCCTGAGCATGGTATTTATTTCCTAGATGGAAATATTCTGAGGTTTCAGAGAACTTCAGAATTAAGTTTGGTCAGCATTCAACATTTAATCAACCTCAGATCTATGGCACTACTAGCTGCTGGAGCTGGTATGTATTCGAAAGAGATTGTCAAGGAGATGATCAGAAGAGGACTGGATCCTGATGGTCCAGGAATGTTAAGTGTTGTGAAGGAAGAAGAGGAAGAGTTTTGAAGACAATGTGTTTGTCTAGATAGGTTGTTTGTAATTCACTCTATCAAACTTCTGTCATTTAATCAGTCTTGTAATATATGATTATAAGATCTGATACCTTTACTTAAAAGATGTGATATAATCCTCTCTGAAAAGATCCCATTAAAATGAACAAGGGACATGTAGCTATTCAGTTATGAACAACATGCTATACTGAATTCTCACAAGTCTTTTATATGCTGGCACATGCTAAAGTTTTGTCATCATCAAATAGGGAGATTGTTAAGTCATGATTACTCCTATGATGATTTCATAATGACAATAACTCCATAAAAATACAAGTGTTATGGGATTACTTATTTTAGCAGAAAAATACGTTTTGGATAAGCCAAGTCTTCTGTATGCTGGTTGCAAAGGAATTACTGTTCACCAGTTCACCCAGCAGACAGAACTGCCAGTTCACCCAGCAGACAGAACTGCTGGTTCATCCAGCAGACAAAGAATCTTTGAAGAGCAACCAGCTCTGAAATATTCAAAGTGTTATATCACATACATGTTTAAGTATCCTTCAGTTAAGCTGTGGAGACTTTCTTTGTTTGTCAAGATCAAGTTTGAACATTGGAATGAAGACCCAGCATAGGGTTCATTATCCCAGTTCACCCAGCACTGAAACTGAAGAACACTTGAGTTATCACAAACTCAAGTGATCATGCTTTTAACTCTTAGGGAATGTTTGTGCATAACAAAATGGCATCTTCTAAGATTGTACTCAATGTACATACCTGCTATTCTTAGCTCCTTATGCACATCATGTCTCCTTATCATGGTCAACCTACAAGACAAGAATGCAGTGTACTTTCTGACAGACTGCCAGACCTGATCGTGCAGACTTCATCAGAATACATAAGCAAGCATGTCTGAAGTCAACCAATGAAGATGAAGACATCTGGAAAACATTCATTGGCTGATCAAGTTTCAAGCATCACACAAGCTCTACTATAAATATCAGACTTGGGTTACAAAGCCTAAGTGTGTGTGCGCGAGTGAATCAGCAAGAATTCTTAGTGAATCAATTAAAGTTCATAGAGCATTTGTGTTTGCAGAATTGTATTGCTTGTAATCAGCTTTGAGTCTGTTCTCAGTTGATCTTAGTGATAGGATTTTGTATTCAATTAAGTTAGAGATTCCGCATCTAACTTGTAATTCTTTGATTTATCAAAATAAAAGAATTATTTGAAAAACCTCTATATGTTCCTATTATACAACTAAGTCTGATTTACAATTTCAATTAAGAAAACGAAAAAGTTGTATTCACCCCCCCCCCTCTACAACATTGTTGTTAACCTTTGGGACCAACAGAATTAAGTACAAAATATACATATTTATTGCAATACATTTAATCAGTGTATTTACTCTGAACACACTAGGCATTACATGATCAAACTCAAACAATAAGTCTTAGCCTATTATTTGTGTATGGGAGTTAGAGAGAAGAACAATTTTCTGTCCAATCTGGAGTGTTTAAGTTAGATTTTATCTCCTTATTTCTATAAACACTCCTTGAAATTCTTTGATCAAGTCAATAAGAGTTAAACAGTTGATATGTAGCAAATTGTATTTGATTCACTTTGCTTTATTAACTGCTACATTACTTGCTAAAGTAAAATATGTGTTAGTTGTTTAAAACTCTTATTTAAATTTTATTTAAACATATAGAATAACAAAAGTATGTATGAATTATTTGGTATTAATTTGATATAAATTGTTATAAATGTATCAATTGTTTATCGGTTTTCATATACATGTAATTAATAAGAAGGATATAAATGTAAATTCTCATTCAAATTTTAAGGATTATGGATGATGACTAAATGTTTTATAAAGGTATAGATAAATTAAATATTACTTCAATTAGTATAAAAAATTATTACGTAAATTAATAGCATTACATTAATGAAACAAACTATATTTTATTCATAAAAAGATTATATTAATTGTGGTTTGTACTTAATTGAATGGTGATATATATAAATTTATCAAGTAGTTTCATATTGTTCTTTTAATGTATTCTACATCTCTCGGAAAATACATTATCTTCAACAATCATATTATGTGTTATATGGTATATGTGGACATGATTATTGGGGTACTAGACACGAAAGTCATTGAACTTTGCGTTTTTATTCATATAGGCAACATACTGTATTTATGTTCATTCAGGTTATTTTACGTGTTAAACCAACAAGTCACTCTAGTTTCAAAATCAGTTATAGGGATTACATATTGGCTAATCAAATGAACAAAAAATAGTATAGTGATACAAGTGAATAAAAATGCAAAAATTTAGTAATTCCAACTAACCTACTATTTTCTAATTTACCTCATTCCCCCTATTTTCCCATTTTCTTCATTATTTCTTTAAGTTTCTAATAGGCCAAGGTAGCAACTCAGGCTATTCCTTATTTGTATTAACAGACACCAATACTCCGGCTAACACAAACTACTAGACACAAACAACAGGAACATTCAGGAAATTAAATCTAATTGAAACCCTAGAAATGAAATCGAACTATGTTGAAGAATGGTGAATTATTTAACATGAGATATTCAACATAAGTGAAGTTTTGACGAGTTCGAGATTACCTTTGAAAAATGAATGTTAGAAATCACGTTGAGGTGACATGGTGTTCATGTGGATTTGAAACTGGTTACTATCAGGTAACTTGTTACCTCGTCTCTCTCTAGTTTTCTTTTCTTTTTGGTAGTTATGTAATTAGTTTAGAAGGAGCTAGCATTTGTAAGGCTTGAAATATTATTAAGAAAAATACAAGTATTATTCTGCTCGTAATTATTACGGGTATTATCTATCATTTCATTGGTCATAATGTTCATGTTTGATGTTTGTGATTTATTTATATTAGAAATGTTTATTGTCAAGCTTCTTGAGTAGTTTCTTGTATGTTTGCAATGATTTATATAATTGTAATTAGGGATGATGTTAAATGTTAAACATATTCAAGCAAGATTATGATGAATGTTGAGAGAGAATTTGGTTGAATGATTTTTCTATTAAGCTCACAAATGATTTTACAAGGTTAAGTGTTCCAAATAACAAAGGTTAACCACCTATTTATACTAATCTCATACAACTCACACTTAATACAAATAATACACATGCAAATCCTATTTATATTCCTAACAATCTCCCCCTAGGATTTAACATCTTGTATTTTGAACAGGTTTTCCTTATCAAGTAGACTCTTTTTGTCTTCGTAGTTTAGCTCTTTGATATATCCTTTAATTCTCTTTGATTCTTCTGCTTTAAACTCTTGAATTTTCTTTCCTTTAACTCTTTGAGCTTTCTTTGCTTTCTTTGCTTGAGATGTTAATATATCGTCTTTGAATTCTTTGGTATTGAGATCTAGAACTTTTCTTTTGAGTTCCAGAATTCTCTTTCCTTTGATCCTTCTTTGATTTTGATCTCTTTAAGCTTCATTTGCTTGTTGTCTTTGATGTATGAAAGATATATGATTTGATCTTTTGAAACTTTGATCTTTCGTTAATACTTTCGAAGCTTCTCTTCTATTGCTCCCCCTCAATTGAATATTGATCTTCTAGAGTTTTCACTTTCTAATTGAACCATTTTTGAATCTTCACTTGCTCCCCCTCAAATTAATAATCTACTTGCTCCCCCTCAAATCAATAATCTTTTCCCAAACTTGTAGAAAGATGATATTAGTTCTTCATTGAAGCTTTATCTTTTCTTAAACATGTAATCTTGAAAATATAAACCATTTTCTTCACTTATCTTCAAACACCAACTCTTTTCTTTACTATCTTCAACACTAATCTATTTTCTCCCCCTTCATGATGATTATGATACATCGTGAACATCATGAGTATGGTGTAGCACAACGTGTTTGAAGAATAGTAGTATGCACACAACTCTTACGAATCATTCCTTTGAATGTTGAATACTCAATAAGCACCATTTTGTAACCTTAGGGTAATACAACAATTCACTTGATTAAATCAAAGAAAAGTTGTTTGTATTTTCAGGAAACACATTTCTGAAAACACTATAACTCCTGGATCACATAGATTACCAGTTTACACATCAATTGAAATACTTACATAAGTCAATCGAGTGACCTACGTTCAATGTTGGCATTGATGTTAGCATTGGTAGGATTTCCATTTAATCATTGTGGAATACCATTTTAGGTATCACTATGAATGTTCCGGCAATATCACATACATATGCATAATGTCACTTAGACATGGTGTGTAAAAATACACTTTGTGTCCTAAATATTTTTATATCATTAGGCTCTAGACTCAATAAGTTCATGACATGAAAGCAGGGACTAGAGCAGATTGTCCTCTTGTTTCAATATTAACAATCTCCAAACGAGATGTCAATAGATTATGTGCTAAATCTCCGTGAGAAATTGAAACAAGGACTTTTTAAGAAGTACTCGAGTGGCTAAGAGGGTAATGTGCATTGCATCACTGGGTCCATGATGTCTTCTTCAATACCAGAAATCAACAAATGAAATCCGATAGTAGATGTGGCAACCCGGCGATTTCTTGTTTAGTGAGGGTTTTCCTTTTCTTTTAACCCTTTCACACACTCCTCACTCAACCTCTCACATTTTTCAACTCCTCCCTCATTTTCATTTGGCATTATTGAATGTATGCTGATCTGCACTGTAATCTCCACCAACACTCTCACTTAGACTTCATATACCCTTGCATCCTAAAATTTTGGAAGGTGGCTCCTATGGTAGATCCATCCGGCTCTGGTGGATCGTAGGAGTAATTTTATATAATAACACTCAGTGCAGATTGCAGCATTTGCCAACAAGTTGATCATTAATTGATCATCACATCATGATTTTATGATTTTGGGATTACATCGATTTAGATGTCTTCGGTATTATGTCCCTCCAAGAGTATAAGAACCAAAATCATTTGAAAATCTTTCAAAGTGTTTGATAATAATAAATATGTTAACACTTGAAAGTTTTGATCGTTAAAGACACTCCCCCTTAACATATGCAACATATGAAGGTGAGTTGTCACTTTTGAGCTCTTTCAATTATAACGGGTTTGAACTGAAATGTTCAGAAACCATTTTCATTTGAAGAATGAGTTATGAACCGATTTGTTCATAAGTCATTTTTTTGAAATTTAGACAACAACTTTTGGAACCCATTTAAGCACAGTACCAATGGGTTTTTGAAAACTTAGAAAACCATTTATAAGTTGTGTCTATTTGGTTTAAAGACGTTGAATTCCATTTGGAATTGAAACTCAGTGTTTCACTTCGAAATAAGTTTCGTGGAATCAACGGTGAGTGAAATCTTTTGGGAATAGGGTTTACAAAATCATTCTTTCTTTGCACCGGATAAGAAACATTTTGTGGTGCAAGAGTAAACATCTTCGATCTTGAGTAGTTGAATAACTTTGGTTGGGAAGATTGTTCAGAAAATCTTTGTTTCGGTTTCCAAACTTTGGTTTTCTTTGGAAATTGGGAAACCAATTTACATGAAGTGTTGAAAGCATAAGAATCTGAACGATGAAAATTCGTTTGAGTAAATGTTCTAGGTGAATGTGATTTCTTAGAATAACCCTTATTCTTTTGCAAAGAATAGTTGGTGAATTGAGAAATCCTTTTTGAAAGTGGTTTGGAAGACTTATCTGTGTAAGTCTTCACTGGAACATTCACTTGAGATTTCAAACTATTCTTGACATTGAAAGCTTTCTTTTGGTCAAATTCTTTTCCTAAGGTCTTCTTAATTTCAAGTTCATGGGTAGATTTTGATAATGATGCTGAACTAGATGAAAAGGAATTACTTTTAATGTGTTCAATAGTTTGTAAAAGAGTTGTTCGTTCTTGATCAAAAGTTAGTTGTAGAGTGGTTATTTGTTTTTCAAGATCAAAAATTTTATTTTCCAAAATTAAATTTGGAATATAAAGTTTTGTTTTAACCACTTGTTCCATAACCTCATCTTGATCAACAACAGGTGTTGAGCAACTTGGAAAATAATCCTCAGAAAGTGGTATCTTCCTTGTGCTATAACTTTCATTTAATTTCTCATAATTAAATGAAAATTTTGCATTCTCAATATTTGCTCTATTGAAATTCTCAATAACTTCTTCTTCATTAGTTGTTTTTACAAAGAACATTTTTAAAATACTTCCCATGTCACCGTAGTTATACAAGGTAGGTACTTTAGAAATAGCTTTTTGTAAATAGCAGGGATTTTCAAAACCTAATCCTTCTCTTGGATTATAGAATTTGATATCCTTAGGTTTATTGAGAAAAATGGTTTGATCTGTTTGACCACGTTTAAACAATTTATCTTGAAGTTCTTTGATCTTGCTTTCTAATTTCAATTTTTCAGCAATTGCATGATCATACCTTTGTTTAACATGATTTTCAACTTCTTTTGATGCTTTACATTGTGATGAACATTCAAGAATTTCCTTTATTAAGGACTTATTTTCTTTTTCAAGTTTCTCGTTAGTAATTATATATTCATCCCTGTGAAACTTAAAAACATCCGTTTCCCGAGTCACCTTTTTTAATATATCAAGATTATTTGCAAGCTCCTTTTTCAGGTTATCAACCTTTTCAATTTCTGAGTTTAATTTGTTTTGACACTCAGTTAGACTTTTAGAGTGTACCTCAGAGTATGTTTCCATTTGAGTTTCAAGAAGCTTGACTTCATGCAAAGCATTTGACTTTTCAGCTAACAACTTGACTACTTGAGCATGTTCTTCCGAATACTTCACTTCCCAATTCTGATTCACACTTTCTAACCCTTTACTTCCCAATCCTGATTTAAGTCTCTTATTTTCAGCCTGAAGTATTTCAATTTGGTTTTGAAGCTTCTTAACTTCAACTGACTTCTCAGTACTCAAATTTTGAACACCTGTTATGTTCGAATAACATCCTTGAAGTTCCTCTTCCAACATTTTAATAAACGCTATTAATTTGTATTCTGTCATTTTATCTGGTTGGGGATACTCATAAAAGATGTTGCAGTATTTATGCCTTGCATTATCAATCGACATCATAAAATTGTTGCTTGAATAGATCTTTTAAAGATTAAAGATTTTGAAGTGTTGATTGAAAATTTCAAATTTGTCCGACCGAACTTTCCCTCCAAAATTTGTCGAATTTTGCTCGTGTAAAATAAAAATTTTCTCAGACCAAAATTACTCAATGGTAAGCTTAAATCCAAATTGTTGCTTGAATGGATCTAATTTTTTTTTTTTTTTTTTTTAAAATCAATCAATTAAAGTCGCAAGAATAATTTTGAACCCGTATGCGACTTTAATGATAAGTTCGCATAGATAAGGTTGCAGAGGCAAGTTCGCAGAGGTAAGTTCGCAGAAATAAGGTCGTTGAATCTGGTATGTGACCTTACTGATAAGTTCGCACAGATAAAGTCGCTGAAGCTGATATGCGACCTTACTGATAAGTTCACAAAAATAAAGTCGCAGAACCTAATAAAGTCGCAGAAGGTACTGAAACAGCTTCTTCCTGATCCACGAACAGCCAAGAACAAAATCTGGAAATCTGATCAAACTTTGGAATTAGCTTCTGAATCCGAGTTCTGTATGTTCCTTAACACTAATGAAACACTTTGATCGGTCGAATTTATCAAATTCGAGCTTGAACACTTCAAATCACCAAATAACCGCCATTTTTAACTTTGAATCAAATTTGAGAAATTGTGTGATTTAACCGTGAATTCTTGTTTCTTTCTGTTGTAGATCACTATTAGAAGCTTCGTGATGAATCAATTTCAAAGAAACTTCTGAATTGATGAAATTTGTACAATCACAGTAGTATGAATATCAAATACCCATTTTGTTCAATTTCTTCAAATTGACGAAATATGAACTGAATTCTATGAAATTGATGCTTGATACTCGTTCCTTGATCAATAAGCTTCAATTCTATCGGATTACTTTCACAAAAACACAAACAAATCTCTGAATTTGATCTAGAAATCACGAATTTGACTATGTTGACTTTTCTGTTGACCTTTTTTCTTGATGATTTCTTGATGATAATCTTCAAATCTTTAATCCTCTAGCTCTGATACCAATTGTTAAACATATTCAAGCAAGATTATGATGAATGTTGAGAGAGAATTTGGTTGAATGATTTTTCTATTAAGCTCACAAATGATTTTACAAGGTTAAGTGTTCCAAATAACAAAGGTTAACCACCTATTTATACTAATCTCATACAACTCACACTTAATACAAATAATACACATGCAAATCCTATTTATATTCCTAACATTAAATTAATTTTTCAAATTCATAAATGGGAATTATTAAACTTTGTTATCGTCTAAACTTTTTATGACGCTAGATCTAGTTTGAGGATTAGCTTTTTAAGTTTTTCACATGACTATAACTTAGAAAGTAATTAATTCTAAACTAAGCAGTTATTTGAGTTATTGTATGAAGCAACGGAAATACCGTAAAACAACTTAATACTTGGTGTAGCTATGGAAACACCGTAAGGGGTTAAATACATCGTGAAGCTACGAACATGTTGTAGGTGAAGTACTTTGTGGATTAACTAGTAGTTAACCTACTTGAACATGGTATGAACATTAAGATATAGATATACCAACAGCGGAACACATCGTAAAATGTTTATGGATGAACCATTTATTATAAATGAGGGTCTAGGTCATAACAGAAGTAGTTGGACTATCAAAACGACTAACAATGAGTTTAGAAATGAAGGCAAAGATCCGATAGTGATCTCAGATACTTAACCCACTAAACTCTACATAACTTATAGTTTAGCATAGAAGGTTAGTAATTAGTAAACACTTAAATAATAACACATAGACTGGTGTTAAAGAATTGTCATAATTGATAAATAGTATGTTGCCTTATTCATGCATCCAGGATAATATTCCAGAAAATGTCACTTATTTTATCAATGTTGGGGGACTGAGCAACATGTTCTGATCAGAATCACGATAAACTAGTTCCTAGTGACATGCCAATTTAGAACCTATGTTAAACAGGTGGGGTTCTAGTGTTTACACCAAGGTTTATATGTTATCAAACTAAGAGTATCCCCATCTATCTTTATAATGAATTTCATCCTAGCAATGCACTATCCCATGTCATGGCAAACCACGTCTTCTTTATCCTTAAGTATTACATAAGTTAGCTTAGCTTATTTTTATGCTTTAGTAGTTTAAATAGATAAAAACCAAAAAAAAATCATATCAAATATATCCAATCAACAAAAAATGTTCCGCTTCAAATTCGACTATCTAGAGACGACCTTTGATCATCCTTGCCATGTAATAGTGTTAGGCAATGTTTTGAAAACCTGTTCGACTAGTCTTGTCCGAATGGTCGAACTAGAAAAATGAAGCTTTCCATCCGGTTGTAAATCGGCTTTTGGGCATCTTTGATCAAGTCAAGAACCGGCCAGTTCACTGTTTGAACCGAAACCGAGAAAAACCAGTTCTCCAGCTGCAACGACTAACCGTGAACCAAAAAACAACCTAAATGTACTTTCACTGGATTAATTGATGGCAAAACGATGATCCCAGCGATTTGGATATTATATGTGATTATTCCGAGTACAAGTAAAGAGAGAGAATGAGTCAATTTTACTTTTACATCTACAATTAATTTTCTTTTACAGTGACAACTCATTGGTAGAAAGGAAAGTCATATGATAGTGACTTTTCAAAAGTCAACATTCCTTGTTTCTATAAAGAAATCACATTGTAATCTTATCATCTAAATGTGTAATGAAAACGGTTTAACCAGCCGATTTATCCGGTTAAACCGGTCCAACCAGAACTGATGAACCACTGGTTCATTAAATAAACCAAATTTTAAAACCATGGTATTAGGTACTTGTATCTAGTGTCAATAGGTAGCTCGGAGATTTAGGCCTCGGGAATTATAAATCTTTAAAACTCACTGATGCACCGTTGTAACTAACGACTGCAATGTGTCGCATCAATGATGTAATACCTTTTTTATAACTTGCTCCTTTCATAATAATAGGCATTAATGATTGGTGTCGTTGTATAATGGTGATTGATTGAGAGCATTGATATCATTGTTCCACCCACAACACAAAACAAAATGTCAAATCCAAAAAACTTATGAGCAAAGCATGATTGTCGAAGAACCTTGATCACATCGTTTATATTGATATTTCGATAAATTTGGTCAGTTATTCCATGACTAAATGCGAAAAACCACTGCTTTCAAGCATTTTAGCAAGTCATGAATCACTTTGTATATATGATATACATGTTAAATGTCATTAAATATTGTGTTTCCCAAGTAAACATCCTAAGTAGGGTTATTTACTATTCGGATAAAAAAATTATTCAATTGGATAACTTGGATATGGTTTGGATCATCGAATGTTAGGATTGATTAAGGCCAGAACCGAAATTATTATTTTGGATCACTGATTGGTTTTGGTTACTAAATTTTAGACCGGATTATCCAAAAAAATCAAATAAGAAATAGTTATTTGTGTACATGTGATAGATATTTTCACAAACTACTACATTTGTGAAGAAGATGATAATGTGAAGTTGTAAAAATCAAACTAAGTATTATTCACGTTGTCTATTTTTATTACCTTCTCTTACTTATCAACATTATATATATATATATATATATATGTTGGACCCAAGTATCACTTATATATTAAGTTATATGGAGTTATAATGTATACCTTGAATTGTGGAAGGGAGGGGGAGGTGAATACAATTTAAGTCGTTATTAGTTGTATTTTAAAATTCTTAACAAATATTAATAATTTTAAAACACTTGTATGATAAAAAGAATATAAATTGCGAATATAAAAGTTGGTAACAAGAATGTTGATAACATATAACTTTGAATGATGAATTGATCAGTCACAAATTACATCAACATATTGAATACGAAATAATCTAAGCCAAAGCTAAAGATAAATTCAATACAATTGTAAGTTAATGTTTCGCTCACTATGAGAATAGTATGACTATTACTCACTAACTCTAATTTGTAGTTAGGCAAACTTTATCACTGAATAAGTCAAGTGATAACTACAAATCATTAAACGTCTAAGTACAATATGTCACTCTATTTATAAATAGGATATTTCCCATAAATATCTCCTACATACTAGGAAAATAGAATGACACATGTCACTGTGTGAATGACTTCTTTCTAACTGATGAACGGTTAAAAAGAATCTTATGTGGTCCTCATCTGATCATGTTTTCTTCGTGTCTAGAAATTATTCCAATCATAATAAAGCATGATGTCTGATATTCTATAGCTGTGAACTAAATGGTTGCTAATGTAATGTTGACTAGGGACTTCACACATAGCGAGTTGTAACTTGTACGGTAACATGCTCTTGTAAAAAGAAGCTTCCCCACTCACTGCGAGGTAACATGCTCTTGTACAGTGACCTGACTTGATTTCTTCTAGTGACTTCCTTTTATTCAACAACAACGAATGTCGTGTTTATTTATTGCATAAGTAAATAACTCTCTTCTGTACACCAGGGAGCATATTGTTGAGATTATTTACTTAGCAATGATCTTCTTCTTCTGTAATGAGACCTTTGTCATTATCTTCATTAGAGGTGACTAAGTTGATCAGCGACCATTGACTCAACTAATACTACACGAATTTTCAATGACAGAAACCCCGTGCGTCGAGGTTTCAATGACTGTTCATTCGCCCCGATCATCTTGCCATCTATATTCTTTATCCTAGCCGCCAGACCACCTAGTTTTGAATATTCAACCTCCTCCTCTCCCATACCCACGTAAGAAAACTCTAGAATTGCAAATAGAAATCCCAACCAACAGCAACAAAAACCCTAAACATAAGAAGGTTTGAAATTATAGCAATATGGCTACTTGAACGGCCACCATATACACAATAATGGAAAACCTTAACGATTATAATTGCAAAAATTTTAACCGATTATGCGATTCAGGAAACCCCTACATAAACAATCAAAACCCTATGATCCCAGGAAACCTTATCATGTAACACCACTCGTTATGAGTCATCAATCGCATGATACACTCAATCATAGGGATGTTTGCAAGCTAGATCGCAAAGAATAACATAGATTGATCGGAGTTAGGGTTTCAGATTCTTGATCACCAAAAATCGTATTAGGGAGAGAGAAAACGGGCCATGTTTTGATTTATAATGATTTTATGAAGATTTTTATTGAAATCAAAGTTAATATACCAGATAGACAAATGAATGGGATGAATCACATTACTTGAATACCTGCTTTTTCACTAATATCAAATCGATATGCTGAATTTTCTTGGTTTGGAACCAATTAATTAAGGTAAACTATAATTTTTTAATAAAATTCAAAATATAACAATTTACAATTAATAAGGACTCCGATCACTTAGTTAGTATAGAGTTTTTAGTTTTAATTGGATGGGCCAATGTACAGTGTAATTTAACATTTAAGGATGGAGCATAAGTAATATATTTATCAAAATTATACTAAATCATATATACTTATTAGTAGGCAACAAAAATTTAGGGTGACCTTGGAGCTTTGAGGGTTATATGTGGTTACGCTATTGGATGGTCATTCTCTTTTCAAAGTTTATATTTTATAAAAAAGTTTGTTATTAGTGATATTTTTTAGTATTAACTCCTTTAAAAATTATAAAGTATATTTATAAGTGTTTTTGATATTTGCCTATCAAACAAAAATTATATTTAAGTTGACCCCTTTAAAATTATTTTTCTGGGTCCTGACTCGATCTACTGATATATACCTCTTAGAGTGTTTTAGACTTTTTAGTAGTAGGCAGCTTCATTTTCTTGTTCGACTACCGTCACATCTTATAAATGAAATATAGTTTTAGAACTTGAATTATATTTGGAAATGATAAATAGTAGAATCTTGTAATAAACTCTCTCGATTCTTTTCAATCTTTGCACTCTTCAAACATGCGTCGGGAAATAAACCTTTTCGCCGGTGTTTCTAGAAATACATTATATTCACTCTCATTCCAGATAACCCGCCAATTTGCATCTTCCTCTTCTCCTTCCCCACCAACAAATTTACAAACTTTGTGCTCCAACGGTCACCTCAACTATGCACTGGCAGATATGGCAAAATTAGGCCTTCAAATGAACTTACAAGCCTATGACACCGTATTGGATGAATGTATAAAACAGAAATCTGTGAGAGGAGGTCAGAGGGTTCATGCTCACATGATTAAAACTCAATATAAACAGCCATTGTATCTTAGAACAAGGTTGATTGTGCTGTATAATAAATGTGATTGCTTAAGGGACGCTCGCCAAGTATTTGATGAAATGCCTGAGAGGAATGTGGTTTCTTGGACGGCTATGATGTCGGCTTATTCGAAGAGATCGTATGGTTCTGAAGCCTTGGATCTTCTTGTGCAGATGTTAAGATCAGGTATTCATGTATATAGTGCTGCAATGCAAATTTTCTGTTTCGAGTATTTGGAGAATTCAATTTGTCGATGTAGGAACGTGGTTAGTTTATATAAACACGACTTGTTAATATTTTGCAGTAAAGAGTAACTTACATTTATGTGTAATTATAAAAGGACTCATGTGTGTTCCCATGTTAACATTGACAAAAGACATTCTGTTTTAAGCAACATATCTACAGACTTCAGATAAGAGATTTATAAGTTTCTTAACTATTTAATAACACCTATTATGTGCAATTAATTTATATATTTACATGGGCTAAACTTGTTGCTTGTGATTATTTTAAGCTTTAAATTAGCATTAGAAATAACGAAATTTATTGCTGAAACTAGTTCTGTTATATTGTGTGTCTACTGAACCATATATGCTTTTTCAGGTAGTGAGCCAAACGAGTACACATTTGCAACCGTGCTCACTTGTTGCGTTGGAATTTGTGGGCTTGAGTATGGGAGGCAAGTTCACAGTCTTATAATCAAAAGTAATTTTGAGTCTCAATTATATGTTGGGTGCTCTTTGCTTGATATGTATGCTAAAGCTGGTGGAATCCATGAAGCTCGTTTTGTTTTTGAAGGCCTACCAGAAAGGGATGTTGTTTCTTGGACCGCCATTATCTCGGGCTATGCCCAATTAGGTCTTGATGAAGATGCATTGGAACTTTTTCGTAGGTTGTTAAGGGAAGGAATGGCTTCTAATTATGTTACGTATGCTAGCGTACTGACTGCAGTATCTGGACTTGCAGCATATGAAATGGGAAAGCAAATTCACAGCCATGTCCTTCGGTATGAACTTCCCTTTTATGTGGTTCTTCAGAACTCTCTAATTGATATGTACACAAAATGTGGCCAACTAACATATGCTAGGAGGTTGTTTGATAACATGTCTGAGAGAACCATTATTTCATGGAATGCAATGCTTGTGGGATATAGTAAACACGGAATGGCTAAAGAGGTGTCTAAGCTCTTTGAACTGATGAGAAAAGAAAACCAAGTTAAACCCGATAAGGTAACTTACTTGGCTATATTATCAGGCTGCAGTCATGGAGAGATGGAAAATAAAGGGTTGGAAGTTTTTGATGAGATGATGAGTGGAAAAGATGGTGTTGTACCAGATATTGAACATTATGGATGTGTAGTCGACTTGTTAGGTCGTGCAGGTCAGGTGGAAAAAGCATTTGAATTTATCAAAAAGATGCCTCTTGAGCCAAATGCTGCTATTTGGGGTTCCTTATTAGGGGCTTGTTTAGTGCACTCAAATGTTGAAATCGGGGAAATTGTGGGTCATCGGATTATAGAGATAGAACCGAAAAATCCTGGGAATTATGTGATTCTTTCTAATTTATTTGCCTCTAGAGGAAGATGGGATGATGTGAGAAGTATAAGAAGTTTGATGGAAGAAAAGGCTGTTGCAAAGGATCCTGGTAAAAGTTGGATTGAAATTGATCAAACCCTTCATACTTTTCATGCAGGTGATCAATTGCATCCAAAAATAAATAAGGTCTATGATAAAATGAACGAACTGTTAGTAAAGCTTAAGGAATATGGATACTCTCCTGATTTGAGTCGTGTTTTATATGATGTGGATGATGAGCAAAAGGAGAAGATATTGTTAGGCCATAGTGAAAAATTGGCCTTGGCATTTGGCCTGATTTGTAGTCCCGAAGGAAAGGCTATTAGGATAATGAAAAACCTGCGGGTGTGTGTTGATTGTCATAGTTTTGCCAAGGTTGTGTCTCAAGTCTGTGGAAGAGAAGTTTTTATGAGGGATAAGAATCGATTTCATCATATCGTTAATGGTATTTGTTCATGTGGAGATTACTGGTAATGCAAATTTAAATGGGTATATTGTAGTGATTACTTTTATGGTATATCAACAACTCATCTTCACCAGCTGCTGTACACATTCTGTTTGAATTATAACGTAAGTCCAATTTTTACTGATAAATAACACGTCTTCAATAATTTACTGAAATCATTCTCTGACAAACACCCCCAACATTTAATGGTTAGAAATAATTCTTCATGATTAAACATCAATAGCTTATGACTTTGTTTCTGGTAGGAGTGAATAGGTTTAAGGTTTTCAAGTGGTTTTGATCCGTAGACATTGAGTTGTAGAAGAACATATGGGAAGAATTGAAGAAGTAGTGCCCATTCAAGAAGACCCTATCCCACAATACCAAAGAGAATCCAATCATGCTATATGCTGCAGTTTCATCAAACCAACAGGTAAGGTTAGTGTAATCGGTAGAATTTGATGTTTTTAAATTTGTGAGGTTTTATCCAGATATGTAACTCAGTTAATAAAATCTAAATAATAATGAAACATGTATGTTGTTAATGGTTAAATGGCTTAATAAGAATCTCAAACCACCTTTGTTAGAATTTCATGGTACTTTGAAGTTGTAAAATTTAACATCTTTAATTAAATGGTCACTTAATATAATTGACAAGAAGTGTATCGCCTTGTTATTTTCATTTATATATACCATGACGATAAAACTTCAAATCAATAATTTGACACAGCTAATGTAATTAATCATCCCTGTTCATTTCAAGGCTTTGTCTAGTTTGCATAATGGTCTCTTATTTATTTCCTTTCAGATAATGATCCTCTATTAACTTGCACATAATTTACCATTTTTTAGGTTTGGGCCTTGGGGATGTCGTGGGGAGAAACTGTTTTACATGGCTTTTGAATTTTATTTCGGTTTTATATTCCCACAAACCATTGACTTTCAGTTTTTTATCAGCGTACTTTAAACTTTAAAGGTGTACGCTACATGTTTTCATACGTTACATAGAGGATTAGTTGTAACAAGTTTACTTTTTTTTTTCGTATGATAATATACAGAAATTTGGTACCAAGACCATGTGGTCATGGTTTGAAAGAGTGAATTGCCAACTACAGCTGCTATAGTGATCTCATCTTGGACCTATTTTTATAACAGTGACATAATGTTACATTTGTCATCCTCCCCTAGAATGACATAATGCCCAGAACATACACAACACTACAAATAGCACCAATTGAACCTAGTAAACATCCAATTCAACCACTATAACCTGAAAGTCATGGAGGCCTATACCATCTTCTCCATTGTTGCTTCTTCTCTACACTCATCACATATTGGGTGCTCATAAAACCCAACACTTCAAAAGACTTGCCACCAGGACCACCAAAGCTACCTATCATTGGAAACCTACTCCAAGTCAAAAGCACAACCCCACATCGAACTCTTAGAGACTTGGCTCGGAAGTATGGGCTGATCATGCAATTACATCTCAGCCAAGTGTCTACTATCGTTATATCCACACCAAGACTGGCCCGAGAGATCATGAATGCCAGCATTAGCACCATTGCTGACAGACCAACCTCCACAACGTCCCAAATATTTTATTATAAAGCTCAAGACATTGGATGGAGTCTTTACAGACCATACTGGGTAGGGATGAGAAAGATTTGTTCTTCAGAATGTTTCACCACGAAAACGGTCCGATCTTATGGCATTCTTCAAGGGGAGGAACTTAAATATACACGCAAGTTCCTTGAATCGTCTGCAGGAAGGACGGTCAACTTCATGCAAATCATGACTCAAACGATCAACAATGTGATTTGCAGGGCTACATTAGGGGACATCTACAAAGACTGACAAACCTCATAGAATTGCTTACGGACGTACTGAATGCTTTGGGTGATATCGATGTGCTGTCAAATTTCCCTAGTCTGCAATTTCTCTATGTCATTTCTGGGAAGAAAGCTAAGTGGTTGAAGACGCATAAACGACTTGATGTTATGTTGGAGGAGATCTTAGAGGAACACAGGCATAGAGCAAATGGCAGCCCTGATCATGAAGATCTACTTGCTGTTCTACTTAGGATCAAAGAGGCTGGTGACCTAGATGTGACCATCACAAATGATAACGTCAAAGCTGTCATTCTGGTATGTATTATACTTGACACTGCAAACCTAACCCCACTATAACATATAACCCGATGCTACATGATTTTTGGGGTCATGTATATTCACCTACTTAAAAATGTAAAGAATTATGAACATGCTCAGTGGTGCAGGTTAAAAATGTCCAGAATGCAATAAAAGATGCCACACCTTAAAGCATGGACGAATTGCTTAAATCTGCATACTTTTTGGTTGGACAAGTTATTAATCTCTATCTTTTTAAGCGTCTACCTTTTCTGATATCCAAGTTATTATTTTTTACACATTCATAATTGTAAAATATTTAATAATTTCATAATACGTAGAATCATGAAATACTTTTATGTATTTATAAATGTGATTAATTAATATTTTTTATGTGTTTGCATAATTCGTGGGGATTTAATGTATTTTGAGTAGTGCTTAGAATCCTCTTTGAATTTGTGTAATTTAGTCTGATCTAAATGTAGCACATGTAGCTGGATGGGTACGCCTAAATCATTAATTGAATGGGCAATGTCTGAACTGATGAGGAGTCCGGACACCATGAAGAAAGCGCAAGCAGAAGTGATGGTGGTGAAGGGAAACACAATCACAGAAACAGATCTACAAAGTGTGCATTACATGAAGTTGGTAATAAAAGAAACATTGAGGTTACATTTTCCACCATTATTAGCTCCCAGAGTGACAAGACAACACTACAAAATAGATGGATATGATATCCCAGCAAACACAAATATAGTTGTAATGTGTGGGAGTGTGAAACCGATCCTAAGAGTTGGGAAAATCCTGACAGCTTCATTCTGGAGAGATTTGAGAAAACAGTTCAGTCAATTATTTAAGAGCGGACTTCCAATTCATCCCATTTGGAGTTGGCCGTAGAATTTGTGTTGGCATGACTTTTGGGCTGAATATGGTTGAACATGCTGTTGCTGATTTCTTGTATTATTTTGATTAGAAGCTTCCAAATTGATAAAAACCCAATGAGCTTGATACGTCAGAAGTTTATTGGGCATTGGTTTTACCTAAACAACCCTTACAGATCTTCCCTGCCTCCATGCTGTTAGCTAACTACAAAGGGAGCTGAGATCGTACTCTTGCCATATTTCTCTGATATGGATTCTATCTTTCTTACCTGCATTTTAAAGTTCTTTTAACTTTCTGTTGTAATAAGGATTTTTTCTTTTTCTGGAATTATAAAATAGTTTAAATAAGGTCCCATTCATATTAATAACGATTATTTTGTATCTAATTTTTTATTTCGCATCAACGCGTCATTTCTTATCCCGTGACACAGCCATACCAACCTCACAACCAAAGTGAAGCTACAAAACTATACTAGGGTTGTTTAATTCTGATTATGATATATCGAACCCAAGTATCACATATGTGATACCGAAACCTAATTATTACTGCAAGCCAATTCTTCCATAAAATAGTTTGCAGGAGCGTGAAGTGGGCTTGCAGGTCTACCAAGATCGAAAAACAAATGGGATAATACTGTCACCCGAGTATTGTGTTTTGTTTTTGAAGGTCACCGTCTATGAAAATAATTTTATAGGCCATTTAAATTTGTATTTTGTTTCATTTATATTAAATCTGACAAAAACTTAGCTAGAAAGTGTCAAGAAAAGCTATTCTTTAAGCCACTATAGATATTTGAACTTTGAAATCATTAGTTGCACAATGAAAATTTATAGTTAGGATGACTTTTTCAATAACTTTTGTAGAATTTGATAAACATAAACAAAATGCAAACTTAAGTAGTTTACAAAATCATTTTTATAAATAGATGACCTTCAAAAACGAAAAACAATACTTTAGTGACTTCTAGATGTATTATTCGAAAACAGTAATATATCCTCCTTACTTACCACTAAGATTATTATCTTGTCAAAGTAAAAAATATGAAATAACAGGAGAAAGTGAGTGAATTATAAATGTGGTAGTTTTGTATCAATTAGAACGCCGAATAAGAATAATTTTGTCATTAACAGGAGAATACCACGCGTGGTCCCGGTCGGAGTTATGTTGTTTGTGGTTTGCTTTCTTTTTATTTTTTATTTTTTAATTTTCTCAACGGCTAATTAAATAAACTAAGTTAAAACCCAACGGTATGCATTACCGTTTTTAATTTATTTAATTTAACCTCTCATAAACTATAAATTCTGAATTATATTTCTTGAATCAGTAGATCATTCTTTCTCTCATATCTACAAACATAGTTTATTCTCTTATTATCATCATTCAACTTTCACTCACAAATAATTTAATATTTAATTACAAAATTGTCTTATCTATTACAAAATTGTCTTAAACATAACAATTTTTACAACATTTTATTTCACAAACGAACTCCTCCGGTTTGTCTAGTTCTGCAATGCCGTGCACCGCAAATTCACCAAGATTAAATACATAATTTCCAGCATTTGGAAATATACCATTAATAAATATACAAAAATTATATAAATGACACAAGCTACACAATTTTCACAACATACACAAGAGCAATATCAAAAATGTAACAACTATTTCAACAACAAAATGCCCCGAGAGCTACTATCATAACCACCATAACCATCTGTACCCACATCCTCTAGACCAAATAAACACAAAAATAAGATAAGAAATCCGCTTTTTCTATAAATATAACGTCTTGGACTCCCCATAACAAAAAATCTCTAAAAGAATATTTGGTTAATATTTATGAGGGCGAGAGAATAAGCATGCCACAAATCTAAGAGTCCTTCTGGCGTCGAGTCATGGACGACTTCAATGGTGGCACAGACGAACAACAACAACAGACCAAGTATCAATTGACTTCCAAATTTCAATACTTGAACCAACATGTCACTATGTTCACTGACATCCTCAAAAAGTTAGCAAATAACCAAGAAAGTGATGAAAACTACTTGAAGATAATGGAGCGCACCCTTAAAACACATAAACAAGAAGTACTTCAACGCTTTACATACATTTCTGCATGGTACCCACCTAAAATCGCCCCAATTAGTACCCGCCTAAAATATACTCTAAACCCTAATTATCATTAAATTATTGATCAAGCAACTAATTGGGGCGATTTTGGGAGCATTTGGAGAGCTTTTGGGGACACCCTAAGTGATTGATCACTCTTGTAATCATCATCGAAGTTAGTCTTTTGTTTCTTTCATCTGAATTCTTGTTAACTTATGTTTAATTCATCTTTGTAACTAATTATGAATTATTATTTGGTTATGATTATTAGTTTGATTGAACCCATGACTACAGACTAATTCCCTTGTGTTCATCTAGACTAATAACCCTAGATATTGGACTTTTGATATTTAGATTTTTTATTCGTATGATTTGATGTTTAGTTGAAGAACGATTCGTACTTAGTTTAATTAACTTATTCAATTGATGTTATGTTTGTTTCAATGAGTGAAAACCCTTGCATTTAACATTACATTGCATGATTATTATATCTTGTGCTTTTGATTGGACACAATGAATGAATTGAATTAGGTTAGTAGAATTATAGTATAAGTGGATTATATTAAGAGAAATCTTGTATGATTGATAATCTCTAGGACACTAAGATTATATACATTAAATTATCAAGTTAATAGAGTTAATTACTCATAATTGGAGTTTATAATTTGTCAAGGACACTTGCATTTTATGATTCCAATTGAACAATTGCATTGTGAAAACAAGTAATTTAGAGTGTTAATTCTCATACGTTTAATACATTTCTATTTTATTGTCCAACTCTAGGGGGAACAAGTCTAGATGAACATACTTCTACCAATTGGTTAATCTATCAGTTTAGTTGTTTTACTTAATTTAAATATCTTTGTGACTACCTGTCGTTAAGAGGCATAATCCTTTTACCATAACTATAGATTAGATAAATAACCTCAAAGTACATATAAATTGTTCATGTGAGAGACTACTCGGTAGACTTATCACTGCTATACTACTATTCGATTAGGTATACTTGCCTAGTTGGGTAATAGTTAGCTTTGACTTGTTTTACTAATTTTTATGACTAGATAATACACATCAGGTGTTTCCTTGGGTGCTCCAAAATTAAAGGGGTCAGAATCTGGTGAATTCTCCAAATTGAGTGGTGACTCAATTGGGTTGGCCTTTGACTGACTCTCTTTTGTAGGAGAGGATTGGTCAGAGTGAGATGGGAGATAGTAACTCGTGTCCTCAGATTGTAGGAAACATACCTGTTTTAGCAGAGGAAGACAAGGCATCAAAGTCTATATTTTCAGAGTCTATAGATCGATACTCAAATTCTGAGTTGGATGTTCCCTATGTGCACTCCTTCTACCACACGTTCTTGAACTACATCCTCATTATTTACACCCTCACCATTACTTGGAGTATCAATCCAGTTCTGCATAGAAGGTGTGATGGGGACCTCAACAAGATCAATTTCATAATTGAAAACCTTAGAGGTCAGCATGGGAACGGGAATATCTGCATAATCATTAGTATAGACTTAGTATTGTTCAACACTAAGTCTCTTTTCAAAGCATAATGATAGCAGTCTAATAAAAGGAACATTAAAGATTCTAGTAGGGGCACTGACAAGTTGAAGAAGTTCATTAGTATATAGTTCACCATAATTAATATTTACTCCAGTAATATATGAACTTAAAATTTGTAATTCAAACTCATTCAATTCCCTTGTACTACCAGATTTACCACCCAGACTTATAAAAATACTTAAAATTAAAAAATTTCCATCTGGTAAAAGCATTCATGAATATGGTTCCTTTAGCTTTTGTATATCCAATCTGATTAAGAGAAGCCCGTGCTACCTCTTTAGAAGGGATTGCAGCAAAATTTTGTCCTATAGGTAAATCTAAGACATCCCTAATTAGTTATTGATCAAGAGTAATTACCTGTTTACCTTGATCAATAGTGCTAGATACACCATTATTGGCATCATTTGAACTAGAGGTGTACCACCACTCATTCAACATCTTGGGAAAATATGAGGCAGAGTATTAAAATATACACCATTTAAAGGATGGGAATTCATAAAATTTATTAACTGCTCATATCCAATATTTGATTTTGAAGATGGAATAGAAGTAGTGGCAACCTGATTATTAATACATATCTCTACTTACTTGCCTTGTTTGAATGGATTTGCAAGGTTGATATTGGATGGTGCAGTATAAGTTCATTGATCCGCCATTGTTTTGATTGCGAAAAGAGATGATACAGATGAAGAGTTTATCGCAATTTGTGACAACCGTCAAAATCTCAGGTCATTACCGCACTTGAATTTCTAGAATCTCAATTTACGTTTACAGCATTCTTAAAATCCCATCGGTGATTCCAGGTTATGACTCCTTAAGTTTACTGAAATCGTATAACGTCTTAAAGATTGCTTAGCGAACCCTAAGTCTATGAGAAATATTTAATTAGGTTACAAAGTGCCAAAGAAACAAAGAAAAAATTAACTTCATAATTTGTCACAAAACTTTATATTATCACAAAAATCGAATTTTAATTGGGATTCTGTAACTCAGCAAACGCAACTCGAATCTAATAAATAACTCATGAATATCAATTATAAGCAAATCAAATACATATTTTTGTAATTCAGAAACATAGAAAATAAATTTTTACAACTCAAATATCAACCAGTAAAACCTCACAAAATAAACCTTACATTATATAAAAACTTATACTAATTAATATGTAACATAAGACTTTATATTATACAAATCATTTAACAAAAAAATAAATTATATTAATTAAACACTCCCCCCCCCCTCCTTCGCCTATTCAATTTCCCCACTTTTAATTACCTTTTATCCCTTAATCATTTCTCCCATTTTCCTAACACACACACACACACACTTCTCTCTTTTTCTCTCCAAAAACACACACCTTTTCTCTCAAAACCCTTCAAGAAAATCAGCCAACTTTTAGATAAAAATCCAAGAACTTAAAGGTGTTCTTGAAGCAAATCAAAGATTCAAAGGTAAAATAACCATCCATACTTTCATATCTTTCGTTTTCATGTTTTTCTTTCATGTATTTCGGATTCTATGCCCTATCCAAGTGTTAAAAAGAAAGGATAATCCGTGATCAAACCGAAAATCAAGTCAAAAATCGTAGTTTGTTTGTAAACTTATCAAAAATACATGTTCATTGTCATTTGATTATGTAATAATGTTAAAAACCATATCTATGGCATCATGTATGTATTTCAACACCATGCATATATATCCCTTCTTCTTGCTTGTAACCTTGAGCAACCAGCCTTGCTTTGTTTCTTATGACCACCCCATCCTTGTCCATTTTATTTCTATAGACCCATTTAGTTCCAATAATAGACTTGCCTTTTGGGGCAGGAATTAATGTTTGAACCTTGTTTCTTTCAAATTCTGTCAATTCTTCGCGCATTGCTTCTACCCAGTTATCATCTTTTAAAGCTTCAACAACTTTCTTTGGTTTTATGATGGATAGAAAATCTGCATAGAAACAAAAGTTTGCAGTAGATTGGTCTGTAACTTGAGCTCTAGTTTGTATACCAGCAGTCTAATCTCCCACAATCTGTTCAACAGGATGATCTTTGTGCTCTTTAATTGCTAATGATGATTCACCTGATATAGATTAATCATCTGTAGTACGATTTGATGTACTAAAGTCTGCTCCTTCTTCTAATGGAGACATATCTGTATCTGTAGAGTACCTAGACTGAACATTATCATACTGAACATTTGAGTTTGAGGTATCTGAGTCTGTAGTTACAGACTGAACACTTAAATCTATAGATGAGATTTCTGGAGCAGAGGGTTCAACTGTTAGTAGATCCCATAACAGATAGTTCTTCCAATAAATGAACATCAGTTTTGAGAGTGTTGTTCATTACTAGTAGAAGAATCATCAAAAGTAACATTGATTGTTTCTTCTATTTTCCTCTTTCTGTTGTTGTAGACTTTGTAGGCTTGAGATATGGATGAATATCCAACAAATATACCCTCATCATACTTGGGTTCCATCTTTGCTAATTGATCCCTTGGATTAAGGATGTAACATTTACCACCAAAGATATGAAAGTAGTGGATGGTGGGGACCTTTCCATCATACAACTCATAAGCTGTTTTGTCATGTTTTTTTACTAGAATTGATTTATTTTGAGTATAACATGCAATGTTAACTGCTTCTGCCCAGAAATAGATTTTTAGTATAACATAACACAACATAGTTCTTGCAGCTTCAATGAGTGTCATGTTTCTCCTCTGAGCAACACCATTTTGTTGAGGAGTTCTAACAGAAGCAAAGTTCTGAACTATGCCTTTGTCAACACAGAACTCAATGAGAGTAGAATTCTTGAATTCTGTTCCATGATCACTCCTTAGTTGCTTCAAAAGTTGATCTTTCTCTAACTCTTCTCTCTTAATCAGATTGATTATCTGTTCAGGAGCATCACTTTTTGATTTGAGAAAGATAACCCAAGTATATCTTGTGTATTCATCCACCACCACAAGAGTATACTTCTTTCCACCTAAACTACATATGTTCATGGATCCATAAAGATCGATATGAAGCACATGTAATTGTTGATCAATTGTATTTAATAATTAGGATGGAAAATGGCTCTTAGTCTGTTTTCTTAAGCAGCCACTGTCGTATGTCTTGAGCAGCCACTGTCTAAATACCACTTTTTATTACCCTGCACAAGACAAATACAACCAATTAGATGCTTTTGGGAATCCATTTTAGAATGGGTTCTTTTGGTTGACTTACACTCTTCCCTTTAACTATCCATTTGTAGATAGGTTTTTGGAGGATGACTGTAGTTCTCTTTGGTTGAACTTTGTTCTTTTAAACATACACATATTTCTGTTTAATTACTTTTTGAGGTGTTCTGTAATGTGAGTCTGTGCAAGTAATACCCCCGGGGCTCGACGAGCGTGGATCACAAACAAGGATTACAATGAACGACCTCTAAGAGAGTCGTTAAACAAACATCGTTTAAATTACATTGTCTTCATATATAAAACATCCACATTTAAAGTATTAACAACATAGTTTCAAACTTAATCGATTAACTAGCTTAATTTCAAGATAACAAAGTTTATGCAAAAAGCCTTTCCAAGGGGATGCAACTCCTACGTCAATAAGGGTGACTCAACGGCACAACTACAAAGCGCCTTAGTTACCTGAGAATACATGTTAAAACGTGTCAACATAAAGTTGGTGAGCTAATAGGTGTAAAATAGTATCGTGGATCACAAGATTTCAAGTTATATTGTTTTACCACACTATCAAAATGTATTACTATTGCCTTAAGCTCATGAATACTGTGTTAATAGACTTGCTGGTGACATGGGAAAGTTGACTATGTACCGCGATTATTTAAAGGAGTTGATGAGGAAGGCGGACTCAGTTGTTCCTAATCCCCCGACGGTCAACAAGAATGCAATGTTTTGTTCGATGCTTGGTGTTACAGAGCCTGCTGAGGTTAATATTCACCCACAATTAGACATTCGCAACAAGGGTTGTGGGAATCACAAAAAGGCTGAAATCGAAGAAGGAGATCGCTATGGAGCAGGGTAAAGCCGCAAAGAAATTCCAGACATGTGGTGAATGTGGAAAACACGAAGGCCATAATGGAAAGACGTGTGGTAAGCATCAAAGCAAAACTGTAAAGGCCTGTTAGCCATGAAATTGATACTATCATTTTTTAGGTTATTTTCGGATCTGTTGGATGTTTACTTTTTTTTGTTATATGTTGGATGATTTCAAACTTTTTAATTGTTATGGTTACTTCAATTTTTTCATCTTTAGAATGCTCGACTACATTTGACTTATCATATTTGATTTTTTTATGTTTGATTTTGATTAACAACAACCTAGTTGTTGGGCACCAACTAGTGTGACGAATATGTTTGATACTATGCAAAAACTACTGCATAATGTTGAGCACCAACTAGTATAACAAATGTGGTTGTTTATTAAACTCATACCTGTGCATCTTGTTGAAAACCCACCGGCTTACTAATTGTGTTTGTTATTATGTCACACCTGTGAATCATGATTCATAATCATCAAACTTGTATCATAAGTTGGCCCAACAGTTGTGCATCATATTTGTTCACAATATGTCAACATTTTGTTCAATTGTAATACTTGACTTATACTTTATAAGAGCACCAACTAGGTTATCAAATGTGTCTGTTTTATTAAGTCTTTTTTGTACCTCATGATTTCAAAAAAGTTCAATTATGAACATGCTTATCCCATGACCATACTTGATGTGCATCACAATTTCAAACATCATATTGTGCATCAAATTTGGTCCACCCTATACTATGTCAACAATCTGTGTACTTATACCTATGATTGTCAACATAATGATAAACTAGACTGTACAGAGGTGTTTCTACTATTTTGGCATATATTCAATTCTAGCATATTGATTTGATATGCGAGTATGAATAAGGATACTACAAAACTCATATCAAGAGCAAAGGCACTATTTTAATTGAAAAACATAATGTAGTAAACGCCATCGCAAAACCTATACATAGCAAGTATAACTTACAAAACTATTCTTAATCGAACAAAAAGAGTGGCGTTAAAGTAACTGCACCACAAACACAATCATTCTCCTAAGTGTTCTTCTATCCTATTGACTGCATCCACTTTGCGCCTCTGTCTCTCAATGCCAGGCAACTTCATGTATTCGTCAACCTGCTTGCTCACATAATCCTTCACTAGATTGCACTTTTTCAACAACATTTACGACAAACATTTGTGCCTTAGATCATTGAGTTGTTTCGTCTGTCCAATACCCTCAACCATCAATCCAACATCAAACCCATTCCCTCTCCATCTATACAATTCCATATGTCGCATTGCAAAAGCAATGTTGTCCACCAAGTTTCTTTTTGTTTGCCACTTCATCTTAAGCACCTTGGCAGTAGGTTTGCCCATTTTGTTACTCTCAGCAGGCGAATTTTGACGACATAGTCAAACATTAGATTTTTGTGTGTATACCAAGGTAACCATTAAAAGTTAAACATGATGCAAACGTACATAAGTAGATTGTAAAATACTACTAATACTGTCCAGGATGTGAACAATCAATAAATAATATGTCAATATCATCATCGACTATCTATTTTGTTAGTGTGCTTACTAGGAACATTGGTAATATCCCCCAATGTTTTCTAACGTTTTTCTCGTACGAGTTGATATTGTCTAGTAAGTGCATCTGGCCCAACCTCATATGATAACATATAACAAAATGATGCCCCAATTGTTGGACTAGGAAAAATACCTACAGTTAACATACGTGATACTTTCAAATACATTTTTTTTCCATTTACAAAGTACAAAACGTACAAACTTAATGAGTATTACAAAATCCACTCCAATTAAGCTTCCGTACTCCGAGGTTTGAACCAGCATGTTCATGCTTGTTGTGAAGATTTCCGTCCACTTTAATACATCAATGTTATTGTTAAGCATTTCTTGGGTTTGAAATAGTGTATATTGTGTCATTGATACTTTCAAGCTAATACTAAATTGAAATGAAGCAACATTTACATTATGACTAATTTTTAGAGCTTACCACCATGGAGTCATTGACAAATAACTGCAAAACCTTCGTCTTGTCTCGTCGCCTCTTCTCATAGTTTAATAGGGTGCACCAAGCATCAACCACGCCACTCATAATCGTTAATCTTGGATTCATGCTCTCAAAAATTACACGAGGATAAAATGCACGATCCGTCTTGAATATGATCTCCCTGTATTTTGTAACAAACATTTAATGGTGTTAATTGATACAGTCTAAAAAAATGGCAGTCATTTACAACCTATATGCATTTAATATAAACTTACTTGGAGGGGAGACGTGCTGCAAACATACAGTCTTTAGTGTTGCGTTCGGATAAAGTAAGCCTCTCATACAAGTATACTTGTTGCATGACATACGGTGACAAAAGTGTGTCTGACAGCTTTGTCGCCCGTTTCATTCTTCCTTTGTTGTGTGCATCTTCCTCACAATCAATATTTATTCCAGATTCTTGGCTTTTGGCAGCTAATTCATCATCATTTATTAATATTCAAACAACAACGGACAGGGTCCTTCATACACCCCCACACCTGAAGCTATAACTTCTGTTTGATTCACATCAGCCACATTTTTAATCACGTCATGAACTTCATTTTGCAGGTTGTCGGCTAACGCCCAAATCATAGGTGGGGTCTAATTGTGTTAGACCTAACGAGAACGATGTCATTTCAATATTTACTCATACACTGATTGGTACATTTTTAGCTGCTACACCATTCAACCTTGACTTCTCTAGGAATTCCCTCGCGTTGTCTTCTATTATTCTCATAATATAACCATTATAGAACTGGGTGTCAGACACATCATCTACATCATTTTATGCATCAGTGGCTTGGTTACAACATTTGTCTTTTTCTCAACTTCCGATGAGCTTGACTCACCATTTAACACTCCCATCAACCTTTGCAACTTACCTTTCATTTTCTTAAACTCTTCCTCTTCTGGGAAGTTCATTGTTGCGGTAACTAGTACACCATCCAATCGTTGGCACACTTCATGTATCAAGACCATGTTCTCTATGGACACTTTTGTATTCCTAAAAGTCATGAAACAACCAAATCCATTAAAGATAAAAAAAACTACTAACGAAGTATCCCCCCCAAATGGTCTGAGATATAATTCCTATTATCATGTTTGAACATCGGTTTGTACCATGATATTTGTTAGGGTTTGCGAACAACCAGGTTGTTCAGCTCCTTGACCAGATAAAAAACAGGCTCAACCATTCGTGCATGTGGTTGTTGACAAAATGACATAGATAAGGCTCATATGTACCATTTTGTGCATACAAGTAAACTATTCACAAAAATGATTTAAGTAGTTATTAAGATACCTGGATCACTTAATTTTCGTTTCAAACTTGTCCTTCTCAATTTCTTTGCTTTTATCGTTGCCAATGGGATGTCATCACCGTCTTCATTGTTTTTCGCAACATCAGTACTTACCCTTATAGTCACACGCCTCGATGAATTTACTTCACACTCTTCAACCTTAAAAAGCATGTCACTTGTCTACACGTTTACCATCGCTTCATTCAGACTTTTTGGACCTTTTTCGACTGTAAAGTGTTCACCCTACAATTCCTTATGATAAAACAAATAGAGTTATTATTACATTCATAATATACAATTGAAACATATAAATAAGAAACACCTATATACTAACTTACCACTAACATAGTTAACGACCCATTGTAATGAATCTTTTTATGCCATCCCTGTTTTTGAGCATTTTAGCGCTTCCACTACATACCCACACTAGTCTAAATTCATGGCTTCGTCCAAATTCGTTTAAGCACGGGAGGAACCGCTAGTTAACGGTTCCATTGGTGACCGCCTCAACCATTATTGTAACAAAAAACAAGAAAATTCAGTTTGATTAACTGACCACCCTCCGGTCGGTCTCTCATTCTGTCAATAACGTTCCCCAAGTAAATTCATGTCATATTACTTGGAAACTGCTCCCTCCACTCTCTAGTGACGAAATCATTTTTTTTGCACGCTTGCCAAGCACATATGGGTATGTCGCCCAACGGTATTCCTAGGACTACATGCACCGTCTCTCTAGTCACACTAACCAATCAAAATTTTCAACAGCAATTAACCCCAGTTGTCATGGTATACCTGCCACGTGGAACTAAAGCATACTCTCAAAATCCTAACTCCCTCACTAAATTCTTTTGCACTTCTTTCATCGCCTTAATGAACGAATACATTGACAGTGGAGTTGACCTTGTTCTTATACGATTTGTTTGGTGCATCACCTTATTGTCAAGTTCAGTATGTAATTCCCAATTAGCCTTATTGCGATTCACAACACGTTTTAGTTTCCCGTTGTTACCAGTTATTGCTTTGCTCGTATTTTTCAAGTTTTGCTTATGAGTTACTGGTGCTTAAAAATCATCATCAGACTCCTAATTAACCACCTTTGCATCCCTTTAGACAAAGACACATTATTTTTTTTACTATTGCACATCAAGGAATCCATGTTATAAATATGCACATAAAAAATACAACCAAATTACATATACAAGAAACAGAATTAAGATGATGCACATTAATCCATGTATATTAAAGTTGGTTCACATACACATGGTACCACATAACCAACATTGTCGTTGTACTTGTTTCACTTCAAATATAGCACACTAATCGTGTTTGATTCAGCCATAGAACATGCACTACTCTCAAAAACAAATTCAAACATCAATAAACCCGCCATAAATATTTTTTATGTCATAGGTTGCAGACAACTGATAATTTTAAATCATTGTTCACATAGTTACATCTACATGTTCAACTAATTATGCAACATAATTTCACCTGAGATGCCAGATGTACCGAGGTTCGACATTGACTTATTCATATCGGCTCTATCAGTGTTATCTGAGTCTTCTAATGTCATGTCAACACTTCTACATGCTCTTTACTCTTTTTGTTACTACCCAATTTCATTAATCTGCTACTCCTTCTAGCTATTGAGTACACCAAAAAACAACAAAAACATATAAACCATGAGTACACTTGTTCATAACTATAATACATAAAAATACCAAAAATTCGAGTTTAGAAGTACTACGGCTTGCAAACAATTGATCCTCATTTATCCTTTTCTAAAGAAGAAGCACAATCGATTGTCCAGTAGCCATAACAGATAACTAATATAGAGTAGATTTCATTGATTTTCAATTGATCATGAGCATTAACACCTTCAAATATTCAAGATACGGAAGAAAATACTTACTTGTACCAGACAATCATCTTTTTTTTTGCCAAGATTCAGTACACCGAACACCAGTAGCAACAATGTGCGTTTCAAATTGAATTTTTGTAACCGTCGTATTTTTTTTCTTCAGAAAGGCATGGAGCATTATTGTGTTTGGTAGGTAAGCGCGAAAAATTTAGAAACATACGGAGAGTAATTGTGTTTGGTAAATGATGCACATTGGCTACATATACCCCTAACAAATGATTTTCTAACTCATAAAAAAGAATTTATTAAATTAATTAGAGATGTGATCTAATGGCCCATATTTTATGTTATTTATTTTACGTTAAAATTTATTTTACGATAACCAACTCATTTATATACATATATATATGGACTGTATCATGTACAACAATCTTTATTGTAAAATAAATATGATAGATTATGGTGATGACACATGTCCTTGAGGTTTAAATTTGGTCAAAGGTTATTTTCAATATTTGACTTTCATAATTTATTCTTATTTAATAAAAAAAAAAGTTGCCACCATTTAATAGTTCATAAATGTGCACCGGTGTAACATCTCAAGTTTAACTACTAAAATAAGTACAATTATTAACTTCTTAATAGAAAATAATATATATATATATATATGTATATAAGTTCAAATAATATACATGTATATATGCTATTAATTTCTAGCTAAGGATTTAAGAAACATGAAATTTCCTTGCAATGGCCACACTCATTCATGTGTAAATCACACTTTTAACTTAAGTCTATTCATGTCATCCACACGATCGCCATAATTAACTACATGCATGGCAACATATCTCATATAAGGAATTAAACGAAGATGTGTAAGAAGGAGGTGGCATCAAATAGAAATTAGTGTGATGAAGTGTTAGTTTATAAGCATGAGGTGGAACTAAATGTCATCAAGTGTTTACTTGATTTGTAAGATTTCGCATGAGTATAAATACATATCTCAGTCTTCTTATTTTCTTCATTCAAAACTCACAAACATAAAGATCACTATATTAGTTTGAGTAAACATACAAGGGAAGAAGGCTAGGTGTACAAGCATTAAGACACATCTGGTTATCATTCATCGTAAAGTGAGTTTCTTGTTACTTTTAAAAACTGAGATATATGCGATATACCACGTGATTAACTGCGTACTTGTTTATCTGTTTAGTTGCATTTAATATCCCACACATTGACTTTTAGATATATTATGTCACGTTAGTCATCGGGTAACCAAGAGCTGAAACGTAATGGTCGTTGGCCCACATATATATTGGTACGATTACTAGACAAGCGGCCACTTGTTTGTACTAAGTCGATACTAGCATATGCATGTCACTCTGTGTAGTGCTGGTATAGATAGTCGTGACACAGATAGCCCTTATGCTAAATTGATGTCTGAGACGACTTGAGATTTGGTTAACCCTGACGGACACAGAGATCTCATTATACTTTGTATATTTTACGTTTTTACATTTTGTGTCATCACTACATATTATGTGTGATATTTTGTACACAAACACACGAAATCACTAAGCCTTTAGGCTTACGCATGTACGTGTATATCTCAGGAAACATCAAGTAGGCTCTTCAAGATGGGAACCGTAGAACCAGATGATACCCGAAGATGTTTAAGTTTATTTATAATCTTCTCTTTGTATAGCTTGTAATATATTTTCGCTTCCGCTCTCAATGTAAAACTTTGATAAATAAATAAGATTTTCGTTTTAGTTCAATAAATCTCCGGGTGTCATAACCGGACTATATAAAATACATGCATCAAGTCAAGATTATATAAATGTGCACCTACCTTTATGTTCTTTCTTATTCTCTAGTTGTTGTTGTTACTATTTACATCGTATGGATATATAATACTCACAAGAAAAATCGTACAACTTGGGCAAAATGTCATGCACCAGTCCGTATCAAAATCTGTGCACCATATTTTTAAAGTGAGAGAAAAACTCATTCAAGACATAAATGTCAATTATACCCCTAAAGATAATTAAAAACCAACAATTAATTAACATGTTTAATAGTTTATTAAATGTAGATCTAATAGTTGAGATTCTTTTTTATTTATTTTATGTTAAAGTTTCTTTTACGATAACCGATCCTTATATATATATATATATATGTATATTTAATAACACATAAATACACTGTTCGTCCCTGTGGTGTGTCACAAAATACACTCGTAGTCCCTCGTAAGTTTTTTGACACTCGTCATCCCTGTCATTACTAAATGTTACACCGGATATCATTTGCCCTAACGAACTTTAAATAAATTCG
Source organism: Logfia minima (assembly GCA_963921325.1). Taxonomy (NCBI): domain Eukaryota; kingdom Viridiplantae; phylum Streptophyta; class Magnoliopsida; order Asterales; family Asteraceae; genus Logfia; species Logfia minima. The sequence goes on from OY992764.1 coordinate 33,152,882, forward strand.
TTAGTTTTAGACATGTGACGTGCACATGAGGGTATTAGGGTAAAAGTTGAAGTATGATGAGTTTATTAAGTTTATGTTTCCATTACTAGTGTTTTCGAACAATGTATGATGAGTTTACTTAATAAAAGTTGAAGTTTACGTTTTCAAAAGTTATAACGCTCAAAAACCAAAAATGTGAATTATATAGAAAAAATACGAATTAAGTTTTATGTTTGTATATTAATAAAAGTTGAAGTATGATGAGTTTATTAAGTTTATGTTTTCATTCCTAGTGTTTTCGACCAATGTGTGATGAGTTTTATTTAATAAAAATTGAAGTTTACACTTTCGAAGTTATAACGCTTAAGTTCATGAATTATATAGAAAAAACCGGTTATAACCGGTTTTTCCTAACCGAACCGGTTTGGAATCGGTTATTACCGGTTTCAGTTTTTCAATTGGGAAATCGGTTCGATTCGTACCCGGTTTTTAGTCAAAATTGGTTGTAACCTTTGTAACCTTTGGCCAATAACCGGTTCGGTTATTAAACCTGAACCGATTTTGTGAAATAACCGGAAATGTAAATGTCTAATTTGATGTACTAACTTGTGAGAAGAAAAGAAAAAGAGCTCCGGTTTAACAACGATTCAACTCGTTTGAAGCCCTAACGGGTCCACATTAGTAATTAGTAAAGATCCAACAAATAGTAACACAACCGAAGCCCCTCTTCCGCCCAAAATCACCAGACAAATGACGGCAATCAAACCCTTCTCCGCAGCCGGACACATGTTAAGATCACGGCTAAACTCAACACTCCGCCGACGTAGCAGCGACGGTCCTAGCCGTTGGACCACACCAGGTCACCAAGAACGACCCAACGGCTACTTCTTAAATCGAACCCCTCCCCCACCTGGTCAATCAAGAAAGTGGGAAGATTGGGAACTTCCATGTTACGTCACTAGTTTCTTAACAATCGTCATCCTCGGCGTAGGGCTCAACGCAAAACCTGACCTAACCCTAGAAACATGGGCCCACCAGAAAGCTCTCGAACGCCTTGAATCACAGCAACAGTTAGCTGCAGCAGCAGCAGCAGCAGCAAATGAATCGGATTAATGATCTGGAGGTAATTTTGCTTACGTGGTTATGGATGATGGCAAAGTTTTTATATTGATAATAATAAAGATGATTAAATTTTGGCTCTGAATTAGTTTGGAATTTAGGGCCTTTATTTTGTGTACCTGTTATATGATGATTATGTTTTTTGATATGTTGTTCTTTTTTAACTTGTGAGAATTTTGTTTTGTTAATAAATGTGTTGATTATGATGTGTAAATAGTTGTAGTGTAGTTGCAAGAGCTGCTTGTATAGTTCATTTAACCTTGCATGTTTTTTAAAGTCTTATAGAAGTATTTTGTCGATATAGGAACTTAGTAGGTTTGACAGTTGAGATAAGGTCTATATGAAGTTTGAATCTATAACAGTGATTGAGGTATGGAATGTCTAGCACTAGTCGAAGGTTTTAACATATGAAATGTAATTATGAGGCTAATTAGCAGCTTGTTTAATTTATCCTACTTTAAGGTACGCTGAAAAGTGATAGGAGGTTTTTTTGTTTGTACTTGGTGAATTGTATCAGACAGTTTGCATAGTATGATGTGTTGTTCATTCTAGCAGCATATAAGTAGTGGTGTACGTTTTTTAGTATATTAAGCTGATTATATGCTTCTGCAGTCATCATAGGAGAATATACACTCCTTCAGATCTGCTAATCCCAACTCTTATGTTTTGACAATATCTTTGCTTACTTCTTTTCAAAAGTCTTATTCCATTGCCTAGGAATAGTCAACTCTGAGAAGTCGAATCTTTTAGTAGGTCTGATATTTAGCTCTCCCAAAGCAAAATCTCTATCATATAGTTGAAGGGCGCTTACGCCTGTGTTTCCAAATGTTATCAATAAAGTTAATAAACTATTCCGTATAGTAACCAGGGGTATACATTAAAGTTACCTACTTGCAGTGTTGTAAAAAAAAGGTTGGGTGGCCGACTAAACGGGGAGTAATCGGCAAACGGGGTGTAGGCGCCCGACTTGGGCTGTGGTGGCCAAAAAAAGGGTCAAATGTCGGTCAATGGTTAAAAAACGGGATTAAACGGGATTAATCAGTCAAAGTTAAAAAGTCAACGTTTTTAATATGATTTAAAATTAGAGTTTTGACTCAGTTTTAACAAAATTGGGCCGCTATTCTTATGTTTCTCTTACATTCGCACTCGATAGTCGATTCTCAAACGCGATTTCACCAGGACCACAAGGTACATATCTGAAATGTGGGGAAACCTGTATGTACTTGTTTAAGCTACCTTAACTAATTGAAGAAGGGGTGAAAAGTTTAATATGTAGGTGGCTGCTTGTAGGGATTTTTAGCGCACTAATAGTAACTAGATTTGATTACTAGCAATTGAAGAATTTAGAACTTGACTGTAGTGCATATGACATTTTTATTACAAGTCCACAAACTATAGTTTTGGAAAATCTTCCTACTAACCAAAAACAATACAAATAGTAACCCACCAACTAGAGTAGGCAATATTGACAAGTTGGGTCAGATTAGGTTATGGGCCTAAATGGGTTTGGGTCATACCGGGTTTAGTTAAAAGAAACCATTTTAAACGCACGTGATTTATTTTTTTCATTTCCAATTCAGTTCCCTTATATACAACAATTATAAAAATTTATCTAACACTATACATAAATTAATTTGATATTATAATAAGAAAAACAAAATCACAACAAATATTTTAAGACCTAAATTTGATATCTTTGAAAACAAATAGATTATTAGAATTCGAAATGAAATAAGTGAAACAGTAATAGGAAATTAATATAAATTCGATCAATACATATATTTGAACCAATCTGAAAATGGAAAATAATGAAAATCTGAAAATAGTAAAACTATTTATTTAACTTGATCTAATGATCGATAATACCCTGAAAATATATGTTTATGATTAGGAAAGAGCAAACCCTTCGAAAAAACATCGTCCCGATCACTCCCAGGCTCCTACTGTATTGTTTCAAAAAAGTTTTCTTCTCTTCCTATAAGTAGTGCATTTGATTGCCCATTTGGCTCATTGTTCTGGATTTTGCCTTGAACCCGTACCAAGACTTTGTGCTGCCCAAACTAACTTAATTCCTGAGTAAAAACCCCATAATCCCCAGTCCAAACAATTGCTGGCACTACCATTAACCCTCAAAAATCTTTTTTAAGAAAATAACCCTCGAATCCGCAGCACGTCGCTGCAAATTCGCCCACTGCGTGAAACTCAAGGGCCGCCTCTTTCTTCTTCATTAACGTTATTTTTGTTTTTTACCGTACACTCTTCCCCTTTCATTCCTGTGAAACCCTAGCCCCTTCTCCTTTGATCTTCTTCTTCCTCCTTTGCTGCCAAACTCTAACTCCTTTGCAACACAACCAGAACATGCCCCCCCCCCCTCCCCTTCTCCTTCTGCATCACCACCACCTCTGCCGCCCTGCAACACGGCAATACACCCAATCTGCAACACCCCTAACGTAACCTGCCATAGCCGCCTCCTCCAACCGGCAACAGCAGTAACAACGCATACCAACCTCCCCACCCTGCAACTCCGGACACCTTCAACCACAGGTGATGTTCCAACTCCGCAACACAATCCCCTAACTCCTCAACACCTTTAACCTGTATTGCTTCAGGTGGCCTTCACAATTCCGCAGCAAGCCTTGCTTCAGAACTGATGGTTACTGGTTAGTTGAAATAAGACATTGAAGGTTAGTTGCTTCAACTCCAATGGGAAAAAGCTTTTTAGAAAGCCTTTTGTAATAGTAGAAGTCTTCAAAAAAAGCTCCCATAGTCACTCTAAACAATTCAACCTTGTCATTGTCATTATAGTATCATGTACTCTGTTCCTGGTAGCCTAAGGAAAATTACCGTATAATAAGCATCATTCAGGTTGGATGCCTCATAAACCAGTTTCGTTAAATCCCAGTGTGGAAATATTGATGACTCAGTCTTATGACATAATTTTATACATATTTTTTAATAGACGTTTGTTAATGTCTACTTAATGAATGAAATTATTTTGCGGGTTATATATTGTGGCATATCATTTTGATACTCTTCAATGTATGAATGCTCTGTGAATTATTTGTAATCACATACTTGCTGCGGTCTTTTATCTACATCCATGTAATCACTATTTATTGGAACATGATTATAAAATGAGAATTTAATGCTGACTAGATCAAAGAACAGGATAAACATAACTGAGAGAAGGGCCTGTTTAGTGCATGTTTGTCATCTGGTTCTTGACCATAGAATAGCATAAACATGAGATTTGTATAGTAGAGACAATCAATGCTCGCTAAATCACTTGTGTCAATAGGAATTTGGTTGTTGGTTATTCAGTATTTTCTTTATAAAGGGGATAAGTGAACTTTCAGTCCGCCACAAAGATCTTTGTGTTCTACTTGTATCAATTCTGTGTATTCTTCCGTGATTGTCATCCTGAGACATTTATTCAGTATTCTTCCTATTTTTGACGCAATTGATTTTACTTGTGATTAAAACAACTTCCCGTCTCTTTTTTCTACCTTCAGTATAATATTAATACTAATCACACTTAAGTTCACAAAATTTGTTATAACTACTCCACCGTCTATACTTGGTATACATTTTACATCTTTTCCATCCTTTCTGATCGGCTAATCCTAACATCTTTGAATCTATCAAGTCATCTTAATTGAGTTTTGTTGGGCATCCATGTCTTTTGACTTTGATTAATAATCTGTTACTCTTAATGAAAGTTTGGCAGACCTTGTTTCATTTATGACCTTGAGTTTGGCAGATAAATGGTGTACAAACTAACAGAAATCTAATCTATATTCTATAATATTCTTACACAATCGACCGTGTATTTATTTATTTTGTGTTATTATTATAAAAGAAGATTGGATTCTTGTAATTATTAAACAAACTTGGTTGTTCTGCTCCAAAGTTTTATATATGTGACAAATATCCTCAATTGTCTGCTGGTCAGCCAAAAGAAGGTGGTTGTACCAAAATTCTCATGCATAACAATGTTCTCATTTGTTTGTCTTAAAAGCACAATGTCTTTTTGATAGTTAATGAAATGAATTTTTTTAGTTGGTATTCTATTTCTCTTGTGAAAAGTCTCAGTATTTTTTATTTTGGATTCCAGAGACCTAACCGTTGTCTTTTACACTCATTTTACTCTTATTGTCCTTTTAACTTCGATATAACACTGGATTTATGTTTCTCTTTTTTTAGTTAAACACTAAAATTTAAATTTTTTGTGCATACTAGTAATGCGTTGTGTTATCTGGAAACTATACTCCAATCGGTTTCATTTATATAATGAATACATTACTATTTTTTCATTTGTGCAAAAATAGTTATCTAAGTAGCAAGAGATAATTACTATTAAAAAGCTATTATGAAAGAAACTAATGAGGTAATTCATTTTCTTAACCTTTTCAATTTTAACTTGATTTAAATATAAGAGCACAAAGTGATCTCCTTTTCGTCGCCGTTTTGACAGAATACAATATTGGACGGTATTTCGTCAGCGTTCTCGGTAAGCGTCCGGTCCGTTATGTTGCCATTAATGCTTCCTTCTTTTTTCCTTTTTTTTTTCCAACAGCTACTCTAACAAAAAATTTATTAAATTATTTTCTGTTAATATGACTGTTTGTAGCTTTTTTTTTCTTTTTTTTAATAACTTTTTCATACTCTACAAATACCACATTTCAAACATAATTCAAAACATACTTTCTCATCTTTAAATACTTTAAACACTAAAAAACTATTATTATTCATTATAATTAACAATGTCGAACAATTCAAATACTATGTATCACCTACATTTCTAATGGAACCCGTTCTAAAACATTTCATCATATTTAAACACGCCAACAACAACCTGAGCAAACACACGAATGCCCCCTTTTGGTCATCCATGCGGGTTATCTCAAAGTCAAGTACCACAAACACAATACCCTCAAACACCATACTACCAACTACAATATCATTAAACACAACAATATTTTAATATACCACCTGAACGATATAACAATTTCCTAACATGGCAACAAGCTCAAAGCACCCAAAAACTATACGCCGATGTGTAATCACACGAAGACCAGACACCGACCTCGTCTCGCCAAAATAAATCAAAAAAGCAAGGAAAATTACAAGTGGTGGAATCAACAAAAACTAAATAATAAAAAGGTTGTTCCCAATCGCAACTTTTGAGAACCGGATGACGAACTGCGATTGACGAAAAATTGGATTGTTGGTTCACAAGATTGCAACCTAGGAAACGCCCAAACCGGTGAGTCGTTTTGATATCTTGTGTTGAGTGAATACAGTAGCCGTAACCCGCCATTCGTACGTAACAAATGTATGTTGTCTTCGAAGTGGACGAAACTGAATAATGTATGCCAGAAGTAGTGTGACATTTAGAAGAGGTCGTCATCACAACCGAAAAGTGAGGAAGATGCCAATCAATTTCGAGACCGGGGAGACTTTCAATATATGTTTGAAGTCAAAAAAACATTTCCTACATTTTCAAACGTGGTTGTTTTTTAAAAACCGCCAAATGTGGTTATATCTCGATCCTATTGTCGTCGGAAGGTGGAACGTTCCCAAACGTCTCAAAACGGTGAACTTGGATGACTTGGAGTTGGACGAAGAACCGGAGGGAAACGAACAAGACGACTAAAACCCGAATGTTGCACTATTTGGTGATGATCTGTTCGAACGTCCATGAGGAAAAGTAAGAAAAGCAAAATCCCATAAAACATCCTCGGGTTCCGTGGCTTCGTCTCGCACTTCGTTTGATGACTAGATCATATCAGCCTTTCAGGAATCCGTCAATATAAACAAAAAATGCTACCAAAAGAAGGACCTTGAAGTCGCGTTCGGAATCTTGTTAATGTCGACAGACCATTCTTCAGAACGAAACAAATTTATAATGGAAATGAAAAGGGCAAAGGTTCGTAAGAAGATGGGGTGAAACTTCGGATTGGGATTGGAAGACACTTGATTATCTAGTTTTTAGTTTATTTTGTTCTTAAATTATTATCTTTCAATTATGCATTTTAGGACTTGTAATATGTACGTACTTTTTAAATAAATAATTGTATTTTTTTTATTCAACTTTTTAATTGTTTGTTTCAATTTATTAAATAAATAAATTTGTAAAGATTTTTTTTTTAAGAAAAATGTCCTTCCTTTCTCCCGATTTCTAACTACGGTGTTTTCTCATGAGTGTCACGATTCCTCGCACTTTAATTACACAATATTTATAGAATTTACAAACTTTTAGATCCCAAAGTAAATGGAGAAAGAATAGTGAGAAAAGAAAATCAAATTGATTATAACAAATCAATTTGTTACTCTGTTTATACACCGTTATTTTTTTTTTTTGCAACCGTAACATTTATCATATGGTGGTGTCAAAACTATTTATACACGTATATAGATTTATAAAGGGAGAATTACAAGTTGGATAATTATATATTTCTTTAAAACATAAATATTAAGTGTATAATGTACAATAATTTTAAAATATCTTTGAAAAATTTATATAATTATCTAATTTAACTTAAATATACGTGATTGCCCCATTTATAAAAGTAATCTATTATCAAAAACCCATTAAATTGTAGACGAGCAAAGTCGTTGTCCATTTGGGAGAAGAAAGGACACGTAAAGGCAGCTGTATGTGTTTTATTATTTGACTTATCATTTTTTCTTGTATTAATCTGTTTCGTGAAAACGCTGCTTCTAATATCAATTTATTTATATTTAAATTTTAGGTGTTTTACTAACTTTCACTCGTGAAGCATCTTACTATATCATTGATCACTACTTCTATGATATTTTATTAATTAATCAATCATAACTCAAACTAATTAGCAAAATAAGAAAAGAAAATTGACTTGCTATACCATGGGTGGATCGAACTATAAAGCTGATGACGGTGATCCAGCCTACACTGCATGAAGTACTTTCCCCGTTTCCTCTAATTTAATTTCTAATCACTTCACTTTGTAAAATTACATTAACAACCCTAAACATTATGTTTTCTTGCAAACGGTCTCTATTAGACGGTATACGAATGAGGTTTTATTTATTTAGATCCTCCGGAGAGTATCGATTCTTTTTATTTTACGAGATCTAATAGAAGCATCCCATGACCAATTCCGACCATTTCCATGGCCACCTTTTAGACTTTCATGAAAAAGCAAAAAACCTTATCACTAAATCATCTTGATGATGGTTAAATGATTTAACTCATTTCATTAACTTCAACGTTTCTCATCGCCAAATTGACTTTTACAAAAAAACTTACACACTTGATGGTATTTCATTTGTGTAAATAATGAATTCCTTTAAGATATATTTAAAATTATTTACTTTTACGGTTTTTAATCACAAAATATCAACAGAATTGAAATTCAAATTCATCAAATGAAATAGAAATTTTAAGGGATGTATGAACTACTTTAAGTAAATAAACTCTCTTTTATTGCCCGAATTGTGTCATAATGTAGTTGTGCTCTAGACCCAAAACATCAAGCTATAAACTATGTCTTAAATTACTAGCAAAGGCAAATGGGAATTTTGAAAAGGAAGTGTTGTAACATTTAAGTGATTTGAAGGGCGTATTTTAGATTAGATAATATCTCAAAGGGCTTCGAAGATACTTTGTTTGAGTTTTAGTGAATTTAATAAAATATTAAGAAAAAAGGGGAATCAAAGGAAGGCGTAACGTAGCCGAAAACACTCGGTCAATTGTCTACCACCGACGCGACCCAACCGGTGACCTCCCACCTCACTCACTACCCCATTCATCCATCCAAACTCACACCATTACATTTACAGCTCATCTAATTCTCCACTTGTCACCTATCATGTTACATGTATCATCTAACATATCACTGAAAAATAAAATTAAATAATTGTATGTCTAAGGATACATTAAAACTTATATTATATATGATATAGATTGATTAGATTAATAATACAAGGATCATGCGGATTACGTTTGAATGATCTTTTAATAGATATGATGCAGTCATGCAGAATTAAAGTACAAAAATACAATGAAGAAACAAATAAACGCGTAAAAATATATATATGACTTAAGTTAAAACGAACCTGAATTAATCGTTAATTTACCGGGGTAGATTACCCTTTACCCAAAAAACCTGAATTAATCGTCAGATTCAAACTCCATCATATATGGCTTAGAATACTCCCAAATTTTATTTTGTCTAATTTTGGGTTTTTAATTAAGAAATCCGAAAATTTTGTTAGAATTTTGATTATATATTTTGTTTAAAATTAAAAAATGTGAAAGCAAAAGGGGTTTTGAAGGACTTCCTTCAGAACACAAGTATTATGTATTCTTTAATTACTGTAAAAATATTAAACAAGTTGCAATGATGAAAAGGCATATAAATGAAGGCAAGGCATATAGAACATGTAGTCCACATTCGACTGACTTTTTTGGGTTCATTGAAACAGCTGCTGCCTTCTGTTAAATTCTATATTAAAGATACAAACTTTCATTGTCCCCACAAATCAGAACCTCATTATTCAAAGCAAACACACAAAATTCCGGTAAGTTCGGTACCCCAATTTCTGAATGCTACATTTTATCTTTCATTTATGTTTCTGGATTCTTTCCATCTCTTCTTCTTCTTCTTCTTCTTCTGTTGATGATTTGTTTCAGTTATGTTTTTATTTGTTGAAGAAACTTGTTGTGTGATCAATTAGCCTTATGCATTTTCTTTATTTATAACATGCATCAAAACCATGTTCACTCTTTTTCTGTATTTGTATTTGTTCAGATCTGTTGTGGAGCCCATCTGTATCAGCGACTTTTATTAATTATGGTTATAGTCCATTCTAGCAATACCAACCAAATGTATGTAAAAATTTGATTAATATTACAGTTTGTCACCGAAATAATAGCTAAAGCGACCGAACAAATGTGACTTGTTTGTAATAGTAGTATCCCACTACTAGCAACCTGTAAGAAGCACAAACATGTGAACTATTGCTGGTGTGGGACATGTTAACTATAAAAACTTATCTTTGAAGGCTAGATTATATAACTGAAACATGAAGGAATGTGATGTAACATATACATGTAATAAATTTGACACATCATAATCTTAAGTAGCTGCAGCTTATTAAATCATCTAGAAGTAATGGTAGATTGTTTGGTGATGTCACTTTAGTACATTGTTCAACATTTAAATGATTTTATGCTTTACTCACTGAATTTCGTCTTCGTCACACTTGCGTATGATATTGTGCTTATGTGGTCTTATTTTTATTTAATTTCATCACAGAATTGTTTTTGTTTGGTCAGTTGAAGACAGACGGTATGTCGAGTATGAAGCAAACAGATAAGAAGAGAAGTCCTACAAATAATCAAACAAAACGTCCTTCTGCCAGGGTTGAAAGCAGAGAGACTAAGCTGCAACGAGAAAAGTCAAACACGACACCGAGAGCAAAGGAAGCTAATAAGAAGGCTTTGTCTGCTAGAGAAAATTCTAACATTGTGGTAAGGGATAGAAACAAGAATACACAGCCCTCTAAAGTTCAAAAAAAGTTAGTCGTAAACCACATAGACAAAGCGAACAGATATAGAGATAACAAACCTTCTATACATTTAGATCTAGAAGTAACCGAGGAACTGAATGATGTGAGGGATGAATCCGACTCTGTAACAGTCTCAGATTCTGTATCCTCTAGTGGAGATTCACGGGCTACTGAGGACGAAAAATTAGAAAATGCTTCAATAGTTTCACTAAGATCTATAAAAAAGGATTCTTCTGAGCACGATAATATTTCTGAAAACTCGAAAGATTTGAAAATTCATCCAAAGCCACCATCGACTCCTTCATCTATATCCTCTGATGGCCAAGATCGTGGAGATCATAAGGAAACGGTTTACTTGGATGAGGTCTCGAATGGGGTACAAAGTGATGATGAAACACTTGATGAAAACATTGATGATGAAGCAAAACAGGGTTTAGAACAAAAGATTGCACAAATGGAAATGAGAATTGAGAAACTCGAAGACGAGCTGAGAGACGTTGCTGCTCTTGAAGTTTCTCTCTTCTCTGTAGTACAAGAGCATGGGAGTTCAGCACATAAGGTGCACACACCTGCCCATCGTCTTTCTAGACTTTATATCCATGCGAGTAAGCATTTCTCTGAATCAAAGCGTGCTACTGTTGCCCAAAACATTGTATCAGGGCTTGTTATGATTTCCGAGTCATGCGGGAACGATGTTTCTAGGTACTTCACTTATTCTTGTTTTCAGATTTCTTTATTTTATTAGTTATGGTTCATAACTTCATATTGTGGACTGATAATTCAGCACGAATTTTCATTTGCAGGTTGACTTTCTGGTGGTCAAACATTATTGTACTGAGAGAAATAATAACCGAAGCATTTGGAAGTTCACATCAGTTAATCACTTATGGAAGTAATCAATCCGATAAACCTGATTTCACAGAGTTTGTTGATGACTCTCAAGAAATAAGAATGGTCACTTCCGAGCTTGAGAAAGTTGAGTCAGAGATCTTTTCACGAATCGCTGAGACTATATGGTGCCAGGTACAATATCTAGAATGCAAGACTTGTACTCTCATTGTTTAATAACCTCAAGAGGTCCCGAGGTTAATAAAGTCAAAGTTCGATTGCAATATCTTATGTCATACTAATTTCGTATGGTCTCATGTGTGCAGACCTTGATTCCTATGCTGAAAAATGAAACAACCTGCAAGCTACTTGGACCTAGTTCGGGTGACCAGCAACAAAGCGACTTTTCCATAAACCTATGGCTAAATGCTTTCCAGGATGCTTTCAAGAGACTTTGTCCTGTTCGTGCAGCGGGACATGAATGCGGTTGCCTCCTAGTATTGTCAAAAATGGTAAGTTTAGTAGATAAAACAATGATAATCATCTTCATCTATGGCTGCCCAGTTGAGCTCTAAATGCTTCAAAATGTAACGAGATCCTTCATTTTTAATGGCCAGGTAATGGAACAATGTGTTGGTAGACTTGATGTAGCCATGTTCAATTGCATTCTCCGTGAGTCTGCCCATGAAATGCATACTGATTCTGTATCAGATCCTATCACCGAATCCAGAGTTCTGCCTATTCCAGCTGAGGCTCTAAGCTTTGGCTCAGGGGCACAACTCAAAAAGGCGGTATGTACTTTAACTTTACATCTCTAAAAACACAAACGCAAACTCATTCCTAATCATTTTCATTAATTAGTTCAATACGTTATATCATAAATGAATTCCTACTTGACTGATCTAAGTTCATCGCAGGTTGGCAACTGGTCTAAATATCTTACTGATACGTTCTCAGTGAACAACAACGCTGACTACACTAATGAACTAAAGTGGTTCAATCTTCTTAATTCATTAAGTCATCTACTAATGGTACCTAAAGACATGCTTATGGACAGATCAATCAGAGCTGAGGTTTGCAATTCATCTCATTCGTAACAAAATACATTCTGTCATCCTTATAACTTTCCTGATCCAAATCTCTCACACTGTTATTAGATATGTCCATCCATAAGTCTTTCGTTGCTTAAGCAAATACTCTCAAACTTCACTCCAGATGAATTCTGTCCGGATCCAGTTCCCAACAATGTATTGGAGGCAGTCAATGCAGAGGTATTATCTTAATTTCTTTCAAATATTACAAGCATACTAAAAATCTTTGGATTTATGTGAGAAAATCACACATCACTTCAAAAAAAGTGCTCCATTTAGATTTAAGTTTCTTTTTTTTAACGGCGGTGATTTTATATAAACATGCTAGTAAGAAACTAGCAGCGAAAAACCAAAATTACGCAAGATTACAGAGTTTTAGGATTGCAACACCATTTAGAATTAAGTATCATTTGTTGACCGGTTTTTTGGTGGTTTGGTGCAGTCTATCAATGAGAGTAGATTTTCAAATGAAAGTTCCAGCACCTTTCTGTATGCAGTTTCAGCAATCATTTACAAACCTCCTTCCTGTATCGATGTTTCCGAGAAAGTGTCTGAGGTGGGTGAAAACATTGGATCAAATAGAACATCGTCCATGAACCAGATAAAAGGATATACAAGCGATGAGGAAGTTGAAGAGTTTGATTTGTATCCCCCATTTTTTAACAAGAAATTCCCGGCAGTAAATGGAAATACTACAAGAAATGCAAGGTACGAACTTCTTCGTGAGGTTTGGTCATCGTGAGTTACTTCCTTAAAAGGTAAATGAAAGGCATCAAGGCTCCTCATTGGAATGTTGGAGATCAATAATAAATATAGTAATGATGTACATTTTGAGATCTAGGAAAAAGGATATCCAGGAAGAGATTACTTGTGTTTTTTCTCTCTGAGAACTTGTTAATAGAATTTTAAGGAGAAAACAGTATAACTGTTCAAGAAAAATTATACATACATCATATCATATATGGTATAACCAAATATTAGATATCAACTTATTCTCACAAATTCAAGTTTAGAAACCTTTAACGAGTAACAAGCAGACTTACAATCTCATACTTATTATACATTATTTATTCGTGTTTCATATCAATAGATCCATCAATATTGGTAAGCCAGTACTGTGTGCAGATCCATATTGGATTTCTGTTTTTTTAACAATTAATGAAATTATAGCCAAATGTAGAGTTACAATGATAGGAGCATCTTCAATGTCTGCACAATTTTATTGTACTAAAATGTGTAATTTTAATGCAAATAGTAATCTTTTAAGAATGTTTACACCAAAATCTTTTATATTTTCTTTAAAATATATGTTTTTCGAAAATATAGTATTAAAATACTTATAAAACCATTAAATTTTTTTTTAAGAAATGTAATAAAAATCATTATATCTAGAAAATTCAAAACTGTAAATGAAGATTTTATAAAAATTATAGTGTTTTTTATTTAATAAATTTGATAACAAACATTATGTTTAGTAATTTTGAAAATATTAATTGTAAATTTATGATCAATACATTATATTAATACATTTTAGTTATTATATATATTATTATTTAATGTGAATAGTGATTAGTGCAATAAAAATATTTATTGTTGTATTAATGGTATAACACTAAAAATGTGATAATGCTAATATTAAAGTGAATATTTTACACTTTTATATTATTTTTTATTTAAAAAGTACGGATAGTGTTAATATTAGAGAGGCTATTTGAGATCTCTGAAAATTTAATAGAACCAGTGAATCAATCACTTTTAGATTGAAAAGTTGATCATTCAGATTGACTCTAATCACATTTGATTAGACAAGTAAATAAATTTTATATAATTCTTCTCACATGTGTTTGAAATGATCTCAAGCTATTCAGTGATCTGAAATGAACTCATACCTTAGGATACTAACATTTAATTTGAATTATGTTTTCTCTAACGATGACGCATACTTTGGTCAAAACTTACGGAACCACTACTTGTTGGTATATTTTATTAGGTATATAGTTATATCGATCAAATTTTTTGTGTTTGAGTTATCTGAAGAGTACATTTTTGACTTATAAGTATACGGTTTAATGGGATTCTGGTCCCTGTAGTCATTTTTGATATTTTTCTTTCCTGACCGGATGGTTATCCGAACTTGAAATTTATTGTTAGAATACCATAATTGCTTACCGAAAAATGCTAAATAAGCCTAAACATATAGACCTAAACTAAGTTTAAAGATCTGATTGGTACACATATTAAAATGATTTGTGAATATACGAAGAAAGAATTATGTGTCAAAAACTATATCGTTAAACTTAATTTTAGACTCATAATTTTAAATATATTTAATATTACTCTTGCTTACCACTACGTTACCTTAATGACAATTTGTTTGTATTTCTTATCATAGATGTGATATTACCGGTAAGTGCAAATTTCCCACACGTTAACATCTTATCGTGATGGGTACGTGCATCATTCAAGTACCACATACATTAATTGGCGGCTTAATTTTTATATCGGATCCATAAATGAAAATTTGTATGTTGTGCAAGTTCTACATCTATCGATATAAATTAATGTTGTGGGTCTCGCCATATATCATCGTAGCATTGGTGGTTCTAGGTACGAGTTCGTGTTAATTACAAAAGTGCTTCCTGACGTATCCGAATGACTCAGATTTGTGTCATATTCAAATGATTACCTGGTAGCTAGGCTAGTATCATTAAAATCACTTTTACGTCAGCCCTAAGACTGACGACTAACTAAAGACTGAACATTTCTTATAGTGATTGCAAGATTGAACTTTTTAGTGTCATGTCAGCACCACATCATTTCTTAAATATCAATTGACAAATACATATTTTTTAATAATAATAAAAATTACAATAATTAAAAAAGTATGTTACATTAATAATTAAAAAACTATGTTACACTAATAATTAAAATTACAATAATTAAAAAAAGTCTACGTTACATTAATAATAAAAAAATATTACATTAATTAAAAGAAAAACTACGTTACAATTACTCGTCGTCCGTATCTTCGCTCGTGGGTTCGTTAGGCGTAACATTAGGATGATGTAAATAAGTAGAAATTGGAAGAATTGTGTGTGATAATTGTTGATATAATTTTTGTGAAATAAAGTAGGAAATGTGAGAATTGTGTGTGAAAAATGTAGTATAACGTATGTGTATAAATAGTGTTTGAGAATAATTAAAAAAAAGTTTTTTATGTTTTTTTGTTTTTTTTTCCTGCTGCCTGTTAGCTAGTTCATCGGATTTCTTCCCGTTCTCGCGTCTTGCGTTCGTGCTGCACAAGACGAATGACCATAGGACGGTACCCAAGACGGGATTGTGCCTATGGTGACTATGCTAAGACGGAACAAGGTGGCAACCACATAGGACTAAGACGAGGACGAAGAGTGCCACAGGCACTGGTCTAAGTGGATTCAAAAAAATTTTGTTTTCTTTTATGAAGTCCTTCTGACTATTCCTCTTAATCTCATATGAATATGAAGATGACATGTGACACTAACTTATTTTTTTTCCTCATCTTTCCTGTTAACTTTTACAAATGTTACAATTTTATTATAATGAGAATGTGATTAATGAGTTTGTGAAAACGTTTATAAAAAAGTTTGTGCTTCAGAAACGTGAAAAAGATGATGAGTAACACAATGTGGTCAGTGATTTCATGACTAATAAGATTGAAAATAAAGTGACATCGTTACATAAGTGTCAAGTTGACTTTTTACAATCTCTTAATTGGAAGAAATTCGCACAATGATTGGAAACTGCCCTAATTTGTAAAACTCCTCTTTTTGCCGAGCTACCATTCAAGATCGTTTAAGATCTCAAAATGATATTTTAATATATTAGTTGTTTATAGAACTTTAACTATTTATGCTAGATTTAGTTTGAATGAATAATTAATATTTTTTTGTGATTAAATTAGGTTCGAGTTATTTAGAAAATAAGGTATATAAAACCTTATAAATATAAGGAATTGTTTGCATTATTCATGATGTCACTACTATGTAAAAAATCAGATAAAGCGATAGAAAATGCTCATTAAAGCGGTGAAGAGTCTGCCATTTATAGGGGCGCTGTTTATAATGGAAAGAACTTTAAAGGCGGTAAAATGGTCGCCCTAAGGTAACATACAGTAAGGTGGTGCTACATATTTAAAGGCGGTGGCTTTGGTTTCATGCGAGTTTTAAGGGTCTCTAAGGGCGGGGCATGTGTGTAATATAAGATGTTGTGTTTCAATTGTTTGCGGTATTCAATTTACCAATCTACCAATAAGGTCCATTTTTCGGTAGCCAAAATTCAAGAATTTGCAGCATCCAGTTTCCAACAACCAAAATGACCAATTAAACAACATATATATTTAAAACATCCAAATATCACCATGATCAAAAATTCAACGTCAAAATACAAACCACTAATGTATAATTATGCAAACTACAATATTATAGTAATAAATATATGAGTTCTAGTTTATACCATAGTCATCATCAAAGTATAAGTTAGCAAGTCATCCCGCCATTAATTACCATTTCTTCCAACTCCTGCTATGAGCTTTAAGTTTCTCCAAATCTACAAACAAGTTCAATTAAGTTGGCAAACCTAAAATGAATATAAGTATTAATATTTTACTAAGACTTACATTATTGGGAAGTTTGTTTGCATACTCAATAAACACAACAGTCGTCGAAGAATAAAGGGAGGTCACTATAATATAACAAGTCAAGTCACTCTGTATGAGTGAGGAAGCTTATTACTCCTCCAACGACTTCAGAAATAAAGAATAAAGCCTCGAAAAGTTACAACTCGGTAGTGTGAGGTTCCTGATCAATATTGCCTCAACAACCTACAGACTTAAAGTAATGGAATGCATGACATCAAGCTAGATTGTGATTGGTGGAAATCTAGCACACGTAAGAAGCATGATCAGAAGGGAACAAATAATATTCCTTTACAACCGTTTGTTAGTTAGAAGGAAGTCAATCACACAGAACCACACGCCGTTCTATTTTCCTAGAAATCAGGAGATATATACGGGAGATATCTTGTCTATAAATTGAGCGACATATTGTACTTAGACGATTGACGATTTTCATCTATCACTTGTTTGTCATTGATAAAGTTTGTCTAAGTGCAAATTCGAGTTAGTGAGTAATATTTTAACGTGTATGTTAGTTATTCTATTCTCGCAACGAGTGCTATAGTAACTTGTATTTTGTATTGAATTAATCTAATCATTGCTAGATTATTCTGCATTTTATACTTTTGTGTAATTTGTGATTAATAAATTCACCATTCAGGTTATTGTTCATTCATCTGTTATCGGTTTTCATACTTACAATTCATACCCTATAAATTGAAAAAATGTTTTTAAACTTATTAATAATGTGTCAAAAGTTTTAAAATACAACAATTAAGTATTTAATTGTATTCACCCGCTCTCTATAATTCAAGCTATATTGTTGAAATCCATATCACTTAGTTCATAAGTGATAATTAGGACTAACAATTGGTATCAGACCAGAGTTGGTTTAATTCATTAACCAGATATATAATAGCGTCTATTAAGTATAGTTGTGTTGATTCATCATACCAGAAAGGGAATGATTCTACAACCAAACCTCCAATGTTTGATCCCTCACGGATTGAAACCTAGATGTCTCGTATGATGATGTTCTTTGATCTAACTGATTTTAGGCTTTGTAATATCATAACTATAAACCTTACATCCCTACCACCATTGTACCTGCCGATTCTGCTACTGCTATTGCTACAACACCTGGTTCAATAGAGATCTTTGTACCTAAACTTGTAACGCAATGGTCAGAAGATGACAGAAAGTTGGTTAGACTTGATAAGCAAGCAAAAATCATCGTAGGCAGGGCTTTGCCTGATGAGTTGTTCGAGTCTGTAAGGTTAAGCTCCACAGCTAAAGAAATGTGGGATACCTTAGAACATATACATTGGAACACCATATATTGTTCACTGTAGAGAAGTGAACCTTACTAGATAGTATGAATTGTTCAGAATTGAGAACAATGATCACTGATAGTATTGAAGCACATTAAAAACGTTACTGATAAAAGATGATACATGGTAAGATTGAAGCATAATAAAAGATGATGTCAATTATTAAAGAAAAAAAATGTACGTTGGTAAATTTTTCTATATAAGTCGATATATATTTTTATTGTTATACCCCATATATTTTTAGTATAACACATTACACACAAAGAAAAATGGTAACCGAAGATCAAGAGTATGTCTTCGAAAAGAAATTTGACCTTTTAATCAACAAGATTGACAAGAACGTTCTCGAATCACTTCAAGAAAGTTGCAACTACTTGAACGAGGAAATTCGGAAGATAGGCAAATGGATCAAAGATCTGAAAGACAAACGTGATGAATTTAGGTGTGAACTTTTCAAGCGCGAGATCTAATTTCTCGAAAGATGTGAAGATTATGATCTTGATTTCTACACGATTGAGAAAACACCCAGGGAAATATTGAAATCACGTTTGGAGAAATATGATCAAATTCATAAAGAATGAAAAGACTTTATGTTAAAAGGAGATGATGATTAGTTTGTTATCTTTCTATATTATAGAGTTTTATTTAAGTTAACATTATTAATGAAATTGAACTTTTTTTTTCGTTGTTTTCTCTTTAGTTAATACTTATTACGTATAATTTTTAACCTAAACCCATGTCACCGTTCATATTAAACTAATATAAATACCAACACTCAAATGTCCAACAACCAATAAATTAATCAAGTATTATGATCGTTTTTGTGTTGAGACTTAAGATATCAAGAAAAATAAAAGCAAATTTGTTCGGTAAACACAATCTCAAAAACAATCATTTAGGGCGAGACATTTGCATACCGCTTTAAACAAATAAGGCGGATGAACAAAATCACAAAAAAAAACATTTAAAACGGAATAATTTCGTACCGCTTTAAACAAATAAAGTGAATAAAAAAACCGTCTTATATATAAGGTTATTTTACTATTCTGACTTTTTAAAAATACTATAAAATCATCTTATAATTAATTCGGAGTCTATCATTTTAATCATGTAGTTATCGTTTATCTTGAATTACCTTTGAATGGCGTCTTAAAAATTTATTTCTGTAGTAACGTTCTTTTATACCAGGGACATGCGAAATAAGTCAATAACGTCTACTTTATCTATTTATGATCAAATATATCTTTTCTAATGTTGTATACAATATTATTAGAAGATAATAAAGCTTTAGGTACAATGAATTTGAGTTGGTCACGTGTTTGTAATATGGATCACAGCCTGGTTAATGCGCCAATACCTAACCCTTAAACATTCACATAATAGGGTTTTAACTAAACATTCATAATAATTGATTTTGAAATGTTAATCAACATTTTTGGGGTGATAGATTTATGTATAACTATGTGTCATATTGATTTTGATTATATTATCCTATAAATAAACACAAACCTTTACTTTATGGTTCTTAAATATATATATATATATATATATATGGAAAGATCTATAAAGAAGTTTCAAAATTTAGAGGAGGAAAGCAAATCTTAGTCTTTGACTTTTTTATAAAAAAAGTATTTTTAACATTCATTGAAGATGAATGTTATAATTTGAAATTATTTATGATTTTTAAAATTTATTTATGATAAAATCAAGGGTTGAGATTTACTTCTCTTATTTTTTACTATTTTTATTTCCCTCTTGATCCCCATCCTATATATATAAGGATGAAACTAATATATATAATCCAATGGATTTAACCGTCTAACAGTTATCGTACTCCAATTCAATACTGATTTTCTATTAATTTCTAGTAATTTTATTGATTAATTATATCGTTTTCTTCTTAGAGCATCTATAAAAAAAAGTATTTAAAGACTTTTTATACAAGTTACATAATCTTTTCACCATAAAAGCTTTTTAAAAAATCTTTTACTTCATTAAATGGTTTAAGAAAAACCTTCACTGAAGATGCTATTACTTTGTATTATTGTTATGCTTTTAAGTAATTGTACTATTAGAAATTGAAAACCAAAAGCACTTTGAAAGATGTGATAAGTGTTAATGGTACGTATGGAAGTTGTTCGGTGGAAAGATAAACATTAACATCCGCACGAGATAACCATCAATGGATGCAATATAAAGTGATCTATCATATCAAAATGGTTAGGTAATATGTGAGCCCTCATCCACCTTAAATATTCTCCTCATTAATTAATTAATTCACAAAGTAGATTTTTATGCTTTCTTTTTAACTTGAATATTAAATATTAAATATTAAATATTAATATTAATATTATAAACTTAAAAACATTAATAAATAGATGATACAATCATGTCATTATTATGCAAAATTAATTGGACCGTGAAAAGTATGACACTAGTTTTTCAATATTTTGAAAAGAAAATTAAAGTTCAGAATTAAGGAGTGGAAAATATTAAATTTTTAGTATTTCAAAAGAAGAAGGTGTTTTCAGTGTCTCAAGTCGAACGCCTATTAAAAATGACGTTATAAAATCAAAGAACGTCTATTTTTTACGTTCTCAATCCGAAAAAAATGACCCCTACTTCGTATTCACTCGTAGAGCTGAAACATATGTTGTTCTTTTTCAAAAGCAAATATTTTCATTTACTTTTCGTATTAGAAAAAGGTGCAGGGTACTAACTATGAAATCAAAGGATCATATCTGCCAATAAAGATAGAGATGAAAATTCTAAAGAGCAGTAACTTAGTTTCAGGTACTCGCATTTAATTTATGGGATTGTGCATTTCAAGAACTACCATGCCTATCATATCATATACGACTATATTTTACTACTAATGGAGTAATAATAACAAGAAGTATAATTAAAATAAAACAAATTATTTTCTTTATTATATTGATTAAAGAGAAATGATGATAATTATGCCTTAGATGAGATCTATCAATTATTTTAGAATTTTGCAATTGATAGGTTATATTTAAGAATTAAATTTACATATAAATTAGTGGTATATTAATTTATTTGCAAGTAATTATATTTAAGAAGTAATTAGTTATTATTGAGGTACAAACAATTTACTTATCTATGAACCTTTTAAATATAGTCTTAAGAGTTATGTTTGACATTTTCTTTTAATTTATTTTAGAAATAAATTATTTTCTATATAATTATTTTATTACTCTCTTCATCTCAATTTACATGTTTATGTTACTATCTTTATTTTTTCTAAAAAGATTGTCTACTTACACAAAATAATTTATCAAATTTTTTAATTTACTATTATTTATTACTCTCAGTAATACATTTTTTAAATATTTTTAATTAAATTTATGTTGAATATAAGAATAAAATTAATATTTTATCAAGCTATTATATATTTAATATTTATTTTTTCAAAAACATTTTTCTGAGATGGGGGATACTAAAGAAAATGAAATTCATACCTAATAATGAGACCGGTCATTTATTTTGTTTATAAATATGTACCTAAAGGAAGATATGCACTTATGGTAAATGTAAACAGTAACAATAATAATTAGTTAATAACCTCCAACTTATGATTACCTACATTATTATGAACATCTCTTTGTTATAAGCTCTAAAATTTTCATTTGTGCTAATTCTCTTTCCAATAAAGGAAAACATTAACTTTTTACTGTATAAGACAGTTACATTTTAAGTAAGATGATTCTTTTGCATATTGTAATTGATTTTATCATTAAAATATAGATTCAATCATTTTAATGGTTGAAAATACATATGATGTTGAAGACAAGTTGACCTTTTTGATGTGGGGTAGTTACTCTTGTGAGAAACCATCTTTTTATATGTGTTTAATTTGTCCACATAGTATTCAACTTCATTTCCCACCCTCCTCTTTCCTCTCAACCAAACATGAAAACTAGTTTTGTTTGTTTTCTCTTACTGTTTCTAGCCTTCATGTTATCTGCAACTGCATCAAGTAAGTTACTCTCACCTTAATTCTTTTACTTTTCATGTATGTATAGATCTGATTACAAGTTCTTACAAAAGTATATATGACAAATTGATATCAACCTTTTGAAGTTGAATAATAAACTCAATTAAATGACTATGAATTCAGTTAATTAATGTTTTGTTTGTCTTCCTCCCAAGTGAAAGGAATTCATTTTGTTGGTTTTGGTTTTGATGAACAGGAAACTTTGGATGGATGAAAAAAGAAGTTGCACTCCAAGAAATACGTTTACAGGTTCTTTCTCTCTCTGAACTACCTACGGAATAAAATAAAAATATACGGTTGGTACAAATTAGCCATAGATATAGATGCATAATGATACGGAGGACTGCAGTCAAGTGACTTGAGGTCGCCTAGACTTAAATTCGAGATTGGCTCAACAGCTCGACGAACCTTCATACTACGGGCTTGAGCTGAACTCGAAATGACTAAATATGGCCCAAGTTTGACTAAAAAAGTCAACGTTTAATATGGAAATAATTTTAAATCTTCAAAGATAATTCATTATTTAAAAAATATTTATTTAAACTAATAAAATATCTAATAATAATATCATTTGTAGATTTCAAATTACATACTAATTTATATAAAATACACGTATTACTTAACAGTCGAAAAGGTGGCTTATAACTTAAGCTGACTTTTTATAAACGTTTGACTCAATTGAGCCCGAGTCAAATTTAATTTCTTGACAAAAGTTCGATTTATTTGAGGTTTTAGTGATATAATTAATGTTTTATCGTTAGTTAATTTTGAAGTGTCGAATTCTTTTACAAATACCGTCATGTTGAATTTTAAGAAAGTAAATACTCGGAGATTTGTAACTTAACTTTTATTATAGAGAGGGTACCTATTGGTGACCAAAGTATTTGATGAGGGGTTACATTGCAATTCGCAAATAAGTGATTATCGTTTGACGTCATAATGCAATCATCAACTGTACCCTCAAAGTCTGTTTCATGGGTGTGGGGTGTGGGTATAAGAGGAATTAGTTTTCACCGATCATTTTATCGTTATTTATTAGAATATATATGTTTATCGAAATAATAAGTTTAAATTTTGTGGGAGGCATATATATATGTGATATACATATATAATGTAGGATAGGTTAGTTGTAGAATTGTATTTTTTTAAATGAAAAAATTAGTTTTGAACCTGCAGAGATCTTACTCCGTCCCGAACTTATGGGACTTGCAATTTCGTCGATCATCCATCACTCAACACATTTATATTATTTGGGTCTACTTGTTATAAGTTGCATGCTACAAGTCACAATTAGGATGATAGATGATGTACTTACCGAAAAATAAGATGTTTAATTTCAACTAAGTGTGACTTTTGTTGACGATTGTAGGACAACACAGAGACGTCAAGTTACGAAGAGAACATGGAGCTAGATGAGCCAACAAGAAGAATGGCTTATGAAAACACAGATTATGGAGGAACTGGAGCCAATGATCGCCATGATCCTAAGAGCCCCGGAAGACCTTAATTCTATACAGCCTAAAACTACTGTAAATCATTCATTAAATAAGTATGGTCTGTTCTGATCTACTGATTTAGTTGTCTTACTTGTGTAGTCTTATATATTTGTGAAAGCCAACATGTCTCCTTTTAGCCTTGACATATTACATAAAATGTGATCATAAGCTCAGAAACAAAAGGATGCAAACTAAGATAATTTACACAAATTATATGGTTTCTGTTGTGGTGCAAGCATTAAACCGACATAATAAGACTTGGAATGCGAGTCTTGAGCCAAGGGACTGAAGGGCTACCACCACTTCACGCATAGAAGGTCGTTTCTCTGGCATAACTGATGTGCACTGTAAAGAAATTTTCAAGCATTCCCAAAGCTTCTTGTTTGCAAGAACTTGAAATTTTTGGGTCAAGAACTTGAACTAACCCGTTACTAATGTTAACCTTCCTTCTAACCCATTTTACAACATCAACAGACTCTTCACTTGACTCCATTAGCTTGGCTGCTCGGCCTGTTATCATTTCTAATAAGATCACACCAAACCCGTATGTGTCCATTTGTTCTGTAGCCTTTTTGTTGTAACCAAAATCTGCAGTCGAATAGTTTTGCTAGTAATTAGCATCTAAACTAGGATAACACAAAACTTATGAAGATAAATTTATATCATTACGTATGGTATATATACCTGGTGCTATGTAACACGAAGATCCCGATTGTGAAGCCGATGACGAGTGGAACACATTTTCACCTAAAACATGATCGAATGCAAAATCTGTAAGCTTAGGCTCAAAGTCTGTGTCTAAAAGCACGTTTCTTACCAAAGGGCCATTGGCCTAGCGGTATCGAGGTGACCCTCCAATCATGAGGTTGTGGGTTCAAGTCCAGGGGTGGACATATGTATATATTCGTGGAAAATGTATATATTTGTGGTAAGGTGTGTGAGTTCATTGCCTTTCTAAAAAAAAAAAAGCACGTTTCTTGATTTAACATCTCTATGAAGCAAATGTGGAACATAGTCTTTGTGAAGATAAGCCAATCCTTGAGCGATCCCAATGGCGATTTTCAAACGAACACCCCATGCCAACTGAAAATCACCTTTGTTGATCAAATCACCAAGACTTCCTTTTTCCATACACTCGTAGATCAAAAAGATTGAATCATCCAAATGGCAAAACCCCAAGATTGTTGGCCCCAATTCACAAGATCTATTCGTTTAATCATTTGTTTCAATATACCAAACTTACTTCAATCAAATAATCAACAATAATCCACACACTAATCCACACTTTGTGTGTTACATATGCCTATCTATATATACATAACGAAAAGGTGCTTCTAATAGTCGTGTTGGTTCGTTCGTGCCCATTGAACCAATGCATCATTTCCTTGTAACTACCTATAACTACCATAACTACCATTTATAACTAACTTTAACTAACTAACTATAACTAACTTTGTCATTAATATCCAATATTCCCCCCCAAAATAGTTATTTCTTCATACTTCGATCTTCCTTCTTTCTTGATGGTCTTTACAGAATTTGAGGTTCTTCGTCGCTTTGATAAATGAGATGTGCCTCCTTCTCTTTGTCTTTCTCCTTCCATTTGGTGCATTCGTGTGCAAAGTGACCAAATTTACCACATTCATAACATCTCATTTCGTCCTTGTTTCGTTGTTCTCGACTTGTACCTCTTCCACGTCCTCTTTCTCCTTTACTAAAGTTTCTTCCTAGACCTCTTCCTTGACTTTGATTACTTGAACTTGCTAGTAAAATTTTGTTTTGGTAATCTTCCTTTTCTTCATCTTGACTTTTGAGGCGTTCTTCAAAAGTTATTATTCTTCCAGTTGCTTCTTCAAATGACATTTTCTCCAAGTCCGAATATTGTTCAATGGATGCCATGATTGGAGAAACTTCTTTGGAACAGAGTTTAGTAACTTTCTTACGAGTGTTTTGTCTTTAAGACTCGAACCAAGACTTTTAACCTTGCCTCTTATGCTTCCCAATCTTCCGGCAAAGTCGTTCACAGTTTCGTTGCTTTTCATTTTCAAGTTCTCCAGTTCGCTTCTCAAAGTTTGTAGGCGTGCCTTTTGAACTCGGTCTTCACCTAGATATCGTACCTTAATTGCCTCCCATACTTCCTTCGCATTTGGGTATTGTGCAACTTGCATTAGAATATCTTCCGGCAATGTTGTTAGAATCATTGCTTTTGTTGTGTGTTCTTTCTTTTCATCTACTCCTTTTCCATCTTTTCCATCTTCGCCTTTTCCAACCACTTCCCAAAGACCATAAGCCTTCAAGATTGTTTCCATCATAATTGCCCATGATGTGTAGTTTGATTCATTTAGTTTCAGGCATTGAAGTGCTATATTTTGCTCACGTGTGGGTGTAGATGTTTCTCCTATCGTCATGCTAGTTGCTTTCTTTCTTGCTTACTTGGTTTCTTATGATCACTAAACGTGATCAAACTTACTTCTTTCTTACTTACTACCGATCGTGTGATCAGTTTCTTACTTTTCAAACACTAAGGTTATTTTCTTACTTACTTACTTTGAAACTCAAGGTTTCTAATAACACACGGTTGTTTCTTACTTACTTACTCGAACCACGCGGGTTCGTTTCTTACTTGAACCAAAAGGGTTCACTTACTTACTTTCTTGAACCACGAGGGTTCGCTTACTTACTCGAACCAAAAGGGTTCATTTCTTACTTGAACCACGAGGGTTCGCTTACTTACTTACTTGAACCTCAAGGGTTTGTTTCTTACTTGAAAATAATCTAAGGTTGATCACTCCCTAAACTATTCTCTAATATAATAAGCAGTATAATCACTAGGTTATTATATTTTTCTTACTAACTTTGGAAATATTTGCCTATATTTCTGTGACAACCGTCAAAAATCTCAGGTCAATAACGCACTTAAATTCCTAGTCTATCTAATTTCGTTTACAGCACTCTAAAATCCTAGTGAAAAGTCTATATTATGACTCCTTAAGTACCGAAACCGTAAGTTACCGAAATCGCGTAACGTTTTAGAAGATTGCTTAGCGGACTTTAAGACCGTAAACCACATTAAATTAGATTACAAAGTGCCAAAGAAAACTAATGAAATTAAATTTCACATGTCATCACAAAATATTTATCATATCGCAAAAATCAGAATTTAACCTGAAATTCCGTAACTCGGTAAATGCAACCGGAAATCGGTTATTTAACTCGCAAATGTCAATCGTAAACGAATCACATGAATTTTGATGTGAATTATAAGCTTAGAAAATAAAATTTTATAACTCCAATTTCAACCATTAAAACATCACAATTAAACATTTCAATATGTAGAAACTTATACCAAAACAATATGTAACATTTAAAACCTTTAATTACTTAACTTTAAAAAAAAAAAAAAAATTTTTTTACCCCACCCCCTCCTAAAAACGGCCAGCCCTCTCTTGACCACCCAAATCCCCCACTAACTTTATTAGTTTACATGCAAGAATCATTTGAACCACTTCTACACTCTTCCCTTCACTCATTTCACTTATTTCTCTCGTTTCTCTCTCAAAAACACACACAACTCTCCCTAAACACACACTAATTTCCAGCCACATTTTGAATAAATATCATCACTTTGAAGGTGTTCTTACACAAAAATAAAACCTCTAAGGTATAACCACCCATTTGTACTTTCATTTCTTGCATTTTCTTACTTTAATTCTTGTAAATACATGGATTTTGTGCCTATTTCATGGCTATAATACACATAAGGTGTTTGATGTTTGTAGGTTGTTTCTTACACTTGTTTAAGTGTAAAAACAAAAGAAAAACCCATGATCAAACCGAAATCAAACCGAAAAATCGTCTTTTTGATGTTTAAGTGCTTGCATGCACCATTTTTCGTAGCTAAATCTTAATTTATGTTAAAATATAATTTTGTTTATGTAAAAATACATATTCATGCATATAAGACAAGGCCTCCATCATTGGATGAGGTCTAAAAATCGTTGGTAGTGAAAAACACACCAAAAAGATCACTTTGTCATGCATGTAATCTGTCCAGATTTTGACCCTACTTGAAACGACCCTAACTCAGTGAATAATGGTCCAAAAATCTTGTTTTTTCTTCTAGAATTTAGCTTAATGTCTTACCTTTAAAACCCCACTGGTCTCACTCAAATCCATTGAGTATTCGACCTCCAAATGTATCACACAAAACTGATGCGCAAACAGTAACTTTTCTGTGAGCACCTTGTTGTGATACTTGTTCATGGGTCTTAAGGTGTTCTATAAATCTAAGAAAAATTATTTTATACTCCTAACATGTATATCTCAGTAGCATAAAAGATAGTAATTTATCTTGTTGATCTCATATTTTTAGAAAATGTATGAACATCATGCATTGTTGTAAGCTTGTAAATTTCAAATACTTGTGTTGTGATGATTCAAAAATACAAAAGTGCTAGATATAACGTGTTAAAATTTTGGGGACTATTTTTTCCCAGTAATTAGATCATGAAAAGACTCTTGAAAATAAAAATGGGAATTTTTGGAAAAACATAAGTATTTTTCCTAAATTAATGCAAATAAAGCCTACAAAAGGTGAAATAATCATGAAAAATACTTTTAGACACAAAATAATTATGGGAAAATTCCAGTGTTATTTTCCTCAGAAAATGACACTATCCTCAAAATTTCACACTCTTTGGAGGTGTTTCGATATGTTTTCCGATTTACGTCTCGTTAAAACACATAATGTTGGGAACCAAAGTTCCGTTACTCAAAAAGACTTGAAAATTTCACACAAACCTAGAAATGGGTACAAAATGATCTGGTAAAAGTTCCAGAATTTTTCGTGTATAATTACTATTTTTACCATAATTATCCTACTTTTTAGACATAAAATGGTTATAAATAATCCATAAATCCAAAAATCCCCAAATTTTCACAGAAATTTTTTGAATTATATTTCATGTTTCATACCAAGTTTGGTAATTTTTAGATGTTCTATTCATATATTTTCATTATTTTGTTGACAACTCGAACAATTATCGACAACGTTAATTAAGGGGAAATTCGAACTTTTTCGGCACTTTGTAATTTAATTAGGTAGCTAAGCAATCCTAACAAACCATATTAGTCGAGAAACTAACTAGAAACCTTGTGTTCTTAGGACTTGGATAGGAGTCAAACCCGGTCGGCACGCGCATTACATCCATCCGTACGCTCACGCTCAATAGTGAGTTTTCACAGCCCCTCTTTTTAACGTTTTACTTAAATGTTTTGGGGTGAAAAGCATGCTATATGATTTAACTACTATATTTGGATTACAAATACTATTCTTATGTTATACTTGATGCTACGCTTATGATATGCTCGTTTTAGAAATGCTATCCCTGATTTACAAATGCTATGCTATGCTATCTGCTATGCTTACTTTCGAATACTCGACATGGTTAAAATGTCGTACTGATTACGAATAACTTCTTGAATGTTTGAAGTTTATACGAACATGATTATATGCTTGTTTTCTATCGTATCTAAAGTCCCCGGTATCTCTACACGACCATTACTCTATATGAGCCAAATGATGCATATGAATAGTACTATTTGGGAGCGAGACCACCTCCCCACTCACGCGGCCACGTGAGTGCATCCCATCATACTAAATGCCAACGATAGGGCATCTCTCTTTGGGGCAAAGGTTTATCGGTTGTAGGTTTGGTTGTGGACTCAAGCATAATAATTCATTGTGACTATAGACAAAAATGCGATAGCATAGAAATTCATAAGCGACTATAAACGTACGACGTTTCGACTTTTGAAACGATATCTCTTTAAAAATATAAACTTTACGACCCGAGCTTTACAATGACTTTGTCATTTGAAATGATATCTCTTTTAAACTATAAACTTTACGACCCGAGCTTTGCAATGACTTTGACATCTGAACGATATTTCTTTGAAATTATAAACTTATGACCCGAGCTTTACAATGACCTTGTCATTTGAAACGATATTTCTTTGAAATTATAAACGTATGACGTTTTGTCATTTGAAACAATATTTTTTTGAAACTATAAACCTTACGACCCGAACTTTACAAAGACGTTGTCATTTGAAACAATACTTCTTTAAAACAATAAATTTAAAACTTGAGTTTTACACTATAAATCATTGTGGTCGTGGACAATGATAGACGTGGTTTCATAATAACGCTTCGCATTCTTATGAACTTCGACATAATAAACCGTTGAGATTATAAACATTTTGATATTGATTTGATGACCCATTGACTTTATAAACGTAACCTGAATCTATTAAATGCTACAATATGAGTTTTATAAACATAACTTGAACTTATTAAACACTATTTATTGAGTTTTATAAAAGTGAATTGAACATTTCTTTGAAAATATGAGCGTGGGCGTTATGGACGAATTACAACTTTTAATTGAGCTCCAAAGGGAATCACTCCTAAATGAATCTTGTACTTAAATAAACCTCTTTTGCAAACAAAACATCGATTCACAAATGAATCTAACTATCAAATGGGTATCGCTCTTAAATGAGCATTGTTTTAATGAATTACTTTTATAATTATCCGCGCAATAGCGCTTGACCGTCCTAAAAATTGATCTTATGAAATTATCGGATGATTTTCGTCATTGTATGAGCCTTGGTACTAAACAGATTACTTTTGTGAACTAATCACGTAGTAACGTGGAACTTCTAAACTAAACTTTGTAAACTCTTGAAAAGAGTCTTTCCTTACGCAAAACCTGTGTACTCACCAACTATGTTTCATAGTTGACCTGTTTATTTTTACATGCTTTTCAGGAAATATTCACAACTTGTCTATTGAAGCTAAACCTGTTATATGAGCTATGCTGCTATAGCGTTACGGAATTTTGTCTCTTTTGGATGTAATCGCATGTTTACATTATTTACTTTTGTGTTGTAAACCCTTGTAAGACTTATGTAATGTACTAGTAGTAGACCGTTGAACGGTGATCTTTTGTAATTTTCGATTATGAAATCATTGTACTGTTACATCTCGTGTTTCCGCTTTAGTGGGGTGTGACAAATTCCTTTTTATCTATATTTATATCTATATATATATATATATAAAAGATATATATATAATTATAAATATAAATATTCTCTTTAATAAAAGATGTAAGGTTTTCTTTCTATTTGGAACCTGTTTGGGCCTTGACCCGTCGCTACCCTTCTTCCCTGTGGGTTCTGGCGACTTGTTCTTCCTGCTACTCGCTTGTTCTTGGTCAATCCCCAAATTGGTGATGTAACCGCCTTATATCTTCTTCTAATTTCGCTTCTATTGCGAAATTTCTTCTTGAATTGGTGGTTCCCTATTGTCGTTCTTCCTCTGCAAACAATTAGGGTTTTGGTGTTAGATTTGTTTTGGGCCTTTCTGACTTCGATCGAACCGCCTCTTTCCTTGGTGGTTCTGTGGGATTGCAACTTCGAACGAAAAACAGGTGTGTTCGTTCCTTTCCTTCCCTTACTGTGTTGCGATTGTAATTGCCCCTTCTGTGATTGATCCTTACTGTGTAACCGTGTTCCTTTGATGACGATTCTGTGATTTTTTGATTTTTCGGTTTGTTCTTACTGTGAAAACCTTGCGAATATAACTTGAAACCTTTGTTGCCCGGTTGAATTGATCACTTCTGTGATTGATCCTTGGTGACGAAGTGGATTCAAGATTTTTGATTGAACACTGCTTGATTGATGATGTTTCTGATTTGGTGTTCGAATGTGCAATGGTTTTCCTTAATCGAAATCTTCACAGTTTGATTCAAGAACCGAATTCTTGGCTTGGTATATGATGAAACTTGACTTCAAACGAATCAAGCTCTGATACCAACTTTTGGCCCCAATTCACAAGATCTATTCGTTTAATCCTTTGTTTCAATATACCAAACTTACTTCAATCAAATAATCAACAATAATCCACACACTAATCCACACTTTGTGTGTTACATATGCCTATCTATATATACATAACGAAAAGGTGCTTCTAATAGTCGTGTTGGTTCGTTCGTGCCATTTGAACCAATGCATCCTTTCCTTGTAACTACCATTTATAACTAACTTTAACTAACTAACTATAACCAACTTTGTCATTAATATCCAATAAAGATTCTAATAATGTTTTTGTGCTGGATTTTTGCCAATGTCTTCACTACGGTTTTCAAAGTTTTGAAAGATACGTTTCTGAAAGTTGGCATCTTTTTCACGGCTATGCGCTCATTACTAGGTAATTTACAACGGCTATGCGCTCATTACTAGGCAAGTTTACAATGTAAACTCTACCAAAAGTTCCAGAACTACCACTAGAGACTTTTTCATCCATGGCCATGACCAAATCATGCTCGGTAACTCGAAGAGTATAAAAGAAAACAGATCTCCAGACACCCGTATCAGAATTCTGATTTGAACTATGAAGAATGAAAAATCCAAATGCCAAACTAAGAATTCCAGCTGTCAAAGCTAGAGCAATCAATGCACCAGTTAGTTTTGATATGCCAATTTTGCGGTTAGAATTTTTTTTGGGACACGAATTAGACATTCCAGGACCACATAGCTCAGGGTTTCCTTGTATGTATAAAGCAGGAAGGCCCGTGATTTAAGAAGAAGCAACTCGACCCGATAGTCTACTGAAAGATACATTAAAAAGGGCAAGTTTCAAATTTTGAAGCTCAAGTGGGATTTCACCGGTAAGATTATTATGAGAAAGATCAAGGTAAGTTAACACAGGCAAATTTCCTAATGATTCTGGAATTTGACCAACCAAATTGTTATCCGCCAATGATAAAGAAACCAACTTTTGACACTGTTTTAGCTCTGGGATTTCACCTGTAAGGTAATTGTGAGAAAAATTGATGATACTCATTACGGGCGAATCACAAAAGTTCTGTGGAATTTTGCCGTATAAGCCATTAAGAGAAGCTGAAAATCTTTACAAGCTTTTAACCAAGCCAAGACCATGAGGGATTTTACTAGTGAAACTATTGTTATCTATTTGAACTTGTTCTAGTTGAGAAGCTGTTGATATAGAATCGGGGATTTCACCAGAAAAGCGATTGTTTTCGGCTCTAATAACTTTAATTTTAGGCAATGACCAAAAGTTATTTGGGAAATCCCCATGAAACCCATTGTTCTGAAGCTCTAAGCTTTCAAGATTCAAGCAACTAGCAACAGATGAATTTAGTAATGTTCCATTGAAAAAGTTTGTATGAAGGCTAAGACTTTTAAGCCCATTGGATTCACAAATCCTATTTGGGAAATAGCCAAAAAGATTATTCCGTGAAACATCAAAAGAAACCAACTTTTTTCCAATTTTTGAAGGTAAAACACCAGTAAGATTGTTCTGAGAGAGGTCAACAATAGTCAAACTTTGCAATTAATTGGATTTTGGTATTTCACCATAAAAACCCGATCTTTGCAACAAAAGCTGCTCAAGTTTCAAAAGCTTCCCTATACCACTAGGAATCTCACTTTCCATAAAACGGTTAAAAGAGAAATCAAGAATAACCAACTCTGTACAATTACCAAGAACATTAGGCACACTACCTGATAACAAATTGTTACCGAGATTAATAACTTGAAGATTCACTAATGACCCAACCCCTTCTGGGATCTTTCCTTCAACATGGTTTTTACTTAAATCGAGAAACTTTAATGATTTAAACTGAGAAATCTGATCAGGTATTGTTCCCCAGATAAGATTGCTACTTAAATTTAGAGTGTTTAAAGAGTCACATTGAGACAAATGTAAAGGAATAGGTTGGTTAAAGAAATTATTAGCTAAATTAAGAGTAATTAGATTAGTGAGTTGACAAATGGATGGTGAGATTTGACCTGAAAGGTTAAGATTTTGAAGAATAAGAGATGACACAATGTTGATGGTTGTGCAAGTGAGACCGGTCCAGTTACAATGGTGAGTGGTGGTTGTGTTAGACCATGATGAAAGGTGGTTCATTGGATCATCAATAGTGGACTTAAAATTTAACAAAATATCAGCTTCTGATATTGCTGATGATGTTATTGCATTTATGGTGAAAATTAGGATGAATGTAAGTTTGAGTGAGAGTGAGAGTGTGGAGTGAGAAGCCATTGGAGAATGAAGAAAGCGGTAAAAGTTTTGGACTTTATTGAAGGTTGAATATATGGAATAAAAGTGAATCCGTGAAGTGAGAGTGACATTCTACAGGAAATCGTAAAATTGTTTCATTGTGTTAGACCACTTCTGCTTAAAAGTCAGAGAGCGAAGAACAATATTGGGAACTTTTAATTTTTTTATTTGAAAATTCGAATAATTTAATAAATTAAATTAAATTAATATATTCATTAAAATAAAAAATACATAGTTGAAATACAATATATTAAAAGTCCTGACAATTAAAAATACAGTAAAAAAATTACATAGACAATAAATTAAAACAAACTAATTACAATTTCTCTAAATATGTTTCACAAGAATGGATCGAAGGCCCTCGTGCATTATTCTATCACGTAATTTCTTCATATTGTGTCAGACCTCTCAATCCAAGTATCTTGCGTATTCCCGGCAGGCACATAACACTCTTTACTCTTGGCAATATTAAAACTATTGTCTTCGGTAATCATATTATGCAGCATGATTCGTTTTATAGCGTTTACACTATAAACTCTTGTTGGTTAATGTAGTATATATCAACGACCTTGGAGGACACCAAATGTCCGTTCAACATCATTTCAGTCAGACGTTCATGCTAGAGTAAACTTCATTCTCTTTCTATAAACAACACTTGAAAACCGCTTAACGAATGATGCCCATGCCGAGTATATCCCGTTAGCAAGATAAGATCCTCTTTTGTAATCCACATCACACACTTTATACGGGATTTGGGGAGCGGAGTCATTTAGCAAGTTGTTGAAAAACGGAGATGAACTTAGGACATTTACGTCGTTTTTCGACCCCGCAACCCCAAAGTATGCATGTCAAACCCACATGTTGTAAAAGGCAAGGCTTCAAGCATGATTTTTCGGATACCATGGGATCGCCTCGTGTGTATTGTCCCTTCCTATGCATTTGGGCATTTTGTCCAAGCCTAATGCTAAAATGCTCAAATGCATAGAATCTATGCTTACAAGTATTTCCGGAAAACCATGAATCTCTTCATGTTTTATATACAACCAATGGATGTCTTCCTAGATTGGTTTTCTAATGTATACGTTTGCATTTAAATCAATTATGCACCTTGTAAAAAAGTGTAAAGTTTCACGTGATATTCTTCCAGAAATTTGTAAAAATTCGTCAAATGCATCCAGTGTTGTGTCGTATGCCAATTGATGTAGGGCGAAAGTCACTTTTAAAATAGTGCTAAAACCTGGAACACCACGTGATGTTTCGGGTTTTAACACTTTTCAAAAAGTGACATTTGGTGTTCTCCACGGTTGTTGGCATATACTATAACAACCGGCAAGAGCTTGTGGCATAAATGCTATAAAACGGATCATGTATAGTTGCATCATATTGTAACACATGATTACTGAAGACAACAATTTCAATATTGCTGAGAATGAAAAGTATTATGTGTTTGTTGGGAACAAACAAGGTACTTGGATCGAGAGGTATGACACTTATAGGAGGAAAACTAGGAAATTACATAATAGAGATATGCGTGAGGGCCTTTGTTCCGATCTTGTGGAGCATATTTAGAGGAATCGTAGTTAGTTTGTTTCAATTTATCCTTTTTAAAAGTTTATGTCATTTGTTTAACGTACTTTTAATTGTTAGGACTTATAATTTATTGTATTTCAATTATGTATTTTTATTTTAATGATTGTATTTCTTTTATCTAATGTATTTTGTTATTTGTTTGAAGTTATTATTTTATCTGAATTCTTTTAAACCAATAAAAATTCTGAACACTATCTAGAACACTCTTCTCCACTTCTCTACTTTTTCAATAATAATTTTCTTTCAAATACTAAAAATAATTTCATTACTCTTTGTACTCTTATAATTATTTTTATTTTTCTAAGAGAAAAAATTATTTATTTTATCACAAAATATCTGGAAGAAAACGAATAACTGCGAAAGTCATGTGATGCACGCAATGTTTTAAAACCCGGTTTTTAAGTCGAACCGGACGATAGCAAATTTCTGGTCGGACCGGTTAGACCAGATGGTCGGACTGGATTTGTTAAAAGCCTGAACAAAATGACATAATATATATAGGAAATGTACCATGCTTAATTATAAACTTAAAATTCAAACTTACAAACTTTTTTCAAAAACATACAATCCAAATCACCACAACAAAGACATACTAATGAGTAAACAAACTTTGTAGTGAACATACACAAGGTCATTTAGCCTTTGATGTTCCAACCTATTCCTTCTTTTGGTGTGAATCCGTTCAAAAACACTCCAATTACGTTCACAACCCGAAAATGATGCGGTTTGACTTAAAATTCTAATTGCAAAGTTTTGAAGTTTTAGATAATCTCCACCAAAGAATCTCCACCATTCATCTATAGAATAAATGGTTAGCAAAACAATAATTTTCATAGTAGCTTGCAAAATATATATTAATAACATATAAACTTAAATTTTACCGGGACGAGTAACATGACGAGAAGCAACAGCACTACTCCTACCAAAGGTACCTTTGCTATCACGAAATTTGCCTAAAGCCAAAGTAAGATCTAAAACATCAGGACTGCTATAATACTTCTCAACCATATCAAGCACACCATCAAACACCTCATTCTTCCTACAACGGTTATCACTATCATATTGAAAAGTTGGATTTAATCAATAAGCCGCACAATGAACGCTTTTACGCAACATTTTTTCCTAACTGATTATGTCTATGTAAGACTTGTACAATTCTTTATTTTTGTTAAACAATTCCTTAATCCCTTTCTTTGCCCGATACATTCCATTGTAAACATAACACAATGCCGGTTTTTATCCGAATCACATAAGCGCAAAAGCTTAAATAAATGAGTCATTGCTTTCACCGCAATGAAAGAATTTCTCCAAAAATTATCATTTAAAAATAATTGATTTAACTTCAACCACATTTTTCACTTTCAACATCTTCTTATATTCATTAGACACAACCATAGCTTGCAAATCATCTTTATGGCTAACTAAACTTTCCAAGGCAATGAATGTGGTAGCAAAACGAGTGGCACCAAGACGAATGTTTATTTCCAACCCGGTCTTTGTCTCAACCAATTCAATGGCCACTTATGATTATAGATGAAAACAGTAACTCTAGATGCAAGAGTGGCTTGACTATCCACATTTTCCAGACACATCCTGTAATATAAGATTAATACAATTTGCTTCACACGGAGATCAAGTAATACTAGGATATCGTTCACCTAACTTATTACCGGCAAGTTTATAATTAGCAGCATTGTCAGTAATAAATTGGACCACATTCTTTGCCCTACTATGTCCACAATCCCAGCAAATAAATTACACAAATTATCCGAATCACTCGCAATACCCGACGCATCAACATATTTCAGAAACGATATCCCTTTAGGACAATAAACCAAAAAATTAATCAAGTGTCGTTGCCTAATGTCCCTCCACCCATCACTCATAATGGTGCAACCACATTCAATCCAACTACTTCTATACGAATCTATCAAAAGTGACACCGATGTTTTTGCATCTACTAACAAGCTAGTCCTCAAAGCATGATACGTAGGTGGTTTGTAACCATAACCAATACTCGCTATTTTATTTACCGCATGTGGAAAGTAAGGAGAATTACATGCATTCAATGGTATACAAGCATCATATAACCACATTGCAATAGCCAAATCCATATCATGTAGTCTTTCCTTACTTTGCATAGCCTTTTTAATACTAGGTTGAGAAGTATCGGTTTTACCTTTTGTGAAGAAAGGATGATAACTTGATGTGGCTTTTCTTTTTCCCTTACTTTTCAATTGTGGTTCCTCTTCTTCTTCATCATCTCCATCGTCATCTAACACGTGAATTTTACTTGCGGTCTTATCTTTTGCCTTTTGTTTGATTTCTTTCAATAGACCTTCCATTGTAAATTGAATATCCGTGGGTACATTCGGACATGATTTTGTATCACCTTTCCGCCCGGCAAGATGTTTCTTAACTCTATGTATGCCCCCACCTCAAAACATTTTATCACACAAATTACATATGCGTACGTCTTTGCCAGCTTCATCTTGTTGTAAACTTGTGTAGTCCCATGTTTTATCTTCTTTTGTTCTTACATTCGATTGAACAGTGGAATTAGATTGCGCCTCTGATGGAGTTTTGTTAGTAGTATCCATAATTTACAAAACAAATTCGAACAAGGAAATATCAAGCATTAGCTAATACAATATACATACACTTTTAAAGAATCATTTACATTTAAACAACTACATCGAAACAACGTCACTATATATTTGTATGTGTATGATAATATTCATACACTTTTAACTTACAATACTGAGATAGAATAAAAGTTTTCGTCATAGCGTTTACACAAATTACAGTATGTCCCAGTTTGATATTTTCTCTGTGTGCACTTTATAACTCTAAGGCCTACAGAAGCATTAGCCCTGAAGCCATTTTCATGATGGTTTGTGCAATTAACAGGCATGAAAATAGTACATTTTTCTCTCCATAAACCTTTGAGTTCTGTTATCAGCAATTGAAATTGGGTACTCTATAATATA
Source organism: Logfia minima (assembly GCA_963921325.1). NCBI lineage: Eukaryota > Viridiplantae > Streptophyta > Magnoliopsida > Asterales > Asteraceae > Logfia > Logfia minima. Next base: position 33,191,680 of record OY992764.1, read on the forward strand.
CGAGGTAAGCTTTTATTATGATCTGATGTAACTAAAAGATTGTAGGAGAATAATCAAATGCCGGGTGATTTTAATACAATCTGTATATTTGTAGCTAATCAAATTTCTACTATATATCCAACTAATCAAATGCTGGGTGATTTTAATACAATTTAATTAATTTAGTTTACGTCAAATGTTCATTCCTTGAGAAGAAGCGGTCAGCCGATGATTTTAAGATATCATTATTTCCATGTGGAACAAAACATTGACTTCTTAATATTCTATATATCATCATTCCTACTTTCACATTCTTCATTAATTCCATCGCAGATTCCATATATATTATATTATGTAGTAAATATAATATCTATTTATATATCTAGGTTTTAGCGACAAAGCTCACGAAGAAAGATACAATTCAATTAAACTAGTAAACACAAAATCACTAACCGAGAAGGTGGCCGGATTTAGAAACGGATCAGAGGTGGGTGGAGGCACGAGTTTGAGTTTCTGAGGGTTTTTTTTCTTCACTTTCTTGGACCTGATTTGGAAACAAGAGAAAAGTCAGAAAAGTGAAAACCTTATTTGTGTTTTTGGACGTGATTTGAGAAGAGTCACAACAATTGTTAAAAAAATTATTATGAAACCCGGTTCAACACGCCAGTCCGGTTCCGGTCCAACCGCTGGGCCCGAGCGGTCCGTTGACTAGTCAACTTATGCCAAAAACCAATGTTTTTTAGACCGGTTTTCTTGAAATTTTCGGTTCAACCGGTCCAATCGATTTTTAAAACATTGGATGCACGTGATGATTTCGGAATCACGACCGATGAAGTTTAGTCGTGGATTTGACGGTACAGAACGATTGTGGTTGTTTGCTTTGACTTAAATTAGTTAAAAAAGTTGAAAGCAACGAACAGGCTTCAGAAAGTCAACTATCAGCAACTACACATATGGTTACTTATTGCATGTTTATTTTACTCATCTTTTTACGCATGCTTTTTCGCTAGGTAGAAACTAAATCAACTTTTGTGTAAACTGCTTTGTATTAAAAAAAATTCAATTACCTTATTACTTTATATAAAATAAATATATTTTTCATATGAAGTGAATCAACTTTATTCATCATGATTTTACGTTGGAATGTTAGAAGATGAGTAAAGTAATGTTAATTGATGTAAACAAAGCATAGATACTATCAATAGAAGGTTGGTAAGTTGAATATAAAAATAAATAAAATATTTTTTAATTTTCGGAGAAGGATTAGTGTGACAAATTAGTGGGGTTTTTAAAGTGGCATCGATGTGACAAAGCATTTTGAGAGTGATTTTTGTGACAATAATCAATGCTCGAGTTCATTATTTAATTATGAATTGTAACAATTTAAACATGTTAAAGACCGTTATGTCAAATATAAAAGATTTTGTTAACGTGTCATAGGAGCACACGTTAAGATATACTTAATGAATCGTAATCTTTTTAAATATTAAAATTTGTAATTAATTTATACATAAAAAAGTAACTATTAATTGAATTAGTAAATATTAAATACAAATACTAATATTTAAAGAATTTCAACTTTATTAGAACCTTATCATGTACCATAGAAACACACTTTCGAAAAATCCAGAACAAAATCTCACAATTTGTTTCAAGTCTCATTCAAAACTCAATTTTACATGATTGCTTACTTGAAAAAAGAATGTCTAAAGTTCATCATAATTTTCTATAATGAATGAATTGTATATCTAATATCATCTTACATATAACACAAATAATTATAATTATGGGCAGATTTATAGCCTGAGGAAGTGGAGGCAACTGCCCCGCAACTCATTTACAATTAGTAAAATTTAATGATATATTTATTTATAATATGTAGAAACGACTAAAGATCTTTGGGTTTAAAGCGAATATAGAACATAAAAACTTATCGATTTAATAAAAATTGACTATTTTTACACTTTTTAACGCATATTTAATAAAATTTGTTATGTATATAATACGGAGAATCTATTATTTAAATTTGTTTTAAAAAAAAATCGTCATTCATTTCGTTGTGATATAGTATGTCAACTTTGAAAATTTGTTACTGAGTTATTATATGCTCATAAAAGAAAAAGTCAACCTTTTACTTACATAATATGAAGTTTTGAAAGGAGATCGAGTTATCGACTAATTGTAAACTTATGAATTTATATTTTTTGCACTTAATCGATATAAAAGTTTTATCTAAGATAGAAAATATAGAAATACTTTCACATATTTTATCCGTATAACCTATAAATATCATACTAAATTTAATTATATATATATATATCATATATCATGTTTTCTTCTTCAAAAACATTACATGATAACCAATGAAAAACAATAGATGGAATTTATATACATTAACAATAGAACGTTGAAATTTTTTCAATGAAATCACTTATTTTTCAATGGGTCTAGTCATTTTTATTATTTAAAATGAGCCTAATATTTTATTACTTAAACTATTTGAGACCTTATAATGTCGTTTGTTTACGTAAAATGAATTTAATATCTTCAAACTTATATTCTTTGAGATCTTACAAACCAATAAAAAAATCTTTAAAAATTCTTGTGACTAATTGATAATTTTGAAAAAAAATGTTAAAAAATTCTTGTCACTAATTGATAATTTTGGAACCTTACAAATTTAGTGAAATGTTTTAACGATATACATATGCCCTCGGCTCACATACAAGACGGACCCCAACCCACATTTGATTGGACTCTCAGTCAGAATTTATTATATCAAATGCTTAAGTAGCAGTGGTAATTTTTGTTTTGCTTACTTGAAACCTTGTCCTCCTTTTTAAAAGCGTACGTATATGTAATCAGGCGATGTGGGTCATTCAAAATACACAACTGAAAGTATTTTTCATTGCGAGTGTCTTTAGTTTTATCTCCTCTGTTCGTTAAAAAATTGACTCACAAAGGCATCATAAGATTTATCTAATTATACATGTAAACAAAAAATTAAAGTTGTTATAGTTAACAAAAAAGGTTGAACAGTTTGAATGATAAACGTTTGAACTTGAAAGTTAGAAGTAGAACTTAATTGTTGCATTGAGTTTTCAGTTTGACCAAATTACAAGAACACTCATTCTCTAATTCTTTTTTGATACTTCTTATTTTAGTGTGTATTGTGCTATTTTGTCATCGAGAAATTGCTAAGTGGGAGATTTTACTCTTGAAAGATATGATTTGAAATCTTAAAAGTAGGTTTTTCTTTATTGAATTGTTTAAAGTTTATTGTTGTGTTGTGTTGTTGTCTTCTAATAGGAGTCTAAATTTTCTTTATCATAATGTATCATGTTTTGATATTTTATTGTTTATAAAAGTCGCTTCCAAGTAGTCTTATAGCATCTCTAATGAGAGTTATCTTTAAAGTTTTACGCTGCGTCACGTTGTTTATCCTTGTATTGTTGTAGATAAGCTCTTTTTAAGCAACATAACAACTGTTCTCGAGCTTTTGTTTGTCATTTTTAAGTTGTGTTGAGGCACTTTGGTGATCTGCCATTATATGATAAATTTAAGCCCCCGTCAACTTAAATTTCGGAATCTGTCACTGCAAATAAGGAGTGTTGTTAATTAACATAGAAACCAAGGCCAGTCAACTATTTGAAATGAGTGTTTAACCCTTCAACATAGTAACCAAGGCCAGTCAATCATTTGAAATGAGTGTTCAACCCTTCAAAATTGGCTAAACTTTGGCATGTAATGTAATGGACTAATCGCAAACATAACATTGGTGTAACCAGTATTTTGTTCTTACCCACATCGAACTGCTTCTTTGACCTCTTCGATCATTCCCAGCCATCAAAAGAGTTTACAATGCAATTTTGGTTGCTATTATACGTGTAAGAACCCGTCCGGTATCAATTTGAGATAAGAAGTTTAAGTCACTTATAAATTTAAAGTTGTGACTAACTAATATCTTCCATCATAGTTTTTAGTTGAAACCTGAAGCTATCTGGTTAGTTCATTGTTTTAGCTTTGGGGGGTGTTACATATATAGTCTCTCGGCGTGTGACGGGCACGCGGCTGGTACATATCCTGGGGTGTGAATCCCGGTTATATTTGGATCTGACAAGGAAGTCAGGATTCTAAGTGGGGGAGTTTGTAACAACTCATCCTACATTAGTATGATAAGAGAACTTTGAGTCCCTTGTAAGCCTAAAATTGTTGCTAACCAATATATTCCACCATGGTTAGTTTAAACCTGAAGGTATCCGGTTAGTCCATTGCTTTAGCTTTGAGGGGCGTAACATATTTGTAACACCTTAGGCGAATCCCACGTTGATTATTGACATGAGAGATCTTGGTTTTATAAGATAAATCTCTCCTTACCAGTCACAACGCGTTTTGAGGCCACAAACACATTAGATCCTGTGAGAACTCTGCGCTTAAATGTGCTCATACGATGGGTGACTTCCTGGGAAGTTCTCGTGTGGTTGGTTGCCAAGAAAAAGCCGTGTTTCACGGGCAAAGCAAACAATATTGCGGTAGTAGTATGGTGGGATATTACAAAATATGTAACGCCCCGCAAAGCTATATGAAAATCATTATTCTCGTTACTAATCTTTAAGGAACTCATAATAATATTATTATTTTCTTCTAACCTCTTTATAGTCTAAGTATAGGCACCTAATCATAGCACCTAGTTCTTTTAAGCTCTTTGCTTTATTTAAGCATTCCTAGTTTAAGTCTAGAAACTTATCTATAGCACCTAGTTCACTTAAACTAATGTTCTGATAGCAACTTGTAACATCCCGAATCTAAAAATATGGGTTTTCAAAATCTTTTCTTTAATATAAATATACATCCGATTTTATAATAATATTTACTAACCAAACGATTTGGCTCATCAAAGTTTATTGTTGGCATTACAGAAAAAATCATCTAGATAAAAATAAGAAAATGCATTATAGACAATCTTGTGTATTCTTATTAGCTACATGCCTTGCTCATTTATCCTCTTGAAGTTCCTAACCTGCACGGTGTACACAATCAGGCAAGCAGAAAAACAAGTGTTAGCTAATTAAAGCTAAGTAAGATAATGGGTTAGTTATAAACTAATCCAATTAAAACATCATTTATAAATCCTTCACCATCGTTACAACAAATATATATTATAAGGATGTATGTATCAATGAGAAAGCAAGCAAGGAAACATTATTAAAATCCTAATGTCGTGCCTACTTCATGTTTCATCTAGTTCATCTGCTTTATCATTTATATTTGTTCATATGTTCATTTGTTCTTTTGTTACATCTGTTTGTCCAAGACGAAATACCGACGTGGTGGAGAGCAAAAATGCAAACCCCACCGTTCTCGTTTAGGAATGACTCATCTCTATGATTCACCCATTCCTAGAGCAAGTACCACATGTGATAGGCTCTCAGCCAACTACCACTCAAACCCGTCCGAACCTTGTCTAGATAATCCGGTAAACATTTGTACAAGCCCTGTTCTCTTGATTTGGATCTATCGGGGAAATCTATTTTATGTTCTAGTACTAATATAATGTTAATATTGTTAGGACTCTTAAAGTGTTCATCTTTCATCAAACGACAAGTAATAAGGCCCCTAATCGTGCATCATGTTTAAAGCATCATGCATCAACATCTAGTGTGACTATCATCAAGCATGAACTACAAACATCATCAAGAATTGTGGCATGATACATCTACCCATAACCTCATTCCGTACATATAAATATTGTTTCCCTTGTACCCACATGAATCACGATTAAATTAAAACACAGTAAGTATAACTTAATAAAACAAGTTAACTTTGAAAACGTCTTAGTTTTGATTGTGCATCCGATCGGAAATATCATTTTACCTTTAGTGTTAGCTCTCCAATTAGATGCTAAAAACGCTATACATGTTCTTGTGACCTAAATATTAGATAAAGAAGCATAACATACTACTAGATACAATTTCTATTGTATGTCAACCTTTAGTTATATTTTTAGTTATAAAGTCAACTAGCATTACTCCTTAATTAGGAGTAATGACGGCCATATATTGAACCCCAAGGAATAGATACTCATATTATAAGTAACGATGTAAAGTAATCATTTGATCTCTTCTTTCCTTTTAACTTCTATCGAAATATTTATCTAAACAATTCAGCTTTGACAGTTTCTAAAGATCAAGACATTTGACAAACTTTTGTATGTTCAAAGGGTTAAAGTCATATATTGGCAACATACTTTTACTTTTGTTCCAATGTAGGTAATGTACTTTGTAAAAATATGTCAGTTTAGGTAATATATTCACATGTACATTACTTACCTTTGAAGAATTATGTAAAATACGTTGCTAACCAGTAGCACTTTTTACTCGTACTTTACCTACATTGCTATTAAAATCGGTTCATTACCTATATTGGAAAAAAAGTTAAAGTACGTTGTCAATCTATAACTTTAACGTTTGTTCAAATTTAAAAATATTTTATAGACCTTTCAAGAACATTCTCTTATCGCATTATGTATAATTTCTCATTTTTTGGAACTAAACTCAATTTTATTTATATTGAACAAATTCAAGTTTTCTGAATTCAACTACAATTAGTCTAGTTTGAACTGACCGGTTTGACCCATTTAGAGTTTAAATTATAAAAAACTTAAAACTTAAAACTTGTAGAAAACTTAGAGATCTATGAAGAAACCAAATTTCATATAAATTGAACATTTTTTTATTTTATACGATATTTAATACACGATTGTATTTTGGAATACCACCTAATCGTATAATCAACTTTAAATTTATTATTCATCATCAATAAACATAACCCTAAAAATGAGTTTGATAGCAAAATCATATTTAAACATAAAAAGATGTATGTTGTTAAATATATAAATATGATTTGCATTTTGTATAGTTTAAGTCTCAGGCGACACTCCTAAGTGTCGCTTGAGTTGTGAGTGTAGCAGTTGACTTGTATAAATAGGATGTCATAGCTCAGTTATAAAGGTGTGTGTTAAAGTTGATAATAGTTCTTAACTGTCATTACTCTAAAAGAGAGGATTTTAAGAGTGAGTGATTGTAACAGAGTAGTTGAATCAATACATGAACTTTTAAATACATATTGTTCATATATACACACACATACACTTACGGATACATACTCAAATAATCCAAAAGCTAGAATTCGATCTTACATATGTCTTAAAAAAAACTACATCTCTAGGATAAAACAAACTTTGTTTCCATATTATACAACTTGTAAGCTTGCTATACACTTGAAAAACCAACTAACACACATTTAAGCACATTTGAAAAACAAAGACACCTAAACTTTTAAATACGGGATAGACTAGGTTCTTTAATAAACACCAACTCATAAGGACACTTACCAGACAACACTGCAGATGGTAACATGTTTATTGAATAGGTTGCTCTTAATATAAACTCAATCCACAAATAGAGAGGAATCACCCCCTCCCGTTAAAACATTAAAGAACTAACTACACATTTTGTTGTGGAGTGTTGGGATGTGAAGTTTGATGTATGATCCCCTTGTGATTAAAAAACTTTGTAATCTTTTATTTAAAAATTTACTTCGATTATCACTCCTAAAAACATTTAGTGAAACTTTCAACTAATTTAACAATAGGTTACAAAACGACTCTACATATTCAGCAACTTCCTCTTTACTATTTAAAAGGAATACCCAATCAACCCTTGTTAAATGGTTCTATGGTTTGCTTGACTTTGTGACAAATTTCACAAGGATCATTACTGGGCACACCACTTAACTATAACTTATTTTTCAATACAGTTAGAACCTGGCTAGAAGGGTGACCAAGTCTATTGTGTCATAACTTTTTTTAGACAGAGAAGCAAACACATAATTAGACTTACCACACACGTCAAAGAAATATAAACCACCATTCTCACTACCAGTCCCTAGAACTTTCTTGGATTCCAAGTTTTGTATATAACATCTAGTTTCATCAAAATTTACAAATATCCTAGTATCTTTAGCCAGTTTATGTACATAAAAGATTAACACAATATTGTGGTACAACCAAGACATTATTCAATATGTCCAAACAATTTTATAAATCCAATCATAGTAATTGCTACTTGTGTGTCATTAGGATGACCCACTTTTAAACCCAAATTAAATACATATATTTAATTTTCCATTTTATCACAAGATGATGTTAATTGTTAATTTTCTCCTGAGTCCACTACCCAAACTTTGCTTGGGTTGCAAGATCTAGTAGCAGTACTATAATTAAAAAACTTATTAAAGTTCATGTAAAAGAATACACTATTGTTAACAAACCTACCTGCAATGTTGTTATGTGCATTTGCAACAAATGGTTTGTCACTAATAAGACTCATAAGTTTCACACATGTTCATGAGTAAAAGGAAAAGTAGGACTACAATACAGAAAAAGAGTTAGCAGTTTTGAACACATTTAGAGCACAATTAGCATTATTATTGACTAAGATTTATTTTGCACATATGGTTGATTACTAAATTTCTTTTTAAACTCAGGTTGATACACAACAACCTCAAAACATCTATCAACTACATGTCCTATCATATCACAATGAATACACTTCAAATAAGGATTTGGACCCTTATTAAATCATATAGTATTTTCAAAGTATGACACAAACGCACAAGAACTACAAAAAAAATTTATACCATTTGATCCACTTCCTCTATGTGATTCGTGATGTTTAAAATATAGTAATAAAATTTATAACAAGAAAATACCATAGTTAGACTATCACACAACTGGCTAGTGTACCCTATCATGTAGTAGTATAACTACAGTAAGTCCGAGTTGATCCAAGGAACAATGCAATTAAGAGTGAAATAAGGGAGTATGCGATTAATCTAAACAAGTAAATAAATGTGTGGGTTTTGCAACCGAATTGTTATTTTGCAATTGTCACTAAATGAAGAGGTAATTAGACTATGAAGAAATCAATTTAGAATAGATATAATATTAAAAGGCACTCAGTTGGACTAGCTCACTAAAGACTTTCGGTTGTTTTTAAAACTAGTTTATCTTATATTGTTTCTCAAACTGTATCAAGAATACGCTTCCACTCCTCCTGAACGAATAATCAGAGTTACTTATTGCTTTCTTTATAGATTTCTAAACAAACTACATCTCCATTCAATTCATAAACTTATGATTTAATCTTGTAAAACTACTCCCATAGAATTACTAAAACTAATTAGATTCCTCTAGATGAAATTCAGTTCAAACACATTCAAGTTTAATTAACATGTCCTATTTCATTCATGTTCCCACAGTTAAGTGACAATCATTTATAGACAAACGATTGTAATAAATCATTCAAATGTAAAAGCTTCCACTATAAACACTAAACAATTCACAAACAAGACAAATCAATGATTAAAACTCAAATACATATGGTTATTCGATTAAACACAAGTTAAACAATTTTAAACATCAAATGATTAACCCCTAATTATTAGATCACATCATCCAAGTGAATGTAAAAGTAATTAGCCCATAATCACGCAAACAAAAACAAAAGACATAAACGAAATGGAACTAAACATTGTTTCTAAGGAAAAGATGTAAACCGAATTTGTAAATGTATATGATTTTGAATCTTGAATCTTAGAGAATGTAAGATCCTTATAAAATACTAATAAATTGTAATTTATTTGTTTATTATATTTTTTTTTTTACAAACTTTATTAATCAATTTTTACAAACAATTAGTTGATAAGTTTATACAAATACCATATAAAGCATTATTAACTTAATATTAGTGTCATGTTTAGAAATTTAAAAAACTAAAATTAGTATTAGTAATAATATTTATGTAAAAGTTTAAATACGTGAAGTTAGTATCTTTTATAACTAAATTAGAATTTAGATAATGCAAGAAAATATTTGTAATTTTGTAACTCATCTCAGTTAGTGACTAATACAATTACAAGAGGAGTGTTATCCCTATTAGCTAAGGAATTTGAATAATGATGACAAGTATCTTTAAATCAATAATAAACCTAGGACTAGATTTGTGATACGTACCTTAAAACCTTTCTATAAATAGAAGCTTCCAGTTAAATCAAAACTACGCCAACACATATTACAAACACACTCATTCGTTCATATTAGCCTAGCACAAATCAAGGTAAAGTTCTTTTCTCATTTTTTAAATTCTTTATTTAGTATTTAATTAATTTAGTATGAAACTATGTCCACTTTAATGCAAGAAACATTAATATCTATTTATAATAACTTGGCATAAGTAGTTTATGTGTGTATACCTATATGATTAATAGGTTGAGACTACAAGTAAAGCCTAAACTAACAAGGTGAGTTTCGTGTTATTTTCAAAACTGAGATATATGCAATATACCACGTGTTACCTGATTACTTGCTTACCTAGTTAATTGCATTTAATAGCACGTACATTGTCTTTTAAATATAGCATGTCATGTTAGTCGTCGGATAACTAGGAGCTAAACCATAATGATCATTGGCTCACACACACACACACACACACACACACACACATATATTGATACGATTAGTACACATGCGACTGCTTGTTTGTACTAAGTCAATATTAGTAGATACTTGTCACTCTGTGAGTGCTGGTATAGATAGTTGTGACACAGATAGCCATTATGCTAAATCGATATCGGAGACGACTTGAGATATGGTTAATCCTAACAGACACAAAGAACTTATCATACTGCATATATATCTTACATTGTAACATTTTGCGTCAATACTGCATATTATGTGTGATATTTTATACATAAACACACGAAATCACTAAGCCTTTAGGCTTATGCATGTCCGTGTATATCTCAGGAAATATCCATTAGGCTCATCAAGATGGGGATCGTAGCACCAGATGATGCCCGAAGACGTTTTTGTTTATTCATAGTCTTCTTTTTGAATAGCTTGTAATATATTTCCGTTTCCGTTTGTTATGTAAAACTTTGATAAATAAATAAGATATTTGTTGTAGTTCAATAAATCTCTGGGTGTCATAGAGTAACAATGGTGAAATGATAATGATAAATCTCCAAATAATCACTAAAAATTACCCCAGGAACCAGAGAAAACGAATTAGGAAAAAGATCTTTATAATTAGGGTTTAATTTGGATTAAATGCAAACATTTGCGTAACTGACACACTACCGGATGGGTAGATGGACTCGGCAGGTACTTCACAATGGTTACCCCGGATCAAAGCTTGTTACCCGGTTGTATACTAGACGAGGAGACATGATTACCGGCGGGTTGTACCTGTACTCGGTGGGTATATATGGATCTCAAAGTCTCCGTCGCGATTTACCCGTTTGGGTGGCACATTACCCTGTGGGTAGTCTTGGTGAACCCGGCGGGGTAAGTCTTCTGCACAGAGTACCCGGTTAGGTAAAGTAGTAGCCGACGGGTAAAGACTTCCGTTAGGTCTTCTGCACAGAAATTATGGTTTCACCCTAACTAGTCAACACGAGAAACCCTGATCTATACACGAACACCACTAGAACTTATTTCCTTCGCAAAACTCTAATTCTTGAAATTGGGGTTGTTGAAATCAATCACCAGATCCAGTCAAGAAACTATGAATGATGTCTTTGTCGAACCTAATCAGAACTAAAACACCTTCTATAATAAAAAAACATAAAGAAACCCTAAATCGAGTGCGAGAAAACCCTTACCATAAATTCAAGATTTCGCACAAAACACCGCCAGATAAAAACCTAGAGCTCTGATATCATCATAAAACTCTTAATGACACTCAAGAACTTGACCATCGTAATTTCATTAATCGTTCAAAAGTTTGTAATACTAATACACGGAAAACTCACTATAGTAAACGCTCAATCACTCAATAAAAACACAACAATCATCAACATGATAATTCTAAAGACAAAACAAATAAATTCCTTTAAACCCTAGTTTTGAGAGAGAAGATGAGAACCGATTATCTAGATAATATTCATAAAATACTCTTTTTATTGTTCCTATTGTTACAAATGACACTTAGCACCCCTCACACTTCTCTTATTCACAAACCTGCACCAAACTATATAAAAATATAATATTGAACACTAACCTTATTAGTAGTACCGTTTATTTCTTTAGCCCTTCTACTTCTGTACATGTTCAATACCAGTACCTGCACTAATGCTAGACTGAATAATTAGAATAAATAGACTATACCATATTATTATATCATTGTTCCATAATTATTTGCATTCTTTAACACTTTATAGTTATAATTTCACAATACTCATTTTTTATAGGAAACTTCAATATTCATTTTTATATTTTAGCAGTAACACTACTTGATTTGTAAAAGACCCACATATATAATTATCAAAAACTCGTCTGGTTTTTGATGTTTACAAAACTTGCATCAGTACCATTAAAAGAAGACACATAAATATATTAAAGTCCGGAACTATGAAATAACTTTAAGTACCATTTTTGTCTTTATCGTAGCAAAGGTCGAAACATGATATGAAACTAGATTTATTTTGTCTGTGTGGTGCGACGGGTTTAAATGTATTTTTGTAAACATAATCATAAAATCTTAACTTTTTTTTTTTTCGATTAACCTTATAAAAGCATGACGAATAATGATGACTATAATAATCTAACTAATGATTATATATCATATATATCATATAGTCTACTGTTTACTAACATATGCAAGTTTTAAATTTATAATTTCCATTTATTTCAAAAGTTAGTATGTAAATTTATTAAGTTTCAAAAAAAAAGGAAAAAAAAGTATTATAAAAGTACGATGAACTTGTATCCTTTTATAATTAAATTAGTCGCATGTACTCCATGGTTTGAAAACACTGTTTGCAAAAACTTGGAAAAAAATAGAGATGTAGTATATATTTTACCTAATACCTAACAAAAATAAAAAATTAGCCGTATGTACTTCCATTGTTTAAAAACTGTTATGGTAAAAAGAAAATGTATATGTTAAGACTTGAACCCAAATCCAAGAGGTTAGTTGGTAAATATTTTAACTATCAAGCTAAACAACTTTTATCAATTTTTTGCACACATAAACATATATATTAAGATAAAAAAATATGAGTTAAGAAACGACAAATAACTTTATAGGTTCCCCTTGAACGGATCCAACGGGGTAACAACGCTTGTTAGAGTGCGAAATACTCTAATAAACGATACAAGTGTTACAAACACGTTTATATCACTAAATAATCCTTACTTCGTATGTATTCAAACTAGGACAGAATATTCGAACTTCGTTTTGCTGAAAACTCAGTTCGTAGAAGCTTTTAAATAATATTTTCGAACTTGTATTTATAAGCAGCTAAGTTCGTACGAACTTACCAGCAAGTTCGTATAAGACTTAAGTTCGTACGAACTTACCAGCAAGTTCGTATCAGACTTACGTTCGTACGAACCTACATAAATACATAATTATAATATTCATTCATTAATTAATAAATAAATAACATAACACAAAATATTTATTTATTAATCTCAAAGACTAATTACAAAACTAAACTATTACACAATAGAAGCTGTTGTCACAACATGTACTAACAAAATTCCCCTTGACAATAGCTCTATTTGTCTTCAGTCTTTTCTTTGTCTTCCAGGCATCTTCTGATCAGCTCTGATGACTTCCAACCCATATGCCTTTTCTCTACACACACCTTGACAACTTTTTGATATCTTCGACCCTCATGTCTCCAATTATCTCTGTAGAAAATCTTGTTGACATGCAGCGTCATCAGATCGTCCTTGGACAAGTTTACCAAGTGTAAACTGTCGTACACTCTCAGCAGCACATTTCCTTCATTATCCTCCATCACTGCCTCGACAGTTTCACTATCAACATACCACCATTTGAGATTTTCTAGAACGTCCTGTGGCATTTTCTTTAATGGAACCCTTTTCAAGCACTTGACAGGTTTATTAACCATGTTCATCCACGGCTTGTTTGTAGTGTGATCAATCCTAGTCAAATCAGGAACTCTTCTTCCTGCCCTTGGTTTCAAATCAACGAACTTATTCGATCTTCCTTCACGCTTAACGATTCTTTCTAAAGTCCGAGCGTAAGGATCATTTCCAAGATTTACCAACTCTAGCCACGCCAGTTCCTTCAACTCAATCTTCGGCAACGAGCTAAAAGCTTCAGTTTGCTTCTTAGATACTGAATCCCATCATATCTTTTAATTATGAACAGTCTGAGTTCACTGTCATAGAACCAACTTATGATGCCTTGATTCAGCTCGCCCGATCCTTTGACCCTGATGTCACCCCAATACTTAATCTCTAGTTCCTTTTCAGTTTTCTTAAACCATAGTGTTTTCAATTCAGCTCTGGACGGTTCTTTGTCAGGATTTGACTTATCTTCAAGGACTTCATCATTTTCAGATTTTAGTTCCTTGCGATCTATCACATTTCGCTTCACTAGTTCCATCTTCAAATATAATCTCAGTAACAGGTTGTTTAAACACGATGTGTTCATCAATATCTGCATCAGTATCAAGTATGACCTCCTCATTGGACTTCCAATCTGCAACCTCTTTAATGAGATCTCTCCTTCCACTAACTCTGACCCTTCGCTATCAAAGTCGTCCAAAACAAGCAACGCTTCAATAGTGTCAGACTCAGTCAGATTTACTGGAGTTTGCACTGTTCCACTCCCCCTTCCTTTTGACTAGACTCCCCCTAAGCATGTGGCACTAGTTTTCCCGTTGAAAAGCTAGGCAACTCACCTTCCTTTGGTGCATTGGGATCATCATCTCGGTCTTCATCCCTGTTCATTCTCAACTCATCCTCCTTGCATTCGGTGATCTCCCCCTAAGCTACCTTGCGCTTCAACCGATAGAGGAGGATCTCATTGTCGTGAACAATCTCTTCTAATTTTTCATGTCGCTCCACTAATCGTTAATTGAGATCCGTTAAGTTCTTAACACTGATCTCTTGACTCGCAACAACAGCTGTCAAGGAGGCGACCATATCCGCTAAACTCGTGATCCGACCCTCAAGATATATAAGTTTGTCCGGATCAGAGAGACGGGTAGCCGGATTTGAGACAGACGGTGCAGGTTGAGCTTGAGGTGGAGTGGTAACTGGTGGTGGTGTGACGGTTGTTGATGGTGTAGTGGTTGCTGGAGTTGTTGTCTGTGTGGTGATTGGTGGTTGTACAGTAGAAGTAGCGGTGGGTGGTGGTGTGGGAGTTATGGTTTGTGGAGGTTCACCACCCTCTGCGATAACCACTCCTGTAGGGCGTTGTCTCTTACGAGACTTAAGTACAAATCTTTCATTTCTGGAGTCTTCATCATCATCTCCCCCGGGAACATAGTCCTCATCTTCATCCTCTTGGACTTTCCTTTTCCCTTTATCCTTTTCCTAGTCAGTCCTGGGTTTAAGCATAATAACTCTTGACCCTTGAACCCCTAAAGTAGGACGTTCCTCATCATCATCCGAGTCAGTCTCGGTCTCTTCAGAATCTTGGGCCGTGCTTTGCCCAGCCTCATCAGCAGGCTGAGACGCTTCTTCAGGCTCAGCAAGATATGTATCGATGTCCCTGAAAACAGCATCAAGGTTGAGCTGTGAACTAGTTACTTGTGCATCCACATCTGCTGCGACACTTGAGCCAGCATCGCCCTGAAGAACTTCTCTCACTACAGATTCAGCAATATTAGCGTCAACGAGCTCGCCCTCGGCGGGGTGCTCGATTTGATGTAAAATTTCTTCAACAACCTCTTACTATGGCACAACAGCAGCCACTAGAGGAGGTATATGGGCAGGCGCAGGTGGTTGGACTTCAGCAGCAGCATGCGGCGGTTCTACATCCCACCATCCATCATTTGGTGGTGCCTGATAACCAGCATTGATTACCGCCCCAAAAAGAGGTACTGTCTGTGGCCTGACAGCAATAGCGCGACGACTGCTGTGACTGAGGCAATGTCCAAAAATCTTTATATTGACAGACACCAGATGTACAATTGGGTCAACAGATGGAAGATTTGGAATCAACTCTTTAAGAATCATCATTACGAATCTCGAGTATAGAATGAATCTATCTTTCACACTCCCCTTAATCTATTGCACCATCTCATCGAAAAAGAATTGAGAGAAACAATACGGCTTGTTCATCAGATACCTCCAATGTCCGTAGAGGAAGCTCTTAGTGTACTGGGTGTGAGTTACATCACCAACTTGACCCATTTGTTAAAAAGCCCCAACACGTAGCTCAAGTGGGAAAGAGGTCGGGCCATTTTCTTGTTCCTCGGTGCCCAAATGCAATCCCAGTCGAAGATAAGCGGCGGTAAACTCAATGTTTACCCCGTTTACAGTAGCACGAATGACTGAAGGGTTAGGGCGACAGTCATGTTCGGAAGTTGCCCAAAACTTACTGAGGTTTTCAAACCTCAAGGTCGGTGAATGAGTCAGTGCATAAAAGACTCTCGACCGCATCAAAAAGTCCAACATTTCTCAAAATGGTATAGTGTTTCGGTCAGCCAGATCAAATTAGATAGCCAGGTTATGCTTGTTGTAGAATTGACGTTGATCAGCCATATCTGCACACAAGACAAAAACAAGCCAAAAATAGATAACAATAATGTTAGTTATACTCATTAATCAATTAAGAATCCTGTAGTAAAGATTCCATAATTAATACAAGTTATAATACATTTTTTTTATATATATAAAAAAAATGATAATTTGTTTTTCAAATCAAAGTAGGTTCGTACGAACTTACCACCCTATATAGGTTCGTACGAACTTAAGTTTGACTGAACTTACTGTTTGACTAAGTCAAACTTAAGTTCGTACGAACTTACATTTGGCTAGGTTTGTACGAACTTACAAGTTCGTACGAACCTGTAAGTTTGAACGCAAGAACACTTTATCAACTTTTCAAAATTTTGGCAACTAAAACGTGATCAGGCACATGAAATGGATGCACCTAGGTGCGTTTGATGTTTATAAACAAGTATCAATCAATTTTAACTATGAAAACACGTCTAATTTTGATGTTAAAATTGGTTTTATGAAAACCCACTTTAAAATCCTAGTTTAACATGTTTTAACGGTCCAATTGTTGAAATGATACTTACTTATGTTCGTATGATTGAGTAGATGATATGTATCGGTGTAAAATAGTCTAACACGGATTAGGTTTCAATTTTTAGTTCGAAGAATATGGAAACAGTAAGTTCGAAGGTAAGTTCGAAGGTAAGTTCGAAGGTAAGTTCGAAGGACCGAGTAAGTTTGTACGAAAGTTTAGTTCGAAGGACCCAGTAAGTTTATATGAAAACCCACAGTAAGTTCGAAGAATATGAAAACTAAATTATTACACAATAGAAGCTGTTGTCATAACATGTACCAACAAACTTACTATTTATAAATTTTTGATAATTGATATTAAGAGATAGTTGTTGTGAACGAAAAACATCAAAAATATCATCATCAAAAAACAGTAGGTGCGGGTGGGGTCACTAATTGTTAATTGCGTCTCTCATGCCCACTGCACACCTTACATGCCAAAAATATTGGGTGGTTCATATATTTTAATGTTTGTCATTCGACATCGGTATCCTGTCTTTCTCACTAATATCTTAAGCATAAATATATGTTATTTCAAACAACAAATGATTGATGAAAGATAATACTAAACTATGCACTTAAAAGATAGATTTCACTGTAAGATTAAAATATGTTTTATAGGTTAAGCAGTAAATGAAGTGGATCCATGTTTTAAGTTCATATTTTAGAACATTCTATCATGACTTCATTCTTTTGTCTACACTATGGTATTATAAAAAATGGGTAAAAGTTAAAAAGAAAATCATTAGACTTCCTAAGATGTATGTAGATTATAAATACTAAATGTACGTTATAAACTTTCAAATTATGTTTTAAGGCGCACAAATACTTTCGAAGTTTATTTCAATATAACGCATAACCAAGTACATACAACATAAAACATGGTAAAAAAGTTAAAACATTTGTACTATATGCTTTAGTGATTGAACATTATGCACCTTGATACGAAATTAAAAATTTGTTGGACATTTTAAGTATTTACAAAGTATTTTATGCACATGTATCAATAATGTTTAGTGTTCTTTCATCAAAATTTCTAAGTCCTAATATATTCTCAAGTATCATAGATAACAAATCATACTTATTGTTATCATTTTGCAGGGTTGATATTCTTGTTCATTGATAATGTGAAGCGGTGAAACATATATACAAAAAAGATTAAAGATTTTATGTAAAGTCCAATGTATATATACGTATTCTCGTATTATCTTAACATGGTAATTCAAAGTTGTGTTATAACAAAAAGAACTTTTATTAACAAAAGTCTTAGATTCTATCCTGAATATGGTGATTTATTTTGATTTATATATTATTGTAGTTTATTCAATACTCAGGAGACATTGAATTTGTTATCATCTTGATACATGTACTTATGCATATTTTAAGACCTCTCTTAAACTCTCATTATCGTTTTCTAACAAAAATATATATTATATATATTTATATAAGAAAAATAATGATTCAATTTTAGCTTTTATTGGACCTGCTCATGTTGTTCGGACTTGGGTGGTAGAGATGAAACAAGATATTTATCTACTTTGAGGTCCTATGGATCTACTACACATCCCAAATCGTAACCTATGTCCCATAAATAAGCCCAATAATAAAGGCCTTATATAAAATCACTAGGGTCGTACTATATACATCGATATTTATTTTTTTAATTTTTTTTAATATATTTGTTTTGCCTTTTTATTATCTTTTTTACTTTGAAAAGAAGCTGATTTGATGTGTGTTGGGTGTATCAAGTACGCTGATGTGATGTGTGTTGGTGTGTCAAGTACACCACGTTCGTGTATTTGACCTATCCCAATTGTTATTACCGTATTAGGTGTGGACCGTGTCGTGCATGGTTACAATTTTAGTATGTGTTTAATAATTTATTACTGATCTAGTATATTTTTAGTTAAGAATAGAAAACACAACAATAATCTAATATTTTTTATCCATATAACATATGACTTATTTTAATTATATTGATATATATCATGTTTTTCTTAATGAATAATACATAATATAGTTATTAATGAATTTATGTGATATTTAGTGACCATATACAAACTAGAGTATTTGATTAAATTCGCTATGTAATTTATAATAACTCAACCACTTATTTAATGATCGCATGTTTAAAATGATTGAGCTAGTTATTTTGAGTAATATGATACAAAAGATAATGGGTAAAGAAAATGAATGAGGATTTTAATCGTGAAAACATAATGATTATCATAGAATTATTTTGATAATAGCCAATGAACAACAATGAATTAAGGTTAACACATTGAAAATAGAACGTCGAAACCTTTTTACCTAATTTACCAAGAACAAGTGACATAATTGGGCCCATAATTTTTTCACATTAAGTAGCTTAGTATCTTACGACTTACTACTATTTGAGGCCTTATAAAGTCATTTTTTCATATCAAATTTGTCTACTCTTGCTATGCCTTTGGTTCGCAGAGTATTTTCGATGGAACTGGAATTCATCAAAGGAATTAGCACTCCAAGAAATTCATTCCTTTTTAGTGAAGGAATTTGGTGAATTGCAATTCAATTCATATTTGAACCAAATACCATTATGGAATGCAATTCAGATTTGAATTCCATCTAATTTCATGAAATTCCACGAACCAAACCCAACTTTATATCTAATGCACGAGATCAAAAAATTTGGGCCTTATAAAATCGAGGGCCTAAAGCTCTAGCTCCAATAGCCTTACCCTTAGGCCACCCCTATTGGTAAGTAATCGATATAACATTTTTGTCGTATGACTTGTGGAACATAACTGAACTTCGGATAGTAAATTTTAGATATTTCATATATCTGAAAATTCTTTACTTTTTGTTTGTTTTTTTCTCTTTTAATACTAACTTCAACGTAATAAAAGACAATTATTTGTAGATGCATCAATAAAAGATTCTAATACTTCATTACTCGACGAATGAGGATTGTTTCGGTTGGTTGTTTATAATTAGCAACCATTTCTATTGCAACTTCTCGATTTAAAATTTTCAAGCTAACAATTTTCAGACATTGGAGTTCGGATATCCGAATTTTGGATATTCAAAATTTTGAACTCAGACAGTTTAATCCTGTATTCAAATTTCAGTTATCTGAAATTCAAAATATCAGAATTATCGAATTCGAAATTAAATAGCTAAATTTCCGGATATTCGACTTTAAGTACTTCGCATTTCACGTATGTTTGTCAATATATTCGGTTTAAATACTTCGCTTTTCACATATGTTTGTCAATATATCTGGTGCATTGATTATCTATCTCTCACACACACTTTAACCTAGAAACCGACACGAGTAATTATTTAAATAAGAAACAAAGAGTTACTTTGAGATTTGACTACAAAACTAGGAAATATAGTATAACACATTTATTTATAGTGCGTGTTGTGTTAAAGGATGCTTGTGTAAAGACTTTTTTTTTTCTTTTCACATATGTTTGTCAAAATATCCGTTGCATTGATTATCTATCTCCCACACACACTTTAATCTAGAAAACGACACGAGTAATTATTTGAATCAGAAATAAAGCGTTACTTTGAGATTTGACTACGAAACTAAGAAGTATAGTATAACACATTTATTTATGGTGCGTGTTGTGTTAAAGGATGCTTGTGTAAAGACTTTTTTTCTTTTTTATGAAATGTGTATGTATATCATTATATAGATGTAGAGGAGTGTAGAGATAGAGTAACAGCAATAATAATAACAACAGAAAGAATCCAATGTACAGTTAATGATACATCTAATAGATATTGTTAGATAAAATAGAGGTTATGCATTTATATATTTATTAACAAATAAGGTACTAATAATGTAACATTTATGATAGTTGATTGGCCAAAAACACACAATATATATTCTTTTAATTATTTAAGTTGAATCGAATATCATGAAATTTAAACTTCATTGTTTATTATTTGATTCGTTTAAGTTCAATTTGTGTTCGACTTCGAATAATTAGTTATTGCTCAAGCTTTAATTCAATGTTGGTTTAGTTATTGCAATGTTTTTCAAAAAATTCATATTTGATAAATTCGTGTCATGGTGATATTGCTCAAATTATACACGTTTATTTTTAGCAATATCTCTCGTTTTATCAGTATTTTTCATTAGTTTAATCAACTTATGGTACTTGATATGCTTTAAATGTGTTTACTATCATTAGGAACGGATGCAAGAAGAAAACGAGTGAAAACGTTGAAGAAAAGATTAAGAAAAATGAAGTTTGTAGTTTCGGTGAAGCTCCACGGTTTTGGTCATAACTCTCTCATATGGACTCCGATTGAGGTGATTCAAAAGCCCAAATTCTCGGAACTCAAAGAGCTACAACTTTCAAGAAGATATCAAGCTGAGAAAACATGATCACGCGTCCGGGTGGCTTGTCCACACGTCCTGGTGAATGCGCACAGAAAGTTAGCTTCTTTAATTCACCCGTCCAGGTGATGATAATCCAACCAGGAGCCAAACTCTTTCACGCGTCCGGGTGAATTACTACCCATCCGGGTGAGGTGTTTTCCCAGCGGGGTTCTGCATTTTTAACCTAATTAAACCCTAACTTTTACACAACTTTAACTCAACTTTTGGTGGTCGTTTTTTGGGCTCTTGGGGGGCGATTTTTGGTGTTCTTGAGATGATTAACAACCTTTGTAATCCATTATTACTCCAAGATTAAGGCTCTAACAAAAATTATCTCCACGATTCGGTTCTATATTATTTTCCTTTAAACTATATTTAATTCTAATTTGTTTATGTTTATTGTTCTTATTAGTAGATTATGAGTTAAGTTCTTTAACATTCACGTAGATGATGTAACCTAAGGAATTATGGGTGTTTATCAATTGATGTTTATGATTGTTTAATTAATGTTTGATTGAAGATCCAATTGTGATTGAGTTTTATTTATTTTAATTTATCTATTGATGAATCATTGAATGTTCTAGTGAACATTATTGCATATTTTTGGTTTTTTGTAATTATTTGTCTATGAATGATTACTAAATCAACGCGAACGCAAGATTTAAATATGTTAATTGACTAAACTTGATTGTGGTTGTATTAGATTTAAGAAGAGAACTCGACTTAGGTTTAGTATTCTTGCTAATGTAGGTTTACAAGTTTCTATCTAGTTAAGAAGTCTCAAGATGCTGCAATCGCGGGCCCATCTTCTTCTTTTTCTTGTTTTGTTTTGTTTTGTGTATGGTAAATGTTTTATTATCGGTAAATAGTGGGGTCCAGTTTTTCTGAAAGAAGCGTCATATGTTGGCAGTGTTCAGTCTTTGTTAAGTCATTTTAAAGAAGTGTTGATGTGACACTGAGCTGGCACTGGAGATGGAACATAGAAGCGTCATTTGTTGAGAGAGTCCTTACAAGTTGGTTACAACATAGGTAGATGTCCACATAGTTGTCTAAATAGATGCCATGTCATCATTTTAGTCTCCATGACCGCAATTTCAGTTTTAGGAAAAATTATCATAAAATTCTTTAAGACAGTTATTTATTAGCCTCTTTTTTTAACATACATAATCCATTATTTTAGGCTCATGCTTTATTAACTTTTATTTATTATGTCTTATTTATTATTTTTTATTTGTTTCTTAAATGTATTATTGTAAACTAAACACATACAAAGTAACATAAATTTTGATTTGTTTCTTAAATGTATTATTATAAACTGAAAATATGCAAAGTAAAATGAAATGAATAAACGGAATTATGAGACAAATATTATAAAAGATAAAAAAAAAAAAAAAAAAAAAAAAAAAGTAACTTCCATTACAATAGTACCACAATTAAAACCGAAAATATTAGATAAAAAAGTAATTTCCATTATTGAAAGGTTTTTCCAAAATATACAAGACTCTATATGAATTTAGACGTTCAACATACATAATTTCCCATCTAGTTGCATAAGGATTTATAGTAATTCCATTATGCAGTAATTGGAGGCATTGGGTACTGTCCTTGCAATTGTACCATCACAAAATGATTATCATATATATGTGCAATTGTTAAAGCTTGGTGGTGTTGAAACTCTCCTGAACCTCTCCATAGAGGGAAGCATGTGGTACAATCCTGAAGACTTAAAATGTACAATCACACCAAACTTGTTTGCAATCAAAAGACCCGTCAAAGGCATAATCATCCAATGTTCTTTTGGTGCCGACGATGATGAGAAACACAACAATCGATATACGTTATCAAAATCCGATATAAAAACCTTAGTGTAAGTGTGTTTTCCATTGTTCAACTCATCTAGCAACTGATGACGAATGTTAAGCCACTGATCTTCACCATACCCGAGACAAACATAAATTGCTCGAAATCCAAAATTTTCATCACTCATCACATTTTGTATATGTGTGATGTAAGGATGAAACATATTTGGAATTTGAGACATTAACGGGTGTGAATAGTATGTCTAGAAGTTCAAGTATGAATTATCATTGGTTGGTTCTTCGTTCAAATCAATCACGAATGGATTATTTCTTGTCGGTTCTTCATTCAAGCCAATCACGTATGAACAATCCCCCATCAATTCCTGGTTCAAATCCATCACATATGAACTATGTCTCTTCGGTTCCTTGATCGAATCTAACTCAACAAAATTTGACGCAGCTGAATAACTCTATCTAGGCGGTTCTAGAGTGGTGGGATCGACTCGCTTTTTTTGTTGTTTGTTCCTCAATCTTGGTCGTCTACGAGTACTTTTTTCACTTAGATTCTTGAACATCAGTTGTACTTTGACCGAATATATCTCTCAACTTTTGTAACAAACTTCTTTTCATAACTTTGGGTTGCTTGTTAAAGTTTTCTCTAAAAATTTTTAGTTCATCGTCACAACTAATATCATCATTTGGTATAGTTGTTGACGGTGAAATATCAATCTTCTTCCAAAAGCTTCAATTGAATCCAATGGAATACATTGACCTGCATTCGAAAAATAAGCAAGTATCTTTCACAATTCTTTTTTAACTCTAGAGCTTCATTCGAGATAACCCCCCGTAATAGTTCAAAACACGGTAGGTTGCGTTGAAGAATGCGATAAATTATGCTTTTTTTCAAATCTTCCTTTAATTTCTCTAAACTGATCTTGTACGATTTGATTAATACACCTCACAAATCTATCTAGAGTACACTTTGCAAATTTCAAGTATTTTTTCAATCTTGAATGCTGACCCTCAACTCTATTTGTTCTGCGATTTCCAAAGTTAAGATGTTGATCAATCCAAACAAACACAAATTTTTCTTTATAATTGTTCAACCACACTTGATCAACATAATTTAAAACACCTGAAAAGTAAGAAAAACATGGATCATAAATAAATAAAGAAAACATACGTGAAATATAGAAAACAAACCCCGATATTTTATCAACGTTGATTGAAGTTGCATGTAGTTTTCATTGTAAGATATCAGCGTTGGGGATTCTTCTAGCAACTTCCAAGATGACATAAAAGAGTCTCAATCATGATGCGACTTGAAAGATTGCCTGCAGTTCTTGATAATATTATTACTTATGTGCCATCTACAAAGTAATATAGTCGCATTCGGAAACACTTGTTCACATTCATTTATCAAAGCCAACTCTCTGTCTGTAACTACAACACGAGGATGCATGCACGCTTCTAGTGTCAATTTTAGGCAGTTTAATACCTAAGTATAGTTAGCCTCTTTTTCATTTTCTATGAAGGCAAAAGCAATAGAAAATGACATCCTTATAGAAGTTACGCCAACAATTTGAACAAATGGCATATTATACATGTTTGTCTTATATGTGGCATCAATAAGAAATACATGCGAAAATGCACGCCAAATATGAAATGATGTTGGTTGCACGAAATTCATAGACATAACCATTCGAATGTAGAAGGGGCATAAGAACTTGCATCGGAGATTTCCTTACTTGCTCCACCATGAGAAGTTTTTGGCGTATATTGTAAATGTTTTTTATTATAGAGACATTATTTACATTTTGCTCCTTTAGTATCGCTAGAATATCTCGTGGTGCCACATTTTTCCTTGACAAATCTTCCACCAAAATAATCTCATTCTCAGATAATCATTTTACATATGGATGCCCCTTCATATACTTTATAGGTTGATGATTATGTTCATCACATAGGACCCGTAACGTCCAGTATTCATGTTCTTTTGAAAATTTTCCTTCTAACTCTAATGGACATTTACATTTTTTGGTGCCAGTAACTCTACTTGAATCCTTAACTTTATACTCGCCGCTACGATCACACATTAGTACAACACCAAGAGAGCGGCCCGTGTTTTGGACCCAATCCATCAATTCTTCATGAGATTCGAAAACCTAAAAATGAATTTAATTATAACGAAGGAATCTAAAGGTAATATACAAGTATAATGATAGATAATGTACCTTAGCAGTCGCAAATTCTGGTGTTCTCATGGATAATTCGATATCTTCGGTTAAGTTAGTTTTGTGAAACTTGACATTTCTTCGTATGAAAATGAAAAACAATCACTGAAAATTATATACAAAAAGTTGTCAATCTTCCGATATACAAAAAAAATCACTGATAATTTCACATTCTTGCTACCATTACTCAAAAGAAAATAAAGTATAAAATTTATATTACTAACATTAATGATTTAGTTTCTTTTACACAATAAAATAGTGCATTAACAATAAAGTAACTTTTTTCTAAAACGTGTAGTCAACTTATAAACAGAATGTATAATAGCAAGGTCCTACAATATTTTACCATATTCAAATTAAGTCTAAATTTTAGTAACTATGTACTTATCATTTTCTTATAATATTTAAAAAATCTCTTTCCAATGGTTGACTTAGTAATGACTGGCTTCCAAATATTCCATGATAAGGACTGTTCTAGTAGTTATAAATACAATTATAATAAGTAGGTAAGTATTCCAAATATTCCAAATTTTAGTAAGTAAGTATGTACTATACACATACAACGAAATCTTACCAAGAAATAAATATAATTAAATAGTTGGTCAAGATAGAGATATAATGCACTATATTATTTTTTTATGGCTTTTTAAGTTTCGAGTATTCAAATTTTAAATATGCAATCAAATATGTCATTTTATAAATAAAAGTGATCACATGATTTTATATATAAAAAAAAATTATTTATAAACTATCATTCAAAAATAAATAAATAAATAAACATATTTATACTTTATGTTAAAAACAGTTCATGGATAAAATAATATAGAATAGAAAGAAAAGAAAAATGAGAAAAATATGGAGTTCTTACTTGAAATTCATGCTTTTTAATTTCTTTGTTATTCCCCTTTTATAATTGTTCTTGACCTTCTAATTGTGTCACTCTTCTTTGAGAAAAAAAACAAAATTGATTTCAGAATAGTTGTTGGCTTTTTTGGCCTTTTGATATTAGAATGTGGATTTGCTTTTAATATATACAATGGTCAATGTCAGTTTTTGTCACATAATTAATGTCACTTACATTTTCTAAATAAGTTAGTTGTTGACTATATAGTTTCAAAAAGAAATTCACAAGTATCTATGTTTGACCTGGAAATTTTCAAAAAAACCCATGGTACATACAGTAGCACCCTTATTTTATAGCTATATTAACCAAGTTATTACAAATTAACTTTTTATATTATGATTATGATGATTTCAGGAATACATTTAATGTGTTCAAACAACAACCACCAACACCACCATTTAATTCATTGGTATTTACCTAATATCTAAACTATCTATTAAATGGTGGATTTGGATGACATCATTAAGGTTATTTATCATCTACTTAAGAGTAAATGATGTATCTGGTAGAAATCATTAATTTGATTTGTCATGAATTATTTTTTAATTTCAATTTAGAACTAAAATCGATCATTTCGGCCCATTTATGCATTTTACACTTCCTAGGCATGCAAAATCTTTTGTAATTATGACTAAAGCATGTTGGCCGAATTTGCATTATGTAGAAAACAAGCAGCCACCCATTAATCAGCTCCTTCTCAATTTTTCATTCATGTGGGGAATCTGAATAGTCCATTGATGCCTTTAAATGGTTGTGGTGTGGTAATTCAGGAAATCACACCTCTAACAACATTATTTCTCTTAATTTTTCCCGATTAGCTATTAACAACAGCAATGGAGTCATACAATTTCATCGGAGATCTAGACACCGTGAAAGATTCTTGGAGGCTTAAGGTTAACATAGTCCTACTGTGGAAAATGGTGTTTAGTCTTGAGATGATAGTCATGGACAAAAGCGTATGATTTTTTACTTTTCATTAATACTTCACCTTTATGATTGTTTATTTCCCATTATTTTTAATGATATTTTCTCCATGTTTATGTTTGAATGTAGTTCGAGAAGATTCAGGCCACCGTGAAGAAGTCCCTATTTACTTTTTTGAACATGTTCTTGAAGAGAGAATTGTTGTTTTCTTAGGTAAATTTGGTGTTGGAGAAAATAATGGTAAGTATCCTATGTGGAAGCATCAATACAAGATCAACTTCTATCGTTCTACATCCGTCAACAAATGTGTTAAGTTTGATGGTCCCATTCATGGGTTTGAGTTCTTTCCATTTTGTGATATTTTGAACCACATTGATAATCTTGATCTACCTGTTAGTCAGTCACTTTGTAAATGGTTTGCATCTAAATTTTCAATATAGAATAGTTAAACCCAAAAGATAATCTTTCCTTTTTCATGGTCTTTTTAATTGATTTTATTGGGAGTGTAGTTGAATATGGTAATAAGAAGTTGTATGATAAAACATCCGGAGAGGAGGGGAAGCGGATGCATTTGGAGTTTAAGATTTGGAGTATGTTGTATTTTGTTTCCTCATTTTTCAACAAAATTCAAACGTAGTAGATTTAGTATGTTTTTAACAAAAGTTTCATTATTGTTTTACTGGTTTGAAGGTGAAGTGTACCCTATGGGATGATTTTGTATCACAATTCCATGAATATATTGTTAGTTGCAAGATACAACATGTTGTTGTCATCCTCAAATTTGGACGGATCCGTAATTGGAAAGGTAGTTACTGAAAAAACAAAAGTTACATTTTTATGTTGTATATGTTTTTTTATATAACTTTAAAGTTCTTATACTTAAATGCAGGTACCCCTACATTTCAGAATGCTTTCTTCAGTAGCAAGTTATGGATTGATTATGATATTCCGAAAATAAACGAATTCAAAGAAAGGTATTTGGTGCCTTATCATGTAGCATACACTAAAGACATAAATATGCATGCTATTTAACTTTTATCTGTCACATGTATATTGCTAAGGTTGGAGAAGCTTCTTCTTCTCAGGGTGGAAGTCAACGTGTCAATTCAGTTCGTGAGTATTTTCAGTCGAACACTAAAAGAAGAACTATTGATGAGCTTGTTGACTCATCAGAGGTATATAATCTAAGCACATTTATTTTGTTTAGGAATTTATTGATGCATTTAACCATATATGTAAAGTGTAATTTTTGAACTTCTTATATATAGGCCATGATATGTGTTGTACTTGCTACAATCAAGTCTATTGAGAAGAAACATGGTTGGTACTATGTAGCATGCAGGAAACAATATAAAAGTTGTAAAAAACTCAGAGTTTAAATCTATGGAAGACATCGATTCTGGAGATGAAGGGTCATTGGATGATGGTAGTTTGTACTGTTCTAAATGTAAAGGCAAAGCTACTTTTGTGTTTCCATGGTTTGAATTTTATTTTTCTATTTTTAAGTTAAATATCAAGTGGTATATAACTAACTTTATAACTGAGTTTGTCATAGCTATAAGGTTCAAGTTTGGGTTCAGGATTTCACCAAAGCCGCATCATTTGTTCTATTTGATCGTGACATTTTCAAGTTAGTCCACAAGCAAGCAATTGAGATTCACGAGAAACATGAAATTGTTAGTATATTCTTAAAGGTAGTATATTTTTTATTTATGTATATAGATTTGTCATAATTTTTGTTTGAATGCTTAAATTTTTTTGTTAAGTACATCTTAAAGGATGATGGTGATCGTTTTCCAGATGAGTTTGATTATTTGGTTGACAAGCATAGTTTCAAGGTTGATATGTCCAACTATAATATTGATATAGGTTATCAAGTTTTCACTATCATCAAATTATATGATGATCTAACCATAATTTATAACTTTATGAATACTTATCCAGATGATCGGGTTAATATATGTAAAAGTTTGATGATTCTTATCTTTTTTTTTTTGTTTTCTTAAAGTAACCAAAGTATTGTCATTTTAATATTTAATTTGGATGATGACCAAGAAACCAATGGTAATGCTAAAGCTAGTAAAACTGATGACTCATCGAATAATTGTCTTGATGCTAAGGTATATCTGATTGTATGCATAAATCATTTTTTTTTTTTAATATTCTTAAAACCATTAATGTCTTAATATAGGTTATGTGTGCTTTGTTTGAAGGATGTTGTGTCTGCTACCGGGGATTCGTCAATAGTTTTAGAGGATGATAGTCAAACTGCCACAAACCCTTCCGTTAAGCATTCTTGAGAAGTGGTTGACAAAGATGGTGTAGCTGATTATTCTTCAACCAAAATGAAGTTTGAGAAACCCTAAGTATTCTTATATTTGTTTTAGTTTGCAGTGCTTGGTCATTTTGTGGTGGATGTTTTTAAACAACAAACGCTGTAATATGTTGCTGCTTAGTTTCTTTTGTTATGATATATGTTGCTGCGAATTTTAGTTTATATTGGTTATTTTCTTTTAATGTCTTTCTCAATTCGATTTCGTCGACCTCCATTCACATTTAAATGTTGATTTGGTTTTCATATGTTTTTTTCGTATGTAAAGGACGTATGCTTAACCACGTCTCACTCTGATGTACGAATAAAGTTACTGATTTGAAAATGTTTTGTAAGGATGTGTTTGGCATTCATTCTGTTTTGTTACTTGACTAATTCTAAGATTAAGTTTCATACTTTTTATTCGGATAATATGTAGGTGCTAAAAGTTTCAGTTAAATGGTGATTGTGTAGTGCATGAAAGGTGCTTGATGAAATGCCTAAGACAAATAGAGTAATTAATATGATTTCTTTTACACCTAATTTCATTCCGAGATTATTGATTTCTGGTTTATAATAAGTTTGTACACTTTCACGATCAACTTGAATGTGAGTCTATATGTCTTTATTGTTGTAATTCAACAATTAGGTTCTACAAAGACATACGTATGCTAGAGATATGTGCTATGGGCTTCAATGATCAGGTTAGCTTTGACTTGGTATCTTAATTAATTACGGAGTCTATAAGACGGCTTTGTATTGCATGGTTATTTTGTAATTCTCTTACTACTATGATATTGATAAGTGTTGTGATGATAATGATGATCCAGGAATGGAGACACATGTTGGAGCGCATTTGTCAGACATAATGCATGGTTTTGTTATATATTGTTTTGCAAATGGACGTTAATATCAGGGTGCTTGGCATGAAAGAAGAAGGCAAGGATTTGGTTTATATACATTCAGAAATGTAGACATTCAATCAGGTCATTGGAAAACCTGGGAGTTTCAACCTCTCAAAACGCATTTCTTCCAGAATCTTCTTCTTCTTAAGTTTATCATGCCAAAGTTCTTAAAGCAATCCAAGTACTTATAAGTTGATACTTGACGAAGCTTATAAGTCCTACTACACCCAGGTGCTGATAAGATGTATCACGACCTGAAAGGATTCTACTGGTGGCCTAACATGAAAAACGATATCGCTACTTATGTTAGCAAATGTCTGACATGTTCAAAGGTCAAAGCCTGATACCAAAGCCGTCAGGACTTTTGCAACAACCAGAAATGCCACAATGGAAATGGGAGCAAATAACCATGGATTTTATCATTAAGTTGCCCATACGTCAGATGGATCTGACACGGTATGGGTGATTGTCGATCGTTTAACGAAATTAGCCCACTTTCTAGCCATCAAAGAAATGGATAAGATGGAGAAACTGCTTAGGATCTATCTGAAGGAGATTTTTTCTAGGCACGGTGTGCCGATATCCATTATTTTTGACCGAGATAGCAGATTTACATCTCGCTTCTGGCAATCGCTACAAAAGGCACTAGGTACTCGCCTTGACATGAGTACTGCCTATCACCCTCAATACAAACTGACGGCCAGAGCGAGCAAACAATACAAACACTCGAGGGTTTACTACGAGCCTGTGTGATGGACTTTGGAGGAAATTGGGATGCTCATTTTCCCCTAGCCGAATTCTCCTACAACAATAGTTATCACACCAACATTCAGATGGCACCATTGAGGCGTTGTATGGACGAAAGTGTTGGTCACCACTCTGTTAGAAATAGTTGGTCACAAACAACTTTCCAACCCTGAGATTGTCCAAGAAACAACGGACAAGATATCTCAAGTACTTAACCGAGTAAAAGCGGGACGAGACCGACAGAAAAGCTATGTCGATAACCGCCGTAAACCTCTGGAATTTCAAGTAGGAGACAAAGTCCTACTCAAAGTATTGCCCTGGAAGGGGATAATTTGGTTTTGAAAACGAGGCAAATTAAACCCACGATACGTAGGACCTTTTGAGATCCTCGCGAGGATTGGTCCTGTGGCTTACAAACTTAAACTGCCTAAGGAATTGAGCAACATTAATGACACTTTCCACGTGTGCAACTTGAAAAAGTGTCTTTCTGATGAAATGATTATCATACCTCCTGACGAAGTCTATGCTGATACACAACTCAATTTTGTGGAACAACCTATCGAAGTGTCAGACTGGAAGGTCCAGAAGCTACAACGAAGTCGGATTAAGATTGTCAAAGTTCGTTGGAACTCGAAACGCAGCCCAAAGTTTACTTAGAAGCACGAGGACGAAATGTGAAGAAAACATCCGCATCTGTTTGAGAACATGTCAGTTGCTAAAGGCACTGCTTAGATTTCGAGACGAAATCTCTTTAACAAGGGGAGAATGTGACAACCCTCGAAAACTAGTACAAGTCTGTACATCATTAACATGCATTCTTACGTTAATTCGCTCTTAATGAAATCGAACTTGATTTAAACTGAGATAAGTCTAACACACGCCACGATGCACATTTTAGTGCACACTATTTTAATGCCTGATGCATTACGTTTACATAATTATTGAGAATTATGCGATTTAATCGGATGATTTTCGACAAACACGAACGTTGGTGATAAACTTGCATAAATAACATAAAACTATTTGATAATTAAATAGTAGTTAATTGTTATATTATTATACTAGATTAAGAGCATAACGTTTTCGGGAAATTTAATAAACGCATACAAAATTTAATTGAGCACAACGTTTACAAATACGTGATTTGTTTAAGCAAACTAACGGCAACGTGAGAATATTAGCGAATCAACTAATATTATTATAATCCTTCCTAATTTCCTTTAATTTCCCTAAGTTACCTTAATTAACTAATTTAAAATCTAATTAATCACTACTTAACCTAAAGTACTAAAATATCTAGTTGATTTAGCTATTAAATCTAAGAAATGTGTTAAGTGTAACAAGAAGTGAATGATGTGTTAAGTGTAACAAGAAGTGGATGAAACAAACACACACACACCACCTCCCCACTTGAAAAATCTGCCACAACACTCTCTTCTTCCCCTCTCATTTCCATGCCACCTTCATCATCATCTTCATCATTTTCAACTTCAAGAAATCCTCAAGAACACCATTCTATTATTATTATTACTACTACACTTTTATACACTCTTTCAAGCTCATCATGATGATCCAATCTTCTAAATCTCATAATCTTGAGATTTCAAGCATTAAAGGAAAGATAGCAAAATTTGGTTTTATATAAAAGGATTTCGGGTTGAAGCATTCGAGTTCAAGTTCTCTTCTTTTCTTTTCTTTTATATTGTTATCCAAGAACTTTGTAAGGAAACACTCTCTCAAACTCTTCATTTCCTTCATTTTGAATACTTACATGCTAGATGTTCACTCTCGTGTTAAAATCGGCTAAATATATGCTAGAAACCTTGGTTTGAAAGTTTAAAAGGTTAAAACTAGTTTAAAATGATCAAGAACAAGATTAACTTTAAATCGTTAAACATATGATTCCAGTAATATATGTGTATGAGATGTTTTTGGATGTGTTAAAATGGATTGTGGTTAAAATGGTGAAAGAATCGTTAAATTGGAGAAAAACGGGTTTATAAACTCTCAACTATCTTATTTGAATAAGAACGTGTTTTAACCTTGGAAAAATGCTAAAGAATTGATTTAAAACGTCAAAAACGAGCCTTGAACAATCTTTGTGAAAAACTAAAAAAATGACCCGGAAATAGCCTTACCCGGACGGGTGCCTGGCCACCAGGACGGTGAATTAAGATGGCTGCGTTGCTGATGGACAGTCACCCGGACCTTGTCACCCGGCCTAGTTATGCCTTACCCGGACGGGTGGCTATGTCACCTAGACAGGTAACCATTGTTCTAGCAGACAAAAATAAAAAAATAAAAAAAATGACAATTTTTAGAAAGCTATAAGGAAAACGATTGAATAGCTTAAAAGTACGTTTTGAGAGCAATAAAGACAAACATTCGTCTTTTGCTGGAACTCTTTTCTCTAAAGGTAGTGAAGTGAGCCGAGGAGAGGCTGGATGGAATTAAGCTCGACCTGCGGGCGGTACGAAAGTATGATTTCGTAACACCCACTTTTGGAAACGAAATCACTATGCTTTCGAGAAACATACAAGTATACATACAAAACTATCACCAATGGGTCGTACACTTTTCGAAAGCGAAATACTTTTCAACCTACTAGTTGAGTGAACAACTAGCATAGATGTGCGGGTAGCCATCTACTTAAACGAACATAGATATGCGGGTAGCTATTACTTATACAAACCTAGGTGTGTGGGTAGCCACCTACTATTACGAACATAGATGTGCGGGTAGCCATCTACTTTTACAAACGTAGATATGCAGTTAGTTGTCTACTTATACAAACGACCTCATGCGTATAGGGCGCTAGAAGGCTATTTTAGGCAAACTTATTCAATTTAAACGCTAGCACTCACACAACTCACCAGGTGAGTTCACAACCCCTATTTTACTACTTTTTACCGTTTTCTAAACTGGGGTGAAATACATACAAACTGTTACATACGATGATTGAAAAATTGACAAAGAATCCTTGTGCGAACCTACGTAAACTAGTTGTAGTGCATAGAAGTCCTCATGCTTACAAACTTTAACCATTAGCTAGATGACGCTAGCCATCGAATATACGGATAGTACTATTGGGATGACGTCTCTCCCACTTTTTGTTAGTCATGTTAATTGCCGACAGGATGTCGAGACGAGGAGCATATATTTTAATTGTCCAAGGCAAACGGTTCACAAATAGTCGTAGTTTGGTTATAGGCCTAGGTGTCGGTACTTTAACTCGTAAGGTCTAACTAACCTTCGGGGGATCACCGTCAGCATTTATTACTTTACAAACTATATATCATCGTACTTTTTCCCATGGATGACACGATATGATTTGCGTAACGTTTACTAAATGCTTGGTTTAATTATAGAGTCTTAAACCTGTGGATTTCACTCAACAATTTTGTTTCCTCTTAACTATGTTTTTCAGGGAATTAGCAGCGAAGTAAGATTTGTATGCATGATCCCACACCTACCACATTATTTAGGATGCCACTTTTGGAAAACACACGAGATTTCTTTCGTATTACTACAAACTATTTTAGTTATATTTGTGAAATCTCCAAACAATTGTTATTTTGATGACATTACTATTTTAAAGACTTTACAAGTTGAAACGTTTGTAACAAACAATCTATGGCATTTTAATATTATGTTCATTTGATAATCATACGCTCTCGATTTAATTTACGATTAATCGCGTCACACCACGTTCTTCTACACTTAACTTAATCATGTTTAAATTTTGACGAGGTGTGACAGGTATATAGGTGTATAACCCAAAGTCAATGAAGTCTAAATGGGTATTATATTGGTTGAGGTTTTGAGAGCAAGGTCTGGAGGTGCTTTGGTATGATCTTGGAAGCAAATTTGGTAGTATACTTTTATTAATAAATTTCAAATAACAAAAGAATAAGTAAAAAATTTTAATATTATTTTTTATTAAATCCGTATAATCATGAATCAATAAATTTAAAAGATGCCACGGTCGGAGTAAGGAATACGATTGGCGGGAAAAATCATCCTCCACTCCTTAAAGTTATTAATTCTTGACCATTTTCAATCAGATACTCTACCCTCTCTTTCTCTACGTATTTTTTTACTATTGATATATAGTCTGATTTTATTTACGAGTAATACATACAATACAGTAGCTTTTATTTGCTTTGAAATGGGGAAAAGAAACAAAACCGCGGTTCGCGAAGAAAACATAGAAGAAGAAGATGAACAGACGCAACAGAATGTCGGTGAATCTTCTTCTTCATCATCTAACGATAAGAGCTTGTACGAGGTATTTTTCAATTTTTGATTCCGCTAAACCCTAATTTTTTTAATTTGCTTTTGTAGTATTATTCGTTCCTTTAAAATGTTTTCAGGCCATTAGTTGACCTAAATCTGATGACAATTAGTATTTGAATTCTTGAATAGAACATAAATGATTAATACTGTATTTATTGGAATCCAATTCAAGCATATACTGATACAACCTAGGGTTTGTGATGTTAGGGTTTATATTTTTTCAAGACATGATAGCAAATTGCTAAAAGTGTGTATGTTTTTTTAATTAGTACTGAATAGTAATTGAAAGCAGTACCAGAGGTAGATATGCCCCCTGAACGAATTTCATTTATAAAAATGAAGAAAATTTTGCAGTTTTTGCCTCTTATAAAAATAATATTTTTTTTGATGAAATTTAATGATTTGCCCCCTCATAAGTAACTAGATCGTTGTATTTGATGTACATAGAACATTGTAAGGATTATAAGGTATGGTTTATTTTCACCTATAGCTAATGAGGTGCAAAAAATATTACATGTTTATTATCAAAATTCACCCCTTTGATATAAAATTTCTAGCTCCACCCCTGATTATTACATATAAAATAACCATGACAAAAACATAGATATAAAAAAGGGATAAAAACTTGATAACTTATCACTTATGATGGTAGAGTTATTCACATAGTGGTCACGATTACAAGTTGTAGTGTACTTATCACTTCACATGTTCTTGAGAGGTGATGCTAGAAATACCTGGTTTCAAAATACTCGCAATATACATTTTTTACTCTAAGGTGCCAGTTAAATAGATACAAATAGCTATAAGTGAGCAGTGTGTATACAGTCATGTTGTTCCATATTTGATTTCTTGGGAGTAATATCCCATTTGAAGCACCAAATCTGAGATCCTGGATAACACTACTACTTTCTGTTGCAATACTATTAGCTGCTTCATTAACGTTAGGTGATTATTGTAGCTTTTATAGCTCTTCTGTAGCTTTGGACTAATATCCGGTCTTGCCGATGCCTGGTATTCAAATATCTGGCAGATTCTGTGCGCCTTCAGTATTTGTGTATTCGGCTATTCGCATATGAATTGTTAGGAATAATATCGGTATGTGGAGTAGTTCTTTAGGTTTGACAAACATTCTTGTTGCTGGGGATTAGAGGGACACTTGTGCTATACCAACAACCATGGTACTAGTTTCACATTAAGTGTGTTTATTAACATTAATGCCTACATGATGTATGCACATTTTGGTAATTGAATTGGAAGTCCTTAATCTGATAAGAGAATGCCTTGTGAAAGAGTGCATATATATGATCTGATATTGTTTGTACAAAAAACATGGTAGTTTGTTCAATGTTTACATCTAGACTTTGAGGCAAAAATAAACTTTACAATGATCCTGTCTTTTGTAGATTCTTGGGGTGGAAAGAACAGCAACTCAACAGGAAATAAAGAAAGCATACCATAAGTTGGCATTGAGGCTACATCCTGATAAGAACCCTGGTGACGAGGTGAAAATATATTTTTTAACTGTCTCATTTGATTCATGAATAGTTGTTCAGACGTTGTAACCTGTTCTTACTCATATGTAGGATGCCAAAGAAAAATTTCAGCAACTGCAGAAAGTTATTTCAATACTTAGTGATGAGGAGAAACGTGCACTTTATGATCAGACCGGCTGTGTTGATGATGCTGTGAGTGGCATCAATAACTGAAATTATTTCAATCAGTGATATTACGTGATGAGCCCTTTTTTTATTATTATTGATGGTGTATCACATGATACTATCGAGAGCTTTCACAATCAGCATGTTCTACTAATTAGTTTATTTTCTCTAATAGGAACTTGCTGGGGATGTGGTTCAAAATCTTAAGGACTTCTTCCGTTCTTTGTACAAAAAGGTTGTCACTCATATAAAACCCTTTTCTGGAAACATGTATAAATCTGTACTACGTATACTGTTCTAAAGTGGACAGCACGAATACTTGTGTAGGTTACAGAAGCTGATATAGAAGAGTTTGAATTGAATTACAGAGGATCTGAGTCCGAGAAAAATGATTTGATTGATCTTTACAAGCAGTACAAAGGTCATATGGACAGGTATTCTCGTTTTCTAACTTTTGCCGCGTTATATTATGTGATATGTTTATCAAAGTAAACCTATTGTTTAATTGTTCACAGGCTCTTTTGCTCCATGCTTTGCTCTGATCCCAAGCTTGATTCACATCGATTCAAGGATATTCTTGATGCGGCTATTTCTGCCGGTAACGGCTTTTTGCTCCTTATCTAAGTGATTTATATAATAGGAAAAATCTTATAAGCTATGGTCTCAGAAATGTATTTGTGTACCTGCAGGAGAACTGAAGGCAACCAAAGAATATCAGA
Organism: Logfia minima; assembly: GCA_963921325.1. Taxonomy (NCBI): domain Eukaryota; kingdom Viridiplantae; phylum Streptophyta; class Magnoliopsida; order Asterales; family Asteraceae; genus Logfia; species Logfia minima. Next base: position 33,229,656 of record OY992764.1, read on the forward strand.
AATGGGGTAAAAAGATCTCTGAATTAAAACCACCAACAAACCCACTGCGGCGTAGGGGGAAGTGAGTCATATGATTCTTTCATCACCTTAATGTTTTAATCTGTTAAAAAAAGTTCTTTTTTTTTTTTTTGCGTCATGTGCTGCGTATAATGTTTTGAAATGTGAGTTTTGAGAAAGTAACTCGTGATGTGGTTCACCATTGACAGACCAAAGAAAGAGTCGGATGATCTGTATGCTATTATTTCACAAAGGCAAAGTGAAAGGAAAGGGCAGGTAGATGCGATGTTCTCATCCTTAGTGAGTAGATATGGTGGAGGAGGACCATCGTCGGAACCTACTGAAGAAGAATTTGAAGCTGCAAGAGAAAAACTCAAGAAACGCAAGGCTAAGAAGTCCAAGTAAACTTATATTTTAGATGTAGTACATAACTCTTTTATTATCCTCTATGCTCTATTGATAGACTTTTCTTTGTATTATTAATATTTCTTGTGCCTTTTTTTCCTGTTTCGACTTCCATCCTCAAAGCTTGTGCATAGATCAAATTGCAAAATTATGTAAACACATAGTATTATAGGAAATTATCAATCTCAATTCGAGAAATAATTAACTTTTATAGGGTCTATGAAAAACTAACCTTTTTTTAGATGTATAATACTTCTAGATTAATTAATAATGACAATAAAGAAAAACATAAGTAAACATCAGTTTTTCTCCATTTACCCTAAGAAATACACCTTAATTTATTAATAAAAGCTTATTTAGTGTATATAAAGTGTATATAATTTTTATATTCAAGAATGAAGAGACTTGACGTTTTGTCGTTTGTGCACCTTGTATTAAAAATACCCTAAGCTGAATATCTGTCATTAAGAAGGGTATTAAATTATTAAATAAAATTAAACAAACAACACGATAAACAAACGCCTAGTAGTAATTGAGCAGCTTAACGACACTTTACTAGTGTCATACGTGCAAAGAACTGGACCCCATAAACACTCCAAGTAAATGGAATAGAAAAATCTCATCCGTTTGTGTTTAGATTCTCGTGTTGGGATAACAGTTTATAGTTCTGAAGAGGTTTTTAAACTAAAATAATAATTATTCATGGTGTGATATCACAAATTTAATGATTTTGCTAATGCACGTTTCTTCTTTGCAGATCATCTATAAAATATTAAAATGCATATGTGATTTTAACATCATACCAAATGACAAATGTGAAACACCACCATTGATAAAGAAAACAACTAAAACACGAAATAAAGAAATAAATAAAAACATATGCACAAAACTGGAGATCTTCATTTTGATTAATCTGAACCATAATATCCTCTGATTACAACTATATATACACACACACAAAGATATTTACAGTGATACAATAAGATTCTAGACCTCAGATGGAACATGAGATATAGTCTTAAAATACTAGGATGCAGAGCCTTTGGATTCTGGACTATCCAACTCATCTTCTGCTACCAAATACAAGAATCCCCTTCTAAAGATGAGGAGGCGGCACTATTTTTCTTCATGAGCCCTGATTCTTTAGGCGAATTCAGCAACTCCGTCGTACACTAGACATCAGGTGTTATACCAACTTAATCTATGGGATGAAGTGCTGGTGATAAGTACTTGGCAACAGTAATCAAAAGAGCCGATCCATCGTGTAGTTCAGTCACACTCTTCATAATATATAAGTTTAACCAGATAATATTATTTATGGACCATAATAAACAAAAGCCATAAAGAATGTTGCAGATTAAAAAGATTCGAACTTTCAACGAATTAGCTAAATTTTTCCTTTCCGAAAGGTCCTGTTGCGAATAAGCTTTGTTCTTCCATTCTCATGATATATTAAGAATCTAATTAAAATGGCATCATATATAATGAAGTGAAATTCGTTTTAATAATTATTTTGTATTAACGAATCATCAATACTTTAGATACAAAATAGTTGTTTTTTTAACGATACTTATAGTAGAACATGTACATAAAAACCCAAAATCATTTAAACTTTCATATCCAACTTACTTGTACAATAAACTACTATTGTGACACCTGTTTTATAAGCCTTTTATTATAATGGTACATGTATGATTAACAAAATCCATCAATGATAACAGACATTTATACAAAATAAACGTAACTATACACGAAATCATTCTTTATACAATAAATCTTAACTATACACTAAACCCTAAACATCACTTATATTTATTCATATAGCATCTCAAACTTTTAACAATAAAACAGAAAAAATGTATACGAACATGAAAAAAAACATAAATATTTCATTATTAACATCAAATAAAAATAAAAAATAAATAAATAAAGTAAAGCAGTAAGTTGGGTATACGCCTTGTGACAAGTGATACGTGTCACGGAGTTTCAAAAATCGGGTATGTCTTGGAATAATTGATTCATCATGTTTTCATCCATACATAAGTCCTCAAGATTTGGAATACATCCCGGAATTTCGATCATCGATAGCAACGGTGGAAAACCAACTTCATAACCACTCGAATTAAAAGTAACCGGTGACCAGTCTTGTTCTCGTTCAAATTTACATCGTTTCGATGACCAAAAACCGACTTGTTTGCTAATCACTTTTGTAATCTTTCTGGATCTTGGTTTCCTGGGTATTGAAGCAAAAAAAGAGATATCGTTTGCGATAGGTTTCTTACGTGGCCTTCCACGATCTCTTCGAATTTTTATCATCCGTACTTTTGTTATTGATTTGATGTAATTATTATTCATGTGTTACATGTTACTTTACTCCGTATAATATATATATATATATATATATATATAATATATAAGAAAGATATCACAACATGATACTGAATAAGATAAGGATGATTTTATATAGTATCCACCAACTAAATTTTATTATTATTTCTAGTCAAAGAACGATTAATTCGATGGTGGGAGGGAGGATTCTAATTCCTTTTATTTAGGACGAAATACTTGCGGGGAAAGTTATACTATTTCGTTTCAATTAAATTGTTAATAGTTAATAATTTAATATATATATATAATATATAATATACATAGTAAATATAAATAGAGAAATGCTAATGCCACATCCATTTTACAAAATAAAGTTCACAATATGATATGGAAAATTAGATTAACCAATCACAATTTAAGTTTGTTTCTCTTTCATGATTCTCTCAATTCATCTTATTGGTCCACCTCATGTTGTAGGAGTTTGTTTGTAACTTGTTAGTAGATATAACATTCCTCATATAAATATGTACATCGATAGAAAAGAAAAAGTGTTAAGCTATTAGCAAATATAAATTTATACGTATCCACTTAAACACCCTCCGTATTTTTTAACAGTAAACACATACCTCTAACGTACATGTTATTTAATAATAAAATAAAAATAAATAAAAAATAAACAAACTATTTAAACATTCCGTTTTTGAAAGAAATTGAACTTGCAACATTTTAAATTAATAGATTACCCTGGTAACGCCAATTTAAAAGACTCTTTTAATGCCAGTATAGTGTGTAATCTCATATTTCATGCCTTTCTTTTGTAACTTCTTTTATGGTATTCAAGTCCCAACTATCTATGGCATGATATGGTATTTAAGTCATTATATTTTAGTATTTAAAGATTAAAGATTCTATGATAAATGATAGTAATTGATTTAGGCATATCTCTTACTCCGTATTAGTTATTAGTAATTAATAACAACATTTATCTCTACTCAAATTTCTAAAGATAAATACGTATCATATTTGATGAAGTGCTCAATTTAATAAATAAAATCAAGCATATCAAGAAAGGGCTAACCTGCTCTAAACAAACTAACAGATAGACTAAAGTTTTAAAAAAATCTATCAATCAGACCACTCCCTATCATTGCTGAGTCATGTGTTCTGTTATTTATTTGGCTTCGTTCACAAAAATACGTCATTGTCATAAATACGACTCCATTCTCAAAATCGTCTTTGGTTGCTCGTTCTCGTGCAGATGGCAGAAGAACGGATATATTTGTGAGGCCACATGCAACTACCAACTTAAAAATATATATGTATATATATATATATATATATTTTAGAATCTCAAAATACTTCATATATACACATACAATTACCACTATTTTTCACACATAATTCTCACCATCTCCACTTATTTTACACACAAATTATATCAAACAATTACCACTCTTTCACACACAATTCTCTCAATCTCTACTTATTTTACATATAAACTATATCAAACAAATTCACTTAAAAATTCCTAAACAACACTACAACAACTCTCAATCACAATCAAATGATTTTTTCAACTACCTAATCAACAATCCTACTCCAAACTTGACTTCAACACTGAATTCGTTTTCAGCATCCCAATCGAGCAACCATTCACCAAGTAACATGAATTTTGCACAATTTGCACCTATAACCAATCCGTTTTCAATCTCACCCCAAGACCCACGATCCTAATACCAAAATCAACAATGGTATAATCAACCTTCTCAACAATTCGGTTATTGCCTACAAACACAATACCCACCATCAAATTACCCACAAATACCACTAAACTAAAATCAATTTGAAAACGTTCACACGACCACCCAAAGTTGTAAGCGAATCCGAATCCGATGTCGAAGCCACGAAAAGGAAAAAGAAAGGAAAAGCTAAAAAAGTGGCGAGACAACGAAAAAAATGTCCAACAGTATTGTGGACCTAGGAAGAAAGCAAGATTTTGGCGGAACGGTGGGTCGACACTTCTCAAAATGGAGTGATTGGGAATTCACAAACAGATGACTCTTTATGGAGAGTCATACAATAAAATTACAATAGTTCTGTTGATACGAAATGTAATATTGATCAAATAACCGGTAAATAGTCAAAACTTCAACGAGACGTCAAGCTTTTTCAAAGCATCTACCAATAGTATACAAATGAGTAGGCATGCAATACGAACGACACAACCATTATGTTGGCGGCTTGTGAACGATTTAAAGATCGTAAAAAAAAGAACTTCAATTACGAGTTTGCATGAAGTGTCTTAAAAGACATCTCGAAGTTTTTTTTTTTCCGGAACGTTTTATGAACACTAAATGACCCATCGAATACCAAGACTCTTTGATCAATCTTGAAGATGAAGACGTTCTGATCCATTCGTCTAATGTTAACTCGAACATGGACTATTTATTCACCAATGACCCGATCCATCACCTACCCGGTCGGCCTCAAAGTCAAAAAAGACAAAAAAGTTCGGGTTCTTCGAATGCTACTTCCTCACGTTCGTCGACCTACGAGGTCTGCTCTCAACTTTTTAAAAGCGCAGAAGCTCAACGAGTAACAATGAGAATATTAGCCGAGGCTTCTAAAAAGAAATTAATGTTCAAGACGCTTAAGGTTCTCAACAACCCGACGAACAAGCATTTCTCTACAACATTCAGGAAGAAGTGAAACGAGATTTTGTTAAGTCTCACAGACCCACGAATAAAAACACTGACTAGGTCTAATTTTATTATTATTAATGTGACGTACTTTTTTTAAAATTAATGTGATTTTTATTATTAGTATAACATACTTGTGATTTTTATTAATAGTGTAACCATACTTTTTTTTAATTAATGTAATTTTTATTATTGGTGTAACATATTTTTTTTAATTAATGTAATTTTTATTATTGGTGTAACATATTTTTTTTAATTAATGTAATTCTTATTATTAGTGTAACTTATGTATTATTATTATTAAGAATATAAATGTAATCTTTATTCATAGTTAATAAATGATGTGACGCTGAAAAGTTCAGTTTTTCAGTCATTATAGATAGGGTTCAGTTCTGATTCAGTTTTTCAGTTCTTGTACTGCTGTAGACATGTACATAATCGGTTTTTTTCGAAAATCGGTTCGGGTTCAATAACTGAATCGGTTATTGGTCAACGGTCAAAAACCGGTTATTGATAAAAACCGGTTAGGAACCGAACCGGGTACGAGTGGGGAAAACCGAAACTGGTAAGAACCGGTTACAACTGGTTACAAACCGATTCGGTTACAAAAAACCGGTTATAACCGGTTTTTTCTATATAATTCAAAACTTGAGCGTTATAACTTCAGGAAACGTAAACTTCAAGTTTTATTAAATAAACTCATCATACATCGTTCGAAAACACTAGGAATGAAAACATAAACGTAATAAACTCATAATACTTCAACTTTTATTAATATAATTACATAAAACTTAATTAATTCGTATTTTTTCTATATAATTCACATTTTTGAATTTTGAGCGTTATAACTTATGAAAACATAAACTTCAACTTTTATTTAATAAATTCGTCATACATTGTTCGAAAACACTAGAAATGGAAACATAAACTTAATAAACTCTTCATTATTCGTCATACATTGTTCGTAAACCTCGACATCGTGTAAATCTTGTTCGTATTCTAGTTCACCTTCAAGACTTGAAATGTGTTGTATACGTTCCGCGGTGTCTAAGTGATCCTTCAAGCAAATACACATCTCTAACGAGGCCAGTGTGATTCTTGTTCTTCGTATAGATAATTCCCTGCCACTAATAGAAAAAGTGGATTCCGAAGCTACCGTAGAAACTTAGACAGTTAGTAAATCTCAGGCCATGGAGGTTAGAACGGGATATTGAGAACCCTTTCCTTTCCACCAAGCCAAAATATCAAAGTCAACAAATTCATTTGTTCCATAGTGGCTAAAAAATCGGTTCCCGTATATCTTTCAAATTCGGTAGTCGATGGTTGGCCACCCTCACCCCTAGCTCGTTTAGTATTTTCTTGTCTTAAACTATTATATAAGTTAATCATCGGATTTCTTGAACTAGATGTACTAAACGATTCGCTAGCCGAAGTTGAATAAAGATTTGTTGAACCATATTTTTGAAAATAAACATTAAATAAATCGATAAAACTTTTCTTAAAGTCATTTTTTGCATTTGTTGCAAACCATGGGTCCGCGACATTCAACTCCAAATTATTACTAATGGAATCGATAAGTAATTACACCCCACATACGTTCAAAGATGGGTTCAATGCAGTGGCACAAGTAATTACCGGTGGCAATTATTTAAAATAGTTGCTTAGTTTTTCTTTCATGAGCAAAACCATGGTTGCATATAAATCACCATAAAATTCGTATTCGCTTAATTTTTCACACATTAAATAAATTTGATTAAGTACCAAATGAATCGTGGGATAATAAACAGCCGATAATAAGTTGTTACACTTTTAAAGACTTTGAGAAATTCGGTTAGTTTTAAAATAACATCCCAATATTCAACCGAAAATGGTGTAGCTTTTCCCTTTCTTACAAGTTCATCGTGAAACATTTGTAAAGTTTGGCATTGGCGTAAACCACGTAAAAACATTTTATAAGTTGAATTTCATCTTATAGGCATGTCCCAATTAGGGGTTAAAAAAATGGAATCCATATCCTTACACAATTTCATATAATGTTATATCTAGCTTTACCCTTAAAAAAATATATCTCCCAACATATTTTTAAAAGCGTATTTGATAAAACTTATTTGTGGCACCGCTAGTCCATCTTGCACAACCAAGTTTATTATGTGTGCAATACATCGATTATGATAAAATATGCCATTCAAAGGTGGTTGATATTTTAAGATTAGTCTTCCTACGGCATTTGTATTATTACTAGCGTTATCAAATGAGATTGAAAAAACCTTGTTTTCTAATTTAAACTCTTTTAATACATCTCGTAACATATAAAATAAATTTTGACCGGTGTGAGGATACTCAAAGTTTTCAAAAGCAATCGTACGCTTCATCATTTGCCACATTTCGCGATCAAGCCAATGTGCGGTAACACAAAGGTACGAACTGGGCAAACTATGAGGAGCCGAACAAACATCGGTTGTTAAGTTTACATTTGTAGATAAGTTTTCAAAACCATTTATTAGTTGTATTTTAGCTTTTTTCCATAGTTTAATACAATCACGTCTAAGAGTAGCACGACCTACTTGATTATATCTAGGTTGAAGAGTATTTTGAATCACCTTAGTAAGCCGAGGGTTGTCGAAGTGGTTGAACGGCAAACCTTCTTGAATCACATAGCTTGCAAATTGTTCTCGACACCGCTCCACCTCGTATGTAAATAGACAACCATCTCGTGAAATAGATGCTTGACCCACTTCCGGATTATATAGTGCACCACAAAACCTATTTTTATGTTGCCTCAACGTTGAGTTGGATTCGGCTTTCAAAAACTTTCCACAACGTTTACAATGAGCCTTAATCGACCCATCCGACAACAACGCTTTGTCGAAATTACACCATACCTCTTGGTTTCGTTTTGTTTCTAAAATTTCAACTATTGTAGCCGCATTTGAAGAACCAACGCCGGCGGAAGTTAAAGAACTTTGAGTTGCCATTTGAGAAATGAGAATTTTGTATGCGCTTTTAGTATTACGTATGCATTTTGTGAACTTTGTAAGCGTTTTGAGAGTGTTTGAGAGTTGTGAATAAACCAAACTCAAGGTATCTATTTATACTAGTTTTGGGATGGCAAAATGGTAAAAAAATGAAAAAAAATGGTCAAAAAATGCAAAAAAAGGTCAAAAAAACGACTAGAAACGGTAACTTGGAAAAACTGGTTATTAACCATTTTTTATAACCGGTTTTTGTAACCCAGACCAGGAGGGAACTATATCCTATAAGACTATCACACACGAGACTCGTCTGGGCTCTCATCGAGACGAAGTCCGGTTCGGTTGACCGGAACCGCTAATCGGTTCAAACGGCTAGATGCATAACCGGTTTGTGACCGGCGGTTTTTCTAAAACCGAAACCGGTTTTGGTCAATAACCGGTTTTGACCGGGCTCGAGTTCGGTTTTTTTTTTCGGTTTCGGTTTCGTTTTCGGTTTCGGTTTTTTTGTACACGACTATACTGATGTGGCGCTTAAGTAATAGTCAGCTCTCTAATTTTGAACCGCATTGTAATGAATGGTCTTATAAGGACTTATAATTATAAGTAAATAATACTATATCCATCTCAAAATAAAAATAAATGTATTATTGATGTGTGTCATAAGGTTTTAAGTACATCTACTTTACAAATAGAGCTAATTACTTTGTACCTGACTGTGATAACCCTCTCGATACCTTTATAAAGATTTTATTTTTTAGCAATCAATTATTCTTTTCATTCTTTGTTTTAAATATAATTATAATTATAATTATAAAGTTGATTATCTATTTATAAAAACATATATTTCTTTCAAGCACTAATCTTTATGTATAATTAAAAGATGATACAATGAAGGAATATGAGCCCTTCAGTGTTTTCTACCCTTGACGATCTAACGATCTTAATTTATTTCGTATAATTATATTTTTGGCCCCTTAAATATTTGATGTATTTATTTAAATTAAAAAACTAGACCAAATATTTTATCCATTTATAAAAATTAAAGAGTCTATAAACTATATAAGAAAATTGACCATAATATTTTATTTATTCTATTAAAATTAAATTTGTCCTACGTTATAGCGGGTCTATAAACTACATAAAAAAATTGACCAAATATTGAAATCGATCGCGTCATCCAGGGTCTATAAAATATATAAAAAAATCGGTCGCAATATTTTATTCGTTTATAAAAATTTAATTCGTCTGACGTTATCAGATGTCTATAGACTGTATAAAAAAATCGACCAATCGTGAGTCTATAAACTATATAATAAAATCTGTCACAATATTTATATATTTTTATAAGAATTAAATTCGTCTGACATTTTACATGTCTATAGACTGTATAAAAAAAATCGACCAAATATTTTATTCATTTATAAAAATGAAATTCGTCTCACGTTATCGCGGGTCTATAAACTATATAAAAAATGATCATAGTATTTTATTAATTTATTAAAAATAATTTCGTCCGACGTTATCGCAAGTCTATAACCTATATAAAAGAATTGATCAAATAAAAATTAAATTCGACTCGCGTTATCGCGAGTTTATAACCGGGTTAAAATTAAAATTAAAATTAGAATGTGAGTATTTGCAATGGAGGGAGTACTATTCTTCAAAACCCTCGGCCACCCACTTACCGGATTTCACTACCAAAACCCTTGATTCCTTTTCCCTTTCACAGCTAGCCATGAATATCACCCCCGTTAAACTCGACACAAACCCTATCACACCTCCGTTCACTTCTACCACCGTCGCCGGCGGCCAGACCCACACCACCACCCTTGCGTTTCGCACAACCTTCTCTCACCGTAGAAATGCTTCAGTTTCATGTTTAGCTGCCCCTATCTTAATCGTTGAAGAAAAAAAGGGTGAAATACCTAGTCGAATCGGGTCATTAGGTCAAGTATCCGGCGTGTTAGGTTGCCAATGGGGTGATGAAGGTAAAGGCAAACTCGTAGACATTTTAGCTAAACATTTTGATCTTGTTGCTCGATGTCAGGTATTATTTTCATTTAACGTAACTTTATCTCTCACATGAGTTAAGAAATGTCAATGTCTATGCATTAGTCGGTTAATATGATTAAAGTCAAATTTTGTTTAACTTTTTTTTAACTCTATACGTCATACCAGAATCAAAGTAATGTGAACTTCCATTTTGTTAAATAATAATAATAATAATAATAATAATAATAATAATAATAAGGTGTGTGACAATTGCATTTTGAGTGATAGGAGGGGCAGTTGAATTCTGTGATCAACGGTTTAGATTTGCAACATTGCATTTTACGTGCACACTACATTTTAAATGTAGTGTTGCTAAGATCAACGAATCTGGAGTGTTAATCACAGAAACTAATGACTGAGATCGTCTGCCCCTCCTTCCCCAGTTTCCTCTCACAACGTTACCCTAATAATAGATAAACAAATAAATAATATAAATTAAAATAAAAAAATTAAACGAAATCTTTACAGTGAAGGTGTGTGTAAAGAAAGATGTGAATGTTTGCCATTAAGTTGAAACTTCTCTGTGGAGTTTCTTATGGTAATTTTTCTTTTACAAAACGGATTCTTCACATCACATTCAGCATCTTATACAGTTGGGATTGCAAAACTAAAAAAAACAGAAGTTATAAAAAACTCGAACGTGCAAAACGTCATGTGAAGTCTGATCCTACTTAACCTAACTGTATATACATGAATCTATATAAATGTAAATATTTTTAATATGTATCTACTACACAGGGAGGGGCTAATGCTGGAACACTATATATAACTCTGAAGGAAAGAAGTTTGCACTTCATCTTGTTCCTTCTGGGATACTTAATGAGGATACCATGTGTGTTATTGGGAATGGAGTTGTGGTACATCTTCCTGGGCTTTTCAAAGAAATTGACGGGCTTGAGTCTAACGGTGTTTCGTGTAAGGGAAGGATTTTAGTTTCCGATCGTGCTCATTTGTTGTTTGATTATCATCAAGAGATAGATGGGCTTAGGGAAGCTGAGCTGGTGAATTCGTTTATTGGGACTACCAAGAGAGGGATTGGGCCGTGTTATTCTAGTAAGGTGATTAGGAATGGTATAAGAGTGAGTGATTTGAGGCATATGGATACTTTTTCGGATAAGCTTGACCTTTTGTTAGCAGATGCTGCTTCGAGGTTCAAGGGTTTTACCTATAGCCGTGATGTGCTAAAGAAAGAAGTGGAAGTGTATAAAAGATATGCAGAGAGGTTGGAACCTTTTATTTGTGATACTGTTCATTATGTGAACGAAGGTATATCACAGAAGAAGAAGATTCTGGTTGAAGGTGGTCAGGCAACTATGCTTGATATTGATTTCGGGACTTACCCGTTTGTAACATCGTCGAGCCCATCAGCTGGCGGAATTTGTACTGGTCTTGGTATAGCTCCTAGAGTTCTTGGTGATGTGATTGGTGTGGTGAGTATGATTTGTTTTTCATATATTGTTTATTAATTAATACTTATGTCTTTAATGGCTTGTTTATATTGTCTTTAATGGTTGTCATGAACTCATGATGCAGGTTAAAGCATATACTACTAGAGTTGGATCAGGGCCATTTCCTACTGAACTATTAGGTAATGCTGGAGATCTTCTTCGAGCTGCTGGACAGGAGTTTGGTACAACCACGGGTCGTCCTCGTCGTTGTGGCTGGCTTGATATAGTTGCTCTCAAATATGTTTGTCAGATTAATGGTTTTTCTTCTTTGAATCTCACTAAACTTGATGTGTTGTCGGATCTTCCTGAGATTCAGTTGGGTATTTATTATAAACATGCTGATGGTACCCCCATGAATTCATTCCCTGCTGATTTATGTGATCTTGAGCAGTCAAAGGCAAGTTTTAATTTATTTCTTATTATTGTCCTTTAAAGTTTATTTGGATTTAATGCTATGGTACTCTCTATCAGGTTAACTAATTGCAAGCATTCTTGTTTAGGTGGAATATGAAACTATGCCAGGGTGGCAGGCTGATATTTCATTGGTTAGAAACTATTCTGATCTGCCAAAGGCTGCACAGCGGTACGTGGAAAGAATAGAAGAACTTGTTGGTGTACCGATCCATTACATTGGCGTTGGACCTGGACGTGATGCTCTTATATACAAATGAAGCTGGAGCAAAACGAATCTCTCCAAATTCTAATCTCATTAATTATAAAGAAAGTTGCATTGCCACCTACTATTTTTAACCTTTGAATAAACGTTGTTTGCCTAACAACATGCATTTTTGATTCGTGAGTTTTCTCTTATTGGTTGTTTTGCATGACCTTCTGAGATGCAGTAAGGATTTTTAGTTAGGTATCTATGATACTGGTGATGTTTTCTCTACTATGTTAGGATCTATGCTTGATGCAGTTTGAGAGCTTATTAGCTTTATTCATCCTATAAACAGTGGAAAGTGTTACTAGTCAACTGTCTTCACACATTGTTGTGTCTTAATAAAGCACAATCGTGCTTGAAATTTCATTTCTTTTGACATACCCTTTGAGTAGTAGTGCCATATCAGTTTGTTGACATGATTACTGTTTAGTAATCAAGTTTATTCTGAGTGAATCTCACATGAACACCCAAACAATCCTAGGCGTCATTTGGGCAAGAAGACGTCACTTTCTTGACATGATTAACGTTTAATAATCAAATTTATTCCAGATGTCTAATGCATGCAAGCAGATTGTGTTTAAGTGGTAGATCTGGATTGCGAGGCCAAGACAAATTTTGTTAGACACTTGGTTATTTGTTTGTTTTCGATGCTTGTTCTGTCTCTCTTTCTTGGAGCCCCTTAACATTTTCCAACTGATAACAATTAAAAGTAATGAAATGACAAATACAAAGGATAAAAAGTTATAAGAAATGCACTCGTACTCGAGTTTACTAAATAAAGGATCAAAGCAGGTCTTTTTTGAAGCTGTAAAACAGTATCTAAATAAACTTCTAAGTAATATTTGTTTTTTGCTTTCATTTCAATATTACAGGAATCATTTCTACGTTTTGTAAAACATAAACAACAAAATCATAACTGAAACTTGAAAGTACTGCAAACCACAATATTTACTGAGTTGACGGTTTCTAATCCAAACATATTCAATATCTTGCACGTTGCCGGCATCAAAGATGGTAATGCTCAAAGTGTTACTAGACTGCACAACTCGTGAGATCGAAGATGTTTAGATGACTACATAGAAACTAGGTCTTGGCGACCCACAAGTTGTTGTAGCTGTGCTCTATTCTCAGCAACCTGCATAAAGGGAAAAACCAAATTATAACCCGAGTTTAATAGAATTAAGAAGTGTGATCCATTTCTGTAAGGGAGGTATGACAACTTAATATATTAGACAAAACTTCAAAAGAGTTAATAATAGATGACATAATAATTTTGATGGGAAGTATTCTAAGCTACAATATACCTGGGTAGTCATTATATTGAGCCAGTAAAGATATCTTCAGAACCAAATGGATGTAACAAGAAACTTTTATTTTACATTGGAGTTTCCTTTACATATGTTTCTCCATTTGTCTTTTAGGTCTATACTTGTACGCCCTTTGTGGAAAACATTGCGTCCAAAGTATAAAATCTCCTTCCATGGAATTCCTTTATATATAGCTTCCGAATATCTTTCAACGCCTTCCTGAGAAGATTCGATCAATTGATATGAATTGCAACTCTAGCAGCCGATCATTGAAATAAACATCCGCTAGCAAAATTGTTATGGAGTATTTGTTATATCAAAATGAATGATATAATCCATCCACCATGTGCTCATCACTATAAGATAATAAGTCTATCAAAGTGTACGGTAAAGCATTGTAAGATCAAACACATATGAGAATTATAATGACCGTCAAAAAGATATCAGCGTATTTTTTAAAATACTTGAGTACCTTCAGCATCTCTTCCTCTGATTTTGTCCATGGAAGTATCTTTCGCCTTAACGAAGGAAGTGGTGGAGCAATGCTACAAATTAAATCACAGTTCATTAGTGAGTGTTTTTAATAGGGTGGGAAAAAAGTGTTGAGAACGGGTACCATATTTATATTTCAAAATATTACTAACATGCTAACAGCTTTATAAAACAACTTACTATTGTGCTTTCCTCTTGCGGAGTCTTAATGAGCAACTAGACTCGGATGACATTTGATTTTCTTTTTCCTTACATTTCTGTTTTGGGGCACTTGCTTCAGGTATCGGATTCTGAAGCAATTCTGTAGCTTGCTTATTCAAGCTTCCAATTTCTATATGCACATTATCATTAACAACTGGTATCTGAGGATAGCCTTCTCCACTTGACATACAGTTGATGTTGTTAGCTCTAATTGCAGTGTTTTCGTTGCCATTTCTTTTAGTAATTTTAGTTTCATTCTTCTCTGACTCACTTTGTTTCTTGGAGGACTTGTTTGGTATACATTTGACTCTGAAGCCCGAAAAAGCTCGTAGATCTTTTCTGGCCAGTGAAGCCTTTCTCTTTGCTTCCAGATACTCGGATATTGCACGAGAATATGCGCAAAATGGGCAGAAAAACTCCTCATTTTCATCAAGTGTGACATCATAGCCCAAACAATTTTCATGAATCCGTAACATGCAGGATTCAGACCTACAAACTAACAAATGACCACCTTCATTACACTTCATACAAATATCTATCTCGGAGAATTCAGTCATAGACAACGAATCCTGAGTGATTGTGACCTGAGAGTTCAAAAAAGCTTCTTTTTGAGCAGCAATATCAGCTCTCTCATCAATAACTCTTTCACTAGAGGTAGTTGTTTCATTTCGACCATCATGTTCCATGGCCTGTTCCTCTCTATATGTGGCTTGTGCTAAAATGGCATCATTACAATGAAGCTGTTCTTGATCTTGTTGAGAATTAGCATGTGCATCACATTCAATCAATTTGCTACCACTAGATCCTTTTAAAGTGTGTTCTATAACTATTTCACGCTCTTCACTTGCAGCATGCTCCAAAGTTCCTCCAGTGGAATTCTCTACTTGATCAGCCTCTTGCAACACATGTTCTTGACTTTTGTTTTCATCGTTTCTAGGGTTCAAATCTAAATCATTCGTAGCTATAGTACCTTGGATATCATCAATCACTGGACTTATATCTTCAGATACATTTGAAATTACTAGTTTACTCTTTTCTTTCAATGATACAAGAAGTGGATGACTACTCGTGAGAATCACTTCCTTCAACTGTTTCACCAAATAATACACATCAAATACATTTACAATTGTAAGTTTTATTTCTTCTACCTTTTGAGATATACATATCAAATAAAAAAGAAATTATTCACCTTTTTCAACGAACATTTAGGCAAGGAAGACCTCTTATGCATTATAAAAGGACAGGCATCCCACTTTTCTTTTTCCAGTTTAGCCACATGTTCAGGTGTCTGCCGTATTAACACGCAAACATAACTAAATTATTAAAAAAAAGTAGGATTTCCAGCACAATCATAAGAGACTCATATAATCTCACCTCATGTAATATCTTCTTAAGGACATCTTCACACTGTTCTGATGCATCAAAACTGATTTTATCCTTTTGTGAAGCATCAGCATTAACTATAGTTTCATTATCATGAGCAAACAAGCTCTCTAGGATTCTGAACGAGACCAGCTCCCTTGCATTTTCTCCCGCATCACCTGAGATTGCAGGAGCCATTTTCACTAGACCTGAAACATAAAAAGTAGGATCAATGTTCATACAAAAGAAAAGTTTCCACTTTTATGAACAGATGAAAGGAACATCAAGCATACCAATTAAAGTATGTATATCTACTTGTTCAAAATTCGCAAGGGCTTCAATGACCCAATTCCAGAGGATGTCTGGAGCAATAGAAGACTTGGCCGCCATGAAGAATTGAAGACCACTACCTCGGACTATCAATCACTATAAAACAATTTAATTAAGCATATATCAATTACCATGTATCACAAAAACTTGAAAAAGGTCAAGGAAAAGGGAAAAATCTGAGCATTATAGATTATAAATTTAACTTTCTATATGACAAATAATCACAGAAGTCTCTAATTCTCTTTTTCCCGTAGTATGTTTAGATTTCTTAAGCAACGTTGTAACTCAGTAACTGCCATCAAACAGCAGTCAGCTAATACTAATTTGATCTCCAACATGATATGCCACACATATAAAAAAAATTCTTTCCAAGACTAAGACACGCCCACAAAAATGCAACATTGGACTTGACATGAGGTTTAATAAAGACTTTGACAAATAATCAGGACCGTAATTAAACAAAATTGGAAAAATCTTCTGATCATGATTGTTCGCACCAATATACTGTAGTGATAACTAACGAGCAAATAGGGTATCTGCAATGGGATTTTTCAAGAAAATATAAATCTGATAATATTTACCATCTAAAAAGAATAAAAAATGCCTTACTTTTTGGGACAAGAAAGACTAGAAGAACAAGCAGACACCCATTTAGCAAGTTTATCGAAAAACAAACAGATTCATAGTTGTGTTGATACATAAAGCAGTAAACTTCAATCAAACAGATTTACTGTAGTTTATGGTAATACAATTTTAAGCAAAAAGAGAACGTTTTTGAAGTATTATATCACTAGGCCTCACAAATCACAGATCAAATTCAGTAAGTACTGCAACACCATAATCATTATGTCAACAACTATAATTCTACAAGCATTAAACGAATCTTAATTCAAATTGGGAAGACAATTTGCAAATATAAAACAATATTAGGGTTGGAAATCTTACCTATGAGAGGATTGAATCGAGCAATATAAAGAACAGGATCATTTTATTAGTAGATTAATATCCAGATTTTTAGTTTATTAATCGTAAAACTGAAGAGGAACCACATATATGATTTTTTGAATATATTTCTACTATCTAGGGCTTGGGGTGGAAGCAGGGAGACATATTTGAATAAATTACATATTTAAACCATTTTGATCTTCTGTGAATAATATGCTTATAGCTCCCTCACTTTATCTCTAGGTAACCGTTGACCACCCTAATTTCAATACTTGGCATTTTGAGCCCATATACTTTATGTTTCCTTTTCATTCTGGGCATACAAGTTTTTATATTCAAAATGCTAAGAGCATCCGGTGTCATCCGATGTGGCGGGGTTTGGCGGCGTGTTTGAGCATCCACAATGGGTGAATGTTGCATAGTTTTTTTTGTAAGGCATCAATATATTATATTAAGCAAACAAATAATAAACAAAGTACAAAGCACATATTCTCCTGACACAGATAATAGAAATGGAAAATACTAAAAAGCTTAGGCCCTAGAACCTAAATGCAAAATAATTGAACAATAACTCCAAGGGATATTTGACCAAACTCGATCTCTACTCTACAGTGGCTATAATTTACATAGATAGATGTTCGAGACTTGAACATGTATCCAGTGGCGTAGTTAGGTATTTCACTTTGGATGGACCAAGACAAAACAAACACTAATAAGGTGGATCTCGCATGCTTTGTTAGAAAAAAATGTTACTAAACTATACATATTTATACTATAATTTAATTTTTGAGTGGGCCTAGGTCCTTCTTGAGTCCATAGTAGCTACGACACTGATGTACCCACTCACCAAAAGCTGAACCATCACTCTTGCCATACACTATATCACCCATTGCACCATACTATCTAGCATTAGAAATGTTTCCCAACCAATAGTGTGTGGACTTGTACACCAAATTGGCCAAGATGTGTTGAAATTCTTTCACCTGTGTTTAATCCAAAAATATGATTGGATTTGAACTTCCGCACATAGATCTTCTTGACTTGCTTTTGTATTTTTGTATATAACTCCGTTTCAAACATTCCAAATAATATAAACCATAGACCAAATAACCGCTTGCCATAACCTCCTTTGATTGCTTGACCACAATTGTTTTCCTTCATAATTTAGTAATTCATCTAATGTCCCCCAAACTCTTTTATCAAAATTTCACCATTTATATATTTTTGCCCAACCTATTTTGATATCACCTAAACTACAAACATTTATAGCGACGATATCGGTTCATTTGTATATTAATTTAATTAATTTTATGAATTTTCGGTACTTAGTTAGTTTAAATCTAGTTTCGGGTTAAAGATCGAGTGAATTGAAGAAAGAATAAAGAAATGGTAGATGAAAACAAAGAAAAAAATAAGAAACTGAAAAGTTGTCAGATTTGGCACTACCCGCCGAGATCTAGGATTACCCGTCGGGTACACACTACCCAAACGGGTAAATTACTGCTCAACCGGGCACAAAGTGGACAGAAATTGAGCCTTAATTTATACCCGTCGGGTACCGACACTACCTGCCGAAAACTCATGAATTCCAGTTTGAAGCTCAGCCGGGTACTAGACATTTAACCGGGCAGGGAATGGTCATTACCCACCGGGTACTTGGACTTCCCACTGGATACTTGAGGCGGTTTCGGGCTTTTTGCCTTTTATTCCCATGCAAACCCCAAAAATCATCATCTTTTGATCATTCAACATAGCAGCCGATTTTGGGAGAACTTGGAGAGCTTTTGGGGACACCCTAAGCCATTGAATCATTCTTTATTCGCAATAGAAGCTAAGGTTTGTAACTCTTTCATTCGAATCTTATTTATTTCATCTTTGTAATAGATTATGGATCTTGTTTGGATTTATATTGTTTGTTTGGTTGAGCCTTATGACAATTGGCGAAATCCTTTATGTTCATCTAGGCTAGTAGCCCTTGATGTTGGACGTTTGATATTTAGATTTTTTTATTCGTATGATTTGATGTTTAATTGAAAAACGATTTGTATTTAGTTATTTAGCCTATTCAATTGATGTGGTATTTATTTCAATGATTGAAAATGTAACACCCCTTATATAATAACCCATAACATCATGATTTTAATAGAAGATTTTAAATGATGTTAAATGTATTTTACAAAATTACTACTTAACCAAAAGAATTGTACATTTCTGTTGGTACATGTTGTGACAACAACTTCTATTGTGTAATAGTTTTAGTTTTGTAATTTGTCTTTGTTATTAATAAATGAATATTTTGTGTTATGTTATTTATTAATGATTGAATGAATATTTTAGTTATGTATTTATGCAGGTTCGTACGAACTTAAGTCTGGTACGAACTTGTAGGTAAGTTCGTACGAACTTAGGAGCTGCTAAGTTCGTACGAACCTAACTGCTTATAAATACAAAGTTCGAAAATATTATTTTTGAGCTTTTTACGAACTGAGTTTTCAGTAAAACTAAATTCGAATATAGAGTCCTAGTTCGAATACATACGAAGTAAGGATTTATTAATGATATAAACGTGTTTGAAACACTTGTATCGTTTCTTAGAGTATTCCGCACTCTAACAAGCGTTGTTACCCCTTTGGATCCGTTCAAGGGGAACCTATAATTGGTATCAGAGAGTATAAGTTGTTAGTTTAGGTTCGGGGTAAAGAAATCAAGTGATTACGAGAGATTGGACCGTTAAACTTGTTGTTTTTTGCTTCCAAACTTGTTTATTATCACTTTGTACGGTGTAGTTTAATTTTGGCCGGTTGAAAGTAACTCAGATCGTAGATCTGTGAATCTGAGTTGGTTCAACAACCTTCGTTCGAACTTGTACGAAAGCATCGTACAAGCTTACTTGAATTATCCTACAAACTTACAGCTGTAAGTTTGTACGAACTTGAAGCCTTCGAACTTGTAAGTTCGAACATTTTGAATTTCTTGGCAGTCAAGTTCGTTTGACCATTCGAACTTAGGTAGTCTTCGAACTTAATTCTTAGTTCGAATTAATCTAAGTTCGTACGAACTTGTCTTGGTTGACTTTTGTTGACTTTTCGTTAAGATGTCAAATTTGAGCAAGATGATAGAGATGGATCATGAGGTTGGTAAGGCAGCCTCACCACCGAAACTTCTAAAGGGAGAAAACTATTTTTGGTGGAGAGATCGATTTGAGTCATTTGCAAAATTTCATGACATCCGAATGTGGTTATGTATTAAGGATGGGTACGACACACCCACCTATGAATATGAAGGCAAACAAAGACTGTGTCCTTATTCGATAATGAAGGATGAGGACAAGAAGATGTACGAAGCAGAAAACAAAGCGTTGTCTGCTATTAATATGTGTCTTCCACAAGAGATCAAACACACTTTTAAACGATGTGCCTTTTCTAAAGAGCTTTGGAAAGCGTTAGAAAAGAGGTTTGATGGGAATGATAAGATCAAGGAAAGCAGAGCTGACCTACTGACTAAACAGTTCTACGTTTTCAAACATATGAAAGGCGAGTCATTATAGGAGACTATCACTAGATGTTACCATCTGATGATCGAATTGGATAACAACGGTCTTTCATTTACTGAAACGGTAAAAAGCTCTGATACCAACTTGTGACACCCCGATTTCGCGGGTATCATCTTTGCCTTTAGTACAAATGAATAAACAAAACTTCATATTTTATTTCATCATAACTTAGTACATACTTAATACAGAGTTTTACATAAGCGGAAAAAGCGAAAAATAAAAAGTCTAGTTTATTAATAACACTTCACTGGTCCTACTCCTTGGCTCTTGAGATACATACACGAATAGGTAAGCTTTAAGCTTAGTGAGTAGTTATGGTTTTGACATATAACATAAACAGTTAATGCAAAATAATAGTTATAAAATCTTTCATGCTTTAAATTCTTTGAGATCTCATGGCCACATGTAAGTAGGTCCGTTCTAATCCTCGGGATCCACAAAGGGCTGTCCCATAAGGTTCGTTTGCAAGACGTCCCTTCATTCTATACCCTGTACGTTGGGTATTTAAATAACCATACTTACATGAGCAAAACTTTTCATGCTTTACTTGATCACATACCATAAACATATGACTTTAACATATAAAATAATTTAAACATGGCAAAGTAGTATAAAGTTTGTTATAGCATGTATGCATCCCATTTAAATCACATAAGTACTCACCTTGCTTAGATCCTTTGATACTTGTGATCTTGATACTTACTTTAGGATGCTTGCTTATTCACTTGCTTGTTTATGTTCTTACTACTCACTTTACTACTTGATGTGGTTTTTTGATGAAAATGAATGAACTAATCTAGTCTCTATTTATAGTGAAAGTGCAAAGTACCTCTCCTCCTTATTCCTTGACATGTATTAAATCTATACTACCTAGCTTTGCATTGTAATGCTCCTAGTTAGGCTTAGTAAGGTGTTCTTATTGTGGCTAAAAATCTGGACAGCAAGTTACTCTTTTAACAACTCACTTTTGTTCTTGAAAATCTTGTGGTTGTTGAGGCCTACTTGTAAGCTACTTGTATGCTACTTGTAAGCTACTTGTTTACCAATTATACTTTAATTACTTAATTAAGATAATCATGATTATAGAACTTCATTAATTTCTAACTCAAAAATAGGGCTGTTACAACTCTCCCTTCCTTATAAGAATTTCGTCGTCGAAATTTTACTCAAAAAGGTGGGGGTACTTATTTCTGATTTCTGACTCAACTTCCCATGTAGCTTCGAATCCGTGAATACATTCCCAATGAACTAATACCAAGGACACTTCTTTGTTTCGAAGCTTCTTAACTTTCCGTTCTGTGACTGCGATGGGTTTCTCCACAAAGGTTAGTTTATCGTTGACCGTGACTTCTTCGGTTGGGATCACAATGTCTCCTTCGGCAAGGCATTTCTTTAGATTGGACACATGAAAAGTAGGGTGTATCCCTCTTAAATTTTCTGGTAAGTCTAGTTGATATGCTACTGCTCCTACCTTTTCAACTATTTTATAGGGTCCGATATATCGTGGTCGTAACTTACCCTTTTTGCCAAAACGTAGCACTCCTTTCCATGGTGATACTTTTAGTAACACTTTGTCACCAACTTTAAATTCAATTGGTTTCCTTCTTTTATCAACGTAGCTTTTCTGCCTATCTTGTGCAACCTTAAGTCTTTCTCTTATTTGTGTCACCTTGTCAGCTGTTTGTTGGATAATTTCTGGTCCAACTAACTGTTTTTCACCGACTTCCATCCAACAGACAGGAGTTCTGCACTTTCTTCCATATAGAACTTCATATGGTGCGGCTTTGATGCTACTATGATAACTGTTGTTATAAGAAAACTCAATAAGAGGTAAATGTTGATCCCAATGACCCCTTAGGTCAATTGCACAGGCTCGCAACATATCTTCTAGAGTCTGAATCGTTCTCTCACTTTGTCCATCCGTTTGAGGATGATATGTTGTGCTCATCTTAATCTTGGAACCTAACTGTTTTTGAAAACCTTCCCAAAAATTTGAAGTAAAACTTGAGGCGTTACCGTCAAAGTGGGATATTTACACTTTGATGATAAAGGAAAGCAATGACTATAAAACGATAACGCTTGATGAAGTAATAGGTAAATTGCGTGTTTATGACTTGAACATGCAGCGGAAAGAGACATGATCCGATCAGGTTCAGGATCCTAGTGTTTACCATGGTAAACGATCTGATTCTGTTGCGTCAACAAGTAATGGTGTTAAGGCTTTTTACACTGGCAAGGCTGAGACAGACTCGGCTATCAGAAATTCTGGTAGCAATGTGTGTTACATTGCCTCATCTGAAGGCTCGGGGATTGACAGAAAACCAAAAACTGGGACATCTAGTGGTTTCAAGTCAATGCCCATGAGCATTAAATCCGCTGAAAAGGAAGTTTCCTTGCTTGCCTAATTTATAGCTTCACGTGAAAACTTCATCAAGGGCAAGATCACGGATCCCGAATTGATAAATGAGGATTATGATCAACTTGACCATGATGACTTAGAAGAAATTGACTTGCAGTGGCAAATGACCATGATTGCAAGAAGGGCTCAAAGATTCATGAACCGGACTAGGAGAAAGTTTGTGAGTAGCAAACTAGGTTTTGATAAGTCCAAAGTAAAATGCTATAACTGTGATGGTTTTGGGCATTTTGCTAGAGAATGTCAACGACCGAAGTGGGAACAAACTCCGAGTCAAAACGGGCAGAGACACTTCACTCAAGGTTCCTCTGGTAACAACCAGAATTCCAGAAGTAATCAGACTTCTAGAGCACTGGTGGTTCTGTCACAATAAGGAGCATATGATTGGAGCTCTAAGTCTGAAGAACCACAAGCATTCATGGCCTCCATTGAAGCAGAAAAGGAGGAAAGCAATGCAGAATCTGAGTCAAGAAAGGACACTACAATTGAAATGGAGATTGAGGTGCTAGCTGCTAAAACAAGAATCAAGCCACTGAAGTGAATTAAGGATATGAGCTCACAGGACTTCATCGCGTACATGGCAAATCTGGATACTGAAAAGCAAAAGGTATTACTCAATCTAGATTTAGTAGTTAAAGTATGTGTTCTTTGTACAAACTTTCAGGAACAAGCTGAGAAGCTGGTAGAATCATCTGATATGATAACATCTCAGCTCAATTCTCTAAAAGAAGAGAACACTATCTTGAAAATCAGAAACTCAGAACTTTTAAACAAATCAAAATCTGAGAAAGCAGACATGAAATTTTTAAAAGACAGGGTGAATGAGCAGAGTCTAATAAATGACTTAGCTCACGAACATATCTTGGAATTAACCAAAATGTCTACTGATAAAGAAAAGGAATTAGCTGATGCTAAGGTTAGGATTGTGGACCTTAATAGAAAACTAGAATTAAAGGAATTTTTCAATCGAAACCTTAGATAACATGCTCAGTGTTCAGAAACAACCTGGTGATCACAGGGGGATGGGTTACACAGAAAGCCCTCCTCCCTTTAATCACAATTACACATTTCTGTCTGATGATGCTGAGATGTCAAACATAGACGATTCTGTCAACTAATCAGCAGTTCTTGGGTTAATACAATTTGTTAGATCTGCGAAAGCTGAGACAATAAAGAACCAGAATCAACATCAACCGACAATTCCAAGACACTCATTTCTGAAACAAAAGTAAATTTTGTAAAACAGGGTGTGATGGAAAAAGAATGTGTCAAGGAGAAGTTAAAGAACTCTATTAAATTTGTTTCACCCCAGTCTAAAAATGAAAACGTAAATACTAAAATCAATAAGGGTAAACAAGTTGTAATTGTCTCCTTCCAAGTTTACCTAGCTTGGACAACCAAACGGTTCTAAAAGCCTCGAAAAAGGCCTTAGTGAAACGTTCTTGCTTTGTGTGCCATCAAAAGGGACACATATAAAGTATTTGTCCAAACAAGGGCAAAAGTGAAAAATCACAGGTGAAGAAAGACCAATCACCTGTGAAATCTATTTCGTCTCAGGAAAAGAAAACTTCAACTCTCGAGATGACTAGTATAAATCAGAGAATGGCCAGCGTTTTCACAAAAGAAGTTAAAATGAATGAAAATGAATATGTGGGCACTTCTGGGAGAAATGGGTTGGGATTTAAGAGAACTTCAAGTTCTCAGAGAACACAACCCCTTTCAAAATCTGTGAAGTTCACGACCAATGACGGTTCTAGGAGCACTACTCCTGCTTCAAGAAGCTCTCATGGACAGTCATCCAGGTCAAAAATTCCACAGTGGTTTTCAAACTCCCAATAATAGGTTTACTAACCAGAATAGTAATAATAGGAATTATAATAATTCAAATTATCACTATCCATCTAGGGTTAGGTCTACTTCAAACACTAGGCCGGTAAATCCGAGACTCTTCCAAAAGTCTCCCGAAAGAAAGCCTAGTGGTAGTTCCTCCTATTCTTCAATGAATGCGGCTCCCAAAGCATCCACGTCTCTTGACAAGAAAGATGGATACTTGAAGGATTTTACATTCGTTGAGAATGGATGACCCAAGATCGTGGGTCCCCCTTACTGACTAACTGTTTACAATTTATGTGTAGGAGTTAACCAGAAGAGTTATTAACTGGTGGTATGTTGATAGCGGTTGCTCAAGGTACATGACGGGGGAAAGGCAAAATCTTGTGGATTTCGTACACAAGAAAGGAGGATATGTTAACTTTGCGGGAGCTAAAGGTGGACTGATCACGGCTTTAGGTAATGTCACGAATGGGAAAATTTTGTTAGAGCAAGTCAACTATGTTGAGGAGCTGAAACATAATCTCATGAGTGTATCTGAGATCTGTGATAAAGGACATCCCGTCCATTTCACAGATAGAGAGGCATTAATACTGAAACCAGGATTTGTCATTCCAGAGGAATGGTTAGTCACGAGGGCGCCTAGGAAGAATGACACTTATGTGATGGACATGAGTGTTGCTGAATCTTCTTAGGAGTCGACATGTTTGATATCTAAAGCGTCCGAAACTAATCCACAACCGTGGCATAGGAAAATGGCCCACTTGCACTTTAGAAAGATGAATTTCATAGTAAAAAATGGACTAGTGCAAGGTGTACCATTGCAGAGATTTGAGTTAGAGGATAAGAGTCTGCCGTGTCATAAAGGAAAACAGCACAAGAAACCTCATAAGTCCAAAACTCAAAATTCCATTGCCTCATCGTTTGAACTCCTTCACAAAGATTTTTTCGGTCCTGTGAATGCAAAGAGTATAGGTGGTAAACATTACTGCTTAGTTGTAACTGATGACTACTCACGATTCTCATAGGTATTCTTTTTGGGATCGAAGGATGAGACAACTGAAATGCTGATGACATTCTTTACCCAAGTTGAACATTAATTTGGTCGAGGAGTCAAGAAAATTAGAAGCGACAATGGCCTAGAGTTCACAAACTCGGTGATGAACGTCTTTTGCTTAAACAAAGGAATTCAACATCAGTTTAGTGCACCCTATGAGCCACAACAAAATGGAGTCGCTGAGAGAAAGAACAGAACCTTAAATGAAGCAGTGAGGACAATGCTGGCTGATTCAAAGCTTCCTGTCATTTTCTAAGGGGAAGCGGTGAATACAGCTTGTCATGTGCTTAACGGGGTTTTAACCGTAAAAAGACAAAACAAAACGTGTTATGAGCTTATGAATGGTAGAAAACCAAACCTTACTGGTCTTGAACCTTTTGGTGTTCATTGTACATTATTAAAGACCAAAAATCAACCAAAATTTGGTGAAAAAGCTGATGAAGGATTTTTCCTAGGTTATGAAGCCGGATCTCCAAACAAAAGGGTCTTCAATAAGACATCTAGTAGAGTTGAGATTGTATATAACATGCAAGTCACATCTTATACTCCAGCAGCACAAACAGGACCAGGGTGGTTATTTAATTATGACGCTGTCTTCAAATCATTTAATCTTCCTATCCTAAGTGAAGTTGACACTTTAAGATTAGAACATGTAATAATGGATGATGGTGAGAACAATGGTTTTGCACCAAGATCTAGTGTTCCTAGTTCAGAAGATTTAACTGGTAAGGGGAAAGAAATTGTTGCTGATCCTATTGCGGATAGTGATCCAAGTCTAAACGACATCCCATCTTCTTCAGAGGTTACAGATTATGTGCAAGAAATTGCTGAGGAAGAACTACCACCTGAGGGGGAGATTAGATCAAATCTAGGATCTGACCTACCGGTTGATACTACGATTTCGACTTGAGTGAACAAGTATCATCCAATTGATAACATAATTGGTGATCCAAGTTCAAAAGTGAAAACTCGTAGAGAAATATCTGACAGCACAAGTCTCTATGTGTCGATCCAAGATACTGGGATTATACATAAATGTGTGTACAACTGTTTTATATCTCAAGTAAAGCCGAAAAATGTCCAAATGACTCTCAAGTATAACTCCTGGGTAGAAGCTATGCAAGAGGAGCTTGCACAATTCGAGAAACTCAAAGTTTGGGAGCTAGTCGATCTACCAAAAGAAGAATTTGCAATAGGCACCAAATGGGTGTTTAAGTGCAAATGAGATGATAGAGGAATAGTTACACGGAACAAAGAGAGGCTAGTTGTTCAAGGATTTAATCAGCAGGAAGGGATAGACTATACTGAGGTGTTCACACTAGTAGCAAGGCTGGAAGCAATTCGATTGTTTCTGGCATATGCTGCACATAAAAGAATTAAAGTCTATCAACTCGATGTAAAGAGTGCCTTCCTATATGGTAAAGTTCAGGAACTGGTTTTTGTCCAACAAGCTCCGGGGTTCAGTGATCCAAATTATCCAGACATAGTCTATAAATTGGATAAGGCTCTGTATGGACTGCATCAAGCACCCAGAGCTTGGTATGAGACACTATATACTTATCTCTTGGAAAATGGCTTCAAGAGAGATCAGATAGATAACACTTTATTCATCATGTGGAAAAAGGATGATTTCTTACTCGTACAAGTGTACGTCGATGACATCATATTCGGGTCATCTGACGAGAACATGTGCAGAGACTTGGAACAAGTGATGAAGCGAAGGTTTGAGATGAGTGCCATGGGCGAATTAAACTTCTTCTTAGGATTACAACTTGATCAAAAGAAGGACGGATTCTTTATTCATTAGACGAAGTATGTGCATGAAATGCTCACTCGTTTCAAGATGGAAGATAGTTCATCTTTTGGCACTCCGATTCCACATAATCACAATCTTGGAACAAATACGGAGAGTACCGAAGATGTGGATCCGAGTCAATATCGGGCCATTATCGGTTCTCTCATGTATTTAACCGCTTCAAGACCTGAGATAATGTTTGCAGTCTGCATGTGTGCTCGTTTTCAAGCGAATCCTAAAGAGTCACACATGAAGACATCAAAGAGAATATTGCGATATCTGAAGGGAAAACCGAAGTTAGGTCTTTGGTATCCCTCCGGAGGCAATTTTGACTTTGTAGCCTATATCGACTCAGATTACGGCGGATGTAACTTGAACAGGAAATCAACCACTAGTGGTTGTCAATTGTTAGGTGGTCGCATTGTCTCATGGCAATGTAAGAAATAGATCTCGGTCGCCATCTCAACCTGTGAGGCTGAGTATGTGGCAGTTGGTAGTTGTTGTTCACAGGTTTTGTGGATACAACAACAGTTGCGCGATTATGGTTTAAACTTTTCTAATACCCCTATGTTGATTGACAATCAGTCGACAATGTCCATAACTAATAATCCAGTTAAGCATAGTAAAACGAAACATATTGATATTAGACACCATTTTATTCATGACTGTGCTGAAAAACAAATGATTAAGTTAGTTAAGGTACCTACTGATGATAATCTGGCCAACCTTTATACCAAGGTTTTTGATAGGTCTCGATTTGAGCTTTTAATCCAACTGAATAGGATGAGTAATCCTGAGTAAATTATTTCCCACAAGAACTTTTTCTAGCTGTATATTATTTCTACTTCTTATTTTATTTTCTTTTATATTTGCAAAAATAACAAAAATTGAGGGTCACTGTTCTATTGCAAATAAATGATGAAAACATTACCCATGCCTAGAACATTTTATATGTGTGGCTTTTAGAACAAACGATTAGAGGAGCGAAATGACAAACTGGAAGAAATTATAAGTGACAATATGATCCTCCTCTTTGGGTTGAAGCGCAAGGTAGCTCAGGGGAAGATGACTAGCTGTCGAGAGGACGAGTTGAGAAGAAAACGAAATGATGACAAAGATGATGATCCCCAGGCTCCAAAAGAAGGTGAGTTGCCTAGCTATTCAACTGGAAGGCTAGTGCCACAGGCTCAGGGGGAGTCTAGTCAGAACGAAGGAGGAAGTGGATCAACTCAAACTCTAGTGAATCTAGATGAGTCTGACACTATCGAAGCGTTGCTCGGATTAGACGACTTTGATAGCGATGGGTCAGAACTAGAGGAAGGAGAGATCCTCAATATAGACGTTGCATAATGGAAGTCAGATGATGAGATTGTTCAAGATACAGATGCTGATGTTGATGAACACGTCGTGACAAAGCAACCTGTCACTGAAGTGATATATGAGAATGAAGCTGGAGAGAATGTGATGGATCGCAAGGAGCTTGAGTATGAGAATGATGAAGTCCTTGATGATGAATCAAATGCTGATATAGAACCATCCAGAGCTGAATTGAAAATGTTGTGGTTTAAGAAGACTGAAAAGGAACCAGAGATAAAGTACAGGGGTGACATCAGGGTCAAAGGATCGGGCGAGCTGAATCAAGGCATCATAAGTTGGTTCTATGATAGTGAACTCAAACTGTTCATAATTAAAAGATATGATGGGATTTAGTATCTGAGGAACAAACTGAAGGTGTTTAGCTCGTTGCCGAAGATAGAATTAAAGGAACTGTCCTGGATAGAGTTGGTGAAACTTGGAAATGATCCTTACGCTCGGACTTTTGAGAGAATCGTTAAGCGTGAAGGAAGATCAAACAAGTTCATTGATTTGAAGCCAAGGGCAGGAAGAAGAGTTCCTGATCTGACCAGGATTAATCCCATTACAAACAAGCCGTGGATGAAGATGGTTTTTAAACCTCTCAAGTGCTTGAAGAGGGTTCCATTAAAGAAAATGTCACAAGACGTTCTAGCTAACCTCAAATGGTGGTATGTTGATAGTGAAACTGCCGAGGCAGTGATGGAGGATAATGAAGGGAATGTGCTGCTGAGAGTGTACGACAGTTTACACTTGGTAAACTTGTCCAAAGACGATCTAATGAAGCTGCAAGTCAACAAGATTCTCTACAGAGATAATTGGAGACATGAGGGCCGAAGATATCAAAAAGTTATCAAGGTGTGTATAGAGAAAGGAATATGGGTTGGAAGTCATCAGAGCTAATCAGAAGATGCTCAGAAGACGAAGAAAAGACTGAAGACAAATAAAGCTATTGTCAAGGGGAGTCTATTGGTACATGTTGTGACAACAACTTCTATTGTGTAATAGTTTTAGTTTTTTAATTTGTCTTTGTTATTAATAAATGAATATTTTGTGTTATGTTATTTATTAATGATTGAATGAATATTTTAGTTATGTATTTATGCAGGTTCGTACGAACTTAAGTCTGGTACGAACTTAGGAGCTACTAAGTTCGTACAAACCTAGCTGCTTATAAATACAAAGTTCGAAAATATTATTTCTGAGCTTTTTACGAACTGAGTTTTCAGCAAAACTAAGTTCGAATATAGAGTCCTAGTTCGAATACATACGAAGTAAGGATTTATTAGTGATATAAACGTGTTTGAAACACTTGTATCGTTTCTTAGAGTATTCCGCACTCTAACAAGCGTTGTTACCTCGTTGGATCCATTCAAGGGGAACCTATAATTTCGAATTTACATTCACTATTTAAGGGTGTTACAGATTACTATCATTACAAAACCATAGTATAAGCACTACGTAATCAAAAGCTAAGCCTTTCTTCTAATCCATACGAATGAATCGTCTTCTAAAGTTTCTATCTCTTAAACCCTTGATCCCGAACCTGGAATACATGACATAGAAAGGAAAATTATGTAAGACAAATTTTTCTCGTGAGTTCATGGTTTGGACACACAAACTTTCGCAACACTTAATAAGTATAGTTATTAAACATGATACAATAGAGATGCAAAGGATGAAATGCATGATGATAATAAAGCTTTAACTTTATCGAACCATTTTCGATATCTTAATCCATAGGATATTAGGACTAGTGGTTATGTACCAATCAATAGCTGCTTACGGCCGCCAATCGTCATTACAATAGTTGCTTACGGCCGCTACTCGTCATTACTATCTCAAAAGAACGAATCATTCCGGTATGGGAGCTTGCTTTTGGTCTAGACCCATTTCAATATGTCTCTTATGCAATTAAATTCATGAATACTTATGAGTTTTCGTTCTTTACTTCCTCCATTATACATGAAGATCATGATGTGAATATGCATTACAAACACTCTTTTCACACATTGGAACACGAAGCAAGTTTATTTATATTAGCCTCTAATCCGTAAGTGGTATGGTAAGTAGGACAAGACATAAAAAGCGGTTCTCAATGTTGTTACATTCGTTTAATAATTATTTTCGGATTAAGCCATGTACCCCAAGATAATGAAAAGAGTCTCATGAACTCACTTCTCGGTTTGGATGATGATAGTTCCTCGGTTGGCAAATCCACCTCCTTAGTACCTATACTTAGTACATAAGTGATTATTCACACATTGAGACTTTATTGACCAATTCATACAACTCATTAAATCATTAATTCATAACTCAAGTCTATGTAGTATCCTGTTTGACTTCTAAAAGTCAACCCAATACTATTCCATTCACTTGGATCTTTAAAACCCATTTCATGAAATAGAGTCCCGAGATAACACTAGTTTCGTCGTCAATAACTTCATGATAACATATCTCAACAATAATTTAAGTATTTATCATCAAGTTCTCCCAATTCGTTCTCTTAAGACCTAAACATTTCAATACCTTGCAAGACTCATCAGAATGATGTAATATTAGTCAAATACCAAGCATAAACTCTTTATAACATCAAATAAACCTAGCTTCAAAGCTATTTCATCGGTTTCCTCTTTCTATCTCAAAATTCCTACTTTATAACATTTTAGGACAAATGATAAAAATTAAGCACTTACTTGAGGTTGGTGATGAAAGATGATGCTTAATCCACTTTTCTTAGCTCAAAATAATGTGAATTTCTCCCAATGCAACCCTTTTTACTCTCTTCTTTTCATGATATAAGCTTGGTAGGTGGAAGTGGGTAAAAGTGGGCAAAAATACAACATTCTGTCATTTTTAGCTGCCGGAAGTAGGCTCAGCCGGACGCTTGGAGCATCACCCGGATGCGTGGCCACATTCGGCTCCCGTTTTGACAAACCTTCACCCGGCCGACATGAGCTTCAAATTGCACTCACCCGGACAGGTGAGAGCTTACCCGGACGGGTGAATTAAGCTGGTGTAATTTCTGTCCCTCTTTCACCCAGTCAAACAAAAAACTACCCGTTCCAACAAGCCTCACATGACACGTGAGGCCTAAAATCTGCAGTTTTTTCCAGATTTCATTTAGACTACAATCAATACACATTAACAAATATTTTAACTAAATTTAAGGCGGTACAGAAAACTCTTGCATTTTATATTACATTTACATGATTATGAATCGTGTGCGTTTGATTGGACAAAATAAATGAATTGAATGAGGTTATTGGATTATAATATAGGTGTCTCATATTTAGAGACATCTTATATGATTAGTAATCTCTAGGACTCTAGGATTATAAAGATTAAATCATCAGGTTAGTAGATTTGATTGATCATAGTTGGAATTGATAACTTGTCAAGGACACTTACATTTTATAATTTCAGTTAAACAATTGTATTGTGAAAACAAGTAATTTAGATTAACAATTCTCATACGTTTAATAAATTTATATTTATTGTCCAACTCTAGTGGTGAAACGTCTAGATGAACATACTTCTATCTTTTGGTTGTTCAATTGATTTACTGCTTTACTTAGTTAATATTACCTTTTGACTACATGTCGTTAAGAGGCATCTCCCTTGTAACTTAGCTATAGATTAGACAAATAACCCTCAAAGTATATATAAATTGTTCCTGTGAGACACTACCCGGTAAACTTATCACTGTTATACTACTATTCGATTAAATATACTTGCCTAGTTGTGTAATAGTTGCTTTGATTTCGTTTTATTATTTTTATAACTGGATTAATACACATCACTATCTCCACCCAGTTACAACACACCATACAATGTTCTATCGTCTCCAACTGAGTCTTGGCAACATGGACAAAGTACTGAATCCAAGTCCATACCTATGTGATCTAAGACATCTCTAACCGCTATCCTCTTTTGACGGAGATACCATGCAAAAATATTTATCTTCCTAGGTATGACCTTGTGCCACGTCGTTTCTATCATCGACACACGTCCCTTTAAAACCTTTCCATCTACTATTTCTTGTAGTTGTTCTTCCTCTAAGAACCAACTCCGTTTTTCTAAATGTCTTCAGATAGGACGTACATTATTAATCAAATTCAACATCTCTTCCATATCACTACCCACCCTCCCCCTTACAAACCTCTCCCACCCCTACACCAAACTCCATTGTTCCCCATCCCATTCCCTTTTATTTATTACCATTACTCTCTTTTGGCTCTCACTCTCTAAAATGTTTATAATACTCATCGGGGCAAGGAACACCGAGAAAAAAATACAAGGACATGCTACCAAGAACTGAATGGATTGAAGTTAGCCTACCACCAAATGGAATTAGTTTTTCTTTCCAATTCGCTAGTTTGTTCTTAAATTTATCAACAATCTTTTTCCAACTATCGCTTCTCTTGATATTCATCCTGATAGGCAACCCAAGATATGTGAATTTACCAGGAACACAACCCATTCCATTAGCAAACCTCTCCATTTCATCATAGGTGATACCCATTCTAAACACCTTGCCTTTGTTCATGTTGATCTTTAGACCCGATGCATCTTGCAAGCAACCCATACTGCTCAGTAGACTTTTTGCACTTCTCATGTTTCACTCTCCAAAAAATATTGTATCATCCGCGGAGATGAGATTACCCCACTTCATTGTTGCCAATCTTGATACCTTTATAGAAGCCTTGTTGAACCGCTTCATTATTAACAACATTGAGCCCCTCTACGATTATTCAGAATAAAAAAAAATTGATAATGGGTCACCTTATCTAACACCGCATTCTATAGAAAATTCTTGAGCCGGAGACCCATTCATTAGAATAGAAATCCTTGGCAACTTTAGACATGAATCGATTCAGTTGCATCACTTTTCACCAAATCCCATTTGTACCATTGTCTTTTAAAGAAAACCCCAACTGATACTACCATAAGCCTTTTTGAAATTAACTTTACACCATGCAATTTCCTTAAAAATTTTCAATGTAAGATATTGCATCATTTACGAGCTTCACTTATCACCTTTCATATCACTTTCTTTATTCTTGCAACCTATACTTTAGAAAGTATTTTATAGTAGCTACCAATTAATCTCATGGGCCTACCAAGATCCACAATGTCCTTCTTCTTAGGGATAAGAGTCACAAAGGATGAATTGCACCCTTTTGTTATGTTTCCAATAACCCAAAAATATTCTACCGCCTTCAACAAATCATTTTTCAATATTGTCCGAAATTTATTGATGAAGCTAAAGTTAAACCCTTCTGGAATCATCCGGACTCGGTGCCTTGTGACTACCACAATCTTTAATAGCATTCCAACACATTTATATCCTCTTGATTAAGTTGTTTAAATTTCGTTGACCTTAGGACAAGCTCCGATTCCTTGAAAACTTCTTTAAAAGATGTGACATAGTTTAAAAGAGATTTGAACTCTCAGCTAGATGGAAAAATAACACTTAACCTTTATCCGTATAAAATGACGTAAAGCTTGCCTAAATGAGAAACAGAGGTAGGCCCTTCTACTAAAAAATTTACTATTTTATTCTATTACTCCACAAACAAAGTATTAACACAAAGAGTTATAGAGCACAATAAAATAATCAAAATCCTAATTTCATTAGTAATATTTGAAACACAATATTCAAAGAAATAGATTTACATTTCATTAATTTTGATATATTTTTATTTATAAAAAGATTAAGAAAAGAGAACCCATCATTTCTATTTTTATTTTGCTATTGGACCTTTATAATTATATTTTTTGAGCCCACCGAAATAAAATCATGCATTTACAATTTTTCCCTCTACTTTTTGTCTATACTTCTGCAACTTAGATGATTGATATTGCATAATTTACACATATTTATAGCAGTGATATCGATCAAAATTGTATATTATTTTAATCAATTTATGAACTTTTGATATTCAATTAGTCTAGTTTAATTTTCAAGTCAATAATTGAGAAGATCGAAGAAAAGATCAAGAAATAAGAAGTGTTGTAGATTTAGTGAGACTCCACGGTTTTGGGCGTAAAAGACGAAAATTATTCTGTCCAAGTCACCTACCTGCCGGGAAGCATGGTTACCCGTCGAGTAGTCGAGTACATGATCCCCAAACGGATACTTAGTCATGCAAACTAGAACTTCGCAACAAAGATTATTATTTTGATTTTTACCCGTCGGGAAGTGGCATTACCCGTCGGGTACTCATCACTTTTAGTTTAGACTCCAACCGGGAACCAAGCTACTCAACCGGGTGGGATTCGTTATTACCCGTCGGGAACTAGTGGCGGTTGCATGATTTCTTATATTAATCTTCACTTAAACCCTAATAGGGGGTTTATCATTCTTAGACCTAGTTGGGTGGCCGTTTTGGAGAGCATTTAGAGAGCTTTGGGGACACCCTAAGCAATTCGTCAACTCTTTAATCATCGTAGAAGTTAGGGTTTGTTTCTTTTCATTCGAACCTTTATTAGTTTATGTTTAATTCATATTTGTGATTGATTATGAATTATACTTGGATTATTATTATTTGTT
Organism: Logfia minima; assembly: GCA_963921325.1. Classification (NCBI taxonomy): domain Eukaryota; kingdom Viridiplantae; phylum Streptophyta; class Magnoliopsida; order Asterales; family Asteraceae; genus Logfia; species Logfia minima. Next base: position 33,265,415 of record OY992764.1, read on the forward strand.
TGATTGAACCCATGATAATTTGCTAGTTCCTTTGTGTTCATCTAAGCTAATAACCCTAAATGTTGGACTTATAATATTTAGATTTTGTTATCCGTATGACATGATATTTAATTGTTGAACGATTTGTATTTGATTTATTTAACTTATTCAATTGATGTAATAATTGTGCTAATGAGTGAAAACTCTTAGACTTCATATTGTATTTACTTTTGAAGGAAACAATAAGAGAATTGAATTAGGTTATTTGAATTATAATATGGGTGAATCATACTAAGAGACATCTTGTGTGATTTTAATAATCTCTAGGACACTAGGATTATGAGATTAAATCATCATGTTAGTAGGGTTAATTAATCATAATTGAGATTTATAATTTGTCAAGGACACTTGCATTTTATTATTTAATTAAACGATTGAATTGTGAATACAAGTAATTTAGATTATTAATTCTCATACGTTAAACACTTATCTACCACTTGGATGAATTATCACTTTACTGCTTTAGTAGTTAATAAACACCTTTTGACTGTCTATCGTTAAGAGGCACCTCCCTGTTAACTTAGCAATAATTAATTATAGATTAGACAGATAATCCTCAAAATACATATAAATTGTTCCTGTGAGAGACTACCCGATAGACTTATCACTGCTATACTACTATTGGATTAGGTACACTTGTCTAGTTGTGTAATAGTTTACTTTGATATTGTTTTACTATTTTTATATCTAGATATTTACACATCAATGATCAAATCAAAGATACATCATAAATAATGCTTACAACTACTCGTAAACATTCTCTCTCTTGATAATAGTACCTGCGATCTGAGTAGTAAAATATAAGAGTAAATAACAAACTTTCCTTTAAAGTAAACAACAAATTTCTATACATAAGGATATGGATATTTTATGTAAGTAGGTAATAGTGGTTATTGAATATAAGAGATGACCAATAGTACATCAGATTATCAATTAAAAAGTAGAGTTAAATGAGTAGAAAGATAACTCCATGTAAGTTTTTAAGCTTGGAATTCTTTTTAAGAAAATATGTTTATAAAACTTTCCTTTAAAGTTTGGCGATCACTACACGGGTTTGTTCATATAGAACATCATGCCACACATATTCGTCGCGTTATTAATCGCCGCACTAATTTAAGACCGACTCATTAGGCATCTTTCAGCTTCGTCATCCTAATTTAATAACAACTGGCTCATTCTTTTTTATCATTTGTAAAAGGATAGTTTCAATTATGCATGTTTAAAATTTTGGCCTATCAATGAATAATAAGACACAATATATATAATAGCTCAAGGCTAATTATGAAATTACTTAATCATAATGAATGCATAAAGCGATAAAATTAATTTATGACAAACGAAAAGTGCTATCATAATTGATTCAACATAACAAAATGAACATAAGACTGAAAATGAATGCATATAAAAATTTACTCTAACCTCTGGATGATACACGAGCACTTAAGAAGAGTTCTTACTTAGGGAATGTGGTTTATGAATTATGAAGATACCTTTTTCTGCGTATCGTTGGTCACTATTTATACTTCCCATTGTCGACATTTTTCTATTGTAGAAGTGTGCCACCTTTTGTCTTAAATCTTCTACTTCTATCATTTTTCTATCATTCCCAATGTATTGATGACATATATATAAAACACGTACACACATCTGTATCTATCTATATCTATATTTATATATAATTAAAAGAGATACGATAGAAAAATCTTAATCTTCTATTATTCTTCTTTTTTTATGATCTGACGATTAAAAATAATTATTAATTAATTAATTAATTTTAATTAAATATTATAACACAAAACATTAAATCGTAATATTAATTATATGAGATTTAATTTATCTTTTTAAACTAACAGTATGGGCAAATCAACATACGTGTAGCATTTGAAGTCAAAATAAAATCCTCAAAGTTTGCATTTGGTGTTTATTTTTTATTTTTTGTTGATTTACAGTTTGAGAGACTCGAAAAAGTTCATATTTATAAATAATTAAATATACACTTCATATGTTTTAAAAACAGAGCCTTATGTACGTGATATTCATGGAGATAAAGATGATTGGAATATCAAGGTTCAAGTGCTCATTGTGTGAAGGTAATATTTTCGCAACAGTCCAAACACCTTGCCTTTTATGGATATGATCGTTGTTGGCGAACATGTAAACTTACATTCTTAATGTTTTACTTTTTGAAAAATAGATACCTGATGATGTGGTGAACATGGAAGCCATTAACGACCCTATTCCTTCGATTAACTATAAGGCAATTAGCCCCCTGCATGCAAGAATGAAATGCAAAGCTTTTGAGATTGTTGATTGTGAGAATGTTGAGACTTTGACATCTAACAAACCAGTGTCCAAGACTAAGGTTGGAATGGAGAAGTCGTGACTGCCTCGATGTATCCCATCTATTTACGACTATATCATTTTTTAGAATAAAAAAGACGCTGCTTTTAATAATTGAACATGTTGGTTTTGTTAAAGTCATGCTTTTAGTTTACTACTCGTCGGATGTTGCCTTCTCATTGAATGCATCATCCATGTTTTACTATTTTCATATTTGACTTTCATTAATAAAGATGGGATATGAATTGAATATCTTAGTTTACTTAAATTCTTTGTCTATTATTAGTTTTTCTTTAAACTTTAACTTGGTAAAGAATATACCACAATGCTATACACCATGCTCCTGTTGATGAATGCCATTATTCTGAGATGGTTTTACAAAATAAACATCGTTGTCTGTTATTGTATATTATTATTGGATCATAATGGCTATATTGGTTTTGAATTCTATAAAAGCATTAAGCCTATGAAGGAAGATACTACTTATTGTGGAGGACTCAAATTGGATCTAAGAAAAAAAAAATTTGACTGTTTATGTTTGAACAAAATAACCTTACATTCTACTGATTTTGACAAAGATTGTTTTTGACAATGATTGGAAAGTGCACGTTGATGGAAGGGTTGATTTTCCTGGCTCAAACAGGAAAGTCAAATGGTGGATTTTATGGTAACTGGAACAAAACAAGAAGAAGAGTAGATTTGTAATTTATTATGCTTATATTAAATATGTATCACAAGGAGTCTATAATAAGTTAATTATTACAAATTTTTATGGTTACTCTGTATAGTCGTGAGATAATAAACTAATATAAATATAAATATAAACGTAACATTCGATGATAACATACGTCTACATTTTTAAAAGTGATATTTGAGCTTTATAGTCAATTAATTGGTATGAAGTAATATTTATACGTGAACGATAACAAATTAATTATGAAGATTACCACAAGAAATACTTTAGTAATCTCCCAACCTTTTATTGCATTTTATTTTTCAACGTAAAATCATTTTATCACACATAAGTGTACCATCATATTGCACATAAACATCTTATTTATTTACAACCACATGGTTGCATGTTATTTGTCTATATATCGTCTTGATCTCTTCAACACCTCCATACCTACGAAATGCTGCATTACGTAAAATCACAGATTACTTATAACATGTAAGAAAACATCAAATAGTCATTATTGTCATAAAAAAATAAAACATAGGGGTCTCGTACATCCGAATTTCTGTGATCTATAGTTTCGTTGTTGGTTAAATAAATAGAAAACTACCTTGTACAGTTGAGGTTCTCAGGAATTTTAAGGCCGACGTCACATTTCTGATTAAGATAATCAGATTCTTGTAATAGGTTACTAAACGTTCACGGCTTTTTCTTTATACATTTGCAAATCACGCGATCATCCCAAGTTTGTCCCATTTCAACTATTTTCTTGTATCCGGCACAACATTTGTCCATACCCCCTTTATAGACATACGAAGGTATGGTTTATAGTTCTTCAAAATCTCGTTACAGATGGCCGAAGGCTTTTATCTGATATAAATTCATAAACTTCAATTGTATACAAATTTTAACAAAAGTTAAAAATATTATTTAGCTTATCTTTATCGGATTACTTGAATTTCGGAGCCCTGTACAATAATTGAAAAATAGGCTTTTTGAACATGAAAAAGACAATATAGATAAAATCTAACTTTATTATTGTCGAACAATTGTCATCGTTATACTTTGAAATTTGAGTTATACAACATTTAGTTCGTAAACGTTAACAACTAAAAATCATGTGCGTATATAATAATTGATTGTTAACTATGAGAACAAAACTGATGAACGAATAATTAAAAAAAAAAAAAAAATGCTACTAAAGCAACTATTATATGTAGTTGGACATAAAGATAAAGAAAATTTTACTCTTTGCACTTCTTAACTATAAATCGGAAATTAATTTTTTTGTACAACATTGGTTAGGAGAGCCTTGACCGTTAGTGACAATGTCCAAGCGTGCTCCAAATACTTGGGTTACATTACACGTTTGTACAATATAGGTACCCGGCAGGTAAAAATGCATTTTCAGCCCTAGGTCTCTTCTTGAAGTTGTAGCCCTCTAAGTTCCGGAGATTTGGGCACTTGAATCACCTCAATCGGAGTCCGTATGAGGGAGTTATGGCCAAAACCGTGGAGCCTCGCAAAAGCTGCAAAAATCCATCAACTCTTGATCTTTTCTTCGTATCTTTTCGATCTCTTCTCGATTATTAACCTGAAACTAAACTAGACTAATTAAGTACTAAAAGATAATAAAATGACTAAAATAATATATAAATTGGATCGATATTGCCCCTATAAATATGTCTAATTTAGGCGATATCAGCAGTCATAATATCCTTCCTCTTAAATCTATGTGTTTATTACAATTGTTCATTACAAATTCATCTCATCCATATCTCAATCCTATCATTAGTTCGACCTACCTTGACCTGCCGATTGATTAAATGGAAACTCGCTCAACTCAAAACCGTTTTGATCAACATGAAGAACAGATTCAACGCTTACAAACAGCTGTAGTTGACAGCAAATCGTCGTTGGATTTGGACCGTGCGGCGAACACTAAATTACAAACAGATTCAACATTTTTTTTTTTTTTGAAACCTGTACCCGGTTGGGTGTTGGATACCCGGCGGGTACTGAACAGGGAACTGATCACTACCCGGCGGGTACTGGACCTTCCCAGCGGGTAAAAATCAAAGAAAAATTTCTGTTCAAGAAGTACCCAGTTGGACCCCCCTAGTACCCGGCGGGTACTCCAACCGGGAAGCCTGCAGGTACCAAAAAAAATTTTATTATTTTTTTTTTTAAACACTTTACATATTACAAATGCTTATTGATTACCGAGTCTTAAGCTTGACTCAACCCCAAATGTTATTTCTTTGTGGGGTTAACCTCCCCCACACTTAGCTCATTGTGAGAGCTTTGTGTGGACCGCGTTCCTTTGATCAACGCGATTAACCAATCATGAATCCCTTTGGAGGCCTCGGTGACCTCCAACAACTTTTGTTTCTCCCTCTTGGACAAGTATTTCAATGTCCTCTTTCCTCGAGTCATGTCCCCCCTAACAGCTGCCCCTCATACCCGATTATATATTTTTCCTCTTAGATTTCTCGAGGGCAATATCATTAGGCTTTGTAGCCTCTTTCTCTCCCTTCGGGCAGCTGTTTTCTATTTCAATATCCTCCACAATCCGACTCTCCATATGTATAGCATAAACGGTTTCGGGAGCAGTCGGGCCAATCGGTTTGGCATAGAAAGTGGCCTCTGCATCATCGACTCGAAGGGTTAGTTTCCCACCCTTCACATCAACAAGAGCACTAGCGGTGGCCAAGAATGGTCGGCCAAGAATTAGAGGGGTATGTGGATCCTCTTCCATATCAATGATGACAAAATCAACTGGGAAGAGGAGGTGCTCGACTTTGACGAGCACATTCTCCACAATACCTCGAGGGTGGGTAATGGACCCATCACCTAGCCGGAGGTTCATGTTGAGCTTCTTTGGCTCACCTAGGCCGAGTCTAGCATACATGGTGTAAGGCATGATGCTAATACTCACACCTAAATCGGCTAGGGCGTTCCGGACGGGTTGGTTACCCAAATGACATGGAATTAGAAAACTACCCGGATCTTGCAATTTTGGGGGTAGTTTTCCGGTTACGAATGTCGCACAGTCACCATCCAAGGTAATGGTGGATAGCCCATCGAGCTTCTTCTTAGATGTAAGAAGCTCTTTCAGAAATTTCACATATTTCGGCATATGTGAAAGGGCGTCCACAAACGGTATATTAATATGGAGAGTTCTCAACATGTCGAGAAACTCTCTATATTTCTCTTGGACGGTGGTACGGAGAAAGGGTTGGGGATATGGGATTTTAGGTTGATACTCCCTCACCAAAGGTTTAGCTTGAGTGATAGGCTCGGGAGTAGGGGTGGTTCCGGAATCAACCCTTCCATTATCAACAACCATGAACACGGCGTTCACGTTCTCATTCCGAGGATTCACCTTGGTGTCACTTGGTAATGCTCCTGATTGCCGATTGGACAACATCTTGGAGATGTTACCAACTTGCAGCTCCAAATTTTGGATGGAGGCTTGTTGATTCCGGAAGGATTTGGCGGTTAGCTCATTAGTTTGCGTTTGAGCCGTCGCAAATTTGAAAACGAGATCCTCCAAACTCGTATTGGATTCCTCTCGTTGTTTATAATAGCCCGGACCAGTTTGATTACAGGAGGAGTTAAAGTTCCGGTTATTATATTGATTACTCCCCCCTTGGAAGTTATTAGGTCTTTGGTTCACGAAGGCTACTTTCTCCATTTGATCCATAGGGTGATCTGTGTCGCAATCCTTGGTCAAATGCATGCCACCACAAGTCTCATATCCCACTTTAATGGCATGTATTTCTTGTGTTATCTTCTCCATTTGCCGACCAAATGTTGCCATTTGTGTGGTCAAGGCGGCAATTGCGTCGCTAGATTCGGCACTAGCGACTAGAGAAGAGCGGGATCGTTGCTTTTCTTGGTGCCACTCATGAGTATGGGCGGCCAAGTCGGCAATGATGGCGTGGGCTTGGGTGGCGGTCTTTTTCATGATAGATCTGCCCGCGGCGGTGTCTATTTCTTTCCGAGTGGCTACGTCGGCACCTTTATAGAATATTTGCACCTTTTGAAAGGTGTTCAAGCCGTGTTGGGGACACGATCGTTGCATTTTCCCATGGGTTTTTGCTCAAATTGAGTAATCTCCTCTTGGAGTCGGGCCGATTTGGAGGCCGGGAAGAATCGTTGTAAGAATTTCTCAACCATAGAGTCCCATTTGGTTATTTCCCCTTCGGGTAAGGAATCTAACCAATCCTTGGCCTCTCCCGTGAGAATTCAAGGGAAAACTCTAAGGTAGATAACCGAGTCCTCAATGGCTCGGAGATTGAAGAGGGTGCAAACTCCTAAGAATCGACGGAGGTGCTCGTTAGCATCCTCCTTAGCAGTTCCGGCGAACTGGCACTGATTATTAATCATGTGCAGGAATTGCCCCTTAATCTCAAACTCCGCCTCGATGGCGGGTTGTGTGATGGCCGAGCCTTGACCCTTACGGGTGGCTCTCATCAAATCCTCCATGGATTGATTATCGGGATTGGCCATTGGATCAGAAATTGGGGTTGGGGAAGTCAAAGGGTAGGTGTTTTCGGGTTGCTCTAAAGTGGTCCCTAAGTTAAAGACAGATGGTGTTGCCTTAGACCTTAATAAATGTCTAAATTCCCTTTTGGGATCAGCAAATCCTTCAAGAAGTGGTGACTTCTTGGAGGAGCGGGGCATAAACTACCTGCAATAGTTAGAGCACAATAATAAAGCAAATGAAAACGCCTACTAAAAATAAAATAAAATTAAGAAAATTATTTACTAACTATAGACTTTACAAATAAACTCAAAATAGCACAACTGGCCCCGGCAGCGGCGCCAAAAACTTGATGTGTAAATATCTAGTTATAAAAATAGTAAAACAAGTCAAAGCTAACTATTACACAACTAGGCAAGTATACCTAATCGGATAGTAGTATAGCATTGATAAGTCTACCGGGTAGTCTCTCACAGGAACAGTTTATATGTACTTTGAGATTTATTTGTCTAATCTATAATTAAGATAAAGGGATAATGCCTCTTAATGACAGGCAGTCAAAATGTTTTTTAAATTAAATATAACAACTAAATCAAATGATTAACCAAGAGGTAGAAGTATGTTCATCTAGACATTTCACCACTAGAGTTGGACAATAACTAGAAATATATTAAATGTATTAAACGTATAAGAATTATTAATCTAAATTACTTGTTTTCACAATGCAATCGTTTAATTGAAATCTTAAAATGCAAGTATCCTTGACAAGTTATTAATTCCAATTATGATCAAATAATTCTATTAACTTAATGATTTAATCTATATAATCCTAGTGTCCTAGAGATTACTAATCATATAAGATGTCTCTAAATATGATCCACTCATACTATAATTCTATTAACCTAATTCAATTCATTTATTCAAAAGCACAAGATTTAGTAATCATGTAATTTTCATATTAAATGCAAGAGTTTTCACTCATTGAAACAAACATAACATCAATTGAATAAGTTAACTAAACTAAGTACAAATCGTTCTTCAATTAAACATTAAATCATACGAATAAACAATTCTAATTATCACTTAGGGTTATTAGTCTAGATGAACATAAAGTATTTAGCCTATTGTCATAGGTTCAATCAAACAAATCATGATAATCAAAGAATGATTCATAATGTGGTTACAAACATAAATCAAACATTAAATAAACAAGATTCGAATGAAAAGAAATCAATACTAACTTCTATGATTATTACAAGAGGATATATCACTTAGGGTGTCCCCAAAAGCTCTCCAAAAACTCCCAAAATCGTCCTTAATCAGTAGCTAATCAAAAGGTTACTGATAATTAGGGTTTAGGGTATATTTTAGGCCAAAAAGCTGTAACCGACCCTTCTACCCGGCGGGGAATTCAAGTACCCGGCGGGTACTAAGGCCTTCCCACCCGGATCAGAGTTCTGTACCCGGCTAAGCCAAAACTGGTACATTTCTTGAGTACCCGGCGGGTACTATGGGTACCCGGCGGGTAAAAATACATTTTCAGCCCTAAGTCTCTTCTTAAAAGTTGTAGCCATCTGAGTTCCGGAGATTTGGGCACTTGAATCACCTCAATCGGAATCTGTATGAGGGAGTTATGGCCAAAACCGTGGAGCCTCGCAAAAGCTGCAAAAATCCATCAACTCTTGATCTTTTCTTCGTATCTTTTCGATCTCTTCTCGATTATTAACCTGAAACTAAACTAGACTAATTAAGTACTAAAAGATAATAAACTGACTAAAATAATATACAAATTGGATCGATATTGTCCCTATAAATATGTCTAATTTAGGCGATATCAGCAATCATAATATCCTTCCTCTTAAATCTATGTGTTTATTACAATTGTTCATTACAAATTCATCTCATCCATATCTAAATCCTATCATTAGTCCGACCTACCTTGACCTGCCAATTGATTAAATGGAAACTCGCTCAACTCAAAACCGTTTTGATCAACATGAAAAACAGATTCAACGATTACAAACAGCTGTAGTTGACATCAAATCGTCGTTGGATTTGGACCGTGCGGTGAACACTGAATTTCAGCTGCAATCCAGAGAGTTCCAACAGAGGGCTGACGAATTTCAACAACTAATGATGGCTTGGATGAAACAACAGGGTAAACTACCTATTTCACCCTCTGTTCACTCTGATTTCATGGGAGGATCTGCGGAATCACCGTCTCCATTTCCTCCACCACCTGTATTTCCTCAACAAGCTCAAGGTGTACTATGAGCAGTCAAAAAAATAAATTACCAGAGTTATCAGGTTTTGATCCTCCTGGATGGTATCAAAAAGCAAATATCTATTTTGATGTGAATGGTACTTTCAGATTGTGCTTCTCCAACGGTTCAACGGTTTAGAGATTCAAAACGCGTCCGAGCAATTAGCAACTAAGCGCCAATCTACGCCGGTTTACGATTATATCGACGAATTTGAATATGTTCTATCTTTGGTTCCTAAATTACCAGAGTCACAATCGATGGGATACTTTATTGTTAGTCTTCGCGATGACCATTAAGCGATGGGTACATTTGCATCGCCCTAAAACACGTTTGGATGCAATGTATCTTGCTAAAGACGTTGAGGCTATGTTGAATCCAACACCGAAAAATGATTCGCATCAACATTTTAGGTATCTCAATCTTGGTGGGCTAGGTTCTGTAACCCAATATGATAATAGGAATTCTGCCTTGGGCCGGTCTGATACTAAAGGGCCTATTTCTGCCAGGCCTAACGAGCGAAGGCAACCCACTCGTTATGAAGGCCCAAAATTTGTTCCAATAATCCGTTCCCTACACTCCACTACTTCTAAGAGCAATTTCAATCGCGATCATGGGATGCGGTCATTATCTTGGGCAAAATGGGAGGATCGACGTAAGAAAGGTCTCTATTTCCGTTGTGGCCAACAATACAGCCTAACTCATAAATGCCCAGAGGGGAAATTACGCATTTTGTTGTTAGGCAATGACGAATTCACGGATAATGAGGGCACGAATTGTTAACTGGCTCAGATCTTTATACCTTCATCTCCAGATGAACCAGGAGTTCCTATTGGATCGTGTACTGTTTTGGAGTACTTCGGGGCTTGTTCAAACTCCAATTCGGGTGGAAACATGCTGAAATTTGAAGGCACTGTAGCTGATATTCCCATTGTAATTTTGGTTGATAGTGGGGTGACACATAATTTCATTTCACGACAATTGGTAGTTTAATTGGGGTTAACTATTGTTCTATTTGACGGAATCAACATTAAATGGGGTGATGGTCATGTGGTTTTCTTGAATGAACGATGTGTCCACTTATCCATTACCATTGGTCCAGTAAATTTGTTGTGGATGTATTGATATTTGACTCGGGACATCTTGATATGGTGCTCGGTATGGAATGGCTTAAGATGTTGGGTGATGTGATTCATAATTGGGATAGAGCTTGGATGAGGTTTATGCATAAAAGTGGAAACAATACAATTGCATCACCATTGCAACAATTGTTGACATTAGCCACCGAGTCCACCATGAGTAATTCCTCTTCCTATTCTTTACCCGATAACATCAATGTTCCTTTATCGAGTGTTCAACAACAGGCATGATCCACACTGTTAGCTTCATTCTCTGCTGTCTTTGCTACACCTACAGGTTTACCACCATCTTGACCACATGATCACACTATCTCTGTGCTTCACTCTCATACTCCAATTTCGGTTCGCCCATATCGTTATCCTCACATTCAAAAAGCTGAAATCGAGAAACAAGTGCATGAATTACTTTCCTTGGGTATGATACGACCAAACAAGAGTGCTTTCTCTAGCCCGGTTATTTTGGTCCGTAAAAAAGACAACACATGGCGTATGTGTGTTGATTACCGTGCCCTCAATTAAGCCACGGTTCCGGATAAGTTCCCGATACCTATGGTGGAAGAGTTAATAGATGAGCTCCATGGTGCCCGTTTCTTTACTAAACTAGACTTAAAATCTGGGTATAATCAGATTCGTATTCAACCAGACAGCATCGAGAAAACAACATTTCGAACACGCGATGGACATTACGAATTCTTGGTTATGCCATTCGGCCTTACCAACGCACCATCAACCTTCCAAGCGATAATGAATGATGTTTTTCGTCCCTTTTTATGCAAGACAGTCGTGGTGTTTTTTAATGATATTTTGATTTATGGTCCTTCTTGGCAAATTGTAAGCATGAGGCAAGTTTAAGTTTTGAGTCTAAGACTACCACTCAAACTCATAGACCTAAATCATTGATTTAGATGTTGATTCTTATGTATTATCCCATCATTTTCCAGCGACCATAACATTTTTAAAGTACATTTCATCTAGCATGATTTTTGATGAAGATTAAAGTGCTAGAGTTGATTTTTATGTAAGATTCAAGTTGTAGGTGTTTCTTTTGAGCTTGAGTTAGGGTTGATCATGGATTATCACTCATTGTTAACACATAAACATTGGAGAGTGATAATCTACAACATCAAGTTTAAACAAAAGATTCTAACCATCAAAGGGGATAACATCCAAAATTATTAAACAAAAACAAGAAGAAATGGTATAAAGTCGAAGATGAGGTTGCTCTATTACCTAAAAGTTACTTAAAAGCTTCAAGAACACTTTGATCTTGGTATTTTTTTTTTTGCGAATGTAGGTTGATTTGGTTAGAGAGAAGTGTGTGTTTTTGTGTGTGTGTGTGTATTCTTGAGAGTTGAGGGAAAAATGGGTGGAGTATGAAATGAGAGAATAAGTGAGTGGAGTGTAAGAGTGTTTGAAATGAAGTGTGTATGCACATGGGGGAGGGCGAAACGGTTTTGGTGGTCAAAAAGGGGAAGATTCCATTTCTTTTTATCTATAAAATTGTAGGATTAAACTAGTTATAACTTGTACAAGAATATGTATATTGTATAGATTTATTTTCTGATGTTTTTGTGATTATTATTTGAGATATAAATCAAAATCTTTCGATTATAATTAATACTTCTAATTCTGATTTAATTGTTCATGATATTTGTTCAAGTACTAATTTGTTAGATACTTGATTTATTTAATTAAGATGTTACATAATTTTAATCAATCCCGATTTTGTAACTTGATATAAAATTTTGTGACAAGTTATGGAATTTGGATTCTTTTATTTCCTTAGAACTTTATAATCTAGTTGAATAATCCTCATAAACCTCGGATTTTTAAGCAATTACTAAGGCATTATAATGTTTGCCGTACACTTAAGGAGTCGTAACTTAGTTTCACTATTAGAACTTCAAGAAAGCCGTAATCATAATTGTAACTCTAGAATTTTAAGAGTGGTAATAACCTGAGATTTTGATGGTTGTCACATCAATCAAGCTCAAGCTCGAGTTACTTGATAAAAATTTAGCTTGTTTGCAATCCTAGTAAATTAAAAATTAAATAAAGTATAGATACATATAAAAACTCACTCTTCTACTTCTATAAAATTTTCTCAAAAATAAATAGTAAATACTTCAAAATCAAAAACTCTGAGTGTGTTTAGGTATAAAATTCTTTTCACAATCTTTTATCTCTAATCTTTACTAGAAAATGAAAAGAATTTTATATACGTAGAAAAGTGTTGAAAAATTAGAAGAAATATTGCTATATTTTTTTCTTAAAATTAGTGAAAAAAAGGTTTTAAAAAACTTAGGCAAAGGGATTATTACAAAACAAAAACAATAAAGTGAAAAATATTTCTTAAAATATTTATTTTAAACGCATTTTTCACTATCAAATTATCTTCAAAAAAATTTCTACAAACTTTTCTTCGACTATAACTTACCCTAAAAATATTTTATGTTAAGGTATGTAACTCCACTTCTGAAAGTTGGAAAGAGAAAGCAATATATACGGAGTAACTTAGGGCAGTCCCAACGCGATCTTCGGTTGGGTCGTCGGTCCGGCCGACGAAATCGACGCCAATGGCACGGGCACATCGGTCCGGCCGTCGGTTTCTTTTTTTTTTTACCAACGGCTTTCATTTTCAAAATTTTAAAATTTTGAATTCTTAATAAATGTGTCAAACGGCAACTCCACAAACAAACAAAAATATTGAAAAAAAATTAATTATTTATTTATTTAACCTATTAATTCATACCCCATTATTCTATATATATACACACTCATTTCAACTATAATTCACACCAAAAACAACTACTACACTTACAATTCACCCATTTTATACACAAAACCTACACACAAAATGTCTAACAACCAAAATAAAACAACATCTCCATCAAATATAGCCCAAGATATGTGGAATAATTTGTTAAACACAACAATTCCAACCGCAAATTCATCATCCGGTTCTTCGTCCGCTCAATCTAACTTTCCAACATCGTCTCAAACGTCTCCACAATTCGGGTTTGCACAATACGTACCCCTTACAAACCCTTACTCTCACAGTTTTTACCAATCACAACAATACCAACAATTCCAACAAACACAACAATTCCCACAACAATTCCAACACCAAGAAACAAATGTTGTCATTCCCGACACCAACACTCAACTCGAAGAAAGCGGAGATGAATTCGAAGCCGAAACCCGAAAAGATGTCAAACAAAAAAGAAAACAAGTTCGGTGGACCGACGAGGATGCACGAATTTTAGCCAAACGTTGGGTACATTGTTCCGAAAACGGCATACAAGGCAACTCGCAAACCGACGGTTGTTTTTCGAGAAAAATACAAAAGGATTTTAATTCCTTAGTCGCCGAAAAACGTAATATTAATCAACTTACGGGAAAATGGAACAAAATTGCACCCGACGTGAAGAAGTTCAATGCAATTTACAAAAACTATTTCGAGTTTCACCCTCAAAGCGGTGCGCGAGATGAAGACGTGTTAGACGCCACCCGAAAGCACTTCAAGCAACAAAACAATAAACGTAAATTCATTTACGAGCAATGTTGGAATGTACTAAAAAATTACCCGAAATTTTTTATGGAGCCGGGGGTAATGAATAATAAATGTACATTTGAAGCCGATGTTGAACCCGTCGATCTAGAAGCGGGTGACTCCCAACCACCGGTCAATGCAAATCTTGCGGCTAAGATGAAGATGTTGTTTCAAGATGACCCACTACGTCGTCCACCCGGTCGCAAGTCTAAAAAACGTTCGGGTTCATCGGACGCGGCTACTTCTTCAAGAAGTTTAAAAGACGAAAAGATTGAAGCACTTGAGGAAGTTAAAAAAACCACTCGCCTCCAACAAGAAGCAATAAAAACGATTACTTCAAATTCAACGAAAAAGTTAGCTTTCAAAGCATTGAATTTTCTTTATAAAAAAATACCAAACCGTGCTAACAAAGCGGAACTAAAAATGATTAAAGCCGCTCGAAAAGAAGTGGTAAACACGTATAGTTCAATGTTTCCGACAGACGATTCGGACGCAGACGAAGACGAACACAAAGCTGATGTCGCGGACGAAGAATCGAGTTCCGATTAGATTACGTTTTAATTATCTAGTGTGTTTTCAATTATTGTAATGTTTTTCTTCTTTTAGGAAATGTAATGTTTTTTATTTTTAGGAAATGTAATATTTTATTTTAATTATTGTAATGTTTTTATTTTAATAAAATGTATTTTATTTTAATTAATGCATTTTAAATATATAAATTAAAAAGTGACCGAAAACTAACCGTGACCATTGACACAGTTCAGTCAGTTGTTAGTCAATTTTAAGAAAAACTGACGGGGCTCTGATTTGACACAAAATGACTGGTCAATTTTTAGTTAACGGTGGATATGATCTCATAAATCATTTATTCAGCCAATAAAACTCCAAAACGTGGCCCTTCCGTTCAGAGCTAGCTCCACTCTTCGTTTTCGAAAACCCTGAAACCCTCGCCGCCGATCACACCATACATTTTCCTACAAAATCATGAGTCGGAGTTTAGGTATTCCGGTGAAGCTACTACATGAAGCTGCCGGACACATCGTCACCGTCGAACTTAAAAGCGGCGAAGTTTACAGAGGAAGTTTGATTGAATGCGAAGATAACTGGAACTGTCAGTTGGAAAACATCACGTTCACCGCTAAGGTTACCAAACCCTAACTTTTTAATTCAATGTATTTGGAATATTTCGTGTATCTATCAATTTGTCTGGTATTGATTTTACTAAACCCTAACTTTTATAGTACTTGACTGCTAGTGCAGTATTTGTTGATTTTTTTTAATTATAAGTTAATGATTAGTGAATATTAAACGGTTGTGTTATGTTTAAAAACCCTAACCTTAAACATTATGTATGAGATTGTGCGTGAATTTAGATTTAATTTTGTAGAACTGATGTATGATATTTGGAAGGTTCGACATTCACAAGCGTTGTACATGATTGAATTAGGTTAAAATAGGCTAATATAGTTGTGGAAATCACCACAAATCGATTTATAGTTGATCTTTTGTAACTTTTAAAGAGCCATGGTAGTTGAGGAAGTGTGGTGAAAGTACTCAAGCTTTTTTGAGTATAATGTTGTTGGGATTTTCGTAGAATCTAAAGCTACATATGGTGCTTAGAAATGCTTATCACTCAGTATGAATAGTTTGTAGAAGTACCACCTTTAATGTTCAAAATTTAAGCTAATGTGTTTTCTGTAGTGATATCTAAAATTCACAAAGTCAAGTTTGTGTTTATTATTAGTATAATGGCATGAAAACTAGGTTTGTACTTGAGGGAAACACCATGGGGCAAGGAGTTTGATGCTCATATGAAAACGTTATTGTATTTACCGAACATGCATTACAAAGTAGCAGAGTTGATTTTCCTCGAATTTTGGTTGTTATCTTATTAACTTTTCTTAGTTTGTTTTCAATAGAAGTTCTTTCATAAAAAAATTTGGTTTATTATTCTGTTGGCATCTTTACTTAATGACAGCTTAGTAACATGATTCGTGGTTGTTTAGCTCCACATATTTGGTCTATTGTATCTGGCGAGTTCGTTTTCTTCCTCAAAGCTGTTCTCTAATTTCTGTTCAGCTAGTTATGTTTTTTTGCCGGCACACCTGCATGTGATTTTTACTAGATAATGACAGTGAGGACAGTAGCATCAGTACAATAGGATCACATAATGTTTTTCTTTCATAATGAAATTCCATGTAATTTTCTGGTGAGAACAGCATGGAGTCTGGATTATAGTATTACAGGGTGATGGTCTGAAGATATGCTACTATTTTGAAATAATACATTATAATTTCACTTTTCTTCTGTTTAACTTATTAGTCATATAATGTGGTTAGGAGAGGACAAGGATTCCTAGGTCTAATAGGAATACATTTTAGAATGTCTTTGGGCACGTATATTATACATACCCTATTTTATGAAACAAATTTGGTCAACTTATTCAAATCACATACCAATATCATAGTCCTCTCTTATCCTGTCTTACACCATTACCACCATCGCCGCAGGCCCGCATCCACCTCCCACTGTCACGTCACATTGCACAGATACAATACAAGTTTATATATATAGCTTTGACTATAATATGTAGTTCCTTCAATTGTTTTGTGTATGAGTTGACTTTCCATTTCCTAGTTCTAATAGGCATTCTCTTGTTTTTCATTGTATTACTTTCTTTACCTGTTGTGTCATCCTTCTGAAAGGTTTTCTATTGATTTTTTGCACAACTAGAAGGTTTATAGCAAATTGGTCTATGTTAGGACCAGTGATGTTTGTACTAAACCTACAGCTAGCAACTGAAGTAGATATGCAGTCTGCATATATCTCATTTTGATCCCCTCTTTGTATAAAGGTTATTAATTCATAAATTTTTATCAGAATTCTGTGATAAACTTTCCATAGTTATTGTGGACACCATATATTTTATGTAGACTTGTCGTTATACCTAAGTAGTATATAAACTGAAAAGAAGTGATGCGGAATCTAAAAAAGTATTACTTAAGCACACTGTGTCTCACATTAAATGAGCCTTTTGAGTATTTGGTGCAGCAGATCTGCGACGCTAGAGAAGGAAAACATATAGAAGTTAAAGGTAACTCTAGAGTAACATTCAAGCTTTATAACCTGATTACAAGGAAGAAATACATTTTTCTCTGCGCTCTTTGATGCCAGCAACCTCATAAATTATAATCCCACAAAGTGACTTCTAGACTACATACCTTTTGGGAAGCCCAAAAGATATAGACCACTTGACTTCTGGATATATTTGATACACCAGTTAGGAGTAATTACATGTATTGAAAGAGATCTAAATTACTTATTTTTTTGTTTTAATTATGTTTCTGCTGCATAAGTATTAACCTGGTGCAAGATATTGGTAAGCTTTCTGAGGTTTGCTCTGTCCAGAAGCTCAAGAATTACTTGACTTTTAATATTCTGTTAGTAATGTTTTTACTGTATTGATGGTGAGGTCTTGAGTTAAACAGAAGTGATGCTCTAAAGTAACTTCATCTTGTTTTGGGGTTATGTGAAATGTAGATTTCTTCATAAAATTTGAATTTCCTGCAAAAAGTCATAAATTTTATTATCATAACAAGAAATGTTACACCTTTGGAACACCATGAAGATTCCTAAAACCTAACCTGAAATAGCTAATCAATTCTAAAAGAGACTTAATTGTGTTTTATGCTGTTTATTCAACACCTAAAATGTATTTATGAAGAGAATTCTATATCTTTTTTAATCATATATAGAAGACATTAAACTTCCACTTTATATATAAATTATTATATACTATCCCAAAAATGTTGTAGCCTGATTTTGCTCTATATCTGCAGGATGGAAAGGTGGCTCAACTTGAGCATGTATTTATTCGAGGCCGCAAAGTCAAGTGTCTAATCATTCTTTCAGATCAGCTCTTTATATATGTGTATCTTTTATTTTTCAAAGGTGTAGTCATTGACATCCAATCATGTTCGTAATAACCAAAATCTTCTAGAAATTCCTACGAAATATATAAAAATTGGGTCAATCAACTTTTGTGAACTAAGCGGTGATCTTTACAATTATTTATAGTTGTATCACTGGAACAACAAAACTACACCTCTAGAATAGTCATTGTACCAATATAACATAGTATCCAGTTTTCAACTCTCATATTTGTACATATAATAAAAGTAACATTTTTGTCTTATACAATGAACTGCTTATATTTCCATTTGATCTACTTGATTAGTCAAGGGTGTGTTTGTTTTGGGGATTGGGATTGATACCCATCTAGTTTGGTCGGTTATTAGTATGGGAATCAATAAAAGGCAGTCAAACCCGTATACCCATACCTACCATAGGAGGTGGTTTTGGTAATCCATAATCCGTACCCATGCCCATGCTATCTCTCTCTAAAACTCGCTCTCTAGATTCGCTTTCTCATCTATTACGGATTGAATTTGTTGGGTTCTTTCTTCTTTTTTGGATTAAAATCTTGTGCTTCTTTCTTCTTGCTTCTTTTTATCTGTATTACAGTGATGTGAGAATACTCTTTGGATATCATCTTGATAAAAACCTTTTCTCTGTTGGAGTTTGATTGGCTAGGTCTGGCTAGTTCTTCTTACAACACCTTGTTGGAGTTTGATTCTTTTTATGCTTTACAAAGGAAAGAAAAACATGCTTTTGGGATGACTTTCATGTGACTCGAGATTTTGACGACAAACCTTCTATTTTTCTTGCTATTCTAAGATCTTCTCCCATTTTTGTCGTTGAAAATCAATGGTGTTGCCAATATCTTTGTGTAAACATAGTTATTTTAAAGTCTGAAGATTATAAACATAAGATAAGGTGGTCATTGGTATTAAACCATTGAAGGTTGCAATTGATTGTGTACTGTTTCCTTTGCTATCCATTCTACGTATTTATGGGTCATATCTTTGTCTCTTCGTGTATCAAATAAATAGGTTTTACAATCAGATTTTTTTTTCTTCATATACGAGTAGAGCCTAATGAATTCTTGCAGGTTCATGATCATACAAGAGATGCTTAAGAATGCTCCAATGTTCAAACGTTTAAAAGCTAGAATTAAGGTATCATTCTCTAATCCACTCAAATTACATCTCTGGCACTCCATGTCACACCCCAATAAAATCGTGTCTCGTTTAGTAAATGCGGAAGCTCGGGGGCGTGACGCGATCCAGTTCGACAAGTAAATCGAGAGCATATGATTATCGCAAACATATACTTAGGATGCCATAAATAGTTTAGGTTCAACGGTTACATATTCATTGTGTTCACAAGAACGATATATGTTTAGCAAAACGTCATGATTAACATTTTAATCATAAAATAATAGTCTCAATGTTATCAAAAGAATGGCAACATATTCATCGTGGTAAGCAAGGGTCCCAAAGTATGCATGCATGATCTTACGTCGCTGCTAATTCCCTGAAAAACATAGTTAAAAGGATCAACAAGATTGTTGAGTGAAATTCACAGGTTTAAGACATCATCATTTAAACCAAGTGTTTAGTAAACGTTTCCCAAATCATTTCGTGCCATCCATGGCGATTAGTACGATGATATATATAGTTTGAAACAATAAGTAGCTGACGGTGATCCCCCGAAGGTTTGCAAGACCTTACGAGTTAAAGTGCCGACACCTAGGCCTATAACCAAACCACGACTTTTAGTTGTTTTTGCCTGGGACCAATAAAATATACGCTCCTCGTCTCGACATACAGTCGGCAGTTAGCATGACTAACAAAAGTGGGAGGGATGTCATCCCAATAGTACTATTCGCATATTCTGTGGCTAGCGTCATCTAGCTAATGGTTACAGTTTGTAGTCATGAGGACTTCTATGCACTACAACTAGTTTAACGTAGGTTCGCACAAGGATTCGTTGTCAGGTTTTCAATCATCGCATGAAATCAGTTTGTATGTAAACAGTACATATGTTTTTCACCCCAAATTTAGAAAGCAGTAAAATAGGGGCTGTGAACTCACCTGATGAGCTTTGTGAGAGCTAGCGTTTAAAGAAATAAGTTTGCCCAAAATAGCCTCCTCGCGCCCTATACGCATGAGGTCGTTTGTATGAGTAGATAGCTAATCGCATATCTAGGTTTGTAAAAGTAGATGGCTACCCGCACATCCTTGCTTGTAATAGTAGGTGGCTACCCGCACACCTAGGTTTGTATAAGTAGATAGCTACCCGCATATCTATGCTAGTTGTTCACTCAATTAATAGATTGAAAGAGTATTTCGTTTTCGAAAAGTGTACGACCCGTTGGTGATAGTTTTGTGTGTATACTTGTATGTTTCTCGAAAACATAGTTACTTTGTTATTAAAGTATACGTTATAGATTTATACTTTCAAAACTTATATTGTTCGTGATAACGCACCTTTCAATTCATTCAATAGTTTTCGTTAACGTTTGTCTAAAACGTGAAGTTAAATAAGTTCCTTTATTCGTTTAAGATAGGAAACTATTACTCAATTACTTTCATGTTTATTCCCTCGTAGTATCTCTCGTTTTATCCGTATTCATAATTAGTTAAATTATATTTTGGTGCTAAATATGCTTTAAATGTGTTTATTATCGCTAGGAACGGATGCGAGAAGAAAACGGGTAAACACGTTGAAGAAAATATCAAAAATGAAGAAGTATTGTAGTTTCGGCGAGGCTTCACGGTTTTGGTCATAACTCTCTCATACGAACTCCGATTTAGGTGATTCAAATGTCCAAATTTTTGTAACTTAAAGGCCTACAACTTTGAAGAAGAAATCAAAGGCTGAAAAACAATATTACTACTGCTTTCCGTTGTTACTACTGCTGTCCAATTTTACTACTGCTAGGCCAAAGTTACTACTGCTCTTCCACCGTTACTACTGCTCTCCAATATTACTACTGCTAGGCCAAGTTACTACTGTTCTTCCATCGTTACTACTGCTAGGCCAAGTTACTACTGCTCTTACACCGTTACTACTGCTCCCAAGTTAATGCTGTTCAAGTTAATGCTGTTTACTTTTCTTGAACAGATTCTGACCATATTTGAGCCTTTTTGTGGTGTCATTTTGACTAATCAAACGGACTTATTTTGTTATGAAATTTTTATCATATGTTCCCCTATATCTTAGGTTTACAGAAAAGTAAGATTCATAATTTTTGAACAAGTATAAGGGGTTCAAAAATATTTATTAGTATACAAAGGTACAGCAGCTACGTTTCTGGACAGTTGATAGGAAAATCACTTGTTTACTGAGCTAGACTCATCTTCACAAAACGTAATCATACTAATTTTAAAGCTAAGACAAAATTTTACCTTTAGGAAAAAGATTCATCTCTTTTGGATCTGTGGATAAAAAGTTATGGTCTCTTAAAGTAGAGTCATATTTCGTCTCCTGAAGACAGATTAGACACATGTTCTTATAAAATCGATTTGAGGTATCAAAACTTGTCCAAATTACATGAGACCACTTGGGTTGGAAACCTAACTTCTTAAACTTAATTTTAGGCTCGAGAATCACTAAGTTTGGTTATTTTATGACTGAGTTATGATGTTCTAAATTCGTCCAAAGTTTCTGTCCAGTAAGTTTCTTTGAGTTTTGAGTTTCTTTAGTTCTTTTTAACGAGTTTTCACCATTAATAACACATATATATTAGTTGATTTTAATGTATGAGTGAACATCTATCGTGTAAGTATTTAAAATGAAGGAAATGAAGAGATCAAAATGAAGAGTTTCCTTACAATATACTAGGATGAAATGGTAAGAAAGTAGAGAACTTGAAAGCTTCAACAACAATCCTTTTAAAACCCCAAACTCCTAGTTTTCCTTTGTGATGATGTGAATCTCAAGATTATGAAATCACAAGGACCCAATGAAAATCAAGAGCTTAAAAGAAGGTGAAAAATGATGTATAAAAGGTGGTGGTTCATGGTGGTTGTTCTTGAAGAAGGTAGTGAAAGGTGATGAAATGAGAGGGAAAATGAGAGAGTTGTGCAGAATTTTGAAGTGCAAATTGTGAAATGGGAATTTACGTATGCTTTTCCTTGTATATAGCCTTTCTTAAATGGGAAGAAATTAAAGGATTGATGGGAGGTGCTTAGTCACTCCATTAATCAACTTAGCAAGTAGGAGAAACACTAGATTGTTTTTGCAAGTGGCGTGGATCATCAAGCAAGAAGGCATGTAGGAGTTAAATTAAGCTAGCAAGGAGGGAGGAAGATTGTATGGTTAAAAATGGAGTTACGTAGACAAGAAGAAAAGGAAAATCTGCATTTTGAATTTAGTGACCTACTTGCTAGCTAGCTTGGATTTAATTAAAGCTATGTGCTAGCTTGCTTGGTTAAATTAGAGCTATGTGCTAGCTTGCTTGGAATTATTTTCACATGCTTGAGCTACTTCGATTCAAAACTTGATGTTTAGGTGCCAGTAAGGATTTCTAGGGAGATTAAAGTAGGTTGTAACATGATTAGTAAATTCCAATTCCTTCGTAAGTAATTGGCGTTTTGTTTAATTTTATCTAGGAAACGTTTATCACCAACGTTCGAGTTTATCGGAAATCGTCCGATTTATATTGTTAAATTCTCAACAGTTACTTAAACGAAATGCTTCAAGCATTAAAGTAGTGTGCACCAAATTGTGCAACGTGGGCGTGTGCTAGACTTATCTCAGTTTAAATCAAGTTTGGTTTCATTAAAAAGGGAATTAGCGTAAGAATGCATGATTTTAGTGTGTACAGAATGTACCAATTTTCGAGGGTTCTAACATCAGATATGCAAAGCGAAAAATCATCTTAATCTTTTTGATAGACGTTTATGGTTCTAACATCCAAGTGTTGTTTGATTGCAGGTAAAGAAAAACAACAAATCCAAGTTTTGAATATCTTGGAAAAGTCTTCTCACAACTAGAAATTAAATATCTATAAAATAACACAACAACTGAATTCTATTGCTGCAAATAGGTTATTTACTAGTTTTGCACGAGTAGGAAAATAGGGTTCCTTGCGCAGCAGATTTCTCAAGTAAATTTAACGTTATCAGATCATCATCATATGCCACGTTTTTCGTATCAAATTTTGTTTGACCAATTATCAATTATGTATCTTATGAATTTAGTTAATGCTTAGTTATACTCTTCTTTTTGGATTTAATTGGCATATACTTTACTTCAATGTGTTTCGTATGAGGAATCTAATTTGTTAAACAATACACAATAGCATTTCGATTGATCGCCAAAAAGTTATTTTTGAATGAACTTTAGAAAAGAAAAACTCAAAATCAAGTCGGTTCCAACAATAAGGATCAACAAGTATACACTATATGTTATTAAACACGATGTACAGTGATTTTATGTGTCAGATTAAACTTAGAGTTGTCAAGAATTTAAAATAACAATAAGGAAAAACATGGGTCCAATGTGAAAAGGTTGAGTTGGATACTAGACCTTTTTATACAGTCATTAGCTGGCCTATTACCTTTCGTCTCTTTTCTCGTAAATGTTATCGAGATTAGAAGACCAATATATTTAAAGATTAAATTGACATTAACACAATGTGATAACTATGTGTTTATTTTTTAGACTTACATCGTCTCCTGCGTTAGCAATAAACGCACCCTTTTACATTAAAATAGGACAAATGTATAAAAATGTACTCTACTAGTAGCACTAAAAACCATATTATCGTAGTGCATTGATAAATAGTGTTTAGTGTTGCACTAAATTTGATGTCACACTAAACAATATTCACATTAAGTAATAATATTAATATATATAATGGTTAAAATGTATTAATGTAATGTATTGATTAGAAATTTGCATATAATGTTTTTAAAATTATTAAATATAATGTTTGTTAATATCTATTAATAAAACTCTCAAATGTTTATAATATTTTCATTTATTTTTTGAAATTATTAAATATAATGATTGTTATTACATTTATTACGAGAATTTAGTGATTATATAAAACTTATAAAACTATATTGTTGAATAGTGTATTTTAAATCAATTAAAAAGATTTAGTGTTAAGATTTAGTGCAACATACTGGAGCAATATTTTATAGTGTGAATATATTTTTAAAAGATTCTTCTTTTGCATTAAACTAGTGCAATTTGTTGGACTAAAATAGATCAGTGTAAAAAAGATGCATTGCAAATTGATTTGATTGACACTACATAGTAAGCTAGTTACAATCGTTTAGATTGTTTGGTACATATTTTTTGATTAAAATATTGATGTAATTAGCCTGTACAACATTTTGAACCAATACTTTGCAACAATGTATGTAATATGGAAGAGCATTGTTGGCAATGTTTTGGTCGTAGGTTCATTTTGGTTGTGTTTAATTTTGTGTGGGTTATACCAATGTCGTGGTGGCCACGTTTATGAAAATAGAAAGAAAAAAACATTAGTGTCTTTCACCCTTTCAGTTTTCATAGGATAGGGATATTGTAAGCAAGCACGGCATATCAATAACAAATCAAATATTTTTCTACCAACAAAATAATCACTGCAAACTCACAAGAAAACCAGCCACATACTTCGATTGTTAAAACTACAGATTGACAAATGAAAATGTCAAATGCCACTTTAGATTATGTTCCTAGCACGGAAGCATGAGAAACCTTGTTTGGGTCGTTTTGGTTCTTCTGGAGTACAAAAGTCCAAGCAACCGTAAATATTACATAGTGATACAAGTAAACAAGAAAAAGAAAAGCTGTAGTGCAATAACTCAGCTATACTTTTAAAGCAAATTACTTTTGAGAAGGCAAATGGTCAAAACTTCAACGGGACGTCAAGATTTTTCAAAGTATCTATCAAAAATATAAAAATGAGTGGCAAAGTGGTATGACCGACGTCGACATTATGTTGGCGGCTCGTGAAGGATTCAAAAATCAAACAAAAAGGAACTTCATTTACGAGTCGGCATGGGGTGTTTTAAAAGACATCCCTAAGTTCTTTTTTCGGAGGGCGTTATGAACAACAAACGACCCATGCAAGATGAAGACTACGAGCCGGTCAATCTTGACGAAGAAGACAACGATCGGATCCAAGCGAAGACACCTAACCCGAAGTTTGACCATTTATTCACCGACGACGCGATTCGTCATCCACCCGGTCGGGCACAAAGTCGAAAAAGTTAAAAAAATTTGGGTTCGTCGGATGCTACTTCCTCACGTTGTTCGGCCGACGAGGTTCGCGCCCAACTTTGGAGAACCGCACTAGATCAACAAAAAACAATGGAAACATTTGCCAAAACGTCTAAAAAGAAAGCAATGTTTAGAGTATTCAAGGATCTCAACAACCTGATCAATCCAAACTTGCCAACCGAGGAACAAGTATTTCTTCGGAATCTTCAGGAAGAAGTTAAACGCGATTGTTTATCGTCTACCCAACCAACGAACCAAGACACCGACGAAGAATAATTGTATCGTTTTTTAATTATTATTAGTTGTAACGTAGGATTTTAATTATCGTAATTTTTATTATAAATGTAACGTAGGATTTTAATTATTGTAATTTTTATTATTAATATAAATTAGTTTTTTAACTATTGTAACTTTTATTATTAATATAAATATATATGTATTAATATTTAAGAAATAACGTGGCGCTGACGTAGATGTCAGTCCTTAGTTCTGGGCCGTCAGGAACTCAGGATAGGCAATGTTCAGTCTGGGTCAGTCCTTAGTTCTCGTGCTGATGTGACGCTGATGTGAAGGTCGGTCATCAATTCTAAAAATGTCACGATAGAGAGTGGTTTAATAATCAGGTCTAATGATTATTGGATTCATAGCTCATTGCAAAGCAAAGACCCATTTTGATGATAAAAGATTGCACAAGAAAGTATATCACATCATGTTAAAAAATTAGCAACATATAATATATATTCACACCAATATTAGACTTAAAAAAAACAAAAAGACTTGCTACTACAAAGTTTCTCAAATACATGTGATTATTTTTTTTGTTATTGTCTTTATATCTAAAAGAATTGTGTATCCAGTTGTGAACTGAAAATAGTACATAACTAAAGTGCAAGAATTGAACTTTTAAACCTAATTCACAACTTGAATTTGACATCACAAGAATAATACATAGAGTCTTGTAATATATGTGATTGTAATGCATAAAATAAATTAGGGTTCCATCAGCCCTATAACACAGTCTCCCTTTCCAGTCAAACTAAAAAAGTCAAAGATAGGTTACCGAATCAAGCTAAGAAGAAAAAGCTTGACAACAATTGGAAAGTTGAGTGGTGGGATGTTTGATCTTCTGCAATGAAATTGAAACAAAAAGTTGAAAATTAGAAGATAAAATATGTTTTTGTTTTTGGGATAATAATACGAGAAATGATTGAATAATTAGAATAAGAATTGATTGCCTGGTGATGGTGATGGTGATGGTGATGATGATGAATAATGCACAAGGAATGAGGAAAACGAAACCAACAAAGAAGACATAAGTAGAGAAAACGTAAGAATTAATGGGTTGAGAAGCGTTTAATGATTCGAATAAAGTGTTTCCACCAACAATAATGCATTCGATCCTGTACATCTTTGTAGCAAATTCTACTTGTCCTACCCATCTCTCTCTTTGTTTTTGTTTTGCCTAAAATTGTGCTCACTCTTATTTTTTAGACGATGAAATACTGAAGTGGGGGGTGAGGACTGAGTGGGGGGTGAGGACTGAGGAGTGGGGGACACACGATTATATTCAAATTTGGGCCCATTTAAGCTAGCAGTCTATCCTTGGAAGCCCAATAGTAGGCCCACTTGAATTTTTAAACTGAGGTTTATGATAATTGATTTAGGGTTTATTCTTCTGTTTCAACAACAGAAGCAGAAAGAAAGCACCAATGGAGGGATTGAAGGTATCTGATGCAGAATTGGTGGTGTATTTACATCCATCAAAATCCAAAAATGTATCTCACGCCATTTTTGCTGAACTCAGTTCAATGCTTTTCAAGTACAGTAATTTATTCTTCTTCGTTTCCTTTATATTCTTATATCATCCTCCAAGTCCAAATCTGTTCATGTAGTAATAATTATTATTATCATAATAAAATTTTATTGATATGTATTCAGGTTGTCAATAGACTCCAGTTGTCAATAAAGTTTATAATTATTAGCGTACTTTCTTAACCAAATTTTGGGTGTGTAGTAATTGGTCTACTTACCGTTGCTTGCATTTTATCACTTATTCGTGACAACATATGGTTTGTAGTCATTTGGTTGCTTATCGTTTCTATTTTAGATGATCGTGATAGTTGTTTAAATGATGGGTATGTGTTTCGTTTAAAGCGTTAACGTTAGTTGTAGCTAGGTCTGAGTCCTTAGAGGGCTGGAAGTTTATGTTATCAGCTTTATGGTGGTTATTTTTGGTCCTTCCTAGTCTTCAATTGCATTTTGCAGGTGGGATGTTTGGAAATCATGGATTGTTTGTAATGCCTTTTAGTTTAACTAAAGGTAAAAAAGAAAGTGTGTATTTTATGACCCCGCTAGACAAGTTTTTTAGCCCTGCCCTATATGCATTATGAATCCGAAATACTTCAGTTCCATCTTAAAATTTTCATTTCTGTATCTTTATTGTATTTTTATTTTTATTATATGGTTTTATTTTGGCAGGTTTAATGAAACATTCGATGGTGTATTATTGGCTTATAGTGCTTCTACCAAAGATGAATTTGCAAAGATTCTTCCAGGCCTAAATCCTCATTTTGGTGTTAGATTACAAGCGCAACTATTACTTTTTTATCCAAAACCAGACATGCTTTTAGGTATTTTTCAAAGTTTAATTTTGTTTGGTGATGTATTCTATATTTTTGTATGTTAAGAATTTTGCTAATTGTAATTTCCAGAAGGAAAGGTGGTGAAACTTGGGGAGCAGTCTATACACATTGTTGTTCTAGGGTTTTCATCGGCCACTATTATAGAAGATGATATTCGTGAAGAATTCAGTTATAAAGTTGTATGTATATCAGGACTGTTGTGCTTGACAAGATTCCTTTTTTATGTTGGCTTTCTTAATTAACTGTATGCATATTTGTTGTTACAGAAACATGAAAAGGAAGTATATTCTAGCACGTTAAATAGGCGACATAAGATAGAGATTGGAACCATTATACGCTTCGTAGTCAAGAGGTGATGTACACTTTCTTTGCTGTTTATGAATATCTGTTTTTAGTTGTCCTTGTAACACTCTTGATCCTATTGCGTCTTATTGCATATAGTTCTATCTGATATAATCTAATTTTTCTTGTCTGTTTACATTTGAGTGAATGTAGTTCTTCCTTGTGTATAAACTTATATCCTTTGTTTTCCCTCTCAACATTAAATGATGCGACATATTTATAAAGTTTAGTGGTTAACATGGCTAACAACCTCTGTCTAAATGGTAACATATTACACGACTAAGTACATATTATAAGCATTAATGGCTGTAGTGAAGTTGATGTATCAGATCATAACCGTAGAATCCAAATTGTACATATTAGTAATTAAATAGAGTTTCTAATAGCCTCCACTAGTTGGTCCCATAGATTGGGCATGTGGAGAGTATCTTGGGTTCAATTCCTATAGGCATTAAGGAGGAACCTAATGTCCAATCTATTAAAAGAATTTCTCGGTTGGCTGGGGTTGTTAGTATTCCAACTTTCGGAAATATAAGTACTAATAATAATTGAAGTTCTCACAAGTGTTTTGTCAAATTATAAGTCAGTTGAGTTTATAAATGACCTGACATTGAAAGTCTATTGTAGTTTTGATGAGGAAATACTCCATATTTCGGGATCGCTGCTTCAATCTCACACAGGAAGTGTCAGTTGGCTGGATAAACCTGCAGAAGAAGCACATACTGAAAGGTTTTTGATCTGAACTTGTAGTCATGACTATTTTTTGATATTTCTGAATAAGAAACTCGTGTACGAGAATGCTTAAAAGATAAAGTTTGTTAATTTTACTCGCCTGCAGTAACACTAAGAAGAGAAAAGGACATGATATGGAGAATGATAACGTGTCACTTGACAAAGATTCATTATCTACAAAATCTGATGATCGGATTAAGAAGTCAAAGAAACACAGTGGTGGCCGGTCAGTACCCAATTGGCATACTCCTTTAATTTGTTGTTATTTGAGTACTTATTATAGTTGTCTGACAAAGTTAAGTAACCTGTTTGCAGAAGGTAATTTTGCAACCTTAGGAATCGACTGCTTGTATTTTACAAACAGCTGCTACATATTGGATCAGGTGCTATTTAAGAAACAATGACGGTATGGAGGATTGTTTTGTTGTTGATACTCGGAGTCTCAGCAGCACGGAGCTCAATATACAAAGGATGAATGGCATTTGCACCCTCTTTATAAATTCATTTTGCTGTATCAAAAGGCATGCTATAATATTCCTTATGTATTTCTAAATTTTGTTTTTTTATTAATTATTGAGTTGTCAATGTGAAATGTTAGAATGTATATGATTTGAATTGACTTGCTTATGTTATTAATATATTACCGAATTTAGTTTAGCAAATCAGAGCAGTTCTGTGTTGCATCAGGATTTGTACATTGTTGACGCGTTTTGGTGTGCAGTCAAAATATCAACTGTTTATCAAAAAAGTTCTCCACTGTGAATCCAATATGACAAATTAGCAACAAGTGTAAGATGATAACAGAAACAAGTGAATGTTGGATGTTGGTCCAGCTTACTACGAGGATCCCATATCCTGCAACTCAACCTATAAAAAGGACATTCATCAAAGCCCCCTTTACTTGATTGGAGCTATGAAGCTTACCTTCTTTTTACCAAAAAGAATAGCGATCGAGTGGTAAGGTAACTTGATTATACTTGCAAAAGTTCAGTTTTAAACCTCACACTAGGTAAATGATAAAAACCTACTTGAGATGGTTAACTTGCAAGAAATAGACGAAAGAGAAGTTAGACTTAAAACAATTTTTATTCTTCATTTCTTTCCGTAAGCAAATTTACGTGTACATATTTTATTCTTCATTTCTTTCAGTAAGCAAATTTGCGTGTCCATATATAGACAAGAAATAACCCAAAACCTCTGGTCCACTAATTTCCATTAAAGGCTAACACTAACCACTACTTCTAATAACTAGCTTGACTAACTAAACATCCGTAATTAAAATAATTAATAATGAGCTAGAAATTAACATTACTAAATTAAATTGTTGTCAAAAATCTAAGTGTTATTAATACACCCCGCCTAAAAATGAGCCTTGTTCTCAAGGCTCACATTTTTGTACCTCCAGTCACGTGCAAGGGTGATTTGTGTTCAGATTGGAGAAGAATAAACTTGGGTGGTTGGCATTGGTGAGCTAGATGAAATTTGTTGGGCATCGGAAACAAAGTCTCTGGTTGTGATAAGCTTGGATCTTGGTGATTGCAAGGTGTTGTAACGACAATGACGCATGTTGGTTTGAGGGTGAGAATCGAACTCGTCCGAGTGTGAACTTGTCCCATATGAGATTTGCAAGGTCGTAGGTTTGATGAGGCTTTTTTCGATGGAGGATGATTATCTCCAATTTTGTCGTATTCCAAGTCCGGTTGGCAAGTGGAGGGGGTGGCGCCGAAGGGGAAGATGGAGTTGCTGTCGGTTTTGGTCTCGGTGACGGCTGTAACAAGATTGGCGGTTATGGCGGTTTGGATGGTGATATGTTTCGAGATGAGTTCGAGGTTGGTGGTATGTGACGCGGAGGTAGTGAGCAACTCAGCCATGGTTTCAGCAAAGGACGCCATGGATTCTTCGATGATTGGCGTTTCAGATGTGAGAGGCATTTGAGATAGTAACGAAAACACCATTGATAAAAACCGATTTGAGATGGTTATCCTCCCAAAAAATGAATAAAAAGCAACTTTTCTTGTTCATTCCTTTCCATAAGCACAATTTACGTGTACATATATAGCCAGTAAACCAAAATTACTATCCTAACTTCACCACTAGCCACTACTTCTAATAACTAACTTGACTAACTCAAACACTAAAGATGCATAATTAAAATAATGGGTTTTTTCACGTGATAATAAACGATATCCATTTTGTTTTTGTGAGTATCTAATAAATTGATTTTTGAAATCAATTAGGCCGGTGTATCCTTCGATCGTCTTTACTTTGCTCTTCCTGTCTTCCATTGATACCACTTCTTCCTCGCTCGTCTTTTTTTCTTTTTTTTTTCTGTTTTCTTTTTGGTGAAGAAGCTTGAAGACGAAACAAATATGAGCCAACTTCTTTTGACTTTTTTTTTTTTTTTTTTTTTCTGTTTGTAGTAAAATTATTTTTGATAAATGATAGAGTTTAGTTTTTCTAAAAATTGACTGTCTATTTACGATGTTTCAATCTTGATGAAATGTTGACATGTGTATGAACTGACACATAAGACAGAAAGATCAATAATCAAATGGGAGTAATTTTACTGATTTAAAAACAGACCTAATACAAGATCCCTTTTAGTGAATCAGCAAATCGGTATTTGTGTTGCAATCCACGTATACACCATGTCATACTTGTGCCTATTTGTTAGCTACATCAGCATCTACTTTTAAATAAAATTTTGTTAATATGATTTTTAACAAAATAATCATAAAATATATACCCCATTATATACTGAAGGATTAGTTAATATCAATTTTTATGACATTATTTATATTTCCTGATAAAGTATTTATACATATATACATTTTAATTTTAAATGAAAATTAGAAATATCTAAAATACTCCTATAACACTTTGAAAGGTACCTTCATTTAAAATTAAATATTATTATTTTAATAAGGATGCACAAAAACGTAGTCATTGATGTATATATAGAGATGCAACCATATTTAAATTCATTTTTTTACCTGTTTCGCCAACAAATCTCAATATTTTAATGAGTTTCTTCTGAATAAACTGAAAATAAACGGGATGCATACAAGAAAAAATACAAATGTTAAGATAAAAACACATTAAATGATGGGATACAAATGATAAAAAATGCTTAATTTGCTTACACATCCACATTTACAAATCCACGTGGAGGATGAAGATTAATAATCGATGAAGATCAAAAACAATCAGTTAGTCAAAGGGTCTGTTTGGTACAGAGTTTTTAAAAGCTTTTTGGAGCTTAAAACTTTTTGTTTTGAAAATTAAGTTCCTTTAAAAAATAAAGTTTTGTTTGGATAAACAAGCTTAAAGCTTTTAGTTTGAAGATTAAGCTCTTATTATAAAAGCTACTCCAACTAGCTTTTAGGAGTTTTTTGATCAATTTACCCTTTGAAATTACAGCTACAGCTACTTTACCAAACACAGTTTACAAATAAAGTTCCATTTTGCAGTTACAGCTACTAGCTTCAGCTTACATCTAACAGCTACAGCTACCAAGTACAGCTACAAGCTACAGCTAACAGCTAATTTTGCCAAACATACCCAAAAGCAACACGAAGGCAACTCATATCCATGGAGAATTGAAAAGTATACTATTAAATAAATTAATTAATTAACTAGACGACATTTGACCGATACAAATGACAAAGCATCAAATTTCAACCAAATCATAGATTATGCAATCTACACAAAATTAAATGCTCACCAAACACTTTTCAGTTTACATCCGTATCCTTTTCAGCAGCAGCTGTGTAAGAGAGAAAAATACGAGGTATTAAACATATGATTTCTTTTAAGTTTTTTTTTTTATATATAAACTGTTAACGTATTTTTTCATATAATTAATTGATTTAAAATTCTTACATGAAAAAATTTTAAATTTCAAAATTAAATAACTTAATAACCATTATTAATTACTATTGTTTTTAAATTCTTAAAATTAATAAAATAAATTAATGATCATTAATTGCTATTGTTTTTTTCATTCTTTGAATCAATTGTATTAATAGCTTTTAGTGTATTAGTTAACTGTTCATTTTTTCATAAGTTATACTTACCACATAGTTGACTGTTAATTAATTAATGGATTTATTATTTGGTGATGTATCGAACTTTACATTTTTACCAGTATGTAACCACATTTTAAAAGTGTTATTGTATGTATTGAACTTTACAATTTCATATATTGTATGTAACGGGTGACCGGATGAGTAGGTACCCGGTTTTTCCTCTTGAAAAAATATCTATTGTATGTATCGAACTTTGTAAAAAATGTCTATTGTATGTATAGAAGTTTGTAAAAATATCTATTGTATGTATCGAAATCGGTGGTTTCCGGTCATCCAGTCACCCGTTACATGCAATATACGAAATTGTAAAGTTTGATACATACAATAGCACTTTTAAAATGTAGTTACATACAATAGTAAAAAATGTAAAGTTCGATACATAACCACATAATAAACCCTTAATTAATTGCATGATCAAATTGTAACTTGATTAACGCATATACTTAAATAATTGTATACATTTTACCCAATAAATAAACAACGTCACACTACCGTGAATCGCATGAGCTTTAACACTAGTATTTTATTTAAAAATACAAAACAAATTCTGCTAGATAGATTATAGGTACTTACCCCATCAGTTATCCAACCATGTTTACTAAATATCCGACTGTTGTGAATCTGGCAGTAGAGGCCGTAGAACACAGGGTATTCCATCAAAATATGGATAACTCAATTAAATCTAAATAATTAAACCAACAAAATATATATCTATATTTTATTTAAAAATCAAAAAAAATTCTGCTAGATTATAGGTACTTAACCATCAATTATTTTATCCAACCATATTTACTAAATATCCGATTGTTGTGAATCTGGCAGAGGCTATAGAACACATGGCATTCCATCAAAATAGAGATAACTCATTTAAATCTAAATAATTAAACCAACCAAATACATATCTATATTTTATTTCAAAAATCAAAACAAATTCTGCTAGATTAAGGGTACTTACCCCCATGAGCTTGAATATAAATACTCACTTCAATATGAATCAAAACAATCTTGAATCCAGTTTGGAAACAACTCCTAAGAATGTTCCAATTTATGTACAATTTGTGACAACACCAACTCTTGAGCATATTACCGACCTCATAAATGTGGTTCATCCGGACCTCACGATTATGGAGGATGTTTGATAACGCGTAAAAAGTCACGTTTTTACTCACGTTATCTTACCCGTATTTATTAAATGATTAACATTTTAATCCAAATATTACATTTATTTGATTTATTGTATTAGTTAGGTGATTACGAAGACAATGCTGTAAAACTCACCAAAAACGGACGAAAACAAGTAAAATGGAGCCAAGTCAACACAGGGCGATTCGCTCGCGTTCAAATCATCTTTTTGATAATTTTATGAAAATTATCATTGATCAAGCTTAAGTTAAAGATAATTTGATTATGATCGCTTGGATATAAGAATCGCTAAAAATGGATAAGAAACGAAGAAGTTAGCTAAAACAAGTAATTAATAATTACGATCCCCCTCACAAGACATCACGACCTCGCGAATACGGTTCGACATGATTTACATGAACCGTATATGGCTCAAATGGCCCGTATATTGCCCAATGTGAACTGTATACGGCTCAAAGGAACCTGTATATGCTTAAAAATCATATCTTAAAAATCATATCTTGATACGGTTTGCGCGACCCGTATATGCTTAAAAATCATATCTTGATACAGTTCGCGCAATACGGGTCAATTTTGTGAAGGTCAAAAATGGTTCGGATGGTCAAAATATGGTTCGGGATCACCTCTATATATCAACCTCCTCATCCAACATTCCACACACCTCACACTTCAATTTACTTCCATTTCTCTTTGTTTCTTCCCTCTCTCTCTACTTTCTCTCTCTAGATTAATTTAATTAATTTAGGGAGATATACGTAAGGGATTAGGGATTTAATTATGTATTAGTTAGTAGTTAGTAGTTAGTAGTTAGTAGCCAGCTTAGCAATTTAACGCTTTGGGTATTTAGAAGAAATACAAGTGTTTGACATGATTTCGATAATTATAGTTAGGAATGATGTTTAAAATCGTTAAACATACCGTTATGAAGCAACGTAAATACCGTAAAACGTCTGAGTCCGTGGTATAACAATGGAAACACCATTAGGTGTAATACAACTGTGGAAGCCATGAAAAAGCCGTTGGTATAATACTTTGTGGATTACTGTCTCAATGTTCTAAAGATGTCTATCACACAGATAACAATTCATAACACATTTATAAATGAAGATTATTATTGTATTTCGTATAGTCTAAATGACGCCAAAATTAATTCGTGAATGATTCTTTCCAGTTATCCACGTGGCTATAACCTAGATATAAGAAGTCATGAATCTTGATTGTGGTAAGTAGTTATATGTGTAAATAATCATAGGATTAGGAACTACGAAAGCACCGCGTAATACATAGTAATAACTGTGGAAATCGCCGCGTATCTCTTAGCGGATTTTCCACATATTATTGATGTAAGAACCGATGTAGGCATTGACACATAGTAAAATACGTTGTGACTTACTAGACTACATGGCTTGCATATGAAGCAATGGAAAACATTGTGAATATCCAGGGATGTATAACTGATTGAAAAGGAGAGGTCTAGCTTCTAACGATACTAAAATGTATATCGTTAGATAGATAAGCAAAGTCGATAAGTTTATTAGAAATAGACTTATATCAGTGTTAAGAAAAGCCGAATCATTAAATACATTCTGCTACTTTATTCATTTACCTAGGGTTACAACCTAAATAGGTCACTTGATTTTACATAAAAATCGTGTTCGGAGTCGAGCAGACTTATTCGGCCAGCATCACAATAACCTAGTTCCCGATGACTTGCCAATTGAGAACATGTGCTAAACTGGTAGGGTTCTAGTGTTTACACCAATGTATATTAAGGAATGTCTTCATAATAAACATCATCTCGACACTATACTAAATCATGGCAAACCACGTCTTCTTTATCCTTAGTTGTTCCTTGCATGCTAGCTTATTTTATTTTATTGTTTTAGTAGTTATTAATAAAAAGAAAAATCTTATCCAACTATCCAAATCCTATTTTGAATACTGAATTGTCCAAACGAGCTCCATTTCAAATTCGACCGTCATAGAGACGACACCGACCATCCTTACCACGTACTAGTATCTAGTAGGTAGTAAGGAGGTTTAGGGCCCGACAAATATAAAATATAAAACACCCCACTGATAGCGCACCGTTCGGTCATCGTCCTACAACAATCAACCGACGACGACACGCCGTGACAAAATCGACCGTTCGGTGTGCCATCAATCTTGACCTCTTAAATGTGGTGGATGAGGACCTCACGTTTGTGGTGGATGCTAACCTCACAACTGTGGTGGATTCTGACCTCATGAAAATGGTTCTGACAAACAACACTGTTGGGTAAAAAACAAAGATTCGGTTATCATATCATATATTCTTAATTAAATATAGTCAAATATCATTCAGAAAGTAAATAAAGTCATTCCTATATACTAAACATTAATACTATACTTTTCTTTTACATTTCAGACAAGCAAAAAACGTCAAATAGAGGTTATTGATCTTGACACATCCGACGAAGAGACTATGTCCATGGCTAATGTCAAGAGAAAAAAGAAAAAATCGAGTTCAATTTATACTAAAAATAAGGTCTACAAGATCATTAATGAGAGTGATGAAGACTAACACTTACATTCATTTATTAATGCTATTTTACAAATGTTTTGTGGCTTCTAACGACTTCCCCGCCTTAACCAAACCTCCCACAAAAATAGTGTCAAAATTGATAAAAGCGTTGTCTCCTTTCCTCCCTCTCTTCCCTAAATTTCCTTGCAACAACATTACATATGTGTGCATTGTAAGCTCACACCCTCTCCTTATCACATCTCCCTAAACACATTTGTTACTTCATTTTCCCTTTTAAACCTCAAAAGCCCCTTGATCAAACCATGATAAACACTAATGTCAGGCTTTGATCAAAAACCCATAAATCAAAGAAAGAATTCGTGGGTCAAACGGAAATTGCAACGGGAAAGAGAGGCGTGGAGTCTTGATTCTGGCAAGTCTTGTTGTTGGTAGAGAATGGTAGCCACACGGAGGAGATGTGATGGGTTGATTGGTGTTATCGGGTTAGGTGTAGTTGTGGTGGAGTGAAGGGGACGGTGGCGAAAGATTGGAATGCCTATGAAAGTGTATCAAACTTAATTTGCCTGCTCTGCGCATAAAAAACATTTAATAGGGGGAATTTCATGTATCATATGTTGCCCGTCACTACCACCTTCTCACTAACTCCTCCGGCAAAATTCACCTCCTAGTACAAAAAAGTTATATTATTCCAATTACAATCCAGTTCTTGAAAAAAATTACTAAGAGAGCATTAAATATATACTTTCAAACATTTGGCTCATTAAATATTGATTATAACCTGAACAATGCAGTCGACACATCTAATTGTAAATCATCTTAAGTACTCTAAACTTATTAGTAAAAATGACAAATACTATAAGAACGTAATCCTGCGGACAACTATGACTATGTTCAAAGACTATTGTGAGTCAGTTAGGTCAACAAGAGTGTTTCTACAACAACATATTTTCCATAACAGAAAGCCAAATGTTAATACAGAACAACACACATATCAAATTTAAGGAAATCATAAATATAATATTGAGCCTATTAAAATGATAAATTGAGCATTATTTTAATATAACTAAATTTTATTTTGTCACACCCCGCTAAAGCGGAAACACGAGATGTAACAGTACAATGATTTCAAATTCGAAAATTACAAAAGATCACCGTTCAACGGTTTACAATTAATGCATTACAATAAGTTTTACAAACGTTTACAGCACAATAATAGATAACCTAGTCATACTATTACATCCCAAAAGATACGAATTCCGTACGCTAATGCAGAATAGATCAAATAGCCGGTTTAGCTTCAATTGACAAATTGTGACTAATTCCTGAAAAACATGTAAAATAACAGGTCAACTATGAAACATAGTTGGTGAGTACTCAGGTTTTGTGTAATAATAGACCCTTTTCAAAAGTTTATGAAGTCTAGTTTAAACGTTACACGTTCTACGTGATTAGTTTGCTAAGATAGTTTGTTTAGTGCCGAGCTCATAGGACGAAGATAATTATCGGATACTTAATTAAAATCAATTTTTGATGATAGACAAATGCTATTGCACGGGTATTTATAAAAGTGATTTGCTAACACAAGGCTCGTTTAAGAGCGATATTTATTTGAATGTTAGATCTATTCGTGAATCGGTATTTTACTTGCAAAGGAAGTTTATTTAAACACGAGACTCATTTAGAAGTTATTCCTTTTGGGAATTCAATTGAAGGTCGTAATTCATTTATAACATCATACTCGTATTTTAAAAGAAACGTTCAATTCATGTTTATAAAACTCCAGATTTAGTGTTTACTAATTTCAAGTTATGTATATAAAACTCATTTGGTAATATTTAATAAGTTCAAGTTTCGTTTATAAAGATAATGAATTATCATATTAATATCAAAACGTTCTTATTTTAGACGGATTATTATATCGAGTTTCATGAGAAAACGAGGCATTATTATGAAACTAAGTCTATAATTGTCAAAAACCACAATGATTTATAATTTAAAACTCCGGTTATAAATGTATGATTTCTAAAGAAGTAACGTTTCAAATGACAATGTCATGGTAAGGTTCAAATCGTAATGTTTATAGTTTTTTTTTTAAAAAAAATTATTTCAAATAATAACGTCATTGTAGAGCTCGGTCACAAGTTTATAATTTATAAAGAAACATCATTTCGAATGACAACGTTATTGTAAAACTCGAGTCACAGATTTATAGTTTCAGAGAAACGTCATTTTCATGTCAAACGTCATAAGTTAATGGGTGTTTATGAAATCACTATGCTATTACATTTTTGTTTATGAAATCGATGATTTAATTATGCTTGAGTCCACAACCAAACCTACAACCGATAAACCCTTGCCCCAAAGAGAGATGCCCTATCGTTGGCATTTAGGATGATGGGATGCACTCACGTGGCCGCGTGAGTGAGGAGGTGGTCTCGCTCCCAAATAGTACTATTCATATGCATCATTTGGCTCAAATAGAGTTAATGGTCGTGTGTATATACCGGGGACTTTAGATACGATAGAAAACAAGCATATAATCATATAACATCGATAAGCATTCACAACATTGTTTTGAAATTTAGCATAGCATAATAATCGAAAATTGAGTATTTCATAACACGGAATTTATAAATCAAGTACATCATAAGCATATCATTTGCAAGTAAATAAATCATTCAAGTCATTCATGCATGCTTTTCACCCCAAAACATTTAAATAAAGCGTTAAAAATAGGGGCTGAGTACTCACAATCGTTAGTGAGCGTACATAAGGGATGTAATGCGCGTTTCGACCGAGAGTGACTCCTATCCAAGACCTACGAATACAATGTTCCTAATTAGATTCTTGACTAATCTGGTTTGTTAAGATTGCTTAGCTAGTCAATTATGTTACAAAGTGTCGTTAGAGTTTGATTTGTCGTTTAATTATCGTTGTCGGTAATTACTCGGGTTGTGATCAAAATAATGGATACACATGAAAAATGATTCCAAAAATTACCAAATTTGGTATACAACATACAATATGATTCACAAATTTTCTGTGAAAATTTGGGGAATTTTAGACTTACAGATTATTTTTAATCAATTAATGTCTAAAAAGTGTGATAAATATGGGAAAAATAGTATTTATTCATGAAAAACTCTGAAATTTTTACTAGATCATTTTAACTCATTTTTTAGGTTTTTGTAAAATTTTCATGTTGTTTTGAGCACTGAAACTTTGGTTCCCAACTTTATGTGTTTAAACAAGACGTAAATTGGAAAACGTATCAAATCACTTCCAATGTGTGTCAAATTTTGAGGATAGTGTCATTTTCTGTGAAAAATGACACAGGAATTTTCCCATATTTTTTTGATGTAAAAAGTATATTTCATGAATATTTTTCCTTTTTATAGACTTTATTTGTATTTAAACTAGGAAAAATACTTATGTTTTTCCAAAAACTTACATTTTTATTTTCAAGGTTCTTTTCATGATATAGTTACTGAGAAAAATCATCCCAAAATTTTAACACATTTTATCTAATATTTTTTGTATTTTTGATTCATCACAACACAATTATTTACATTTTACAAGACTAATATAATGCATGATGTTCATGCATTTTCTAAAAATAGTTAATCATCAAGATAAATTCCTATCTTTTTATACTACTGAGATATACATGTTAGGAGTCTAAAATAATTTTTCTTAGATTTATAGAACATCTTAAGACCCATGAACAAGTATTACAACAAGGTGCTCACAGAAAAGTTACTGTTTGCGCATCAGTTTTGTGTGATACATTTGGAGGTCGAATACTCAATGGATTTGAGTGAGACCAGTAGGGTTTTAAAGGTAAGACATTAAGCTAAATTCTAGAAGAAAAATCAAGATTTTTGGACCATTATTGACTGAGTTATGGTCGTTTCAAGTGAGGTCAAAATCTGGATAGATTACATATAAGACAATGGTGATCATTTTGGTGTGTTTTTCACTACCAACGATTTTTAGACCTCATCCAATGATTGAAGCCTTGTCTTTTATGCATGTACATGTGTTTTACAGCAACATAAATATATTTTAACTTGGATTAAGATCTAGCTATGAACTTTGGAACATGCAAGCCCAAAAATCGGGTTTTTGGCTCTTTTTCAATAACACAACTTGCTTCCAAGCTTTTGACCTCATTTAATCCTTTAAATCTTTGATCTAACACATTCTTGGTGTTAAAATACATCCAAGATGTGTTAGAAACGATTTTTAACATTTTAACTATTTAATCTTGCAAGAATAAGTAAATAAGCATTTTAAATACTAAAAAGACAATTTTGTTTTTCGGTTTGATCATGGGTAGCCCTTTGTTTTAACACTTAAACAAGTGTAAGGGAACCTACAAACCTTCAAACCTTGTATAGGGATTTTAGCCATGAGAAAGGCATAAAATCCATGTATGTACAAGATTCAAAGTAATAAAATGAAGGAAATGAAGCTAGGGATGGTTGGTTATACCTTTAGTGCTTTGATTTAGTGTATGAACACTTCTAAATGGATGATCTTTTGATGAAAGATGGCTGGAAATTTTGAATGTTCTTGAGAGAAAGTGAGAGAGAATTGAGAGAAAATTGAATGATTGAAAGTGTGGGAAATGGGAGAAGTGTGCATGTACTCAAGGGACTTGGTTGGGAAGTGGAGTAGTCAAGTGAGGGAGGGAAAAAGTGGCTGGCCGTTTTTAGGGGTGGAGGGGTTAAAAAATCTTTTTTTTTTTTTTTTTTTTTTTTTTTATGTTATGTAATTAAAGGTTTAATGTTACATATTGTTTTGGAATAAGTTTCTACATATTGAAATGTTTGATTGTGATGTTTTAGTGGTTGAAACTCGAGTTATAAAATTGTATTTTCTAAGTTTATAATTCACATCAAAATACATTTGATTTGTTTATGATTGGCATACACGAGAATTAATTAGCCGATTTCTGGTTGCGATTACCGATTTATGGAATTTTCGGTTAATACACGAGAATTAATTAGCCGATTTCTAGGTTATGACTCATGAAATTTAATTTCATCTATTTTCTTTGGCACTTTGTAATCTAATTTAGTGTTGTTCAAGGCCCTAAAGTCCGCTAAGCAATCTTCTAAGACGTTACGCGATTTCGGTAACTTACTGTTTCGATACTTAAGAAGTCGTAACCTAGACTTTTCACTAGGATTTTAGAGTGCTGTAAACGTAATTAAATGTACTAGGAATTTAAGTGCGGTGTTAACCTGAGATTTTTGACGGTTGTCACACATTTACAGATTAACAAACGTACAAATCCACATTACATGAAGTTAGAAAACCAAAAAATACAAATTATTTGCAACGTATATCAATATTTATATAAATAAATAAGTAAACCCTCACGTTGGAAAACACTGCATGAAGACGAAACTAGTGAAAATTGGTTTAGAAAAACTGGAAATCGTTCATATACAGAATAAGA
Source organism: Logfia minima (assembly GCA_963921325.1). Classification (NCBI taxonomy): domain Eukaryota; kingdom Viridiplantae; phylum Streptophyta; class Magnoliopsida; order Asterales; family Asteraceae; genus Logfia; species Logfia minima. The sequence continues at coordinate 33,307,995 of OY992764.1, forward strand.
ACTTTATTGAAGGTCGGGGTGAAAGTACAAACTTACCTTTAATCTACAGAAGAATAACATTTGGCTTCGATTCTTCCTGTAGCGTGTTAACAGAAACTCAAAACATGAAATATAATTATACAATTATTTAATTTGAAAGGTGCTTAAGCAATTTATTTTTTCTTAGACTATATATGTTTGGGAAAATTAACTTATTGCATTAAAGGAAAATTGCTCAAGAGAAAACAATTACTTCACTTTTTTATTTTGCATATCGACTAATTTTTTTGTTTAAAATGATTATTAATTTAAAATTACATATGAAAAGGTATATGTCTAAGTTATGTACATCAATTGCTTAAATAATTGCAATTAAACATTTAAATTTTTGTTTAGGCTTACATCTTTATCTTTTTGAACATCAAAAATAGTATTTAACCTTACATTACAATTTATAATCAGTAATATATACTCTTTCATTTGTAGTTTTAAATTAGTTATCACTTTTAAACAGAAAAAATCAGTCGATATCTCAAAATGCAAAAACCTTAGTTATCCTTTTTTTGACAATGTTAATAGTTGTGGCTATAAGGTTCTATTTCTTTTTACAGAGATATTTGATTATAAATGTAACTTAAGTATATTAAATAATATAAATAAAAAACTTAGGATCGTAGTTTTTAATCTCTTTAATCTCTTTATTATATTATTTATAATATACTATTAAAAGAAAATGACAATAAGCTAATAATCTTGACTTTTTTATATATATATGAATATGGACTGTTGGATGATTCTAAATTTATACTTATCTAACCATTCATTTTTAAAAGTCAAAGTGTTTTAGCTAATAATTGTCTCTCTCCTCAATTTTATTCAATACTAATCAATACTTTTAAAATCCCTTTCAAATTTCTTTTAGTTTATACTGGTCAATCGTTCAAAATTTGAATTCATTTTCCTCTCCTCTTCAATTCAATTCATACAGTACTATAGCTTAGTTGTAGAATCAGAAATAGAAAAACGATACAAGTCAGTATACCATGAATTTCCATTTGTTCATCATCAACATCAGGTATTGCAATTTCCATCTTTTTATTTAATTTGAATTAAGTACCATTTGATTCTACTCATTCGAAATTAGGGCTTGAATCGATTTGCATAAATTTTGAATCAATTCCACACTAAAATCGCCTTCCTCAGTTTCAAGTTTCAATTCCAAAACTATCAAATAGTAATAATATTAACAGATGATTTGGAATGAATTTAATTGTAACAATATTATAACAGTCAATCCAATATACTTCCCTTTTTATCTAATTGTTCAACCAATATGCATACAAATCAAGATTTGAACGTCAATTTGATTGAATGATGATAGGATTTGGTCATACCTTTTTGACGTGAGAATCAACGGCACACCTTTAAGGTTATAATCAAAAGTGATTTCATTACTATTCGTAATTTCAGCTTTATATATATATCACCTATTTGTCATAAGTTTCAGTTTTACATATATTGTCTTCTAGCTACCTATATTCTTCGATTAATAGGATTTTTGTTTTAATTAATGGTAATGAATAATTGGTTCTTGAAGGATGATTGGATGACGATTATGACACTGGATATATGAATGATACGTACACAAGGGGGTATGTCTTCAACTGATGAAGATGATATAGAATATGAAGATATTTGACAAACCTATAATACATCATCTTCTTCATTAAGAATCACAAGCAACTTTTTTCTCTCTCTCTCTCTCTCTCTCTCTCTCTCTCTCTCTCTCTCTCTCTCTTATTCGTTATAGATTTCAATTTAAATTTTATTTAAGGGTTTTGAGTTTGCATATTAATGTCCACTTTTCGATTCTTCAATTCCTTACATTTAAAGTTCCATTCGAAGTCGATGTGGTTCTAATTGTTAAAGACGTGAAGGTAATTGCTTTTGATATGCATGTGAATTACCAATATTTTGTGTTGTATTCTATTTTAATTCTCAAAAATAAAGATGGTTTTACATGCATTTTAGGTTTCTGATGAAATGTTCACATCAACATATTTATTATTTCATTTTTAATAGACTACCTTACTATTTCGTTTTATAAGTTATGTGTTTGATGAAATGCTTTAATGAAATATGATAACTTGAATGCACATTACGTGTTCAATGAAATGTTCAAGAGTGATATCACACCAAATGATATCTTTACCCTTACAATAAAGTTACCAAATGATCTTTTAATCATCTAATTAAATTGCTATCAATGACAGGGGCTGATTTTAAGACAATGAGCATTGATGGAAAATGGTAAAAGATTTAGAAGTGAGGATGACTTAGTTCAGGTTTGGAGTATGGAAGAGAGGAAAATTGTTGGGGCATAGTTCATGGGTAAGTGATGATAATTTACTTATTTAGGGTCGTTTTACAGCAATTGATGTTCTGCAGTGTAATACAAATGTGGCCTGTTTGGATATTTCATTAGATCAGTTATGTGGTCTATTTTTGTCTTTTTAGGCAAAACATGATATTTAGTGCTAAGTTACGTATGTTCAATCTCTTTATGCATAGTTTGCTAAGGCTCTCAACAAGTAGTCCATTAATCATGTCATAACATGTATTGCAACTCAAAATGATTTTATTGCTTCTTCAAATTTTGATTTATTTAGGAAATAAATGATTTTCGTATAAATGTAGAATTGAAACAAGATGTTCATCACGTTGCCCACCATGAATTTCTATTTGTTGATCATATTGTATTGCAATTTTGGTTTACTTTAATTTGATTTGAAACTAGGATTTATAGGATCAAATTTTGAATGACTTTGATTCTACAAATGACTTTAATGTTCATGTTCTTCGTGTAGGTATTGGTGTTGGAGTCGAGTTAATGAACATTGACAAAATTGGGCTTGTTTTTTAAGTCCAAACATGTTATACCCAGATTTTTGAGTTAATAATTTTTTTTTTAATATAATAATTCTGTAAACTTAGATAATAACCAAACAACCAGTTTTAAGTTCTACATATCAAGCAACGGAAAAATAAAATAAATAGTTACTCAAAATTCGGTGTAACCAACGTTCACTACTATAATAAAAAGTCTATACTAACTATGGCTAGTTACATGTATAGAAACTATCTTCTAACTCGCCAATCTCCCACTCTAAGCAACTTCCTTTCCTTTGCCACTTGGTCCAGTTACATCTTTACCTAAGGACACATATACACACACGGGTTAGCTAATAAGCCTTGTGAGTACATGGTTTTATCACTGAAATCTCAATGTTAGTACCATAACGTATTTAGTTAAACAAGAACTAAAACTTTAAATAATATTTCTATCACCAATCGTTTGCCCGGTGAGCAGGGAAGCTCACACACGCGTTCTAGTCCGGTGGGGGAGGCCCACATATGCTATAAACATGCTAACACATATGCAATGGATCTATGCAATCTAAACAACATAGCTAAGTCATACTAAGCACTACAAACATTACCAGTTCACAATAACAAATAACTAAACGAGATCGTCAACTTGTCATGCTCGAAAGTACTTATTACACTATTATTGGATCACACACAATGCACTCAAGTACTAAAAAGTTCACAACCTGAATAACTAGAGTGGTTGCAAACTCTTCGTACTTAATTGCACTTAGTGCTGCCAAACCATACATAATTAACAAACTTAAAAAGTAGTTATATAAAACACATTTTGATATGTATCCCCGTGTTGAAAAAAATCATGTAACTCACCTTGAAACTCCTTCGCTGCAAGTTGAGTCATATCAAGTGCTAAACTCGTTCTATCCCCTATAATCAATTTAAATGAACTATAATTAATAAACTATACTTTCATATACTTATAAGCATGTTACTCTATGTACATATAATTTATTGACTACTATTTTAAATTCTATCCTTATTCATTTGCTAATAATTTAATTAGCCACCCTAAAGTAATTAACATAATTAACTGTAAAGAAGTGCCCTTGACTTAGGCATGTTTATTTAGAATTTAGTTTAATAATATTATGGTTAAAAAGCTTTATGATCTAAATAAGTTTGACTAAGAACTTGTTTGCTTTTAAGGACTAATATTGTTATAGTGTCAAGTTTCAGGGACTAATTAGCAATATTAAATGACACCATTGACATCTGCAACCAAAATTCTCTACGACATCTTCATTCACCATTCTTTATTTTATTAGTATTATTTTATTGTCTTTTTCCGATTTGCTTACTGATGAACATCGCAAATACCAATAACTCTTTTTCTAAAAATTATTTGTTCAATAATCTTATCCCTTCTACAAAGCTTATATGAACACAGAGAAGGTCTAAACTTTGTTACCTTTGGGTTCTCTATTCGTCAAAACTTAAAATTCACTTCACTGGTCAACCTTGAACTCCTCGGAATTAATGGTGTGGTCACTGTTATTTTGTGTATTTATCAACAAGCAACACAACTTAGCTAAGAAACATTAGATCCAATATAATAGAGCTTAACATAATGTTTTGCGTTCGATTTCTTACCTTGCCAGGAAAAGAAGAATCTGTCACCAGAAAACGTAACCCACCACTGCTACTGCATTACTTATATTTCCTTTCCTTTTACTGATCTCACCTTCGTTTTTCTCTCTCGTATGTGTTAAAAGGTGTGTTTTCTTGTGTGTCACCGGAGCACCTTGAATGGTGGTTGCTGGAATCTTTCGCCGAAAAGATGGAGAAGCTGCTCCGAGGAGCACACACTCACTCGAAACATTCTCATATTAAATCTTTTTATACTCAAAATATTAGGGTTTCTGATATTGCTTAAATTAGACATATTTATATGGGCGATATCGATATGAGTTGTATATTATTTTAGTCATTTTATAAACTTTTAATACTTAATTACTCTAGTTTAGTTTCAGGTTAATAATCGAGAAGAGATCAAGAAGAGATGAAGAAAAGATCAAGAAAAGAGTGGTTTTTGCAGCTTTTGCGAGGCTCTACGGTTTTGGCCATCACTCCCTCAAAAGAACTCCAATTGAGGTGATTCAAGTGCCCAAATTCTTGGAACTCAGAGAGCTACAAATTTCAAAAAGGAACTTAAGGCCAAAAATGAAAAGTACCCGCCAGGTACTCATGTTTTTCCTGTTTCAAGCCTTAGCCATGAAATAGACACTCATCCGGGTGGGAGGCCCTTGTACCTGTCGGGTACTCCTATTACCTACACCGTAGAAGGTTCGGTTAAGGTTTGTTAGCCTAAATTATCCCCTAAACCCTAATTATCATTAACTACGAATTGAGGCTGATTTTGGGAGCTTTTGGAGAGCTTTTAGGGACACCCTAAGCAATTCATTCCTATTGTAATCATCAAAGAAATTAATGTTTATTTATTTTCACCCGAATTCTTATTTGTTTATGTTTAATTCATTGTTTTAATCAATTATGAATTATTCTTGGATTATTATGATTTGTTTGATTGAACCTATGACAATAGGCTAAACTCTTTATGTTCGCTAATAACCCTAGATGTTGGACTTTTGATATTTAGATTTGTTTTTTCGTATGATTTGATGTTTAATTGAAGAACGGTTTGTATTTAATTATTTAATCTATTCAGTTGATGTGGTGTTTGTTTCAATGAGTGAAAACTCTTGCATTTAAAATTACATTTACATGATTATGAGTCTTGTGCATTTGATTGTAGACAATAAATGAATTGAACTAGATTATTGGATTATAATATGGGTGAATCATATTTAGAGATATCTTATATGATTAGTAATCTCTAGGACACTAGGATTATAAAGATTAAATCATCAAGTTAGTAGATTTGATTGATCATAGTTGGAATTGATAAATTGATAACTTGTCAAGGACACTTGCATTTTATAATTTCAGTTAAATGATTGCATTGTGAAAACAAGTAATTTAGATTAACAATTCTCATATGTTTAATATATTTCTATTTATTGTCCAATTCTAGTGGTAAACAGTCTAGATGAACATACTTCTATCCCTTGATTTAATTATCAATTTAGTTGTTTTTATTTAATTATCTTTTGACTACCTATCGTTAAGAGGCATAATTTCTATAGTTTAACTATAGATCAGACAAATAACCCTTAAAGTATATATAAATTGTTCCTGTGAGAGACTACTCGGTAAACTTATCACTGCTATACTACTATTCAATTAGGTATACTTGCCTAGTTATGTAATAGTTGGCTTTGACTTTGTTTTACTACTTTATAACTAGTTTCTAAAGGAGAACCCTATTTGCTTCCATTACCTATTTTGTCCTTTTATTTGTGGTATTATTACAATGGTTGCCATCTAGTTAAACTTGTGGTCTTTTATTTAATATGTCCAACACCCAATTTAACTTAAATAAATTTATTTAAAAAGTCTTAAAATATCAAATAACTCTTATATAATAACTTCATAATTTTATAAATTTGGGATGTTACAAAACAAGAAGTTAGTATCAATTCCCCAGTCTATGTTTTTTTAAAGCTTATAAGCTAGTTTTTGGGGGTTATTTTGTAACCAAGACTTATAAGCTATTTTATTTATGATGAAATTTAGGGTTTATATTGGATCATCTTCTCAACTACTATAATGAAGGAAGAAATGGTGGTAGCTCTTTCTCCATCCCATAAACGTTGCAAAGTTCTATGTGAAAGTGGATGATGATGTTCATGAGAACGAACCTCGGCAAGTAAAGCCTTATACAAATATGTCTTTCCAGTTCCACCGGGACCATCTATGAAGAACACGCCGGGATGATCATTATCAACGTGCCTTATGATCTCGTCAAACGCTGCTTTTTGGTCGGGGTTTAGAAATTTGTGTGCTCGTAAGTGTTCATCTTCAACGATTATTGAGGACGAATCTCTTAGAATGCATCTAAATTATTATTTGACTCTATTAAACCTCTCTCAAGAGCTGCTCTTCGAAAGGTCGGGTATAATATGCCATTGACTGTGTAGAGATCTTCAAAACATGCCCTATCATAGACCCTCATTTTTTAGTATTCCAAGTAAGTGTTTTCATATCCTAAGTGAACTTTTTTGGTAAATCTTTGTACAAATGTTGTCTAGCACTCACGTCAATTCTATATCTCTTAAAAAATGCAGTCAACATCGACCTCTTATCTCTTTCTCTTGCAATAATATCAGGCATACATCATCGTCTCTAAAGTTAACGATCTGCTTATTCGAAAGATGGAAATGCAACACCATCACATATGGGTGGATTTTAGAAAGCAGAAAATTGAAAAGCCTCTGCATTGCTACAGGTGGCGAAACATAACGGGCATCTTGAAATTTTTTTATTTCATTGATAACAACATCTTCTCCATTAGGATCGATATGGACAACCTGTTTGTCATGACCCTTGTAAACGTACTTGAAGACATATTTAATATATTTAATACTTGAGCAAACTTCGATATTGATATGGCAATTGAACATCATCAGTAGTTTGGGATTATAAGGGGCCACCTATCTATTATCAAGGGTCTTTCCTCGTACTTCGACCTTCATTCCGTTGTCTCTTCGGCGATTCAAAGGATATGAGTCTTCTACCGTGTTGTCTTTTTGTTGAATTCCTTGGGATAATTGAAACGACAACGTTTTGGTTCGCCTTGCATGCACAGACTTGAGGTGCGTAAATGGCCACAAGGATCGTGCATCATATGAGAAACTACGTACTCATACATTTTTATGATGCTTTGTGGGATTTGGAATTTCAGCGCACATCTTGTATTGTGGTGTCATTATCAATAGAAAATGTGCATGCGGCAAGCCATGCTTTTGAAATTCAATCACATAAACATACGACTCTAGCTCACCAAGGAAATGCTTGTTTAACATTTGACCCTTGAGATCCTTTAACTTGACTCGAAATGCTCTTGCAACCAATTCCGGTTGATCTTGTGTTGTGTGACCAGGTAAACGTTCATCAAGGATTTCATCCCATTTTGGGTTGTATGTCATAGTTAGGTTTATATCCGGTTTACCGGCACTTTGAACTAACGCCATGGCATCCAAAAAACATCGCCTCATGTCACGTGGGCCACCGATGAAAGATCCAGGCAAAATAACCCACTGCCCGACTCTATTTGACCGAACCTCACTTGTATTGACGCAGTCCACAATACCTTGGTACAAATCTGCTCTTATTCGTGCCTGATTTTTTTCAAAAAAAAAAAAAAAAAAAAAAAAGCAGACGCGAAGTCTCTGTGTTTATTTATTGATCAACCACAAACTATTGTAGCAATCTGCTTGCCAATAAAAGCACGTTATCAGTCGAACGGATTTGTAACTTATAACAATAGTACTCTCTCATAGTTAAAGTTCTCCTTCCTCGTCTAGTGGTAGTCTCTACATATAAAGGTATTCGGCATCTTGTCAGTTGAATGCATATTCAGTACATAAAACATAATGTACAGTTATATACCTTCGACATCGTTGTAATTGTTGTCATCGACATCCATTATGTCATTGATGTAGACCCCATGCCTTGCTATTTTAGGATGTCATCCATGCTCACCATTGGGAAATAATAAAGGATAATATAACGGATCATAACAACTAAAGTGAGGTTGAATTTTTTGACTGTATTGGGACCCCCTGTACACCACGATACTTCTTTCATAAGAAGTGATGTTATCATTACCTTCAACCCAAATGTCAGCAACCTGCATGATGGTGTTTTCAGTAAGGTGTATAATATATATAAGCTTTACTGTTGGGTCACTTATATGTGATGAATCAATTTCCTAGAGTTCTTCATATAAATGATGAAGTCAAAAATCCAAGGATACACTATCTCACTCGTCGCTGCTCGACCAAGTCACTGCTAAGTGACTAGTGACTGCACTCGGTGGATTCGCTGTCGCTTGAATAATCTATCGCTAAATGTTTCAATCGTTATATGCGTTGAACACTGGGGATTAATCAAGATTCAATCCACTGCAAATGATGGAAGTCACTGCATACATAGTCGCTACCAATAGTTACTCAACTCACTGGTATTATATGTGACTATACACTTATGCAATGACAATCACAACAATCGTTGTGATTGAATAAAAGGAAGTCAGTGGAAGAAATCAAGACCAGTCACTCTACAAAAGAATATTAGCTCGCAGTGAGTGAGGAAGCTTCTTATCCTCCAACGATTTCTGTAATAACGTAGTTACTAGACAATCATGTTCAACTTGCTATGAATATGTTGTCCCTGGTCTACTGTTCATCAGTAACTCAGGAAGTCAGCAACTATAAAGAGTACGACAGTCATGCTTCATTATGATTGGTGGAACCACAACACACAAAGAATGCATGATCTTGTAGGGACCACAGAAGATTGCCACCTAACCGTTTGTCTGTTAGTGAAAAGTCATTCTCATAGCGACACGTTTCATTCTATATCCTAGATAGTAGAAGATATTCGCAAGAAATATCTGCCTATAAATAGAGTGACATATTGTACTGATTTGTTTACCGATTTAAAGCTATCATTTGATTTCGATCAATGATAAAGATTATCTAACTGCGAATTATGTGAGTGAGCAATATAATATCTATTCTCACAACGAGTAACACTTAAACTTGTAATTGTATTGAGTTAGTTCTAGCGTAGGCTTTAACTATTCTGCAATTCAGTATGTTGATGTAATTTTTGTCATTTATAAATTCAGCATTCAAGTTTAACTTGTGTTCAGCCTTCTGTTATCAGTCTTCATATTGTGATTCATTTACTATGTTTATTGTATGAATGTTTTAAAATGATTAATAACTGTTAAGTAATTTTAAAACACTATAATTAACAAGTTAAATTATACTCCCCCCCCCCCCCACTCTACAATTCAAGCTATAATATTGAACTTAGTATTACTTAACTAATAAGTAACTACAAATAGTGCAAATTGTATATTGAATTGGTAAAAGTTAACACGCATAATAAAACCTCAGATGTTGTCGGACGATTGTAAACATGCTGGTTAAGTTCCACCGATGCATTCAAGTGACTTTGTCATACGGTCCTAGATCTGCAAGGCTTCGAAATGTTGCTACATATAGATTGGTAGCAAGAACATGTCTATTATTTGAACGACGTTTCTATCAAGATTTAGCCAAGCCAATCTATTTGAAAAATCTGACTGCTCGTCATAGAAATACAATTGTAAGTACCTAGGTTGGCCATCTCGTAGAACTAATTGATCAAGACTATGATATATCTCTCCGCAAACACAAAAAGTATATACTCCAGATGTCATACTCGCCATATGAGTATCTAATTTTATACCCATCAATGTGAAGGAAAAACTAGTATTGTGTTTGGTAAGGTGTAATATTTTTTTGTTTCCCGGATCAATGACACTTGAAGTCGTTGCAATGTTTGCCCTTGATGTCATTTCGCTCCTACCACAATGATTGGCATAATAATATGAAGTACTTCATCGATTTCACAATATCCCTAAAGGTACCCTTTTTGATGGGTTTGTATAGGCTTTTGTCATCACTGTAGATATATTACTTGGCGTAGGTGTAACAGGTTGACTATTTCCTTCACCACAAGCTATTTCTTGCATTTGTTTGTTCACTTTTTTGGTGCACGATAATCTTTGTTGTACTTTTTTGACATTTCTACAAGGAGAAAGTTACATCAAGATGCATTAACTTTTGGTATATCACATTAAATGTAATATATATACGTACATATATATGACTTATACCTTTTTTTATATCTACATAGGCTTGAGAGACATCAGCAATGACAGATTTCTTGATCTTTTTGTTCTCCGTTTGTTGTGCATAATATCGTTTGTTGGGATCTGTACGCTTTTTTGCATCAGAACGTTGTAACGCTATTAATTCTCATGTAACTTACCTATAAAAATCAAAATTTTGTACCTTTTAGAAAATCCATTTCACTTGATGTAACATCACCACTTAAATTAGCATCATGTGGGGTTTGCACTACAAACTGCAAAGTACATAATCAAGTAAAAAAAAATATATGTATATATTTGCATCATATGACTAAATCATTATGTATATTTTTTTTTCAATTACCAAAATTAAATATCTCCATAGATCTATAAAACTAAACTTGGTGTAGGTTATCATTTCTTACCCTTTAAAACCTCCTACCAAGCACCTCCCCAATCAATATGGCTACAAACAAAGTTGGTAAGTTCAAGGTACATTTTGTGTCGATTGTATCTTATATATGCTCTTACACAATATCATATGACGTTAATGATAATTTATTTTTATTTTTTTGTTTGCATGGAATTTTACTATTAAATAATAGCAATATGATTGTTTAATTATTTAGTATGTATCACATTTTATGCTATCGCCATTTAATAATACGACGAAGAACATTAAGATTAAGAAAGACTATATACATGATTCAAGATTTTGCACAAAAGTTATACATCTTCATAAATCTAGTTTAATGCTATTTATAAGGTTTCAGTTAGACCTTGAATTACTTTGTTAGAATTGTTTGTCTTTTAGAATTGTACATGATTGAATAACTAACGTTATAATCATATGTCCAACAAAAAGTCTACCCTTACTATAAAAACTTAAATACCATAAATAATTTGCCAACAAACCGTTGACCCTTAACATAATGTAATCATACGAAAATAATAAATAGTTGGGTAGTAACGAAATAGTCAAAACCACAAATGCTTAGTTGGTAGATAAAATAGCCGACCAACATAAACTTAAATCTTAAGTAGATTAACTGAAAATAACACATTATTTTCATTAGATTTGTCAAAACCTAATGTTGTTAGCTTCAAGCATATCCGGCTTGAACTCAACCCTTGTTAACTCCGTCGATTCCAATATGCACGTATGTCAAATCTTGCATAGTTAGATGAAAAGAGCCCGTGCGAAAAACATCAAGGTGTCTTTTAAGCTTGCCCGTAACAACGTATCCAACAACATCTAAAACAATTAATGTAAATTAGTGTTCTAAAATAACAAAAGTTAATGAAATAATTGAATAGATAAACATGTGTATCAGTAAGGATTTTTCGACTTGTTCTTTCATTTGCAATATCTCTAAGTGAATGGGACTTTTGCATAGAGAGGAAAATTAGTTTCCTCCTCAGTTGACAATGGATTAAGCTTTGTGTTTTTACTAAGAAAAATTTCCCATTCATCACGTAAAAAAGTGTAATTTTCAAATCTTCTATATTAATTGGTCGTTCCTTCAATGTTGAAATGATCGAGTGAATACATATTTCTCTCTAAAGCCATTTTTCATAAGCTTCCATGAAACGACTTGGGATGATTGCTACTATTCTGTCTCTCTATTATACAAGATATTGTGAATAATATATATAACACATAGATTACTAAATAAAATATGTTATTTTGATTATACTTACATTTCGATTAAGTAAAAATAAAATTAAGTTGTCATCTTCAACATCTTTCCACATGTATTCGACTCGAATGACATTCAACTTTAATTAAACATGGGGCGGATAAAGAGTTGAGAATATATCATAACAATAGGGGTTCCGTTTTTTCTATATCAAATTAAAATAGAAAATTCAGTAACAATATATTAAGTTATATATGATTAAGACTAAGTAATAACTATTATTTATTTTATTTTTCTTTTATTAATTATTAATAATTAATAATAATAAATAATAATAAATAGTAAGTTACTTATGTTTGAAAAGATAATGATAGTATGTACTTGCAATATTCAATTCATATTAGAAAAAGAATCAATAAATACATATTTGTTTGTATTTGGTGACATTATTTCACAATTGATTTTTTATTCTTTTAATTCAAAACCCCACGCCCTTCCCTTCATCTCCCCTGCGATTCTTCGATTCCTTCCATCGTTTGGCTTACCCCATCAGATGTCACACCCTAAACTTCTATATCAATTTAAAATCGATTATTTTCATCATCATCAAGTTGCCAATTGGTTTAGAAGACTACCCATTCCGTCGTTTTAGAAGGCGGCCGTACTTCTGATATTGACCTAACGATTTCATCATGATTACCTCCGAATCAATCTCGCCCTAATTCTACTCCAAAACGTATTCAAAAGAGATTGATTGATTCAGATTCAGACTCTAGAATTCGGTTCACTCTCGAACACGCCTTCGGCGATTCCTCCGATTTCTCCGCTGTCGGCACTTTCACTGCTCGTATTAAAACGTCCGCTCACGGTGGTCAGGTATAACTGATAACTGATAATTGATAATGAAGTGATGATAATGATTGTGATATTATACGGTATAGTCCGCCTATGCTATTGTAACATATATAAATTAATCGCTACAAATACATGTTAAAACTTAAAAGGGTATTTGATTATGCAAGCAAGTCCAATCGATAATAAATAATCATTAAACTATATAGATTTTTGGACACTTTTTTTTATAAGTATTATAGAATTATAGATAGATGTTTAATCTCCTAGCATTTAAGTACATAGATATACATTTTCAAATACTTTAAATGAATATTGGATATTAAAATAGTTGTAGTGTTTGATTTTTCTTTGTTTATGTGATATAAAATAATAACAAAAAAGTTATTCTTATCATATATAAATACGTGCATGAAATTTATACTTCTTATGAAATTTATTCTCTTTAGTTTTATTAAAATAATGCTCAATTTATCATTTAACCAGGCTCTATTATATTTATGACTTCCTGAAATTTGATATGTGAGATGTTCTGTGCGGATTAAATTTTATAGTGCTAACATTTGGCTTTCAATTATGGAAAATATGTTGTTGCAGAAACACTCTCGTTGACCTAGTTGACTCACAATAGTCTTTGAACATAGTCATAGCTCTCCACAGGATTAAGTTCTTATAGTATTTGCTATTTTTACTAATAAGTTTAGAGTACTTAAGATGATTTACAATTGGATGTGTCGACTGCATTGATTCAGGTTATAATAAATATTTAATGAGTCAAATGGTTTGAATAATATAACTTTTTTGTACTAGGAGGTGAATTTTGCCGGAGGAGTTAGTCGGAAGGTGATAGTGATGGGCAACATATGATACATGAAATTCTCCCTATTAAATGTTTTCTATGCGCAGAGCAGGCAAATTAAGTTTGATACCACTTTCACAAGCATTCTAATCTTCCGCCACCGTCTCCTTCACTCCACCACAACTACACCCGACCCAATAACACCAATCAACCCATCACATCTCCTCCGTGTGGCTACCATTCTCTACCAACAACAAGACTCGCCTGAATCAAGACTCCACGCCTCTCTTTCCCGTTGCAATTTTCGTTTGACCCACGAATTCTTTCTTCAAATTTGTAACCAATTCCCTTCATCCTGGAAGCCTGTGTATAAATTTCACAAATATACAGAAACCCAAATTTTTAATCACACACCCATCACCCTAAACAAAATGCTTGATGTTATTGGCAAATCAAGAAACATCGACCTTTTATGGGAGTTGACCCAAGATATCGGTCAAAGACGTCTGGTTACGGATAAAACTTACAAGATTGTGATTAAAACATTGGCTTCTGCAAGGGAATTGAAGAAATGTGTTGAGTTTTTTCACGAAATGAATGGTTTTGGTTATGGCTATAATTTGGGGACTTTAAATAAGGTTGTTGAGAGTTTATGTCAGTGCAAGCTTGTTGATGAAGCTAAATATGTTGTTTTGAAGATGAAAGAGTTTGTTAAACCAGACGGGTTTACTTACAAGTGTTTGGTTAAGGGGTTTTGTGATGTGGTTAATTTGGTTGAAGCTTCAAAGATTTGGAATTTGATGGTTGATGAAGGTTTTGAGGTGGAGATTGATGGTGTTGAGAAGATGATGGATAGTCTTTTTAAGGTGAATCGATATGATGAAGCGATGAAGCTTTTTGAATCGGTTAAACTTGATAGGATTGATGATGTAGGGGTTTCAACTTACAGGCTTGTGATAGGTTGGATGTGTAAAAGGGAAAAGCTTGGTCAAGCACGGGTAATGTTTAATGAAATGTGTGAGAAAGGGATTGAACCAGATTCTATGATATTGGGTTCTTTGATTTATGGGTTTTTGAGCAAAGCTAGGGTCCGTGAAGCTTATGAGATAGCGGAAAGGATTGAGAAGCCTGACATTAGTGTTTATCATGGTTTGATCAAGGGGCTTTTAAGGTTGAAAAGGGCAAATGAAGCAACAAATGTGTTTAGGGAGATGATAAGGAGAGGGTGTGAGCCTACAATGCACACATATGTAATGTTATTGCAAGGACATTTAGGGAAAAGAGGGAGGAAAGGAGACGACCCTTTAATCAACTTTGACACTATTTTTGTGGGAGGTTTGGTTAAGGCGGGGAAGTCGTTAGAAGCCACAAAGTATGTTGAGAGAGTGATGAATCGAGGTCTTGAAGTGCCTAGGTTTGACTATAATAGATTCTTGCACTACTATTCCAATGAAGAAGGTGTTGCAATGTTTGAGGTGATGTCGAAGAAATTGAGAGAGGTTGGTTTGTTTGATTTAGGAGACATTTTTGAAAGATATAGTGAGAAAATGGCTACTAGAGAGAAAAGAAAGGATAGGTGAATTGTGACATGATGTAAATTTTAACCTCTAATCTAAATTATTTTGTGAGTTTGTCGTAGATGTAAGATCAACATGATGTAACAGTTACGTTCGGGTTAACTCTGTGTTCGGTATGCTAACAAAAGGAACGTCATGAAATGATATTCATTCTTGTAGTAATCTACATCACATATTTAAGAAAATGCTGATAGAAGACCTTGTTCCAATTACAAAAATTAATGAAGAAAACAAGCAAATGGGGGTGAGTGAAAGAATTGCTACAAAGAATCGAACGAACATCTAATTGTTCTACCATTCTTATTTTCTTTTATTTCTCTTTTCACATAGGATAGACATTGCTCATCATTAATGAAGAAAACAAGCAAATGGGGGTGAGTGAAAGAATTTGTTGTCTGAAAATTTTGAATGAGATGTTGAAAAGAGATATTGCTCATCAAATACCTTCTTCTCCCTTCCATTTCCCTTTACTAATTAAATTTGCTGTAAAGGTATGACATTACTAGTTATGTATGCTATTTAAACATGTCTCTTAAAGACGAAAAGTCTGTGTGACTAGAGTTTTGATGTATACATTAGTTGACTGGCAATGTGCGGAGAAGGTTACATTGGACCTATGGTTTGTCTTAATACCTTAATTTCTGCTTCTCATATTAGCAAGGAATAGGCAAACTAGTTTGTGCCTCTGTTGTATCAACAAGTCGCCCCATGCTCATCCAACTACGGTATATTCTCACCGCTGTAATTAAGATGATGCCCGAAATCTATGTGAATGAATTTTTTTGCTCCGGAACCCATTATTCATGTTCTTTTTATATTTATTTCTGAAAAGTGATCTCCTCTCTGTCTAAAGAAGTGTATCATCTTTGACAGAAGCTACACTCTTTTTCCTGTGGCTTTATCACAAGCCAACTTTACCTACAGAATGCGCACCACAGCAATATCCATCAAAGCAGAAATGGAGTCTTCAGAGCATAGTGCAAAGCCCGAATCTGAGGTCCGTGTTTTTGTAAGGAAGAAGAGAAAGCCTGAATTAGTTACAGAAAATGTTACAAAATTAAAGCCTCAAGACGAGAAATTAGGCGGCCTACCTGACATTGAAGAATTCGCATACAAAAAACCAAGTGTTAACTTATCATTGAGAAATTCTAAACCCATTTTGAGTGTGGCAGCAAACGATAAAGCTGAGGTTAAATCACCATCCAATTGGGTCAAAGTTCTAAAAGGAATTCGTGAAATGAGATCTTTAGAAGATGCTCCAGTAGACTCTATGGGATGTGAGAAAGCAGGCAGTTCTCTTCCTCCTAAAGAACGAAGATTTGCTGTTTTGGTATCTTCGCTTCTATCAAGCCAGACCAAAGATAATGTCACCCATGGAGCCATACAACGTCTCCTTGACAACAATCTTCTCAAAGCAGAAACAATTGAAGAAGCAGATGAATCAACCATACAAAGCTTGATTTACCCAGTTGGATTTTACACGAGAAAAGCCACCAACATGAAAAAAATCGCAAAAATATGCCTGTTGAATTACGAAGGAGATATTCCAGACACCCTTGAGGCATTGCTGTCACTTCCGGGTAGAGCTGACAAAACGGGCAGGTGGGCGGGTGGGGTAAGGGGTCAGAAACTGTAACTTTTGTTAATATTGAAACAGGTTGGCTCAAAACACTCTGCTGTCCAATATTTTACTCTTTTTTTAAAATAAATAAAAATACATACACGAGTGTGTTACATATGATTATAAACCGTGCAAAAATAATTGAATTTCTTTAATAAAACAATGTAAGAGGTAAAAATTATTTCGACGCTGTTGTAACTAAACTTAATGATATTACCCGTTTGACCCTTTTGAGATACAACACAACCTGAATCACCATTAATAGATAAAAAGAGCTAAATTTGCCTTCACTACTTTCAGGTATTGGTCCTAAAATGGCTCATCTGGTTATGAATATAGCTTGGGATAATGTTCAAGGTATATGTGTTGATACTCATGTGCACCGTATTTGTAACCGTCTTGGTTGGGTTTCACGCCATGGCACAGAATTGCCAACCAAGACATCAGAGGAGACAAGAGAATCATTGCAAATGTGGCTTCCAAAGGAAGACTGGGTCCCGATTAATCCTCTTTTGGTGGGTTTTGGGCAGACCATATGTACCCCTCTTCGGCCTTCTTGTGGACTATGTAGTGTTAATAAGCTCTGCCCATCTGCTTTCCAAGAGGCGGCACCTAAGAAGATACCACACTCGAAACGAAGATTGTAGAATTAGAGGTATCTTCTTCTTAGACTTTTGAAGTCTGTTATATAAGCTTTTTTGTTAACAGGAGGCTAAAACATAATATGTGCGGTATTTTTACTCATTTAAGTTTAGTTAGCTGACTGGTTCTATTTCGGAAAAAAGTCTATTTTGTACTTGTAGCTTCATCGACTTTTAAGGTTATGATGATGCGAAAATCTCATTATGTATTAAAATCCGTAAAGCGGAATTAGGTGGTTAGTTAATCTTTTAGCATTCAATTGGCCAAGTATGACTATAATTCAATTGTTTGAAGCTTTTGACGTTTCTTAAATGGCCGAATATTTTACTCCTTCTACTTATTGACAAATAACTGATACAAATTAAGATCAAGAAACAAGTATGAAAGTCCAACCATTGCGACTAAAAATAGCACAAATTTATTTTAAGTTGTATAAATGTTTGGCAAAAGTCATAACAAAAGGTCAATCTATGGTTTCCTACTGTTATTAATATGAAAGTACAGTTACTAAATCCTTAAACCATCATCTGATGTCCATGATATTCAAACCACACTTGATAAACATTTTGAAGGTAGTGAGGGAAAAGGGTTGGAAACGGCCCGAGGATACCTCAGTCAAACGCGTATATCGGAGTCCAAAAGAACTTGTCCTCTTCGTATAATCTAAACATGAAAATCGTTTATATCTTAGTTCAAAAGAACTCGTGCTCTTCGGATAACCTAAACATGAAAACCTCCTCCATTTAATAACAAATCATTAAAGTACTAAAATCATACAATTGTGACAAAATACCACAAATTCATAAATATTGACAACAAAAAAAAAGAAACTTACACTAGTTAAGTTCAAGAAAATTGTTGAACTCTCTCAGTTTATAATGCAGCCTTTTAAATAAAAGAAAAGGAAAGTCATGCCTGTAAGTATAAATACAAAATAAGCTAGGGTTAAAAACTTGTAAAGAATTGTATTGTACAATAGCATTTGATTTAAAAAATGGCCATAATGTTTTTTGACATGGAAGGAGAGAGCCTAGAAAGATTGTAATCATATCAATAGGGTTGATAAATGAATTGCATCCCCGACATTCTTCACCTGCTCCCTCGGAATCTATCAAGCTAAGACTTCTCCTTTTTAGACTACTATTTAAAATATATATATATATATATATTTTCTAAATGTTGTCCGTGAGAGGTTCAACTTGATTCCCTCAAATAATAATTTATATCCAACCCAATCTTTCTATAAAATCGTGAATCTTTGATGTTCATTATTCATAAATAAATACTTCAAATAAAATAATAATATTATAACGTTGGATTCAGTTGTGCTGTTAGAATATCATACATATCTTATTATTATTATTGATTATTGATTGATGAAGAATTAAACAATTTAAAATGTATTGTCCCTTGACTTTTCATCTCTATTCTCAAGAACCTCATTTGCTTCTTTGACTCAAAAACCATATCAACTTCTTCATCACATACATTTTATGTAATAAATTTTCATTTCTATGCAACTAATAAATTAGTATTGGAGACATTATTTGGATTCTTCATATATGAATAAATAAAATATGGTTCCTTAAAGAATACTTTAATTTCCAATACTAAGGATATATCACAATATCATATAGTTTCAGAATTGCTGAACTCTTTAAAAAATAAATTATTTTCATATGAATCAACAAAAGACTTTCAATGTCGAATGAAAATCTTGAGATGCAAATAAGATCTTGGAAGAAACTAAAATGTCGATTATTTTAGTGGTTAATATAATACAATGTCTCTATATGTGTTTCTCAAAAAAGAAAAAAAGAAACCGTATATAAGCCTTTTCAACGAGGTGAAATAAATAGTTGACCAAAAGCTAGAAAATAACTAGGCATTCAAGTTATCATCAGAGCAAAAGTATAGCGTCCAAAGTTATAACTTTCTTAAAATATGTATGTTAAAATTTAAATTGTCAGTAAGTACAGTGATTAAATACACTTCAATGAAAACATATGTTAAAGTAAAAACGCTTTCATCTTTAACTCTTTCTGAACAAAAAGTTATAACTACTACTAGTTTTGTTATTACTGGTTTAAGACTCGCAAAATTTGGAAATCTTGCATAGAAAATTTATATATTGAATCGTATGTATGTCTGGATTTATTTCTTTTTTTTCAATGCGAGTAATCATCAATTAGAAACATCCATTGAGCATAGAACGCAAAACATAAGCTATAATTAGAATAAAACGAGTATACGTGTGTCAAATTCGTGTAGTTAGTATAATAAACATAGCACTTAAATGTGACAGAAAAATGTTCAAATCTATTAAAAGGAGTCGAAGTAACCCAATTCTGCCATGCTCCATATTTTATCTGATCTTTCAATATTGATGCCATGCATCTCCAAGTCAGTTGAGTATGTAGTAACCAGTATGGACAGTCTTAACCAATACATATACACTTAATCACACATTCCTCATGCTCCAGTTGTCCCAGCAAAGTCAGCAAGCAAACCATCTTTTGGAAACCTGTATTACAGCAAACAATTCTAATATGTTTCCAGTTTAACCAACTAAGCCCTATAAACTGCCAATTTGACCTGAGTTGTTTAACTTGTATAAACTATCACTAATGGCAAACGACTGTTCAACAACAAAGATTGAACAGCAAACCAAACAAAGTACTAACGAAGTTAAAAGTAAATTTCATTGCCAAGTAGTTTCAAAATCACACAAGTGTTCGTTTTGATTCATGAAACATAATAAAATAAAAACTAAATGATTGTTCAATGAAGGTTGAACACCAAACCTAATCAAAGTCAAACTTACGATAATATCAAACAAATACCCATCACGCTAAAAGGAAATATGAATGGGATTATTCATAACAACCTAACAAAACACACATCAAACACGCCCTTACAAGAATGTAAAAATAATATGGTCACACAAGAGATATAAAACTAAGCAGATAATTCTTTTGCCAATTGATGATTCAAACATGTTTTTTTGACTATTAAAAGGATCATTTGTGAAGGTTGACAACAGTTTTTTTTTTTTCAATCATACTTGGTGTTTGTTTTGTTGATTGGACCACATTCATAAAAATCAAATAGGTATCCTGAGCAACATCATCCTTCTTCGTTGCAGTCTTCCCACAATGTTTGCCGATATAATAAAACCACTCATCATCCGCAACAACACTTTCAAGGGTGGCGACAACAACACAATACGTAGTCTGCATAATATTGAATAGGTACAGGTAATTATTATCACACAACAGGTGAAACAGAACATTACAGACATGGGTGGAGTTTCTGTTGCACTTGCTACCTTCTTAATTTCATGAAGGTCGTCGATTATTTTCAATAGGAAGTTATTGTAATAATCCCCAGACTTTTCAACAACAGTCTAAAGGAGAAAACAGAAAGATATGTAGCAATGGAAGACCCTTCACCACTTGATAACATTGTGCGTAAATAAAAAGATTGTTATCTTATGCAATAGAATGTTATTTGGGAAAACCATTGATGTCATATCATTAGTTTCTAAATATGTGAAGA
Source organism: Logfia minima (assembly GCA_963921325.1). NCBI lineage: Eukaryota > Viridiplantae > Streptophyta > Magnoliopsida > Asterales > Asteraceae > Logfia > Logfia minima. The sequence goes on from OY992764.1 coordinate 33,329,377, forward strand.
TATGATATTACCTCTAGTTGAAGTCAATACTGGACTTGATGTTATCATTAATGTAGACCTTTGTCCCAAATAGGAGTTGGAAATTTAAGGATTGCCTGTAGTCAATGTCACGTAAATACAAATACAAGATGTGATACAAAATTCGTATACGGGAGTAAGCATAAGAGAGTGGATAACACGTATAAATACCAACCCAGTCTTTGACTTTTCGCTAATTGAATGAACATGGGATTGGCTCAGTATACGTTTGGTTACTTTCAAAATAAGTGTTCAACAATGTTGCGAATTCACCCACAAGGCACATTCAATCTTCTTACCACTACAACAATGTCGAATTAGAATAAAAAAGTAACTGAAGTAAACTATGTAAATTTTGGTGTTTGTTTTTAGTTTTAAACAATAAGGGGGAATGTCCATATGTATTACTCGACATCTTGAAGAAAAAAGATAAGCATCTTGGTCTGACTTCTGTCTTGCATAATATGTACATGTCACCAGCTTTAACCAACTGTCCAACAACATCTGTGAAAAAGGGGAACATCTTAGCAAGTAGAACAACCACAAAACTAATGAAGTGGATTATTTGTAATAGTTATATTAGTGGGAGTAGTGATATTGCCTAAATTAGACATATTTAGAGCGGCAATATTAGTCCAAATTGTATAGTGATTTAGTTAATTTTATAAACTTTCGGTAGTTAGTTAGATTTATTTTAAGGTCAAAGATTTAGAGAATTAAAGAAAAGATAAAGAAAAGGCGGATGAAAACGAAGAAAACAGAAAAGCTGTCAGAAATAATTACTACCCACCGGGTAAGTAGTGTACCCGCCGGGTACATGGTACCCGAATGGGCTGTTCATGCTCAAACGGGAAAATCTTCAACATAGATTTTCAATTGAATTATACCCGCCGGGTACTCATCACTTCCAGTTTGAAGACTCAACCGGGAACCAGACACCCATCCGGGTGGGATTTGGTATTACCCGCCAGGTACCTCTGCTACTCGTCGAGTACTTAAGGCGGTTACGGAATTTTGGCTTTTATTCTTAATTAAACCCTAATTTTCATAAGCTTTGGATAATCAATTATTGGTGGACGATTAGAGGCTACTTTGGAGAGCTTTTGGGGACACCCTAAGTGATTCATCATCCTTTTAATCATCATAGAAGTTAGGGTTTGTTTCTCTTCATTCAAATCTTTATTAGTTTATGTTTAATTCACTTTTGTAACCGAATATGAATTATTCTTGGATTATAAGATTTGTTTGATTAAACCCATGACAATGAGCTAATTTCTTTATGTTCATCTAGGATAATAACCCTAGATGTTGGACTTATAATATTTAGATTTTTATTATTCGTCAGATATGATGTTTAATAGGAACGATTTGTATTTGATTTATTTAACTTATTTAATTGATGTAATAATTGTGATAATGAATGAGAATTCTTAGATTTCGTATTGCATTTACTTTTGATTGGAAACAATATGAGAATTGAATTAGGTTGATTAAATTACAATATGGGTTAATTATATTAAGAGACATCTTGTATGATTTTAATAATCTCTAGGACACTAGGATTATGAGATTTGTAGGTTCCCTACTGATCGTAATTCGAATCAAACGACTCAACGTGTGGAATCCGATTGAATCAATTGTGTATACAACGAATCTAAATAAACTTTTTCTTTTTGATTGGTATTCAATAAGAACGAGTACAAAAGATCACTCTGATTACAATGCTATGAACTCACTGTCACTCACAATTACACATAATGATTTTTCTAGCTTACAAAACTAATCAACACGTAAACTCTATATAGACTTCACATATATAGACCAGGCGACACTATGAGTGTCACCTTACACTCTAAGTGTCGCTAAACACTTAGGCAAGAATTCATTTTCTTCAACTTGAGCTACTTGTCACATGAAATGTATCAACAAACTCACCCTTGACAACAACTCTGGTTGAAAGTCTTCAGTTTTTATTTCCATTTCAAATGAAGTTGACTTCCAGCATGAATTCCCTTCTTCACACACACATCCACAACTCTCTAGAATTTTAACGCTTCAGATCTGCAGTCTTCATGAAACAGTATCTTGTTCTCGTGTAGAATCTTCAGGTCTGATTCTAAAAAGTTGATCAAGTTAATAGGATCAAACACATATACTAGCTCCCCCTTATCTTTGTTTTCAATAACCGCTTAAGTTGTCATTCTATCAAACCACCACCACTTGAAGTTTTTCAAGAAATGTAGTGGATATTTATTTAATGGAATTTTAGTAAGTGACAAAACTGGAGGGTAAACCAACTTGATCCATGGACTGTTTGTAACTGGATTTATTTGTATCTTAAAAATCATTCTCTTTCTCAGCATTGGCTTGAATAGATTAAATCCATCTCTTACTTCTTTTCTTAATACTTGCTCCATGTTGCTTCCCCAATCATTGTTTGTTCGATTAACCAAATTTAACTTGGCTAGTCTTCCAATTTCACATTTTGGGAGCGAGCTTAGATCCTTGAAGCTTTTCCTGAAGTACTACAATTCGTCAGTTCTTTTAATATCAAATATCTTGTTAACTGCATCATAATTCTAGATAAGTATAGCGCCTTTACACTTATCCTTCAAGTTGTAGAGTGTTTTGATTTCATGAGACTTTTCAAACGTTCTGAACCATTCAACATGAATTTTTGATCTTTCAGCTATTCTTTTCGAGCTTTCAGCTGCTTCAGACTCTTTCTCACCTTCTTCTTCATTCTCTTGAATTAGCTCATCAGCGATTGTTTCTCCTGTTTCTAAAATGTAATTCAGTTTGATACTCTCATCCTTTTCTATGACAACCTCATTTGCCTCTAAACCATAATCATTTAACCCTTCATATACAACCTCAACATCATCATTTCCTAATTCTGCTTCAACTTTAACATGTTCAACTCCAAACTCATCAATATTTTGTTTTTCAGTCGAGTCAACATCAAAGTTTATTAAATTCAAATACCCTTGAGAATCACTTTCATTTTGTTGTTCAAGTTGTGAAAAATCTAACTATTCATTTTCCTGATTTGCAAGAGGAACATCATCGTTATCACCATCAGCATCATCTCCTGAATGTTATTATCACCATCATCATTATCTTCTTCATTATCAGCTTCAGGAATCTTCCCCTGAACAATATATTTCTTCGACTCTTCAACCTGATTTTCAAGAATCTCAATAAGTTGAAATTGCGATTAAATTTAAACTTGTTGATCATCAATGCGTGCTTGTTGAGCTGTAAGTTGAGCTTGTTGATCAATAATAGTATTCTGCATGTCATGCATTTGTGTTTGAAGTGTATTTATCAGTAAAGTCAAGCTTTGCAGTTGATTGTGCTCAACATTCGAAATAGGTGCCTGGGAAGTGGATGATTGAGTTGGCTGAGAAATGCGTGGACGATGCACACGTGGTCTTGGTTCATCAGACACATAATCTGGATCTTCAGTTCTAATACGTTTATGTGTTTGAGATGTACCAGCTTGTGACACACGTTGAGAAGCATGTTCTAGTCTTTGAATTCGACGAGGACTAGCAATTCGTTTGAGTGCAGCTAACAAAAATGGATCTAAAGGTTCAACAGACTATTTAGAAGCAGTAGCTTCCGTTGAATTATCAGAATCAGCTACTTCATTATTAATATGAAAAGCTTCAACATCATCTAAGTCATCTTGAAGTGGATCTTCTAGTTGTTGAGGAGATTGAACATTTTCTTGTGGTTGTGGTTGTTGTGGTTGTTGTTGTTGTTGAGGTGATGGATCAAACCAAAGATCATATGCCGGTTCTTGATGAGCAGGATCAACTATATGACCAAACAGAGCAAGAGACTCAGGAGTTTCATATCTTCCAGATTGCTTGCAGTCAGCAAATGTTCGTTTAGTCATCAAAGTCAGATTCAATGGCATTCCCTCAGCTTGGATGTTCGGAACCTGATTATTGTTGAATAGTTGAACGAATCGAGGAAACATTAGAAATTTGGTTGAGTTTATGAGGTTATGAATCATCGATGTAAAGATGTAACTCGAGAAGTTGTATCGCTTGTACAACATTAAAGCTACCATTGCAAATTGTAGCTGATGTCCAATCCCATTGAATCTTGCTTTTCATGCTGATAAACATACAATTATGATATGCATCAAAAACCTCTAAACTGGACTTAAGTTTTTTTCCTTAATTGAGAATCATTTGCGGGTCCATGATAGCCCATCCTCTGAAAACAACCCGTAATAAGCGTCATTGGAAATTCCGTTCGATTCTCAGCAGCATCTCCAAACTGGAGTATATTCCGAATACCATCTTCAGTAATAATGACTTGATGCTAGGCTATAGTAGCAGTAATCGCAGGAGGCTCCATGTCACAATTATATACTGCAGTATTTCAGAATTGAAGAATATGATTGTAACTTATTGGCTCATGTACTGTCCAGCCTCAGCTACGTTAGGATCAAGATAAGCCACAGTGTTATGACGAGGTTCAAATCTTAATGCAGCCATCTGAAAGCTTAGGAGCAAAAGATCAACATACATATAAACATTTGAAAGATTTTCCCAAATTTTTCTAAGTGTTAGGTGACACTCATAATATGCAGGCGACACTTGAAGTATATAGGCGACACTCGAAGTGTTGCATGATTTCTTAACAGGCTAAGGAAAGTGTCGCCTTAGCAATGTCGCCAAAGATGTCAAATCTAAGTTCAAGTGTAGTGTCGCTTCCAGTGAAAGCGATACTGGCTTAGTATTGCTCGAGAAGAAACAACATTAAGTATCAGGGGAGTGTCGCTTCTAAAAGCGACACTAAATGTCAACGAGTGTGGCTTTGCAGGCGACACACACTATGAAATGTCGCTTCAACCCTAAACACACAGGATTGGTAAATGTACTTCGAATAAACAAGTTTAATGGTAAACTAAAACATACCAATGAAGATACAAAGTGTTTGGAACTAGATTATCAAAGAAAGAAGGAAGATTAACGGACAAATAACAACCGACAGTCAAAAAAAATTAGAAAATCAGAATTGTCGCTTTTTCGCAGGAACTATCGCTTTGTGTTATTTGAAAGTGATGTGGGAATTGTCGAATAAGAGGTATTTATACCCCAACAGCGTCCGGCGACACTCAGAGTGTCGCCACATTAACCGACAGCTAGAGTGTCTCTTCCTTTTAAAAAATTAACAAATAATTATAAAATCTTTTTGAATTTTTTATATTAAAAATTTGTACTTTAAAAAATTTAAATTTTTTGTGGAGAAAGTTTTTGTTTGTATTGGGATCATATCAGTACGAATCATGCTTTTATTAAGAAAATCTCAAGTCGAAATTGATATTTAGTATACAATTTTCACTTTAAACTCGAGTAAACATTTGAAAAACAAATTTTCTAAACTTTAATAATAACAAAGTTGAACCCCACATAAGAAAATAGAACTTTCATATTTTTCAAAATATTGTAAGTTATACACAAAACACCATAACTTGACTTGACCACTAACCACTAATTATAAAATGATATTTTATCCTAAAATATATCTCTTTTTGAACATAACTAGCACTGGATTATGTCTGAGTACATTCAAGTGAATAACGTATATAGCTGTTTGGATTCACATGCACATACGAACTTACATGCCGACAACTATACACTTTAGTTAGACATTTCACCAAACGAGGAAAATAGGATACTACTAATATGTACGATTATTGTGTATCTTTTGAATTTATTTAAGATATTAGCACACTTGATTAAGGATTGTAACAACGGACTTACATCCCAAACCAAGTACGTCTGTAACTGTTTAGGACTTACATGCAGTAACGGACTTACAAGCTCCAATTACATAACAATGCCTCTTAAACCAGAATCTTATATGGCCTAATTGGCTCTTTGTGTTCAAATCAAATTAATATATATCTCCTTATAATCACTGAAAACTGGCGTATGTATGTTATGAGTATAATTTACTTCTAGTTTGAAAATAATCTAGTAACTATTTTGAAAATGTAAATCCACATTTGCATCATTTAAAGAATATCAAAATTGGTTTAAAAATGTTAACTAAGCCTACTAAAATATCAAACAAAGTTTTTAGGACTTCTATTTTTATACATGTTCCCCTGATGTACTATCATTTCTTAAGTTTTTACAAACCCAAAATCTCCCCCATTTCTTTAAAGATCGTTTTTGCTTTCGTTTTTTTTTTTTTAAGAAAGGATAAAACTATAAATCCAAGTCACTCGAATCATGATCAAGAGTTTGCATCATAATCATTTAAACTAATTCCTCAAATCGATTTTTGAGAAAGGCTTTTGTAAAAATGTATGCGTTTTGTTTGGTTGTATCAATTTGAATTCGGGTAATCAGCTGCTTTTCATAACAATCCCGTATAAAATGATATCGTATTTTGATATATTTTGTTTTTGAATGTTGTACCGGATTTCGTGTTATGCAAGTAGTAGTTGTGCTGTCAATATGTATAGGAGTATGAGTTAGAAGTAACCCGTAGTCTTGCATCTGATGTCGAATCCAATGAACTTGAGAGCAGTAACTTGACGCAACAATGTATTCTGCTTCTGCTGAAGACGTGGAAACAGTTGTCTGTATCTTACATAGCCAAGAGACTAATCGGTTTCCCAAAAACTGACAACCACCTGTGGTTGACTTCTTATCCATTTTACAACCCCCATAATCCAAATCTGAATAAGTTGTAAGCTAAAAATCTTCATCATTAGGATACCATAACCCTAGAGTCGGTTTTCCTTTGAGATAGCCGAAAATTCGTTTCACAGCCTTAAGGTGCAAAATCTTTGGACGTGCTTGATATCGACAACAGATAGAGACAACAAACATTATATCTAGCTGAGACGCTGTTAAATACATCAAAGATCCAATCATCGAGCGATATTCTCGTTGATCAGAATGTTCTCATCAAGTGAAGGTCCGAGTTTGTGATTAACTTCAATAGGAGTACCAACCACTTTGCAATCGATCATTTTGAAACGACTCAAAATATCGTTAACATATTTAGACTGATGAATAAGATGCCTTTATTGGATTGTTTAACTTGTAAACCCAGGATGAAAGACATCTCTCCCATAGAACTCATCTTAAATTTGAACTTCATTATCTTCTCGAAATCTTTAAAAAGAGCTTCATTTGTTGAACCAAATATAATATCGTCCACATATATCTGAACAAGCAACAAGTCATCCTTTGATTTCTTTATGAAAAAGAGTACTATCAATCTGTCCTCGAGTAAATCCGTATTGAAGTAAATGTAGCGATAAAGTCTCATACCATGCTTGAGGAGCTTGATGAAGACCATATAAAGCTTTATTAAGCTTGAACACATGATCAGGAAAATTTGAGTCTTCAAATCCAGGTGGCTGGTAAACATATACATCTTCATGCATCTTTCCATACAAGAACGCACTTTTAACATCCAGTTGGAACACCTTGAATCTTTTAACCGACGCATAAGCAAGAAATAATCGAATTGATTCAAGGCGAGCCATTGGTGCGAAAACTTCGTCATAATCTAAGCCTTCGTTCTGAGTGAAACCTTGAACAATAAGCCTTGCTTTATTACGAACAACAACTCTGCGATCATCTTTCTTTGTGCGAAATACCCAGCGAGTACCGATTGACTTAATACGTTTTGGTAATTTCACCAAAGTCCAAACCTGCAGTTTCACAAATTGTTGTAACTCCTCTTGCATAGCTTCTACCCAAGACGGATCTTGCAATGCCATTTTCACATTTTTTGGTTCGACTTAAGATACAAAACAAGATTCCATCTGAGCTATCAAACATTCTATAGTTTGCTTCAACTGTAGTCAAGTACGAACACCATCAGATTAATCACCAATAATTGTATCTGTTGGATGACTAGTGTGAATTCGACTAACAGGTACGTCTTTAGCCACAATCGTAGAATCAAGATTAGATAAATTTTGATCATGTTCACATTCAATGTCATCATCATTGTTTACATCATCAGCAATCGGATTGGTCAATTCAAATAGAGACTCTTGAAACTCATCATCATCTTGGATAACTTGCTCATCAGAATCATTAATAGGAATCGAAGAAGAAGAAGAAGAAGAAGAAGAAGAAGAAGAAGGTAGATCAAGAAGATTATTGTCATTATCTCCTCCGTAGATAATACCTAATACATCATCAACAAGAACATTAGGAAGAATGTTGAAAGATTTGAATACAAAAGTGTAATCAAATAACCAATCGGTGTCCAGTAGAAACAAAGACATTCTACCTCAAAATGTTCTTCAGTTCTACCAGTAGCTTTATTGAATATTCGGCGACTTAACAGAATATCCAAGAAAGAAACCATTAGTTGACTTTTCACCAAACGGTTCTAAGAACTTAAGATTTGGTTTTCGGTTATTAAGCAATTCATAGCAAGTTTTATTTCGCTTCTTAATCGCAACACCCGATTTAACACATAGCAAGCTGTATTAACCGCTTCAGACCAAAAAGTAACTGAAAGTTTAGAATCTGAAAGCATAGTTCGAGCAGCTTCTATTAGAGTTTTATTCTTCCTCTCCACAACCTCATTCTGTTGAGGCGTTCTTAGAGCGCCAAACTGATGTTGAATGCCCTTTTGTAAATAAAACAATTCTAGATTATGATTCTTAAACTTCATTCCATTATCGCTTTTGATCTGTTTGATTTTTAGTCGACAAAGATTTTCCAACTTAAGAAACAGAAAGTTTAGAATTTACGCAGTTTCATCCTCAGAGTGCAAGAAGTATACCCAAGAAAATCTTGAAAAATCATCAGTGACTACCAAGCAATAAGATTTACCACCAATACTTTTAACATTGACTGGCCTGAAAAAATCCATGTGAAGAATATCTAATGGCATCTGAATAGAGTTTACCAATTTTAGCATATGTGACTTCTTGCTTTGTTTTCCCTTCTTGCATGAAACACAATAATCAGATAGCAAGAACGTCTGCTTGGGCACACCCTCTACTAGGTCATTTTTCACTAGAAAATTCATCTTTCTAAAATGAATGTGTGTCATCCGCCGATACCATAACAAAGAATATCTTTCTGATGCTTTTGTAAGAAGACAAGTAAATTCTGAAGAAGACTGTACATTACCCATATTTAATGCATATGTCTTTTCTGCGTGGAGCTCTCATCAAAATCCAATCTTCTGGAATCACAAATCTTGGCTTCAGAATCATACATTCGACATCGTTGAACACAGTTGTGTACTTCTTGTAGCAAACTTGTGAAACACTTAGCAAGTTGTGTTGTAATTGCTCGTAGTAATTGACCTTTTCAAAACTTATTCGTCCATTTGAAACCGTTCCTTCTCTAGTGATCAAACCTCCTTCATCACCAGCAAAGTCAACATATCCCCCATTGATTGGTTTCACATCAGTGAGCAAGGATAAGTTACATGTCATATGCTTGGAACAACCACTGTCTACATACCAGATATTTTTGATCGTATTCCAGGTCTTTTCCAGTACAACAAAATAAAGGATTAGTTTGAAAGGGAGACCCAAGCCTTAATGGCTTTGGGTCGTCCAGTTTCATTAACAATGATAACATCAACTAATTTTGAATATTTTTTAAAATTAGAAGGAATAGTTGATGTATCAGTGTCATGAATATCCAGTTTCTTTATCAAACTCTTGACTTTCCACACCATTTTTGGTTGGAAGGATTGTTTCATGGAAAGCTACTTCCATTTGCTTTGGGATTTTGAGTTTTTCATTGGATTCTAAAGCTACAACTTGTACATGACAAACAACACTTCTATTTTCATAGGAGCTTTTTGTTCAAAAACTAAAAGGTAAAGCTTCTAAAAGCTCTTAAAAGCTTCATGCCAAACAGGCCCATAGGCTACCTAAATAGGAAAGTATTTAAGTGATTGATTTATTCAAATCTTTTGCTATTTTATGTGAAGATGAAACCGAAATCTAGTAGAATCAGGAGCAATGATTGGCGATTTTGTAGGGATTAAAGTATTTCGAAGACAGGTCAAGACTCTATAACTAACTTTCCTACATTATAGTATAATATAATTTTTTTTAAACATTGATTGAAAATTCATTTTTTTTTCACTTAAATTCATAATAATTTAAAAGAAAAATGTTTAGGGGGTGATTTAAACAAAGCTATCTTACAATGAGGATGTCATCTATCACTTAAATAGTTTAAAGGGTAATATAAACTAATGGAGCAACAATAAGGATTAAGATTCAAATAAAATTAGAGTAGATTTTTCTTTTCCCCACCAATAAAGGGTAAGATGATTAAATATAAAAAAAATGAAACGGTCATATGACTGTTTTAAAAGATAAAATAAAATAAAACCCTTTTTCTATCTATAAATACCACATTTCAAACACAATTTTAAACACATCAAGACAATCTTTCTCATCTACAAACACACACTCAAAAACTCAATAATTCATAATAATGTATTATGATTCTTCTTCCGACGACGAATCAACGTTGCAACTCCTCATTCAAGCTCGTAATTATAGTAATGAAGTTTTAATATCTCGAGAAGAAGCATAAAGTTTCAACCGGTCACGTACACGTCGGTACATGTATCATGATTGGGTTGGCGCACAACAAACATTAATGAACGATTACTTTGTTGAAAACTCGAAATACCCCAATGAGTATTTCAAACGTCACTTCCAAATGAGAGAACGAATATTCCTCTAAATTATTGAAAGTATAACTACTTACTCTATCGAACCTATACTTAAAAATTTTTATATATTTTCGACAACGACACGATGCACGTGGTATTCCGGGATTTAGCACTATTTAGAAAGTGAGATATGCCCTACGCCAATTGGTATACGGTACAACACCGAATGCATTTGATGAATCTTTGCAAATGTAGGAAGAACATCACGTGAAACATTACAAAATTTTACAAGATGCATAATTGACTTATATGCAAACATTTACATGAGAGAACCAATCGAGGAAGACATCTGTCAGTTGTATGCAAAACATGAATAGATTCATGGTTTTTCTGGCTGCTTGGAAGCATAGATTGTATGCATTGGGCTAAGACATAATGCCCAAATGCATGGAAAGAACAATACACACGAGGCGATCACCGGTATCCGACGATCATGCTTGAAGTCGTTGCCTCATACGACATGTGGATTTGGCATGCATACTTGGGGGTCACGGGTCGAACAACGACTTAAACGTCCTGAATTCATCTCCATTGTTCACTAACTTGCTAAATGACTCCGCTCACCAAATCCCGTGTCAAGTGTGTGATGTGGATTACAAAAGAGGATGTTATCTAGCTGACTGGATATACCCGTCATGGGCAACGTTCTTTAAAGGGTTCTCAAATGTTGTTGATGCAAATAGGGTGAAGTTTACGAAAGCACAAATGTTTGCCTGAAAGGATGTTGAGCAGACATTCCTCCAAGGTAGTTGACATATACTAAAGCAACCGACAAGAGTTTATAGCATAAACACTATAAAACGAGTCATGTATACTTGCATTATTTTGCATAAATGATTATCAAAGACAAAGGTTTTAATATTTCCGAGAATAAAGAGTATTATGTACCTGTTAGGAACATAGGGGGAACTTGGATCGAGAGGTGTAACATATATAGGAGGAAAACCCGAGAGTTACATGATAGAGATATGCATGAGGGCCTTCAATCCGATCTTGTGGAGTATATTTGGAAGAATCGTGATAGAGCATAATTTGTTTAACGTACTTTTAATTGTTATGACTTTTTGTTTATTATATTTGTAATCTTTATTTTAATTTTTAGGACTTTTAATATTTATTTTAATTTTTAATGAATTTCTTTATTTTGTTATTTATTTCTATTTACTAAATTATTTAAATTTTTTAGCAAAGAAATAAATCAAAACTAAATTCCTGAATACCGTTCTAAACACTATTTCCACTCCCCCCTCTTTCATCAATAGTGTTTCCCTGAACACTACGATACTTAAGTAATTACTTCGAGTGCTCTTATAATATAGATAGATTAAGATTAAGATTAATATTATAGATTATCTTACACCTTATAAAGGGTATAACCCTTTTCTTTGATAAAGTACAAGTTTAAAGAATGAAAATGACACAAATACCCATCTTCAATAAAATAAACCAATTTACCTTTAACTGATTTTAAAAACTACATGAATATTTACAATATAATTATCTATTAAATATAATTTAATTTAGTCTATAAATAATTTAAAATTCTAAAATTACATATTAATAAATTAAGTATAAGACCGAATAGAATTACGGGAACATTATGATTGTAGAGAGATAGTGTGTCTATGCTAAAAGACAGAATTACAAGCTACAAAAGTCCACAACTCCTTTTCATGGACCTGTCCACTTTCTGCACTCTCTCTGTTCCCTTCCCCATCCCCATCTCATCCCACGCCACTCACGGGTGCACTCACCGGAGACGTCTCTACCTCCGGTGAACCTCCGGCCATCCACCATCAGCTGTTTCCGGCGACCAGGAACTCAAAGCAGCATTAAATGTGATTCACCTGGATTTCACTTCTTTTTTTCCTGGTTAGTTACACATCTTTACCAGTTAGATTCTACAGCCCATTTTGAGGTCTCATTGTTTCTCAACCTAGTGCAATAAATATTTACTTTAATATGTTATCTATTCTGCAATTAATTAATTAACACTTTAATGTGATGAGTGTGTATGTTTATTTTACCAGTTCAGTGCATTCATTTCATACGCATCTAACCAAAATTTAGTTAATAACCTTTCATAATCATCAATAGATTCTGATTTCTTTCCAAATCTTAAGTACACTACAAAATTTAGCTTAATATTCATCTTATATCTGCATTTACTCAAAATTTGACATCAGGTTTCTCATTTTCTTTTTCTTCTTTTTTTAACTCATAATCTTTCACACCCATCAACAAGTTCTAAACTGTTTGCTCAATCATGTGTCTACTCTGATGTACTAATATTTCTGCATTTACTATTATATCATGCTTCGGAATCTTTTTAATTTGTTGTTTATAGTTCATAATCTTTCATACCCATACAAAAGTTCTTGACTTTTTGCCCAATCTTGAGGCATACAGCTTAAGTCTCCTATTTTTCTGCATTTATTCAAAATTATGATAACACTTGCCTTTTTATTTCCGATCATTTTAGTTCATAATCTTTCATGCGCATTAGAAATTTCTTGACTTTTTGCTCTTCATGTGTGTAAACAGCTTAATCTCTCATACCCATCATCAAATTATTGACTTTTCGCTAAATCTTGTGTTTATATTGTAAATAGCCATCAAACACATTCTTCACTTCACACTTGATCTTTTTCACTTCACTTAGATATGGAAGTGGTTAAATGGGTCCAAATATATGATTGTGAAGGTTTTCCTTATTTGGGATACTAATTTGTGTGCTATTCTTGGCCACTTAATCTGTAGGTTCACATTATATTTTCCTTTTCATGTTTTTTCTATGGTTTACTTTCAGTTGTGTTCACAAACAATTAAATATTATATTAAACATTTCAACTTAAAATATCTCATCCATGAGTTTGTTGTTCACCAAATCTGCTACAATAAAAGGCTAAATAATTGACCGTGACTTTTTTCTTAAGTGCCTGGATTGAATATATGGACTGTTTAGCACTATTTCTTTATAATTCCTTTCTGAGCTACAAAAAGTGTCGACTTATGTTCAAATGATCATCCTAGCTGCCTAATCTGGGACCCACTTTTACCAAAGATTCAATTTACCAACCAATCAATCCGTTAACAATATTTAATTAGATCATTACCCATTAGAATATTTTTTATTTTTGTCCATGGTTTGTAGATGGTGGACCATCTAATGACCAAAATGGATTCCTCATTCTTCACATGCTAATTTCTTATAATTAGCAGCCATTTGGGATTTCTTCCTAACGAAATCTTAAAGCTAAATTCAGTCTTGTATTCAATTAGTGAAGCATTTTCTTAGCTAAGTTCGAATTGGTTAAATGTGCAGATATAAAGGCTGCAACTTTAAGCATATGTAGGTATGCTTGGAAAGGAGAAAGCATCACTCTTTAATTTAATCTTTTTACTCATTATCATTCTATCACCAGTCGTTTTTTCACAAATTCCATTGGGTTCAAGACTATCAGTGGAGGCCAAGAATCATTGGGTTTCTCCAAATGAGGATTTCGCTATTGGGTTCTTTAATCGCTTTAATGTGTATGGTCTCGGAATCCATATAAGCTCAGGTTCGATACCAATTGAGAAACAACCGGTTGTGTGGGTTGCTGGTGGTGACTTAAGAGTAGGAGACAAATCATATTTCGAGCTCACTAAAAATGGAGAATTGGTTCTTTTCGATTCCACAAGAGGAGTCGTTGTTTGGGCAAGCAATACCACCAATTCATTTGTTGATTCTGCTGTTCTTCAAGATGATGGAAATTTCATTCTTTTAAAAACGAACAAAGACATTGTTTGGCAAAGCTTTGATACGCCATCTGACACACTTCTCCCAGGCCAAAATTTATCGACAAATCAAGTTCTTCGAGCTGCTGGCAGAAATTCAATTTCAAGTTTTTACAGTCTTCGAATTGGTGTCGTGGGTGATTTGGAACTCAAATGGGAGAACGATGTTACTTATTGGAGAAGTACAGCTTCCTCTTCTCGAACAGCTCTACGAGCTGTGCTTGCTTCTGATGGAGCCCTTCAACTCTTTGATCAGATGTCAAGCCCAATATGGTCGGTATTTGGTGAAGATCACGATGAACCAGATATTAAGTTTCGGATCCTTCGTTTAGACGTAGACGGAAATCTTCGACTGCACTCATGGTCAAAAAACTCGACCTCATGGAAACTAGTTTGGCAAGCTGTCCAGAATCAATGTGATGTGTTTGCAACTTGTGGGCTTAACGGAATTTGTACATTCAATGAAACGGGATTTCCTGTTTGTAAATGCCCATTTTCTCTATCATCACTTCCGTCTACCAAGTGCTTGCTTCCTTATCAACAAAGCTGTGAATCTGGTTCTTCCATGATTAAACTCGACCACACTTCATTGTATGCCATTTACCCACCTAATGAAACGATCATCTCTCAAGTGAGCTCTACACAGTGTCAAAACTTGTGCCAACAAGATCATCTTTGCACTGCTGCAACCTTCATGAACGATGGAACTGCAAAATGCAGAATCAAGAAAACACAGTACGTTAGTGGTCAACTGGGTTTATCTGTAACTTCTGTTTCCTTTGTTAAACGATGTACTGATCCGATTGCGGTTCTACCCAATTTGACCAAATCTAGACCGGAGATACCATCACAAAATACTCCATTAAAACAAGATCAACACAACAAGATTTCTGTTACTTATGTGATTGGAGTTGGTGGTGTAACGATTATCTTGTTTATCATGATCCACTTCGGGCTAATGGGCTTTTGGATATATCGAAGAAGGTCTAGTGACCTAAAACATGGTTATTCAACCTACAATCAAGAGTGTCCTAACCCGAGTGTTTTTCTTGCCTTTTCATATGGTGAAGTTAAGGACATTACGGATAATTTTAAGCATAGGGTCGGGTCAAATACGTTCAAAGGTATTCTCCCTGAAAAGCAGCCTGTTTTGGTGAAAGATTTTAGTGTTGTGAATGTGGACCCACGAAAGTTTAGACGTGGGATTTTGAAGCTAGGTAGCATTCATCATAAAAACTTGGTAAGATTAGAGGGTTATTGTTGTGAGTCGAGTTATAGGTTCTTAGTCTACGAGTACATAAATAATGGCTCACTTGAAAAGTGTTTGGAAGACCCTGTGATACGCAAGAGGCTAACGTGGAGGAAAAGGTTGGACCTTTGTATAGCAGTTGCAAGGGCACTTTCATACTTACACATAGGATGCCGAGATTTTATTGGTCATGGAGGTTTGGATTGTGAAAACATTGTTTTGGACGAGAATTTAGATGCTAAAGTGAACGAATTTGGTTTAAGTAGTTTCCTTGGAGACAGATCAGATGAAGGTGGAGGTAGTGCAACTGACATACGAGACTATGGATACGTCGTCCTGGCTGTGTTAAGTGGTGATCCGAAGGCTAACCACAGTGGCTGTGACTGGGCTTATGAGAAATGGATGGCTGGCAATGCGTCAGAGATTCTTGATAGGACAATAGAAGGTGATGTTGACAGCGGTGAATTGGAGCGTTTTGTGAGAATAATGTTTTGGTGCTTACACTCGGATGAGAGAATGAGGCCTACAATGGGTGAGATAGTGAACGTTTTAGAGGGTGCAATGGCAGTTGATCCTCCGCCACCACCTTCCGCTTGCAATAAAAAACTGCTCGAGGAAGAATATGGGACTGGATCAGACTCGGATGTTTAGGAAGCTAATGACCGCGAAATGCATTGCATAACTAAAATTTTGTTTGTGCTTGTTTATATTGGAGACTAACTTAGTTTGTACAAGCTGTTAGAATTTCCTAATGATCTAATTGAACTATTGATGACGAAGAATTAACACTTATGTTAATAGTCCATTTTTAGACTATGTTATATATTGCCGTGACAATTGCAAGATCAATATCGATTTTAGAAATGACTGAATGGATTTGTGCCTGTGGGGGCATGTCAGCTTTGGTTTTATATTTGAAAGTCAAAATCAGACTTTTCTTATTGAGGATTTTGTAATGAAAATAATAATTCATCTAGAAGGAATGATATATGAATTAAACATAAAGTTAAAGGTAGGCATATGCCTAAAAGCTTTGTCATATTCTTTCAAAATAATGTACTGTGATATCTTAGCTCAGTTAATACCAACAACTACATAAGAAACATAAGCCTAAGACAAACAAGTCCTTGATGAAATTTCAGTGATTACACGTCATTTCTTCGATCGATTAAAGCTTCATTGATGATAATTTGTGCAAATATTCATGACTAAAATATTCTAGGCAAGTCTTAAAAAGTCAGTCAAAGGATGAGTATTTAAAAAAAGTCAGTCAAAGGATGAGTATTCAGAAAAAGTTAGTGAGGATTTGCATATATATATATATATATAGGAATGATCTATAGGGAAGCTTCAATTTTGGAGGAAGGGAGAAGTAAATTTGAGCCGTCCGTTAACATTCTTTACGGACAGTTAACATTCATCAATGTTAATTAACATTATAAAATGTTAAAATGTTAATTAACATTGATGAATGTTAACTGCCCGTAAAGAATGTTAACGGACGGCCCAGATTTACTTTCTCTTTCCCTCAAGATTACTTTCTCCCCTATATATCTATATATATATATATATGTTAGTGAAGTTAAAATTGGTGATTTCCAAACTATTTACGTTTTAAAATCAAAGTTTGACTTGTTGTAGGATGTAAAATTAAAAAGTAAAAGATTTATATGTTAATTAGAAATCCAGTTAGGTTTTGAAGATTTTAAGATATCTTATATATTTGATTATTTTACAAACTTTAAAGAAGTAAATTTATTAAAATATAAAGTCCTTTTCAAAAATATTTGTTTGAAGCAATGTACAAAGTAGAAAGTACTTTCTAAAGTATGATTTATCTAGTAATATTTTTAGTATGTATCGTGTTTAAGTAACTTGGAGATCAACCTCGAGGAGAACAAAAAAACTCATTTGTGAATTGAAATCATTCTTAAGTTGGTATTTAAAACTGTACCAAACCGGTTCAGTTTCAAACCGGTTTGGACCAGTTTGGATTTTCAACTGTTGAGATCGGTTTCAAACCGGTTCAGGCTAAAATCAGTTTGAAACTGGTTTGGGTGAGTACCTGCCGAGTACTTAACCCTACCAGTGGGGTATTCTTGTTTTTGAAACTAGCCATTTTAAAATGGTCATATAGTCGTTTTGGTCAGTTTTTGGCCCATTTTTGTTGTTTTTTGGGAGCCTTTTGTCCATTCTAATAGTATATATATGTATTAGATGTTGAGGTTTAATTACAACACTCAAAAGCTTTGTTGAAGTTATAAAAACACTCTCAAACCGCAAAAAACGCAATATATATTCTCAACTTTCAGATGCAATGGCATCATCATGTGGGCAATCACAATCTTCCATTGGTGTTGGAGAATCGTCTAGTAATGCTACAGTTGTTTCCGTCATAGCAACGAAAAGAAACCTAGAAATTTGGTGCAGTTACGATTGTGTGAAATGTTGAGTGGTACTAGAAAAGCTTGATGCAAGAAATGTGGGGCCTTTTTTACGGAAACCGGGAATACTACTTTAAAAGATCCTTCTAACATTTATTGCAAATTGGTTAAATTTGTGTTGGGACATGATCAAATGACAATGGTAAATGATGTTACGTTTTGGCCATACGAAGTGAGTTTGGTGCTGGATAGGATGACGTATCGTGATTAAAGAAAGCTTGCCTTTTGACCATTTTGATAATTCACGGTTGACGAAACTCATCCAAGAAATGCTCCAACCTCGTTATACCCATGTAACTCGTACAACTCTTAGACGAGATGCTATTAAAATGTGAAAAATCGCTAGAAATGAAATGATTTTAGGTTTTAAAAGTATACTAACGGGTATAAATTTAACTTGTGATGTTTAGACGGCTCCAAATGGTTCATCGGATTCGTACATTTGCGTTACCACTTATTGGGTTAATGTGTGACAAATGATGAAGCATAGGATTGTTTTTGAATTATTTGGATATCCGCATACCGGAGAAAATTTATATAAAATTTTAGATTATGTGATAAAAAGTTTTAAACTACAAGGAAAATTATTTTCTATATCTTTTGATAATGCATTAAATAACACCACCGCCGTTGGACAATTAAAACTAAAATATAAACCGGTTTTGTGATTGTGTATTTTTCCATAGTCGATGTGTTACATATATCATTAACTTGGTTGTGCGAGATGGACTTAGTTGTATCGAAGATATAAAATAAAGTTTAAACAAATGTTACGTGATATTTTTAGTTCAAGTAATGCTAGATACCATAAATATATGAAATTTTGTGACATAAAAGAAAGTTTTAAATCGGGTTACAACTTTTCCTGAGTCGAGTTCGCATACTATCCAACTAATTACCGAACTGCTTGTTGTTGTTAAACAAGCAACTACTTTTTTGTCGGGTGTTTATTAACTGTTTAGTGTTAAACCATATATTTTTAATGAGTTCCAAAACAAATGACTTTGAAATGAGAAGTTTTGAACATATGGTACAACCAATTAAAGCCAACTTTATAAAATATTTTAAAATCATGTCTCCCGTTATAACTTGTTCTGCCACTTTAAATCCGACTTTAAATGTTGATTGGGTTAAAACTTTACTTCAAAATATTTCTTAAGATTTGGGTTTGTTAGAGGAAGACCCGGATTTCATGGCAAAAGTTCCAAATTTAACAAAGTTTTCTCAAGTTTGTTCAATGTTTATTTGTCAATACATGGTACTTCCACATCCCTTAATGAGTTCATTCGAAATGAGGGAGCATTCGAATCAAGTTCGTAATCTAATAAAGAAATGAAGCGATTATATAACACTTTGAGAAATGAGAATACCAAAAGAGCTCGATCAATCACTCTTAGTAGCTAACTAAGAAGGTATATTGGTTCCGACTTTTTGGCATACATCACTATTGAAGAGTTTAATAAGTTGGATATTTTGGCTTAGTGGAAAGAGCATCAATCTCAATTTCCGATTATAGCCTATGACCCGTGATCTATTAAACGTCCAAGCTTCTATGGTAGCTTCGAAGTCCGATTTTAGGTTAGTGGTCGAGTTATTTCACCAAAAAGAACCAAATTCACTCATTTGTCAATGGAAGTATGTATTTGTTTGTAAGACTATCTTGACGACGTTGAACGGATACAAAAAATTTCCCCACTTGAAGGGGAAATGCTAAGGGTTGAGCAAGAAGTACATGAGGAAGAGATATCAATGAGATTATCTATACCCTTACCGCACAAGAGTTTGCTTATGAAGAAGACTTACGCAACATGGCTTATGAAGAATACTAAATAAACAAAGACGACTAGAAGACTTTCATTTATATTTTTATGTTTGAAGATGTATTACGTATTTTCCAATATTAGTTTAAATGAAAATAAACTAGAAAATTGCTCCAAAAACGTGTTTTATACATTTTGTATTTTCTGAAGTTGCTTTTAATTAGAAAGGTTTTATCCGGGGAATATGTACTTTCTCATTAACATATATTGATCAGAAAGACCCTATCCACCACAAAAGGCTGAATAGGACTGCGGAAACCGGTTTGAAACTTATCTCGCCCAAACTGGTTTCGCCAAACTGATTTCAAATCGATCCCGAACCGTTGTGGACTGGTTCGGGATTTCCCCAGCTCAAATCGGTTTAAAACCGAACCTATTTAAACCAAACCAATTTTAACCGGCAGTGACCCAAACTGATTTAATTTTCAAACCGGTTCAGTTTGCGCCCCAAACTAATTGTGTGCACCTCTATCTATATCAACCCACTCGTTTAAATGACATATGGACCTAACCCAACTATAATATTGGGCTAAGCCCATTTTTTATTCTATCTTCTTTGACTACAACTATACGCTGACCTAGGGTTTTATCGGCAAAGGAAGACAAAGCAGCGGTCGGTTGCCGGATTAATTTTGCAGGTTTTTATGCTCTCTAATTTATAAACATCTATTTAGCCCCTTTTTATTCCTTCGACAATTTAACAACGATGTTATCCGCGAATCGTTTGGGTAAAACTATCACAAAATGTGTATAAAGTTAACTCACAGCATTGTGTTACAGGGAACGTGTTAAATTTTTTGGGATTTGTGTATAATTTAATATCGAAGAATAAACGTAACATTGTTTAGTCCATTTGACACTGATTTATAATCTATTTATAAATATTATTGTTATATATTATTGAACAGAAGAAGCAAAGCGAAAAAGGATGGCATATGCTGCAATGAAGCCAACAAAACCAGGGCTAGAAGAGCCTCAAGAACAGATTCACAAGATTAGAATCACTCTTTCATCTAAAAATGTCAAGAATCTTGAAAAAGGTATTTACTTCCTAAACATCCATGCTTTATTAGTGATTTTCTAGTTATTGCAATTAGTGCAGTGTTTGAGTATTTGTACCTAATTTCTATATATTAAGAAAAGAATATGTTATTTGTATATATGTACATGATATTGCAGCAAATTTTGAAATATTTACTGTGGAGTGTGAATATATAATAGTCATTTACATATTTATGTACCATATTGGTTTCATGGTTTGGTTATGATATATTGATGTGAATATTAGTAATGATTTGTACTGGATTACAGTTTGTGCTGATTTGGTTCGTGGTGCTAAGGACAAGAAACTACGAGTGAAAGGACCTGTGAGAATGCCAACCAAGGTTCTTAACATTACAACAAGAAAGTCTCCTTGTGGTGAAGGTAATTAACCTTTATCCCTTGTAGATTAGATAACAATCATACTTGTGCGTTTATATTAATCTGTTTGTAGTGAACTTTTGAGTGATTCTGCTGCATTAAGTTACTCAATTATATGAATTTTGTGTATCTTAAGTTATGTAGGCATCTCATCTGTTGCTATTCAAACGGACTTTTAAGCAGGTAGTTAAATACTAGTATTTTTGATTATGTAGGAACAAACACATGGGACAGATTTGAGCTTCGTGTCCACAAGCGAGTTATTGATCTGTTCAGCTCACCAGATGTTGTGAAGCAAATCACCTCCATTACAATTGAACCTGGTGTCGAGGTTGAAGTCACCATTGCCGATCCATAGATATAGACCCCCTAGCCATCTTTTAGTTTTGTGTTGACATGCCTTTTGTTGCAGTCTTCTGATAGCTTTCCTATGTATGTCTCATACAATTGAAATTTTGAGGATCCACAATTGACATGAAGAAATGTAGACTTAATAACCTGAATGCTTTCTCTATTTTGTCCATTGTTACTTTTAGGGGTGATTATAAACGAACCAATAACCGAAAAAACCGAACCATTTGAATAACCGACTGTTTGGTTATCCATTTGTAAAAAACTGAAATATTCGGTTCGGTTTTTGGTTAAGGGGTATAAATGAGCCGAGCTACTCGAACTTGACTCGTTAAAAGCTCGATTCGAGTTGAGCTTAAACGAGCTCAAACTCGAGCTTGAACATTGGTTGGGCTCGTTTAATATACGAGCTCGAGCTTCTTATATCGAGCTCGAATAAGCTCCTGAGCCTAAACGAGCTCAAGCTCGAGCTTGAACATTGGTTGGGCTCGTTTAATATACGAGCTCGAGCTTCTTATATCGAGCTCGAATAAGCTCGAATAAGCTCCTGAGCCTAAACGAGCTTTTCATATATATATATACACATTAGTTACTTTTAATATAATAATAATAATTTAATATATAGTTACATAACAATAATTGTTATCAATGTTGTAAAAGTCGCTAGTTTGGAACTAATCGGCTGTGACCTTGTGAACATAACCATTTTGAGTTGTGGGTCATAGCGCGGGCAACTTTATCTTATGAAAGGCTGGGTCACAGGGGTTCTAGACCTATCCAGGTGCGAAGAAGCCCGAATGTGACTGCAATGAGCAGAAATCTCACTCACCGGCCTAAACGACGAGCAGTTAACAATAACCGAACCGAACTGAAAATATTATATAATGCATTTTTTTTTATAGTTTTAGTTATTGGGCTAATAAGCAGTTTTAGGCTATCATTTGAAGTTGCATAGAGTTAGAAGTTTTAGACTACCATTTTCGAATGATGAGTTAGACATAACGAGTATAAATGTATAATGATATATCACTACTCGTTGTATAAATAATTCTGTAAGTAATTTAAATGATGATATGGAGTTGGCCTCGTTAACAATTCGAAATATATATATATATATATATATTTTTTTTTTAACTCTATGCAACTAAAAATGGTAGTCTAAAACTGCTTATTAGTAAACTTGCAGTAAAATACATTAAGTAATAAAAATAAATCATTTTCCTTTAGCAACGAGCAACCATCAACTTTGCATTCGTACACATGATCTTGTATTGCCAAATGTTTAGTCCTTATCTTGCATGGTATTCCTTATCTTTTCTCTTTGATATTGCCAAATGTTTCAATCAATTGATACGTTGATTTGTGGAAAGGTTAAATTGGATAGGTTGCCTACTCGTTTCAATCTGTCTCGTAAAGGGTTAGAAATTTAGTCGATCTTATGCCCGATTTGTGGAAAGGTTTATGAGACCATGAACCATTTGTTCTTCTCTTGTATTTTGGTAAAAGATATTTATCGGAAGACCACTATGTGGTGGGATGTAAACATCTTGGAGGTTTCTTCGTTTGAGGAATGGAAGAGTTGGTTGTCAAATATTCATTTTCAAGGTACTCGTAAGGAGGTGTTAGAAGGAGTTTTCTATATTATATGGTGGACCGTATGGAATTTTTGAAATAAGATGATCTTCGGAGTGAAGCCTCCTCTTCAGGCGACGCTTTTTGATGAAGTAGTGGTTCGGTCCTTTTCTTTTTGTAGGTATAGATGTAAGCTAAATGCTACCTGGACTGATTGGATGATAAATCCGGCTATGACCATTTTGTAATATCTCGTTGTTTCTAGCGTGTTACTAGTTTTTTTATATTTTATCTTAATAAAATAGCCGTTAAAAAAAAATTTGATAAGTTAATTTGTAGTTCTTTTGATTAAAACTTAGTAATCATTTTGCAATTATTTTGAGTTTTATAAAATGTTGTGATTGGTGGAGCATCAATTTCTTGTTTCCCCATCACATGTTTGCAAGTGAAAAGCTGTTGCAAGCACAAGTGCTACTGAAAACTATGACAAACTCAGACCAATTATTGACCAGTCAGATCCGACACAACAACAAACAAAGATTTAGGTGTAAAGCCTTGATATGTTCCGGGTCCCCATCTGTTTTCAATCTTCATGCCTAACCTTTTCTTATTTTATTGTTTAGAAGATTGCAACAATCTAAGCAAGAAGATCAAATGATTTTTGATATATTATGCAAATGTAAATGTATAAATTGTTATCATATTTGATACTTTCTGTTCAGGGCCTTCCTTGTAGTAAAATATTAAAATGTATGTCTATATTTCTTTTTCCTTTTTTTTTTACATTAGGTCATAAATTCGCGATAACACGAAACGAATTTAATTTTTTAAATGAATAAAATATTGTGATAAACTGTATGGCCGATTTTTTTTATAGTTTATCGACCCGCGATAAGACACGACGAATTTATATTTTATAAATGAATTAAAATATTTAGTCAATTTTTGTATATTGTGACCGAATTTTTTAATTTAAATAAATACATCAAATATTTAAGGGTTGAAAGTGTAATTATACGAAAGAAATATTGATCGTTGCTAGTTTATAGACCCGCGATAACGTCAGACGAATTTAATTTTTATAAATTATTAAAATATTGTGGTCATCTTTTTTATAAATTTTATAGACCCGCAATAAACGTCAGACGAATTTAATTTTTTATAAATTATTCAAATATTGTGGTCATCTTTTTTATAACTTTTATAGACCCGCAATAACGTCAAACGAATTTAAATTTTTATAAATTATTAAAATATTGTAGCCATCTTTTTTATATGTTTTATAGACACGCGATAACGCGAGACGAATTTAATTTTAATAAAATGAATACAGTATTGTAGCCGAATTTTTTTTATAAATTTTAGAATGTTTAATTTTTATGAACAAATAAAATACTTGGTCTATACTTTTAATTTAAATAAATACATCAAATATTTAAAGAGTCAAAAGTATAATTATATAAAAGAAATTAAGATTGTTGGATTGCAAAGGGTGAAAAACAACGAAGAGCTCAAATTCCTTTATCGTATCCTCTTTTAATTATATATAAAGATAAACATTACTTCTTGCTAATCCAACATTCAAGTAGATTGTAATAAGTACTCCGCATATAATAAATTCAAAAGTCAAAAGTAAATGAGCTTTAACAGAAAGCAAATAGATTCAAAACTCAAATTGAAAGCCACAATTAAGATGGATAAAGATATATGGCCAAGGTTCATCCCCTTTCTCATTTTTCATTCTTCAAAATGGAACTTTTCAGAAGTTACTCCATCCCTCAATAGAAGACTTAAAACACAAAATCAAAGCCCAGAAAATGGGAATTCTAACTACAAGTTATTAAGTTTCGTCTTGAAATAAAAGATTAAATTAAATTGCAATTCATGACTATAATCAGTACCAAATATTTCTGTTTAGTAATCGTAGCAGTTTACATTTTGTGTAAGATGATCAAGAGCATACAGATCTAGTCCTCTCGTTCGACCAGGTGCCCCTCCTTTCATCGAAGATAAATCAAGAACAAATCTGCAAGAGAAAGTACATTTATTAAGTACCAACAGCCCTGCACAAACTTTCATCAACACATGTACAAAAAAACATGCACTGCATATGTTAGTTCAGAGTTCGTTGCATGATTTTTGTGAAGATGATAGATCTAAGCTTGTTTAGAATCCATATGATTTAAGCTTAGTCCAGACTTACTTCTGTTCAGCAGTTCCACAGTTAATGACGATCTTTTCATCAGCTTTGGACAATGAGAGTTCCATGGGCAAATCAAACACCTTACTTGCTGTATTTCACAGTGGTACACCCCATAAGAACCATTTTAAATTTTCATAAACGATTTACATTCACAAGGATAACTCTAAATCTTTATACACTTACAGGTTTTTTGGGCAGCATTCGTGCTCTCTCTAATATCCAAGATATTCTACATCAAAATCATAAATAATTTATCAGATTAAACAAAAATAAATCATGAAAGTTTTAAGAGAGATCTCAAATGTATATATACCTTAAGTCGCTCATAACAAGCTTCAAGATCATCATTCACCAAAATATGATCAAAAAGTCCTGATGAGTGTCCTTGTTCAAGCTCAGCCTTGGCATTTCTAAGTCGTTTCTGGATTTGTTCTTCCGTTTCTGTTCCCCTGTTTGAACAATTCAAACGACTTGTAAAGTCAACTTAGAACTAAATAATTGTATAAAATTAGTTGATGGAATGAAAAAAGAGCTCAAACCTTGCACGAAGACGATTCTCAAGCTCCTCAAATGAAGGTGGGCAAACAAAGATGAAAATAGCTTCAAGTGAACTTGCCCTCACAGACCTTGCTCCTTGAACATCAATATCAAGTATGCATCTCTACAGAAAACAAAACATAAAAGGTTAAACATAAATGGAAAATTGTAACTATTGTCATTGTTCACTAGGTATGGTTGATCTATATACATAACAGCATAAAGAATAATGAAATCAAGTCTAAGAATGCAAGACATATGTAGACCTTTCCAGCATCAGCAACTACATCGACGGCTTCTATGCTAGTCCCATAAAGATTTCCATGAACTGCAGCAAATTCTAGAAATTTTCCAGATTTAATTTCGTCCTCCATAACGTTGTGTTTAGTGAAATGATAATGCACTCCGTTTTGCTCCTTCTCCCTTGGAGTACGAGTTGTGTGGCTAACCGAGAATCCAAACAATGTCGGGAAATCTTTCATCAACATATTAATCAGTGTACCCTTACCCACCCCAGAAGGCCCACTGATCACAACGGGCCGCTCAGTATTGCCAATGACGCCCTTACTCCAAGCAACTACTTCTGTTTCAAATTTCTTCTTTTGGTCCCTAACGAATTGTGTGTCCACCTTGTTAAGCATAACAAGCACTATCAATCAAGAAATGAGCAAACTATACAGTATCTGATAATTTGTGTAACTCAAGTAACACTTACCTCGAGAAACAAAACAGATCCATTCGATTTGGAATTGTGTTTTATGATCAAGATTCTATCTTGATTCAAAAGGACACAAGAGTAGCCCTTGAGTGCCTTTGGTTTTGTTCCCAGAATGGTTGGAATCACACTGCAAGTGACGAACACGTGAACCTTAAGCATGAAATCGTCAACAACACAATCTAAAATGATGCAAAATCAACGTCAAAAATACTTAAAAACTCACACTTCACCAGTTGACTTGTTGAGGATACGAATTCCAATTGATGTTGGATCATCAGTTCCACCGATGACATACTGTATACAAAATTGGAAACATACTTAAAATGGGACAAAAAGCCTTTGAGAAAAGTTGTAACAAGATACAATTGGTCTAATATCGTACTGTTTTGTTTCCAATCACAACGCCTGTTTCAAAGTCCTTTAGTTTCAGGTCAAGCCCATTTGAAAACCTCCTCTGCATATCATCAACATAGAAAGCTGGAGCTTCTCCCTAATTCAAAAAACAACCCAAAAATAAAATAAAATAAAAAGTTAAAAACTTTGAACAATTTGAACAATTTGAATTAGATTTCCTCAGTAGGAATTGTAATGAAGTATTTTCTCACCATTAAAATAAGTTCTTCAACAGACTAAAGATGCAACCTGATTTTAAGAACTATTAGAATTTACATAATTAAATAAATATAACATCCACATTCAAGATCTTTCAAGAAAGCAATAAAAATATGGAGACTAAATTTATGCAGCAGAAAACATTATTGAATCAATCAATGTGTAACCCTAAAACCCAATATTAATGTAACCCCAAAAATATATATAAAAAACACAAACACTCTATATAAGCATTAACAGGTTAATTGTCGATAATACAAATGTATCCCGCAAACAACTACTCCATTTTCATATAGATTCTAGAGAACCCAATAACAAAAATCATTTTTTTTCAAAGAACGCACCAAAGAAGAGCTGCAATTAAAGAAAGAAACCACAAACTTGAAGAAGATTACCTGGGGTTAGAGCAATATAAATAGGATAAATAAAAATGGGTTAATAAAGGGGCACAGAGGTTTTGTGATCTGTAATCAAAACCTTGTAGAAGCAAGATCCATAAATTAAAGAATATGTATATTTATGTAACTTAGGGTTATGAAAGTGAAGATGGCGGAAGAAAGAAGTGATGATGCAATAAAAGAAGGTACATAGAAGAAGACATATTTGTAGAAGAAATGGGAAAAGGGAGTTTGAGGGGGAGAAGAGGTGTGATGACTCTGTTTGGTCGCATTGAATTCAAGTAACTTGCATACCGACTATCTTTTCTTTCACTTTTCTTTAAATTATTTATGAAATAAAGGTAGATCTAACTAGATTTTATAATTTATAGTTTATAATAATAAATATACAAAAACAATATAGTAGTAAGGGTATAAAATGAAAAGGTCATGTTCTTTTAGCTTTACTTTTATTATTATATATTATATTATATTATATATTTTGTTATTGTTTTAAGTGATCTAATGTATAAAATACAAATAAAAAATTAAAAGTAAAGTGTAGATTAGGGTAAAACCAATGGTCCCGTCACTTGGTTTGGACCGACGAAACCAATACTACTGGCAGAGTTTTATCGGTTAGTCTGTCGGTGGAAGTTGGGTCGGTTTACCGACTATCCTTTGCTCTTTTTTGTTCTTTCTTTTCTCATTTGTTCTTATCTCAACGGTCACATTCACTTATTTAGGAAATGTAATGTTCTTTTTTAGGAAATATAACGTTTTCTTTATTTATTGTAATATTTTTATTTTAATGAAATGTGTTTTATTTTAATTATTGTGTTTTAAATATTTAATTAAATAGTGGAAAAGAAATTTACCGGTGACCATTGGGACGGGTCAATAAGTTATTAGTCATTTTTAACAATTTCGAAAAAAGTTGATATGATATTGAATTAGCAGAAAGTGATCAGTCGATTTCAATTATAATTGAGAGTGCTCTTAATTTTAAATATGAATAAATGAAAATCTATGTAATGTTATGCCACATCAACAGACTGAACCTGTAATAATAAACTAGGAGACTAAATTCGTAATATGTGTTAAGCACAACTCTTAAATCTATCTAAAATACTTTAATTTTTGAGTTTTTATATATTTTTTAGTAAATTGGAATATTTATAATTCAGGGACTAGGAAAATTCTTTGTGGCCCCTGGAAAAACTTATGTAGGGAAGGGGTGTAGGGTAATATACCGCTCTCCTTGATTGTTGCTCACTTTATTATGGAGTATACATAATTATATTTAGTGATTTATGATTGATAAAATATTATGATTAAACGTTGTTGAATATATGCATATACATATAATATATTCATTCTAGGTGTCGTGTTCTTATTGGTGTTTTTATTGTATAATCATATCAATTAAATCATTTTAGTTCTATATTGATTCCATTGCTAAACATAAATATGTGAATGACACTTTAAAACATTTACAATCTCTTGGTCGAATTATTTTCTCTTGTTCACTTGATTTTAGTCATGTTAGTTTGGTCAAAATATGACAAAGATTATAGAGTAAATATGAATTGAAAGGAGTAGATATACTAATGGTAATTTTTCGTTCATTATATTCAAATATAAAGTTCAATGACATTTATGTCTTTTGAGTAATGAATGATAAAGTAAATATGTACCTAATTGATTTATTAAGGTAAATGTGACGTAACCAATTTATTACTCCTGATATCTACCATTGGTTTAACCGTATATTATTTATTAATTCTGATTGTTAGAGTTATCAATTAGATACATCAACCGTTTCTTTTATTTTTGTTGTCTCTAGATTTCTTGAAGGTTGAAAATCAATAATTTTTTTTTTGAAATTTCTAACTTTTACATGTCTCTTTCTTGTCATGTTAATGAATTTGTTAAAAGTATAAAATAAATATTCGCTGACTTTTGTTAGGTATTATAGCAGAAATAACTAACTACAATTAGTTTATGACACTAATAGTAACTGTTGGTTAAAACAAACACAAACAATACTAACTGAAATTATACCTCAAGCAGTAAACATATAAATAATAACAAGAAATTATACCTCAAGCAATAAACATATAAATAATAACAAGTAAACAAAATAAACCAACAATACGAACACGAAAATTTAACGTGGTTATATCTGATCTCCAATTTGGAGATGGGTCTAGTCCATGGGGTACACCGACTCAAAAACGTAGTTACGGTTTCTATGAACACATTTTCTCCCACTTAGTCCACTCCCACTATAATGATCAAATAATAACCGCGACTCTCTTGAGAAGACTCTGGTTCATAATACTCAATCATTCGCTAAATCTTGCTATTAGAGAGTATAAATTCGATAGTCCGAACACTGTAGTGTTACCTAAAGTGTAACACCCTGCTTTTTTTTTTTCAAAATACAGTTTTTTCAAAAAATTCAAATTCAAATAATATAAATAACAGAAAGTCCATCAATCAAATAAATAAAACTGTCCAACATAGTTGGCAAACCCAAGTCAAATGATGTTACTTAATTCATGCCATAACAATAGTAAATGAAAACCGAAAAGCACAATAATTAGTCGCAATGTCTAATAAACGAGCTAAGACCTATATTGTTAACCCTGTAGTCGAGCTACCCACCTCACTCATCATGTTCATCATTAAATAACCTACACGGATACTGATCAACTTCCTCTACCTAGGTACGGATTGGATGCTCCTCTTGCCAGCTAAGTGCGGAGAAGGTACCCAGGGGACTAAATGAAACGGCACTGAAGGGTGCAAGTAGAGAAACAAGTGTTAGCTTAAAAAGTTAAGTAAGCATAACGGGTTATGTAAGGTCACTAGATCTTGGTTCGATAACGGATTATCTTTAAGTATTGAGGTGCGGAATCCCTCAATACGTTAGGTTTAGGCTTATATAACTTTACTATCAATTAACAAGCTTCGTTTTGATATAACGAGGTTAAACACTCAAAACCGAGCCTATAATATAATAGCCTTTATATCTGCACGAAAAACGAGGAGAATATTTTAATAATAGTTGTGGTAATAAATGGCACGCCTATCAATAAATGAACAACATTATTTTATTTATATCTGGTTCAACTCACAGGCCATGGGCTTTGCGAGTTGACTCAACTCGCAGCCCATGGGCCTTGCGAGTCCAGATGGTTGCGAGCCCAGATCTTAATTCGCAAAGGGAAGTTGCGAATCCAGATTGAGCTGCGAAGTGAGATTTCATATCGCAAGTCATTAGACCTGCGAGTTGACTTCTCATTTCGCGAATTTGACTTTAACTTGAATTCGATATTTGTCTATTAACATTTAGTAAATAATAATAACAAGTTAATATCATACATTTACGAGTCTAAACCAATTATACAAATTTGACAACAAATACACTAGTCCTATTACAAGCTAGATTTGTTGTCACAATAACATGTCCCAACAGACTCCCCCTTGACAATAGCTCTAACGTCGTTATCTTCATCTTTATCCTTGGTTTTTACTTGTAAATTTTACTGCCCATATGAATCTTCATTCTAACACAAGTCTTCACCATCATTTGATAATCTCTTGCAAGATCACCCCATGCTTCAGTCGTTAAGATCCTGTTTTCGTTTAACTTTAACAGGTCCTTTTTCGACAGATTCATCAAGTGTCGATGGTCATAGACTGTCAGAATTACTCTTTCTCCTCCTTCAACTTCATCATCAGCTTCAACCATGACAGCTTCACCAGTCTCTGAGTCCACGTGCCAATTCAGAAGATTTCCCAGAATATTCTGTGGCATTGTCTTCAGTGGTATTTGCTGTATACACTTGACAGCTGGATAAGTCTTTTTCCTTAATCTTCTTCCAGTTCTTTGACTGCGTTCCTGTAATTTGATCGTCTTTCCAACTCTTGGCTTTATCTTTTCAAACTTCATTGAACGACCCTCAGTCTTGATTATTCCTCAACATATCTTGCATATGGATTGTTACTGGGGTTCTTCAATTCTAAGCGTGCCAAGTCTCGGACTTCAAATCGAGGAAGAGAACTGAAGACTTTAAGCTTTTTATCAAAATATTGAACTCCGTCAAACCTTTTGATAGCAAAAAGCTTCAGATCAGAGTCATAGAACCATCCGATGATTCCTTTTCGCGGAGCTCTTTTTCCTGTAATGTCGACTTCAGACATTCCAATCTTCTGCTTTCTCCTTTTCAAAGGTCTAAACATAGGATTGTTTCTGAGTCTTTCAGGAAGCTCATCTTCGGATTCAGAACTAGTTGATTCTTCTAGATTTTCATTTAAATCAACAACTTGTTCTCCATCTTCGTCCTGAATGACCACCTTCGTTGTTGATGGGCTTACGATGTGTTCATCGATATTTGCATCAGGATCTACAGCATCGTCTACCCCAACATCAATACTGGAGGTCCAGTCATCAGTAGGCAAAAACTCTCCTTCTTCTAGGTCAAAGTCGATGTCCTCATCGATTTCATCTGACATATCGCCTTCAGAATCGGACAGGTTCAACATTTCAAGACCTATAGAAATACATTCACACAAATATATTAATATCATAAGTTCTTTCATTGATTTCCCTGAATCAATCTAAGAGTTTTTCTTATTAATTCATTTGTGTATTTATCGTATATTATATTAACTTTATAAATCTTTTACTGATTATAAAAAAACATTACAATCAATCTAAGATTCCAAAAGTCTTATAATATCATAACACTAATTAAATTTAAACATTAATGTATTGTGAAAAATAATTGTCACCAAACATTCAAGCTTACATTTAATTAAAAACACATAAGTTCATTGCATAGTTAACTTGTCAATCTCACGATTCTCAAGTCTAAAATGCAAGGATTGATATAACTCAAAACTTATTAAATAACATATTTTACTTGTAATGCAGAATCTCAAGTCCAATATATTACATAATAATTCAAAGTTACAATGTATTAATAATTACAATCAGTCTATATTAATACAAGCTTCACCTTCTTCCGCACCACCCTTTGCACCAGCACCACTTCCACTTGCTTCTGCAGACTCTCCCCCTGAATTGTAGTCTGCTGACCAGTCGTTGAAGGACCGGCCAGCTCACTATCCTTCTGAGCTGAGGGTTCATCATCTTCATCATTTCTTCTCTTTTTCGCCAGCTCATCTTCCTTGCAGGACTCCTGATATATCAATATCTCCCCCTGAGGTGGCTTGTCCTTCAGGAAGCTGGTAACCAAGCGATCAAGTCTATCAATCTGCCGTTGCTTGTCAGCTACATCATCTATCAAATTGCTATTGGTCTTGATGAGCAGTGAATAAGATTTATTCTGGTCAGTCACACTCTTAGAAAGAGACAGAACTTGAGATTGTAAGAAATTGACGGTAGCCTCCAAATCTCTAACCCTGGACTCTAAGCTGACAATACGTTCAGAATCAGTCACAGGTGAGGTAGATGGAGCATCAGTAGTGGTGAGTGGGGTCGTGGCAGCAGGTGGTTGCATTTCCTTAGCTATCTCAGTAGCTACATCTGTCAGAAGGCGAGCGGCAACCCTGCTGGACTTGGTGGTTGGATGCGAAGACGGGCGAACCAAAGCAGCAATCATATCAGCCTCAGATGGCGTAGAACGTGATTGTGTAGGAGCTGCAGAAGTTGAAGTTGTATGTTTAGCCTGCTTGCGGGGGCGAGTGATAAGCGACTCCTCCTCTTCATCTTCATCTTCTTCAACCAGAGCAAAATCAGGATCTTGGTCAGCAGCTTTTCGTTTTAACTTGAGTGCCGGATCCATAATCAACTTTGATCCCTGACGAATCATTCCGGCTGGAATCCCGGTGACAGACCCAGATGGTTCAGTCTCAACATCATCAGAATCAGATTTAGAGGCAGAAGTAGCTTCTCCATCTCGTCCTGATGGCCCAGCATCACGAGATGGTGCATCAAGTGGAGTCGGTCCAGAAGTACTCGGACCCTCAGCCGAATATTGATCTACATCTCTCAAGATCGGATCAGTGGCATCATCATGTTGGACCAACACATCTTGCACCAGCTGTGCAGCAATTTCAGGATCCACCTGAGGCCCAGGTTGGTTTACCTGATCTAAAACCTCCTCAATCAGCTCCTGTGACTCAGGTATAGCTGCAGCCACATCAATATCAAACCAACCATGATTTGGTGGCGCCACATACTCAGGATTGAGCAAAGAGCCAAACAGTTCTATAGGCTGAGGCTGCAAGCCAAAACGACTCGGCTTATGCAAAAACATTGCATTATATCCACGCAAGCCTATAGTATCCACATGAAGATCCGCTTGTATAACCGGTAGATCAGGGATAGCAGCTCTAATGATCAGCATATAGAATCTCGGATAGATCATAAACTGTGATCTAACACCCCCCCAAGATCTGTCTATTGAGTTCCCCAAAAATATAATCTGAAAAACTGTATGGTTTGTTGTAAACCAGTGACAGTACTGCTGATAAAAGAGAAGTGCTCAGCTCATCATACCCTCCTTTCTTAGGGCCAAATATCGTGACCAAGACATGGAGTAGGAATCTCCATTCTCCGAATACCAGCGCCTTGAGGAACTGACGGCCTCTCATTGGTCCGACATATCCCATTCGTGTCAAAGTTCCCTCTACGAAGTCTGAAGGAAACACAGTGGGTCCATCTTCTTGCTCAACACTGCCCAACTGTAATATATTGCGAAGATCAGATGCAGAGAAGATGATCGGGTGATCATTAATCGAATTGAGATCTGGGCTCGCAACCATCTGGACTCGCAAGGCCCATGGGCTGCGAGTTGAGTCAGCTCACAAAGCCCATGGCCTGCGAGTTGAACCAGATATAAATAAAATAATGTTGTTCATTTATTGATAGGCGTGCCATTTATTACCACAGCTATTATTAAAATATTCTCCTCGTTTTTCGTGCAGATACAAAGGCTATTATATTATAGGCTCGGTTTTGATTGTTTAACCTCGTTAATATCAAAA
Organism: Logfia minima; assembly: GCA_963921325.1. Classification (NCBI taxonomy): domain Eukaryota; kingdom Viridiplantae; phylum Streptophyta; class Magnoliopsida; order Asterales; family Asteraceae; genus Logfia; species Logfia minima. The sequence goes on from OY992764.1 coordinate 33,364,222, forward strand.
CGAAGCTTGTTAATTGATAGTAAAGTTATATAAGCCTAAACGTAACGTATGGAGGGATTCCGCATCTCAATACTTAAAGATAATCCGTTATCGAACCAAGATCAAGTGACCATACAGGTTAATCAAAAAACAAGTCCAATTAAATGTAGTATCGTGAATCACAAAAAAAGTTATCATATTATCCGTGAATATAAATCGGCTAAAAGCAGGCACGATATCAAGAAATGCAATCCTATGATTGTGCCTACTCGTAATCATTATTATATCGTATTCGTTATTTGTATTTCGTTATTGTCTTTATTTTCGTTATTGAAATTGTAAGCACGTAGTGTGTAGTCCAGTAGTCAACCGGATTACCATATACTAATCGGGCATAGGTTCCCAGAAAGACCACTTGGGGGAAGTCCTACTACAATCAACATGGTGAGGGAAGCAAATGAATTTTATTCACAATTGTCGTTAGGGAATGGACGAATCGATGACACGTCACTATCGATTCGTCCATTCCCGAGCGAGAACTACTGGACTATGGCGAACCAGGAGCCGCTTAAATCGGGTGGTGCTACTGGATAAAGTTTAGATATATGTGCTATGATCATAAAGTAATGTCTCCCCACGGGTAAACATCATGAAATCCTTTCGAGAATCACCAAGATATCTCTAATCGTATTCTTTATGTTCTAGTTTTACTAGGTCATTAAATTCATGTATAGGGTCCCTAAATCATATCGTGAAACCTAAGTATCATGCAATTAAATCTAGTGTAGTATCATAATAATACAAATAGTCATAAGCACTTAAATGATCATGTAATAATAAGTCTATTACCCAAGAATTTTCCATTCCACATGTGCTCGTACAATCCCAAGTACAACCTATATGTCATGGCAAAATTACAGTAGTTTCGTAAAAGTATAACAAGTAGAGCTAATAATTTGAACTTATTAAACGTTATTACTTTCAGTTGTGTACTCGCTTTTCACAAACATTATCTAACGCTTTTAATGGGATAAATCTTATAATGAGTTTCCGCAGGCTGTTATATTTGATACCTGTACAATTAATCAAATCCGACAGTTATCAAACAAAGTACTATGATGGTTCATGCAACTTGACGTCGCCAATTAAAGAGGCATTTCTGTAATAATATTCTTTAAAACATACAAATATTAAACAATGGTTTTTAGTGGCTATTGTTCAAACTCCGTACGAGTTTTTTTATATTTTTATATTAACAATATGACAGGAACTATCATGGTTCATCCTTGATCAAACGACTTCATGGACTTCACGCAAAACGTACATGTCAAATTAATTAGTCTATCTTGTTGGTGTACATCTTCTTAAAATATCAAAATCGTTGTGGTTATCGTCTCTGGTTTTTAGAGCATTTGGTAATATCGTAAAAACCTTCATGTATTTATTCTTAGTCTATTTTATAAGTTCTGAAATAGTACATGCACCATAAGTATTCAAATCAAATCACTCAATATTCAGTGTTTATTTAACTTGCTTTTGTCCGTCATGAACTTTGATATTTTATCAACGCTTAGACAAACAACCAACATACTAGTTTGATCTATCTGATGCTAATTCAGGTAAACGATTCGAAGCTTAACACATAAAGTGTTTTAAAAATTGTTATGCTTTCGGCTAATTCCAGCTTATTACACATGTTTTTCTCTATAACGATTACAGCATTTAGGGGTGGCATATTTACCAAGATAGGTGTAGTAGTATGTGTACGGATATTTCCGCCAAGAACTACCTGCGATTCCTAAATCCTAACGCTCTCTTTTGTCATCCATTGAGATCACCACTAACTCTCTGTTTCTCTAGTCGAATCATGGGTTTCAGGGAGTAATGAAAAGGTGTTGTTTAGGTCGCCAATAGTTAGGGTTTCGTTAATTTATCACAGACAATAATACACATAGAAAATAAAACGTGAGTAAAACATATACCTAACCTTATCACTCTTTATCTATAATTAACATTTGTGTCCGATATGCAACAATTATGTAGAAGACTTGGATCATATTTTCTTGAAATGTGAAATGAGTAAAGATATTGGAGAAAAACTTGGAAGGTGGATCAATTTGGACTTGTCTTCGATACCAAGAGTCCGAGATTGGTATAGTTGGTTGGAGACATGTCTGATTCAAGCAAATCAGAAGATGATTTTGAATGCTATTATCTCATCGACTTAGTGGTCTATTTGGAAGTTCAGAAATTTGTTAGTGTTTGATAGGAATAAACCGAGAAAAGAACTGTTATTTGATAGTATAGTAGCAAACTCGTATAACTAGGTTGTGCATAGAAAGCGTAAAATCAATTATCGGGTGGACCTTGTGGCTCCAAAACACGATGCTTGCGAGTTCTGGCATTTGCTGATGTATCTTTGTTCTTCGCTGATGGGAGTTACTGGATTCGCTTGGAGTTTTGGTTCTTTTTATTTACATGTCTTTTTTATCGCTTCTTTTCCTCGAGGCTTGTTTGGGGTTGCATCAAAAACATTTCGGAGTGAAAACCGGTGGCTCGGCCTTCGTGAATGGGGATTTTTCTCTTGTCCTGGTTCGCTGTAATTGGCAAGAGTTTTTTTTTATCATTTTTGTCGCCCTCACAGTTAAAGCCTCGGGAGGTGTCTAGGATGTGTTGCTTATGTTTATTTCTAGATATGTTTGTACTCTGTAGCTTATAGCGCCTTGCTAGCTACTTTTTTCTATATATATATTTATCACCCGTTCAAAAAAAAATTACCATTTTCGGCTTAAAAAAATATCGAAAATACCTAAATTACTCATACACCTATTTAAACATTGTATATCTTCAATCTTCAAACTTTATATCACCTACACACTTTCCCCTCTCGTTCTTTAAAATTAAATATCTAAAAAACGGTTAGTCGAAAAATTATAAAATAAACATCACAAAAATTAACGTTTTTTTCTTTTCGATTAGACATCTCATATGATATACTTTGGAAGAATTTTTTTTTTCATTTTTTAGAATAACAAATTGAAGTGTCTTTACATGAATGACTCAATTATTGAAAATATATGTGTAATCCCGCGTAATCGCGGGTAAATAAACTATATATAATTAAACAGTTATAACTTTAAGCAATAGACATCTAAATATTTCATCTAAATAATTTTTTTATATTTGAAAATGAACAATATATTTACTCGCTATAATGCGAATGCTGTGTTATTTTTATCTTAATGGATCAACCCACAATTTTTAATAGTTATCAACGGCCCACCCAACACCATTCATTAAATCAAATTACGTAGTATACTAGTTATTAGTTACTAAAATCTACCTTAATGTTCACATTATAATGACAACTTAATTTTATGATAATTATAATGATTAAACTCCTTCTCTATAATATAACATATACTAATACTAATACTAATAATAATAATAATAATAATAATAATAATAAATCACTAAATTTATGAATTTGCACACTAAACCCGTAGAAATATGAGATCCATCAACCACACAACCATCTCAGTACTCTCACTAGTTGTCAAACACCCACTACTTTCGACACTTCCCTTGGTTACCAAACTCCCAAGAGTTCTCAAAACTCTCAACAATATCTGAAAGCTCACCAGGGCTTACAAGATTATCCGTCTCTAACGCACTTGAAAATTTCCAATCTGTTCCTCTAGAAGACTCGCTTGATCGTTCAACCAAACCCATCAACCAATACATGAGCCATGTCAAAAGCATTATATCCGACATCTTCTCCAACCAATATTTTCTAAGTGTATGAGCTCTAACCTGCCTTTTCAAACCATGGAATATTCGGTCATAAACACAATATCCCGTTTCAACCCTCGAGTGATAACCAAACTCTTTCGATAACTACCATTGTCGATTACCAAACAGATGTCATACCATTTATTATCCAACTGAGAAAAGTATCCTCTTGAGCTCCGTAACAAACCTCACATTTTGAGAATCCAGTCGTATCGAGTAAGTCAAGAGAAATTACATCCTCATACTCGCAACACAAACACCCTCTCATTAGCATCTCAAAAAAGAAGAAATCGGATAACAAGTTTGTGCTATTTTGTTTACGTTCTATGTGGGGGAATAACTCATTTGATTATGTGTGTAGTATGTCGAGGGGTCGATCGGGTGGTATAATATCGATTTGGGACCCGACTTCGTTTGTTAATAAAAACCTCTGGTGTGATTACAACTATATTATCGTTCAAGGTAAATGGGTTAATGCTTTTGATACATATTTCATGATTAACGTATATGGACCGCAAGACGCATTAGATAAAGTAACTTTATGGCAGAAATTATTATCGTTCATTCAACAACATAATGACAAGCTTGTGCTTTTTGGCGATTTAAATGAGGTTCGAGATAAGAATAAAAGGTATGGTTCTCAATTTAATAGAACAGAAGCTGAAGTTTTTAAATCATTCATTGAGGAGTCAAGGCTAGTGGAGATGCCAATTGGGGGGGGGGGGATAGATCTTTCACTTGGATGAATAAAGTTAGTACAAAGCTAAGTAAGCTTGATCAGTTCTTGATATCGGAGAGCATTTTGGATGCAGATAATGATTGAAAGGCTATTGTTCTAGATCGGTTATGGTTGGATCATACTCCAATAATGTTGCATTTGCTGAAGACAGATTATGGTCTAGTTCCTTTTAAATTCTTCAATTCTTGGTTGCAAAGGAGTGGGTTAGATGAAGTAATCAAAGAAGTCTTAGAAACTTATTCGTTGCCAACTACAGTACCAGGACCTCAACTATATACAAAACTCAAAATCCTTAAACAAAGGATCAAAAGTTGCAGGCTCACTAGCAATCGTCAGAATAACGAGTCTCGGAAGCAGATAGTTGTTAGGTTGCTACATGACATTGAAATTAAAATTGATCGATCTCTAGCCTTTGATGGAGATAGAGAAGAACATATAAGATTAATGCAAGAACATATAAGATTAGTGAACTTGATCCTCTAGAGTCAATGGACTTGATTCAAAAGGCTCTATTGAAATAGGATGTTGAAGGTGATAAGAACACAAATTTCTTCCATTGTATGATCAAACAATGTAAATGGCGTCATTCAATTCAAGGTGTCATGGTATGAAACGCCAAAAAATTAAGTAAATTTTTTTTTCCGGATGAATGGATAGCCCTTTTCATCCGGAAAAAAAAAATTTACTTAAGTTTTGGGCGTTTCAAGTTGGTATCAGAGCCGTGGTTTAAGAGAATTAGGTAATCCACGATAGGTTTACCTAGACTTAAACCAATGTTAGTTGTTGACTAGTTGTGGTAAATGATTTGTCGTATGATAGTTGCATGATATTTGTTGCTGAATATCTGGTGTTATTATGATTACCTGAATAGAAGTGATGAAATATGTGGTAGTATAATAGATGTGGGGATGATTGTAGTAAAGGTGTAGAGATAAGTTGATTATATGATAGTTATAGATGATAAGTATTTATATAGAAATTAAGTAGCTAATTAGAATGAACACGTGGTGGTATGATAGTGACATAATCAGTTGTGATGAATGTGTGGTAGTATATTTGATGCATGATTAGTTGAGATGAATACATGGTAAAGTGGTTGATTTGATATGTGTTGATTTTCTCTAATTGTTGTTTAATTGTCGGTATGTGCTAATGGAATAGTTAAATTGTTGTTGATTATGTGTGGCATCATGAGTAAGATTCACTTGAACTTGACTATATTTAACAATGTTGGATTGAAATATGGATTGGTATAGTATAATGACGTCTGGCCAACGTAGTTATACTATAATAAGACATATGGGAGATTCAAGGTTGTTAAATGTAGAATGGGACAAATGTTTATTTCTCTTGATGGATTGTTATAGGAGGTATATGACTTTGTATGGGGATGGATATTAACTATTTTAAGGCTAAGGTTGTTGAATATTTCAGTATGGAGAAATTGGGAGAAGGAAGTAGTGATCCTATTAACGAAATGTTGAGAGAAGAAATAGGGAAGGCCTTTGAAAGGTTTGCCCCCACCTTGTTAGCTCAAGTGGAGGTGATGGTGAATGCTAAATTAGATGAATTTGTGCAAAATTTTCCTGCCCTACAAATGCAAGAACTAGAATATCAAGTAGCCGAGAAGGAGAGGAATAAAGAAAAAGAAAGATTTGACTTTAAAAACTTTGCTAACTGTAAACCTCCGGAATTTAATGGTGAAATGAATCCTATGATCAGTATGAGGTGGGTAGATGAAATCGAAGAAACGTTTATGTTGTGTGAATGTCCTGAAAGGCTAAAAGTGGTTTATGCAGCTCATCAGATGAAAGGGAGGACATGAATGGTGGGAATTAATAGTTACAATGCACAGTTTTCAAGTGGCTTCTAGATTTCCCTGGGGAACTTTTAGGGAAATATTTTTGGAAAATTTTGCACCGATAGTAGAGGTTGACAAGTTGAATGGGGAGTTTCTCACTATTGAACAAGGTGGGATGTCGGTGTCGGATTATACGGGGGTGTTTAACGACAAATCTCATTTTTTCCCGGAATACACGAATAGCCCTAAGTTGTTATATGACCATTATTTGAGACACCTAAAACCAGAGATTAGGGAATTTATCGACCCGATGTTGTATGATACAATTCCAAAGATGATGAACATAGCCTTGTCTCGTGAACTAGAATTGCGGAGAAGGAAGACGGAGTTGATAGTTAAGCGTAAGGTGGAACAAAATATGTTCGTTCCTCAGTTAACCGAGAAGAAGCAAAAGTTTAATGAAAGTTTTCACCAGTCTCATGGATTTCAGCAATCTCATAATAGAGGTGGAGGAAGGGAGATTCCTGTATATGGGAATTGTGGAAGGAAGCATTTCGGGGAGTGTAAACTTGGTAGCAATTCCTGTCACCGATGTGGTAAGTCGGGGCATTTGGCGGCTAACTGACCGAGCCCGTGTAAATTGTGTTATTATTGTTTTTGAGATGATCATTTGCAAGAAAATTTCCCGAAACTTAGGGAGGATAAGAGAAGGGTCGAACAACGGAAGGAAATAGGGGAAAGGTTGAATGCGGATAATTTGAGACCAAGAGCTCGATCTTTTCAGGTCACCGCTGTTGAGGCCAAGGAGTCTCACGAAGTGGGGTCAGGTGCCTTATTGTTGATTTTAAACCTACACACGCCCTCTTTGACTCTGGGGCCATAAAATTCTTAGCATTGCTTCCTTTGTTAACAAACTGAAATGCCTCTTAGTAAGTTAGATTGTTCCTGAGGGTTGTAGTAATTGATTTTGAACTTGTGAGAGAGGTGGTAATATAATTATAAGCTGTGTTATGAAGATTAATGTCTAAGTCTTTGATTAGTTGTGTCACCTCATAATCGGAAAAGATCCATTTTTGGTTGCCATGGCGAATTGAGTAGAAGCAGAAGTGAGGAAGCCATTATGGTTATATGAGTGTTGTTTGTCGCAAACTCCGTGTAGATAGGAGGAGGATTTTCCACAGGCGGCGTTTCATGTTATGTGTGGTTTTTATGATAATTGATTTGCTATTTTGGTTGAATAATGCTCATGCTATTTTCCTTGGATTGGATAAATTAAATATATTAATCGATGTTTGTTGTGTTAATCTTTGTGGTTATCAATGATACTTTCTACTCTGAAGTATAAAAGAGTAATTTGGGTACCTTAGACGAGTTTTAGAATGGTTAAGCGATAGAGACTCTATGCTAGTTCACTTAATTTAAACCTTAGTTATGATAAGTTAAATAATGTTGGGGAGTCAAAGATAAGTAATCACCTTACTTTTGATGCAATGACGTTTTAGTATGAGTCTTGAGCTGTGAGAACCGAGGAGTAGATATTAGTGTAGTATCCTTGAGTACACCGAGGGTGGTTCGTGGGGACATAAACGAATTTTAGGGGGGGAGAGTTGTAACACCACGAAAATAGTGGTAATATTTTATTCGTATTCGTGACTTATCTTATTAATTTGTTTAAGTTATGTGTTAGTATTATTATTATTATTATTATTATTATTATTAGTAATTAGTATTATTATTATTATTATTATGAATTTAATTTGTGGTGATGTTAGGATGTGGGGAGCATTATTAGATAAATGAGACTTGAGGGTTAAGAGTGTAAATGTCATTTTAACCCATTTATATAATTAAAATTCTGCACACACACACACACACACACACAAAACCGTACCAAACACACTCACCTACATTTTCACCTACAATCTAGATTTGGGGTTTATATGATGATAATAGATAAAATAAACCTAATTCATGTTCAATTAATGCTTAAATAAGTAGGTAATCACTAGTTGTTGTTATTACTAGCACAATGATGATGGAAACTGTAGTTAAAGTTTGATTACCCAAATTTAAAATGTTGAATTCTTGTTCAAATGAAGATAACCCATGAAATTGTTAGTTGAAGATGTTGTTTAGTCTAATTTTCATGATGATTAAGGTAGTGAAAGGAACAATTAATCAATTGAATGAATTAGGTGGTAGAATTGGTAAGAGTATATGATGAGTTTGACTTTTTAAAAGTCAAACTGAACATTTTAAGGAATTAAGTGGTGAAAGTGTATGATGAATGTGTAATATAATTGTTGTATTCTTATATGTTGTTATTATTATATGATGATTGTTAGGTGCTAAAGAGGTGACGACTCTAGTTGGAAAATTATCAACCTTGCAATCAAGATGTGAGTATATATGGGAGTTAAATGGGTAATGGGAATACATGAACCCGGATTACATCCGTGTAAGAGGGTTCTTGTGCTCAAATTGGTAAGTTGCTTAAAATGGTGTGATAATATTGATTTAGTCGTTAATAATAGTGGAGTTGTTTGATGTACATTAATTTAGTTATTTATGATGTGTTTGAATGTAATGTTTGACTAAGTAGTTGAATGTGATGTTGACAATAAGTTGGTGGTGAAATAGATGGAAATACTTCATGAATCCGGATTACATCCGTGTAAGAGGATTCATGTATTTAGATGATGATTATATGTTAGAAGGTAATGATTTTTCGTAAACCATTGATTTAATTGTGGTGATATGATTTAAATTATGTTCACCAAGTTGTTAGGTGATTGTTGATTAGAAGTAATACACTAAACGTAGAGATATATATATACATGTTGGTCTTTGACTAATTGATTTGTCGTATGAAGTAGTTGTTGTGTAATGTAGTTGATTGTTGTAATTGACCACAAGTTTTTGAATGTGGTAGTTGACCACAAGTTGTTGAATGTGGTGGTTGGCCACAAGTTGTTGAAGTTCAGTGGTGGAATATTAGCCTCGTGCTAAGAGGAGATGACACGGATCCGTGAAGTGGAGTATATGGTCCTTTATCATTATCAGTTGTTAATTGTTTAGTCGTTAATTGTTCCAGTTGTTAGTTACTTGCAATTGACTTTTAGTTTATGATTGATTATAAGTTAATTTTCAATGGTTCTCAGTGGATAGATGTTGCAAATGTTAGTTTTTATCAAGTTGCTATTGGTGCTTACATTGTTATTTGATTTTCTAAAGCTATTCGAATCATTAGTTGAGCAAGTTGCATTAATCTTTATGTAGTTGTACTTATTTAACAATCTATATGCTCACTAAGCGTTTTCGCTTACTTCGTTAGTTAATATTGTTTTGTAGACTCGAATTCGTCGGGTAAGAAGCATGACCATGGGAAGGAGGTGGTATAGTATTAATGTGGAGGTATACTCGCCGTAGGTTATGCGAGTCTAATTAACTTAAAACATAGTTGTGATTACTAAACTTGTTATTTATGCCCATGTTTTGTAAGTGTCCAAATGGGTCAAGATTGGGTTTTTGTATAAAGTTTGATGTTAAATGTTGTTTATGACTAAATTAAGTTGTTTTGGCATGTACATTTGATGTTGGAAAGGAAAAGTTGAAGTTGAATGTTAAAAGGGATTGAATTGTGAAAAAAAATGCAGAAAACTGGACAACAGAGGCCTATCCGGCGGATAGGAAGTGCAGATTTTTGACAGAAAAGGGCTATCCGGCGGATAGCACTATTCATCTGAAAAAAAAAATTACTTAATTTTTGGGCATTTCATGGTAGATGGTGACTGGGTTTTGATCCAATTCAAGTTAAAGCGACATTTCTCGAGTTTTATAAAGATAAGTTTCAAACTCATGTTCCTCAAATTAATTATACTTCTCATTCGGCTTTTTCTGTGCTTAGTACATAGAAACTCTTGATCTCAAGCGACAGGTATCAAGTGATGAAATCAGGAAGGCTGTTTGGGATTGTGGTAGTGATAATCTACGGGTCCAGATGGATTTTCCTTCGCTTTCTTAAAAGCATATTGGGAAGTTTTTAAATCAGATGTGGAGGTATTTGTTACGGATTTTTTCACATCCTCTAAAATGCCTTTGGGAGCTAACTCGGCTGTCATTACGCTCATTCCAAAGGTAATCCAATATTTTTTAAAGATTTTCGCCCCATTTCGTTAATTGGATTACAATACAAAATTATAGCCAAAATCTTAGCGAATCGGTTGTCTTTAGTGGTGAACAAGCCGGTGAGTCATGAACAGCCGACCTTTATTAAGGGGTGTCAAATTATTGATGGCCCTCTTATGTTAAGTGAAATAATTGATTGGTACAACAACACAATAAGAAGATGATGCTTTTGAAAGTCGACTTTGAGAAGGCTTAAAATTCTGTAAATTGGAATTATCTAGATTATGTTTTAAGGCAATTCGGTTTTGGAACGAAATGGAGAGGTTGGATTCGAGAGTGTCTTCAATCAGCCCGCACTTCTATTCTCGTTAATGGTAGTCCAACATCGGAGTTTTCTATCAAAAGTGGATTATGCCAAGGTGACCTGTTATCCCCATTCTTATTTCTTCTTATTATGGAGGGTCTTCACATTGCCATAAGAATGTGATTCAAACAGGTTTAATTAAAGGTGTCAAGATAGGTAATCCGGGCTTATCTCTTTCGCATTTGTTTTACGCAGACGATGTCGTTATGATTACGGAATGGAATCACAAAGACATGGATAACATTATTCATCTTTTAGAGATATTTTACCTTGCATCCGGATTAAAAACTAATATTCACAAATCTAATGTATTCGGAATTGGTGTTACTCCATACGAGATCGATGAGATGGCTAGAGTTATCGGTTGTTCGGCGGGATCCATTCCTTTCACTCATCTCGGTCTTCTAATTGGCTCAAATATGAATTTAGTGTCTCATTGGCAAGGGATTATCGATAAATTCAAATCTAGAATGTCCAAATGGAAGGAAAACCTCCTTTCCGTTGGAGGCCATTTAACTCTAATAAAGGCGGTATTAGGAAGTGTTGGAATTTATTGCATGTCAATATTTAAGGTTCCGGAAACTATTATAAACGAAATAGAAAGATTGAGGGCTAAATTCTTTTGGGGTGGGGATGAAAATACTAGAAAATTGGCTTGGATAAAATGGGAAAATATTTTGGCATCTATGGAAAAAGGTGGTTTGGGAATCGGAAGCTTAAAAGCTTTGAACCTCGCTCTTCTTCAAAAATGGAGATGGAGGATGATCTTTAATTCCAATGTATTATGGGTTCGGGTAGTCAAAGCAATACATAGAGAAGAAGCGGGATTAGATCATAAAGGGTGTAAAACTAATGGTCTTTGGGCTAAGATTATTGGATCAATAAATCATCTTCATTCTAGTGGCATTATTCCGAAAGCATCATTGCGATACAAAGTGCGAGATGAAACTCAAGTGAGATTTTGGAAGGATCTCTGGATCGATGACAACCCTTTATGTCATCAATACGATAGATTATTTAGATTGGATTTGCAACCTGATTGTTTAATCAACGAGAGATTCGTAGGAGGTTCATGGGCTATGCAATGGAGGAGACAGATTACAGGACGGATTAATACCATTCTTTCGAATCTGATGGTAGAATTGCAGAAAATAACAAATCTGGAAGGGGCTGATTCATTGCATTAGACTATTGGAAGTGTCGGGGTATTCACGGTTGGAGGTACTCGTAACCACATTGATGATTTGTTACTTCCAACATTAGATATCTCCACACGATGGTACAAAGCTATTCCTCAAAAGTTGAACATTTCTTTTTATATATTGCGATTGGATAGATTTCCTCATTGTTTGAATTTGTCAAGAAGAGGTTTAGATATTCAATCGATAATGTGTCCCACATGTTCGAACGAGATGGAATCAAATGAGCATCTCTTTTTCTTGTATGATGTTGCTGCAAATATATGGAGATTGGTCCATATTTGGTGTGATATACCCATCCCGACAATGGTATCACATTCAGATTGGCTTTAGTGGATCGAGAATTTATGGGGTTCAAATGCTCACAAGGAACGGATCATCATGATTGTTGTTACTACATGGTGGACTATTTGGAAGTATCAAAACTCCGTCACATTTAACTCTCAAAACTTGAGAAAATGTGATTTATTGGATAACATTCGTCTTTTTTCGTTTTCTTGGTTAAATAGTAGAAGATCTAGATGTTTAGCTTGACATGATGGGCTAAGAAAACCGTTGTAATCTTTTGCTAGCTTCTTGCTAGTTTTGTTTTTTTATATTCTTATTATATTGCCATTCAAAAAAAAAGAAAAGAAAAAAGATAACATTCATCACTTCTTTGCACGAGATCGCAAAGAACGGTGAATCCGAATTCATAGTCCAGATTGCACAAAACGCAACCACAACTAAACCAAAACTAATTTGAAAGCCTCAAATTGCGCCGCGCCCTATTTCCAACACAATATACTAGTACTTGTGGAGAACTATGAAATGTACAGTATCGCGTGAAGCTATAATTGGTACATTGGACAATATATGATTAGTATCACGGGCAATACGTGAAAGGTTAGGATTTGTCGAATAAGTATGCAAGTTGACAACGTCGGATTATGGAGTATAATGTGAATTTGCGAATACTCATTACGTATTGATTTTGAGGGTGAAATCATTTTTAGGGGAGATAGAATTGTAATACCCATTAATTTAACTGATACAATTCGGTGATATTAATGATTTGTTAATGTAATAGGTGCAAAGAATTGTTAGTAAAATAGAAGAACCAAAACTAGTCGATAAGATATGGTAGCTAATGAAATTAGTTACATTAATGGGGGGATTCATTGCTCATAAAAGTATTTACTAAGCTTAATAAATTATATTAGAGCATGGGCATATCAACGGAACAATCACTCGAGAAAACGTGTGATGCTTGGATCCACAAAGAAAAGTTGATAGTTTATTTAAATTGGCCACCACTAAATGAGTCTAGAGTTTCTTTTTTTTTTTTTTTTTTTTTGTGTTATACGATGTAAATTAAGAGCTCATCCAGAAATTTAGACAGGCCCGATCCTAAAGGGTGTGGGATGTACGATCACACAGGGCCACGAAAAACATAAGGTTCGAAATTAAGTTCGAAATTTAGCCAATATATATTATTTTATGTACAACAAATCATTAATGTACAGTAGATAAGTTGGTAATGTGCCCCTCCCTTTCAGTCTTACACCATTTCTGTTTTGTGCATGTTTGAATCTTGAAAACCACATTTTTTTTTTAAAGGTTTTTCCATCCTTTTTTATGAACTCATTATTATGACCCATTTAATAATTATAGTCCATTAAGAATAACTTATTATAATTTATAAGCTCATTACTCATATCATAGGTATTTTATAACAATTATCGACTTATCGTAATTTTATTGAATTTTGTTTATATATAAAAAAAATTTAGGGCTCAATTTTATTTTTCACAGAGAGTCCTCAAAATCAATGGACCGGCCATGAATTTGAAGTATGACTACGCCAAGCCTTTAATTATGTACCAAGCTCGTCTGGATCTTATTTTGTAAGTATACGATTACTTGAAAAAGGTTCAATTCTTGTATAGATATTGAACTTTTATATATTCATATCACTAATATAATACCCATTGATTTAGTGATCAATACATTACCTATAGATATCAGTGATTCATAAAATCTATGTAAACTTTTGTTGGTTCATGTAACTTTTAAGATATTTGTATATAGCATTAATCCATCGAAACTAAATTCTAGTTTAATGATAAATATAAATAAACTTATAATAATATCATTTGTATATGTGTCATTACATGTATCGTATTATGGATTACTATTAAACTGATCCTTCTTTTGGAAGTAATACAATCACGAACGTAAACGTATAGGGACTAATTTTAACAATCGGCTAAATTGAATACCTCATTATTGATATTGATCTATCCTACGAGTGTCACTATGAACATTAAATAATTTGTGAATGATCACATATATTTTAAGAAATGGACACCTGTAGGCTAGTACACTTTCGGTCCCATTGCAACCTAACGTTAAATGGACTGGTAAAATATAGAATAAGGATCAGACATTAATTCCTAGATATTTTATAAGATTATGTAAATCTAAGATTAACTTTCTTAATTGTCATAATTAAAATAGTTGCAAATTTTTAAGTTATAACAAAGATAAGTTATACTATGTGACGTGAACCTGAATTAAAGTACTGAATATGTTAAGAACATAAGTATGTTATAAACAAATATAGATCTAATCTATTACATGTGTAAAATTTATTGTTAATAAGCAGATCTTATTATTTGGTGGGGAAGTGGGTTCGGGTTTAGTTATAGACATTCTAATCGCTTAAGGTACGAATTTTAATTTTATTTTTAAGAATTCTTATGATTCAATATGTGTTTGTTTGTTCATTGGATACGATAGTCTTTGATCATTTGTACGTGTTTCTCATATTATTATAAGATGCATTGATCTCTTTATATACTCGTTTTAAATCTATCCTTTAAATAAGGATTTCTATATGTTTTGCTTCCTATCATTTCATATGTTTAAGTTAGTATGATTCGCATGATATTCGTTTTCGACCCCTTTATTTGCACTCATGTGATAATATATATGCTATGAGTTTGATTTGTACGTTTGGATTCACTCGGATACCCGAGCTAACCACCTATCGGGGTACTATAGAGGTCGTCATTGTGTCACTAATGACGTTGCACCATCCGTGGCGGTGGATCAGTCCACAACATCTGTTTGTTTGCTTTGTGAGAACACTTTCGCCTCTAGGAGGCGGATGGGTCGGCCCTAAATTATATGATTTGTAGGTTTTGGTGGATGGTTGTGTTTTCCTCATACACCATCGCCCAGTTGTAGATGTATGTAGGGTACATCTGAATCTGCAAGTCTGGTGTACATTTGTACGTATATGGTCTGTAGGAGCTCACTTGGTATCTCCATATTATTCGATTGTATATTCGGTTCCTTTGATACCTCATTTACATTTGTTCTAATTTGTTATGTTCGTTAGTGAACATTTTCGGTGTAACTTTATTTCGTTCATACTTGTATTATATAACTTGTTTATTTTATTTTGTATCCATTCATTAGCCATTTGACTTGGCTACATTTTTTTCTCTTCATCAGGTAACCAGGTTAAGTATAGGGATAGCGGAAAAGTGGTTAGGATTTGAGACTTGCTTAGAAAACTATCAGAGATCAAATGAAGACTACCATATGATTCTATGGTATATATGCTTTGTATCAGTGACATTTCGTCACTCCTGAAACGGGATGTTACATTCTCACTGGTAAACTTACATATATAATTGAGAAAAGACATTAATATATATACGTTAGTGCCTCAAATCAAGAACATGAACAGATTTGGATGATATGGATCGCAAGGAACGAGGCAGTAGTAAAAAATAAATGCTTATGTTGAGTTTCTATGGTTAGTAACATCAAAACGAAAATATTTATGTGAGCTTCTTCCGGATGACCGTGTCACTCCCATCAATTGTACATATGGCAAGATCAATAATGGTCGATAATTTTTGGTGCCTAGTTAATTTTTGTGAGGTCTGTTGTTCACTGTAGTATCCGATCGATATTTTTGTTAGTCGGCTTTTATAATATTTCTTTTGTATTATTGAAGTCGCTTTTACTTATATATGAGCAAATATAATTTCATCCTATTAGTACTTTAATTCGATATACATCACGTCCAGTCATCTTTATATATAAATTTAAACAAAATATTATAAAAGAATTTTTACCATTGATTAGGTTCATTCCATAGTGATTCAAAGGTGAAAATTTAATTATAATAAAAAAAATTTAGTTTTACAAGTGTGCCCATAGCTATTCCATTTGACAAAAACAACCCCTCTCCTTTACATACTATTCCTTTATATTTGTTGAATATGTCATGTTTATCACATGCATTTTATAATTAACTCTTTTAGTTCATGTATTTTATACTAGTACTAATTTTAACTCTACGTTACTGAGGAGTGAAAACACATCAATTTATATCCAAACGAATACGAAATTATATATCTAAAATCAATAAAAATTTAATATGTTCAATTAAGAGTATAGAATTTTTTTATGATTAATCCTGCATAATCACGAGAGATAGTTATACTTTATAACAAAACCACTAGATTTCTTTTGTTTAGTAACCGGTGCACAATGTGTATGTCCTTTCATAATTATTATAACGAAGACGACAGGTCCAAATCTTTATTGCTGACAAAAAAAGTTATATAATGTTACGATTATCTTATATGACTACTTATTAACCGAAGCTTTATTTTTCGTAAAAGTTCACTAACAAGTTAAAATTGTGCAAAATTGTTGCAATCAATCGGTTATCATATCACTTTCATCCGATATCTAGTTTGAATTCTAAGACTAGCTTTATGAATTATAAGGCCCTCTTTATGCTCTCAAAGACCGGCTTTTACAGAACTGAGATTCCATAGGCCGAAATGAAACCTTTTAAAGGTAGCATTAGGAGTCGAAGCCTGGTATATGGATCTCTCTTTGTAGTGGTCGGCCTTCTAAAAGCTTCGCCAGAAGCGACTAGTTGCTTTCTGAATGCCTCTTCCTTCGCTACTAGGAGAGTCGCTAGCTTGCTTGCATTCTAGAAACGATAGCTTCTGCACCCTTTCTGCCTACTAAATAGATGTGAATGATCGTGACAGCTCTTAAAATCTCATTCGATCTAATTAGATATGTCACCGAAAGAAAGTGATTATGTTTCATCTCTTTTTTTTTAGGATTTCGAGAATGGGCCGGCCCATCCTACCCATCCTAACATAAACAAAATAACACAATAGTGAAAGGCCAATAATAACGCAATGGAAAAAAACAATAAGAATATACAAATTTTTTATGTGAAAAATTTCTTATTAAAAATAAAAAATCAAACGACCTATAGGTCGCTTGATTACAATATAATGAATAATGAGTTAAAAAAATTGCATCAATACAAATAGAATTACAACAATATTGTAGCATAACCGACCTAAAAACTAATAGAAAATAGTATATAACTATCTCAAAAAGCTTCATAAAAATGGTCGCAAAACAGCATATAACTAGCTCAAAGACTACACCGACACAACATATAAGAGTTTTAGTGTCATTTTATTGTACTTTCGTATATGTTGTAATAAGAGTTTGTGCTGCTATAAAATAAAAACACGAAAAAGAAAATCGTTTAGGTATATTATTCAACCGTAACTATGTTTTTATTTTTTATTTTTATTTAGTGTTTTAAGTTTTTAAAAAACTTAGTGATAATCTTTAAAGCTAATAATGATACCGTATCATTAAGTTAATTAGAGACCATGTAGATTTTTTATTAATGATATATCGTGGTCAAAATAGGTTTTCCCAGTAAAACAAGAAACCATTATTGTGTTCTTTCAAAACTTTTTCACTTAACCATAAAATAAATCCAAAAGTTAATATTAACCTTATATACACCGGTGGTGAATTTGTCCTCTTTTAATTCAATAATTATCATTTTATTATTATTCACTAGTGTAACATCCTCTCTTGCGGTCTGGTAATTTCTATTATTTTAATCGATTATCAAATTGATATAGAAATTGTTTAATATTATGTGTTTCGTTGTGAAACTTAGATAAATAAGTCCTTTGACTTATTGTGACTAATGAAATATTAATCGTTTTAAATTATTATAGATGACGGTAAAATAAAATAATATTTCTCGCAAACGGCTTTCAGGTTCCAGACAAAAGATTTAGGACGGGTATAAAATTATACCACTTTTTCACTAGCCGACTTTGCAAGCCGACTTTGAATTCATATATATCTCATTTCTTCTTCTTACTTCCTTTTATTTGAAAACTTGCAAATCAAATTCAAGAAACCCAAAACCAGAATTGAATTCATGTTTGTGTTCCTGTGATTCCGAATTCATAACATCAGATTCATCATCATCTATATCTTAATTGTATCAGATTATCCATCCTTTAGTTTTCAAAAAAAGAAGAGAAAAGATGTAAGTTTGAATTGGAGTGTGTAAGTCGAATTGAAGCTTGATATGTTGTTTATAGGTGTTATTTGATGTATATTATCTGTTAGGAAGCTTATTAGATTGATTAGAAGTCAAAAATTGAGTTTTGGTTCGAAAAAACTGATATCAGCGGCTCAACTCGCAGTTTTCAGTTCGTCCTGCGAGTTGACTCTGCGAGCCGAGTTGACTTGCGGTGCGAGTTGACTTGCGAGTTGAGTTGGCTTGCGAGTTGACTTGCGAGCCGAGTTGACCTGCGAGCCGAGTTGCGAACCGAGTTGAAACCTGCGAACCGAAACCCTGCGAACCGAGATTGTTGACCTGCGAATTGAGATGTTGACTTTTTGTCTTTTTGTGCAAATTTTTAAAATGCACAAGTGTTACTAACTTTTGTGAAAATCTTAGGCAAAATTAGATTTTGATGAAATTCGCATGGTCACTTGGAAACGACCTAATACACAAGACTATTTATGTAATAGCCCCCCCCCCCCCCCCCCCCCAGTTTTGGCCATCCGGGGTCATCTAGGACCCGAAAATGACATTTTTCAGTTTTAAGCGGTATTGCAGGCTTTTTCTAAGTTTACTTCTGATTGAACTTTTGTTTGCCTAGGCTTCAGGGATTACCTGATTTGATAAATAGGCTATAATGATGTTTATGGAACGAACTTCTGACTTGTGTATGATTTCTGTTTCAGATCAACGTAAGACTCAGTGATATTAGAATCCTGAGTGTGGAGACGTCAGAGGTATCGGTGAGTGGATTCAGAATTCATCATTTGATTTAGTTGTAACTATTTGGTTACAACAAGTAAACGTAGATGTTTATTAGACTGTTTAGTCTTGATTATTGATTATTGATCTACGTGATGTGCGAAGCAATGTGCTGTATGTGATTGAGGTCAACGTGTAGTTGGACTTCTGGTTATTATGTGTATTACACAGGTTTTGATTCATTTGTTGTGTTTGAGACCTGTGTATGGGTTTAATAACCATTAGTTATCGGTCTATTCTGTATTGGCCATACAGATTGTTGGTAAGTGTTCTTGGGGGAATCCCCGGGTATTATGATATCCCCAGAGCCACCGATCCTCATTGAATTATGTGTGTTTACGATTATTTGGTGTAAACAACTAGTTATGCTAAGTTGAATGTTGTGTGATGAATCCATTCACTTAGCTTCGTGCTAATCCCTCATGTTTACTTCCTGCAGGATTTATTTTGATTGAATGTGGGTGCAGGGAGTAATGATTTGATCGTGAATGTTTGACTGTGCCTGAAGCCTCTGATATGGTTTTGTAATAAACCTTGTTTTGTGAATTTTTATAATACCCCGCCTTTTGTAGTTTGAGAAGTTTGAAATTCGTGTATTTTTTGGGAATTGTAAACTGTTTAATGTATTTTAAATTCATGCTTCCGTGTTTATTAATATAATATTCTTATATAGAAAGAGGGGTGTTATAAGTTGGTATCAGAGCATAGATTTGGGTGAATTGTACATTGGTAAGTGTTCAATCCCAAATCTGTTTCGCATTTTGTCAAACATTCCTGGATAAGGGATTTAGCATTGGTTATGAATCGGTTAGTAGATAGATGCTAACGATTAACAAGTTTCGAGTTGTTGTTGTTGTTGTGAAAACAGATATGGCAGATAACGAGCAACCGACCACCAACCCTAACAATGCCTCTAGGATCGATGTTCCTCCTTCAGATATTCATAATGAGAGACATGATCATGAGGGTACTTCTAATCCTGCTCATGAAGAATCGAATAGAGACAATTATCTTTTTCAACTAGAAGATGAGTTGATTAATCTCAGAGAATTTAAAAGGCAGACTGAAACTGCCTCATCTCAGCAACGCTCTCAGCAACAGATACCTATGTTTGGTAATATTCCTACCTTTCAGACAAATAAACAGTGTTCATTCAAGACGTTTATGGCAAGTAAACCACCGGAGTTTAGAGGTAGTACAAATCCATCTGTAACTTTAAATTGGTTGAGAGATATTGAACGGAAGTTTGATGTTACTCGCTGTGAAGAGGAATCCAAAGTGTTTTATGCAGTTCAGTGCTTAAAGGATGAAGCTATGATTTGGTGGGATTCATATACTGGACATTTGACTCAACAACAAAGGGAGGCTATCCGATGGTCTGACTTCCATCAAGCTGTTCGTAATCAGTACTGTTCTGATTTTGATATGGCGCGTATTAGGAGAGAGTTTGTGAATCTTCATTTGACTGACAAGATGAATATCGATGAGTTGATAGCCCAGTTTTCTGAGAAACTGCGGTTTGTACAGCAATGGGTTCCTGATGAGAAGACGAAAATTGAACAATTTGTGGAAGCTTTACCTCATAATTATCGTACAACAGTGAGGTTAGCTAGCAGTTTATCCCAAGCTTTTACCCTTGCACGTTCGGTGGATAGTGACATCAAAGGCTTTCGAGAGTCTCAAGTTAGAGATACTTCTTCTCCATTTCAAAGAGCTAGAACAGATTCTTCAGGTAAAGGAAAGTCCAGGTGGCAGGGAAATCGCCAAGGTCAAAGATTCAGCAACAAGAGTAGTTCATCCAATAATTCTACCTGGTGCAATTCTTGTCGATCTAAACATACTGGCCCGTGTACGACTCAGACGAATAAGTGTATGAAATGTGGTGAAATGGGTCATGAACTGAATAGTTGTAAGTTTCCCAATTATGTATGTTGGAACTGTAAGAAAGAAGGGCATCGTGTGGGACAGTGTCCTGAGGCGAGGAGACAGGGTTCGGGTTCGGTCGGGAGTTCGTCATCTTCCGGTCAAAAGCGGAAGAATCCTCCGCCAGCAACAAGCAGAGCTTTTCAGATGACAGTCGATGAGGCTGTCCACACAGATGATGTGATCACGGGTACTTTTCTTATAAACTCTGTACCAGCTCGTGTTTTGTTTGATTCTGGAGCGAATTGTTCCTTTATATCTGTGTGTTTTTGTGATAAGTTGAAATTGGTTCCTACTGTGATAACTAAACCCTTAGAAGTAGAGATTGTTAGTGGCAAGTTAGTTCGTATTACCACCTCGGTGACTGGAGTTACTATTGTGATAGATGGCCAGACTTTTCCGATTTCGTTTCTGTTGATGCCGATTCCAAGTTTTGATGTGATTATTGGCATGGATTGGTTAAGTCAGTTTAAAGCAAGTATAGATTGCCACCATAAGCTGATTAGAATTCCAATCTCTGAAGAGTCATATGTTGTGGCTCGAGGAGAACGAGATAGTGGGTGTATTCCTCTGATTTCCATGATGAAAGCTAGAAAGTCGTTGTATAAAGGCTGTGAGTCCTATCTAGCTTATGTTATTGATGCCAAATTAGAAAAGAAATCCATTTCTGATGTTCCGGTTGTATCTGAATATCCGGAAGTGTTTCCTGATGAATTACCTGGTTTACCACCTGTTAGAGAAGTTGAATATCAGATTGATCTTGTTCCCGGTTCTTCGCCTGTAGCTAAAGCTCCCTATAGATTAGCTCCTTCTGAAATGCGCGAAATGATGAATCAGATACAGGAGTTATTGGATAGAGGGTTTATTAGACCTAGTTCTTCTCCATGGGGTGCACCGGTTTTGTTTGTTAAAAAGAAAGATGGGTCTTTTAGAATGTGTATTGATTATCGGGAATTAAACAAAAGAATAGTAAAGAATAAGTATCCTCTGCCTCGAATAGATGATTTGTTTGATCAGTTGCAGGGATCTTCGTTTTATTCGAAAATTGATTTGAGATCAGGTTATCATCAAGTTCGTGTTCGTGAACAGGATATTCCTAAAACTGCTTTCCGTACCAGATATGGTCATTTTGAATTCCTGGTTATGCCTTTTGGGTTGACAAATGCTCCAGCAGTTTTTATGGATTTGATGAACCGTGTTTGTCGGCCGTTCCTTGATAAATTTGTTATTGTGTTTATCGATGATATTCTGGTATATTCTAAATCTGAATCAGAACATGAAAAGCATTTGAGAGTTGTGTTAGAAACATTGAAAAGAGAACAGTTATATGCAAAATTTTCTAAATGCGAGTTCTGGATTCAAGAAGTACAGTTTTTGGGTCACATTATTTGTAATGATGGAGTTAAAGTTGATCCTTCAAAAGTTGAAGCTGTAATGAATTGGAAAGTTCCAAGGAATCCTTCTGAAATTAAAAGTTTTCTGGGTTTAGCGGGATATTACCGGAAGTTCATTAAAGATTTCTCTAAAATAGCCGGTCCGTTAACTAAATTAACCCGAAAGAATGAAAAGTTTGAATGGAACGATCAGCAAGAGCATGCCTTTCAGACTCTAAGACAATTGTTGTGTCAAGCCCCAGTGTTAGCGTTACCAAGTGGATCTGAAGATTTTATTGTATATTGTGATGCATCTTACTCGGGTTTGGGTTGTGTTCTTATGCAAAGAGATAGAGTTATTGCTTATGCTTCGCGACAGTTAAAACCACATGAAAAGAATTATCCAACACATGATTTAGAGTTGGCAGCTGTTGTGTTTGCTTTGAAAATCTGGAGACACTATCTATATGGTACTAAATGCATTGTATGTACTGATCATAAAAGTCTTCAGTATGTGTTTTCACAGAAAGAATTGAATATGCGTCAAAGACGATGGTTAGAATTGATTAAAGATTATGATTGTGAAATACGTTACCATCCAGGAAAGGCAAATGTAGTTGCGGACGCTTTGAGTCGAAAGAGTACTTCTAATCAAGTATGTTTTCTACGAGTTGATGTTTCTTCTGATTTAGTGGATAAAATTAAAGATGCACAGATTGAAGCTTTATTAGAGCCAAATTTGAAATCAGAAATCATGTTGAAAAGAAAAGAGTTATTAGTTGACGATTCGAGAGGATTAAAAACTTTTCAGTCTCGAGTTTGGATCCCTTTGATAGGTGGTATTCGAGATTTACTTTTAACTGAAACTCACAAGTCTCGATTGTCTGTCCACCCTGGTTGTACGCGGATGTATAATGACTTGAAACCTTTGTACTGGTGGCCTACAATGAAAATTGATATTGCAAAGTTTGTTGGAAATTGTCATATATGTGCTCAAGTTAAAGCTGAACATCAAAAGCCATATGGATCATTGAAACAGTTAGAAATTCCTGAGTGGAAGTGGGATCATATTACTATGGATTTTGTAACTAAACTTCCACGAACATCTCGAGGTAACGACATGATTTGGGTTATTGTTGACAGATTAACCAAAAGTGCTCATTTTCTTTCTTCGAGTGAGACAGCATCTTTAACTAAACTTGCTCAGTTGTATATTAATGAGATTGTTTCCCGGCATGGTATTCCGTTATCGATTGTGTCAGATAGGGATTCTCGTTTCATTTCTCGTTTCTGGCAAAGTTTACAACAAGAATTGGGTACACGTGTAAATCTCAGTACAGCTTATCATCCTCAGACTGACGGTCAATCAGAACGTACGATTCAAACACTAGAGGATATGTTGAGAGCTTGTATACTGGAATATGGCGATTCATGGGATTTTCACCTGCCATTGGTGGAGTTTGCTTATAATAATTCCTACCACTCCAGTATTGGTATGCCTCCTTATGAGATGTTGTATGGACGTCGTTGTAGAACGCCCACGTGTTGGTTAGAAACTGGAGAAAAGCAATTTGCTGGCCCAGACATTGTACAAATTACAGCTGACAAAGTGGCTATTGGACGAGAAAAGCTAAAAGCTGCACGTGACAGACAGAAACAGTATGCTGACCCGTGTAGGCGCCCGGTTACATTCTCCGAGGGTGAGTTGGTTTATTTAAAAGTCTCACCTTGGAAAGGCGTGATTAGATTTGGAAAACGAGGAAAGTTGGCACCTAGATACATTGGCCCTTTCAAAATTCGTCAAGTGGTTAATGATCAATCAGTCTCATTGGATCTTCCTCCTGAGCTTGCTGGTATTCATGACACGTTTAATATCTGTTATTTGAGAAAGTGTAATGTCGAGGATCAATCTCAGATTCTTCCTTTACCAGATTTGAAAGTTGATCAGAACCAGAAATTAGTTGAAGAACCTATTGAAATTCTCGATAGAAAAGTTACTAAACTTAGAAAGAAACAGATACCGATGGTATTAGTGAAATGGAGACATAGTTTAGGTTCAAATTTGACTTGGGAGACCGAAGAATCTATGAAATCCAGATATCCTGGATTGTTTGATAGTATTGAGATTTCGGGGACGAAATCTCCTTAAGGAGGGGAGATTTGTAACATCCTCTCTTGCGGTCTGGTAATTTCTATTATTTTAATCGATTATCAAATTGATATAGAAATTGTTTAATATTATGTGTTTCGTTGTGAAACTTAGATAAATAAGTCCTTTGACTTATTGTGACTAATGAAATATTAATCGTTTTAAATTATTATAGATGACGGTAAAATAAAATAATATTTCTCGCAAACGGTTTTCAGGTTCCAGACAAAAGATTTAGGACGGGTATAAAATTATACCACTTTTTCACTAGCCGACTTTGCAAGCCGACTTTGAATTCATATATATCTCATTTCTTCTTCTTACTTCCTTTTATTTGAAAACTTGCAAATCAAATTCAAGAAACCCAAAACCAGAATTGAATTCATGTTTGTGTTCCTGTGATTCCGAATTCATAACATCAGATTCATCATCATCTATATCTTAATTGTATCAGATTATCCATCCTTTAGTTTTCAAAAAAAGAAGAGAAAAGATGTAAGTTTGAATTGGAGTGTGTAAGTCGAATTGAAGCTTGATATGTTGTTTATAGGTGTTATTTGATGTATATTATCTGTTAGGAAGCTTATTAGATTGATTAGAAGTCAAAAATTGAGTTTTGGTTCGAAAAAACTGATATCAGCGGCTCAACTCGCAGTTTTCAGTTCGTCCTGCGAGTTGACTCTGCGAGCCGAGTTGACTTGCGGTGCGAGTTGACTTGCGAGTTGAGTTGGCTTGCGAGTTGACTTGCGAGCCGAGTTGACCTGCGAGCCGAGTTGCGAACCGAGTTGAAACCTGCGAACCGAAACCCTGCGAACCGAGATTGTTGACCTGCGAACTGAGATGTTGACTTTTTGTCTTTTTGTGCAAATTTTTAAAATGCACAAGTGTTACTAACTTTTGTGAAAATCTTAGGCAAAATTAGATTTTGATGAAATTCGCATGGTCACTTGGAAACGACCTAATACACAAGACTATTTATGTAATAGCCCCCCCCCCCCCCCAGTTTTGGCCATCCGGGGTCATCTAGGACCCGAAAATGACATTTTTCAGTTTTAAGCGGTATTGCAGGCTTTTTCTAAGTTTACTTCTGATTGAACTTTTGTTTGCCTAGGCTTCAGGGATTACCTGATTTGATAAATAGGCTATAATGATGTTTATGGAACGAACTTCTGACTTGTGTATGATTTCTGTTTCAGATCAACGTAAGACTCAGTGATATTAGAATCCTGAGTGTGGAGACGTCAGAGGTATCGGTGAGTGGATTCAGAATTCATCATTTGATTTAGTTGTAACTATTTGGTTACAACAAGTAAACGTAGATGTTTATTAGACTGTTTAGTCTTGATTATTGATTATTGATCTACGTGATGTGCGAAGCAATGTGCTGTATGTGATTGAGGTCAACGTGTAGTTGGACTTCTGGTTATTATGTGTATTACACAGGTTTTGATTCATTTGTTGTGTTTGAGACCTGTGTATGGGTTTAATAACCATTAGTTATCGGTCTATTCTGTATTGGCCATACAGATTGTTGGTAAGTGTTCTTGGGGGAATCCCCGGGTATTATGATATCCCCAGAGCCACCGATCCTCATTGAATTATGTGTGTTTACGATTATTTGGTGTAAACAACTAGTTATGCTAAGTTGAATGTTGTGTGATGAATCCATTCACTTAGCTTCGTGCTAATCCCTCATGTTTACTTCCTGCAGGATTTATTTTGATTGAATGTGGGTGCAGGGAGTAATGATTTGATCGTGAATGTTTGACTGTGCCTGAAGCCTCTGATATGGTTTTGTAATAAACCTTGTTTTGTGAATTTTTATAATACCCCGCCTTTTGTAGTTTGAGAAGTTTGAAATTCGTGTATTTTTTGGGAATTGTAAACTGTTTAATGTATTTTAAATTCATGCTTCCGTGTTTATTAATATAATATTCTTATATAGAAAGAGGGGTGTTATAAGTTGGTATCAGAGCATAGATTTGGGTGAATTGTACATTGGTAAGTGTTCAATCCCAAATCTGTTTCGCATTTTGTCAAACATTCCTGGATAAGGGATTTAGCATTGGTTATGAATCGGTTAGTAGATAGATGCTAACGATTAACAAGTTTCGAGTTGTTGTTGTTGTTGTGAAAACAGATATGGCAGATAACGAGCAACCGACCACCAACCCTAACAATGCCTCTAGGATCGATGTTCCTCCTTCAGATATTCATAATGAGAGACATGATCATGAGGGTACTTCTAATCCTGCTCATGAAGAATCGAATAGAGACAATTATCTTTTTCAACTAGAAGATGAGTTGATTAATCTCAGAGAATTTAAAAGGCAGACTGAAACTGCCTCATCTCAGCAACGCTCTCAGCAACAGATACCTATGTTTGGTAATATTCCTACCTTTCAGACAAATAAACAGTGTTCATTCAAGACGTTTATGGCAAGTAAACCACCGGAGTTTAGAGGTAGTACAAATCCATCTGTAACTTTAAATTGGTTGAGAGATATTGAACGGAAGTTTGATGTTACTCGCTGTGAAGAGGAATCCAAAGTGTTTTATGCAGTTCAGTGCTTAAAGGATGAAGCTATGATTTGGTGGGATTCATATACTGGACATTTGACTCAACAACAAAGGGAGGCTATCCGATGGTCTGACTTCCATCAAGCTGTTCGTAATCAGTACTGTTCTGATTTTGATATGGCGCGTATTAGGAGAGAGTTTGTGAATCTTCATTTGACTGACAAGATGAATATCGATGAGTTGATAGCCCAGTTTTCTGAGAAACTGCGGTTTGTACAGCAATGGGTTCCTGATGAGAAGACGAAAATTGAACAATTTGTGGAAGCTTTACCTCATAATTATCGTACAACAGTGAGGTTAGCTAGCAGTTTATCCCAAGCTTTTACCCTTGCACGTTCGGTGGATAGTGACATCAAAGGCTTTCGAGAGTCTCAAGTTAGAGATACTTCTTCTCCATTTCAAAGAGCTAGAACAGATTCTTCAGGTAAAGGAAAGTCCAGGTGGCAGGGAAATCGCCAAGGTCAAAGATTCAGCAACAAGAGTAGTTCATCCAATAATTCTACCTGGTGCAATTCTTGTCGATCTAAACATACTGGCCCGTGTACGACTCAGACGAATAAGTGTATGAAATGTGGTGAAATGGGTCATGAACTGAATAGTTGTAAGTTTCCCAATTATGTATGTTGGAACTGTAAGAAAGAAGGGCATCGTGTGGGACAGTGTCCTGAGGCGAGGAGACAGGGTTCGGGTTCGGTCGGGAGTTCGTCATCTTCCGGTCAAAAGCGGAAGAATCCTCCGCCAGCAACAAGCAGAGCTTTTCAGATGACAGTCGATGAGGCTGTCCACACAGATGATGTGATCACGGGTACTTTTCTTATAAACTCTGTACCAGCTCGTGTTTTGTTTGATTCTGGAGCGAATTGTTCCTTTATATCTGTGTGTTTTTGTGATAAGTTGAAATTGGTTCCTACTGTGATAACTAAACCCTTAGAAGTAGAGATTGTTAGTGGCAAGTTAGTTCGTATTACCACCTCGGTGACTGGAGTTACTATTGTGATAGATGGCCAGACTTTTCCGATTTCGTTTCTGTTGATGCCGATTCCAAGTTTTGATGTGATTATTGGCATGGATTGGTTAAGTCAGTTTAAAGCAAGTATAGATTGCCACCATAAGCTGATTAGAATTCCAATCTCTGAAGAGTCATATGTTGTGGCTCGAGGAGAACGAGATAGTGGGTGTATTCCTCTGATTTCCATGATGAAAGCTAGAAAGTCGTTGTATAAAGGCTGTGAGTCCTATCTAGCTTATGTTATTGATGCCAAATTAGAAAAGAAATCCATTTCTGATGTTCCGGTTGTATCTGAATATCCGGAAGTGTTTCCTGATGAATTACCTGGTTTACCACCTGTTAGAGAAGTTGAATATCAGATTGATCTTGTTCCCGGTTCTTCGCCTGTAGCTAAAGCTCCCTATAGATTAGCTCCTTCTGAAATGCGCGAAATGATGAATCAGATACAGGAGTTATTGGATAGAGGGTTTATTAGACCTAGTTCTTCTCCATGGGGTGCACCGGTTTTGTTTGTTAAAAAGAAAGATGGGTCTTTTAGAATGTGTATTGATTATCGGGAATTAAACAAAAGAATAGTAAAGAATAAGTATCCTCTGCCTCGAATAGATGATTTGTTTGATCAGTTGCAGGGATCTTCGTTTTATTCGAAAATTGATTTGAGATCAGGTTATCATCAAGTTCGTGTTCGTGAACAGGATATTCCTAAAACTGCTTTCCGTACCAGATATGGTCATTTTGAATTCCTGGTTATGCCTTTTGGGTTGACAAATGCTCCAGCAGTTTTTATGGATTTGATGAACCGTGTTTGTCGGCCGTTCCTTGATAAATTTGTTATTGTGTTTATCGATGATATTCTGGTATATTCTAAATCTGAATCAGAACATGAAAAGCATTTGAGAGTTGTGTTAGAAACATTGAAAAGAGAACAGTTATATGCAAAATTTTCTAAATGCGAGTTCTGGATTCAAGAAGTACAGTTTTTGGGTCACATTATTTGTAATGATGGAGTTAAAGTTGATCCTTCAAAAGTTGAAGCTGTAATGAATTGGAAAGTTCCAAGGAATCCTTCTGAAATTAAAAGTTTTCTGGGTTTAGCGGGATATTACCGGAAGTTCATTAAAGATTTCTCTAAAATAGCCGGTCCGTTAACTAAATTAACCCGAAAGAATGAAAAGTTTGAATGGAACGATCAGCAAGAGCATGCCTTTCAGACTCTAAGACAATTGTTGTGTCAAGCCCCAGTGTTAGCGTTACCAAGTGGATCTGAAGATTTTATTGTATATTGTGATGCATCTTACTCGGGTTTGGGTTGTGTTCTTATGCAAAGAGATAGAGTTATTGCTTATGCTTCGCGACAGTTAAAACCACATGAAAAGAATTATCCAACACATGATTTAGAGTTGGCAGCTGTTGTGTTTGCTTTGAAAATCTGGAGACACTATCTATATGGTACTAAATGCATTGTATGTACTGATCATAAAAGTCTTCAGTATGTGTTTTCACAGAAAGAATTGAATATGCGTCAAAGACGATGGTTAGAATTGATTAAAGATTATGATTGTGAAATACGTTACCATCCAGGAAAGGCAAATGTAGTTGCGGACGCTTTGAGTCGAAAGAGTACTTCTAATCAAGTATGTTTTCTACGAGTTGATGTTTCTTCTGATTTAGTGGATAAAATTAAAGATGCACAGATTGAAGCTTTATTAGAGCCAAATTTGAAATCAGAAATCATGTTGAAAAGAAAAGAGTTATTAGTTGACGATTCGAGAGGATTAAAAACTTTTCAGTCTCGAGTTTGGATCCCTTTGATAGGTGGTATTCGAGATTTACTTTTAACTGAAACTCACAAGTCTCGATTGTCTGTCCACCCTGGTTGTACGCGGATGTATAATGACTTGAAACCTTTGTACTGGTGGCCTACAATGAAAATTGATATTGCAAAGTTTGTTGGAAATTGTCATATATGTGCTCAAGTTAAAGCTGAACATCAAAAGCCATATGGATCATTGAAACAGTTAGAAATTCCTGAGTGGAAGTGGGATCATATTACTATGGATTTTGTAACTAAACTTCCACGAACATCTCGAGGTAACGACATGATTTGGGTTATTGTTGACAGATTAACCAAAAGTGCTCATTTTCTTTCTTCGAGTGAGACAGCATCTTTAACTAAACTTGCTCAGTTGTATATTAATGAGATTGTTTCCCGGCATGGTATTCCGTTATCGATTGTGTCAGATAGGGATTCTCGTTTCATTTCTCGTTTCTGGCAAAGTTTACAACAAGAATTGGGTACACGTGTAAATCTCAGTACAGCTTATCATCCTCAGACTGACGGTCAATCAGAACGTACGATTCAAACACTAGAGGATATGTTGAGAGCTTGTATACTGGAATATGGCGATTCATGGGATTTTCACCTGCCATTGGTGGAGTTTGCTTATAATAATTCCTACCACTCCAGTATTGGTATGCCTCCTTATGAGATGTTGTATGGACGTCGTTGTAGAACGCCCACGTGTTGGTTAGAAACTGGAGAAAAGCAATTTGCTGGCCCAGACATTGTACAAATTACAGCTGACAAAGTGGCTATTGGACGAGAAAAGCTAAAAGCTGCACGTGACAGACAGAAACAGTATGCTGACCCGTGTAGGCGCCCGGTTACATTCTCCGAGGGTGAGTTGGTTTATTTAAAAGTCTCACCTTGGAAAGGCGTGATTAGATTTGGAAAACGAGGAAAGTTGGCACCTAGATACATTGGCCCTTTCAAAATTCGTCAAGTGGTTAATGATCAATCAGTCTCATTGGATCTTCCTCCTGAGCTTGCTGGTATTCATGACACGTTTAATATCTGTTATTTGAGAAAGTGTAATGTCGAGGATCAATC
Source organism: Logfia minima (assembly GCA_963921325.1). Taxonomy (NCBI): domain Eukaryota; kingdom Viridiplantae; phylum Streptophyta; class Magnoliopsida; order Asterales; family Asteraceae; genus Logfia; species Logfia minima. The sequence continues at coordinate 33,395,325 of OY992764.1, forward strand.
TCAGATTCTTCCTTTACCAGATTTGAAAGTTGATCAGAACCAGAAATTAGTTGAAGAACCTATTGAAATTCTCGATAGAAAAGTTACTAAACTTAGAAAGAAACAGATACCGATGGTATTAGTGAAATGGAGACATAGTTTAGGTTCAAATTTGACTTGGGAGACCGAAGAATCTATGAAATCCAGATATCCTGGATTGTTTGATAGTATTGAGATTTCGGGGACGAAATCTCCTTAAGGAGGGGAGATTTGTAACATCCTCTCTTGCGGTCTGGTAATTTCTATTATTTTAATCGATTATCAAATTGATATAGAAATTGTTTAATATTATGTGTTTCGTTGTGAAACTTAGATAAATAAGTCCTTTGACTTATTGTGACTAATGAAATATTAATCGTTTTAAATTATTATAGATGACGGTAAAATAAAATAATATTTCTCGCAAACGGTTTTCAGGTTCCAGACAAAAGATTTAGGACGGGTATAAAATTATACCACTTTTTCACTAGCCGACTTTGCAAGCCGACTTTGAATTCATATATATCTCATTTCTTCTTCTTACTTCCTTTTATTTGAAAACTTGCAAATCAAATTCAAGAAACCCAAAACCAGAATTGAATTCATGTTTGTGTTCCTGTGATTCCGAATTCATAACATCAGATTCATCATCATCTATATCTTAATTGTATCAGATTATCCATCCTTTAGTTTTCAAAAAAAGAAGAGAAAAGATGTAAGTTTGAATTGGAGTGTGTAAGTCGAATTGAAGCTTGATATGTTGTTTATAGGTGTTATTTGATGTATATTATCTGTTAGGAAGCTTATTAGATTGATTAGAAGTCAAAAATTGAGTTTTGGTTCGAAAAAACTGATATCAGCGGCTCAACTCGCAGTTTTCAGTTCGTCCTGCGAGTTGACTCTGCGAGCCGAGTTGACTTGCGAGTTGACTTGCGGTGCGAGTTGACTTGCGAGTTGAGTTGGCTTGCGAGTTGACTTGCGAGCCGAGTTGACCTGCGAGCCGAGTTGCGAACCGAGTTGAAACCTGCGAACCGAAACCCTGCGAACCGAGATTGTTGACCTGCGAACTGAGATGTTGACTTTTTGTCTTTTTGTGCAAATTTTTAAAATGCACAAGTGTTACTAACTTTTGTGAAAATCTTAGGCAAAATTAGATTTTGATGAAATTCGCATGGTCACTTGGAAACGACCTAATACACAAGACTATTTATGTAATAGCCCCCCCCCCCCCCCCCCAGTTTTGGCCATCCGGGGTCATCTAGGACCCGAAAATGACATTTTTCAGTTTTAAGCGGTATTGCAGGCTTTTTCTAAGTTTACTTCTGATTGAACTTTTGTTTGCCTAGGCTTCAGGGATTACCTGATTTGATAAATAGGCTATAATGATGTTTATGGAACGAACTTCTGACTTGTGTATGATTTCTGTTTCAGATCAACGTAAGACTCAGTGATATTAGAATCCTGAGTGTGGAGACGTCAGAGGTATCGGTGAGTGGATTCAGAATTCATCATTTGATTTAGTTGTAACTATTTGGTTACAACAAGTAAACGTAGATGTTTATTAGACTGTTTAGTCTTGATTATTGATTATTGATCTACGTGATGTGCGAAGCAATGTGCTGTATGTGATTGAGGTCAACGTGTAGTTGGACTTCTGGTTATTATGTGTATTACACAGGTTTTGATTCATTTGTTGTGTTTGAGACCTGTGTATGGGTTTAATAACCATTAGTTATCGGTCTATTCTGTATTGGCCATACAGATTGTTGGTAAGTGTTCTTGGGGGAATCCCCGGGTATTATGATATCCCCAGAGCCACCGATCCTCATTGAATTATGTGTGTTTACGATTATTTGGTGTAAACAACTAGTTATGCTAAGTTGAATGTTGTGTGATGAATCCATTCACTTAGCTTCGTGCTAATCCCTCATGTTTACTTCCTGCAGGATTTATTTTGATTGAATGTGGGTGCAGGGAGTAATGATTTGATCGTGAATGTTTGACTGTGCCTGAAGCCTCTGATATGGTTTTGTAATAAACCTTGTTTTGTGAATTTTTATAATACCCCGCCTTTTGTAGTTTGAGAAGTTTGAAATTCGTGTATTTTTTGGGAATTGTAAACTGTTTAATGTATTTTAAATTCATGCTTCCGTGTTTATTAATATAATATTCTTATATAGAAAGAGGGGTGTTATAACTAGGGTTACTATACTCATTGTGGTTCAATCCTAATCCATGTATTTCATGAATCTTGGTTACAATATCATTCACTCACGGATAGAACTGATTGCAAATTCCATTTCCATTTCTAAACATTTCATTTCCATACAATCACCGAATTTACAAAAACTCCATTTCATCCAACCTAACCGCAAAATCATCGTATTTTTTGTGATGACTTTTTGAACTTACGGAATTTTTGAACCACCGTCTCAATTTCCAGATCCCCAAAACTCCATTTCCAGATCCGCTATTGAACGGTAATTTTCGTGGCCAGGGTTTCCGGAGTTGTTGTAAGGAACAAAGCTCGATGGGAATGACACAATCACTAACTGTTCTGCTGCAGGTCACCTGAGGTGTTGTTGTAGGTGGCCGGAATTGCTATAAACGAATCGTCGTTGCAACGTTTATGTGTTTTGTATGGATGGAACTTTGTTGTTTATGTTGTAATTTATTCTTCATAAATATGTGCATGTAGATGTTGTTGTTCTAGAAATGAAATTCATTAAAGAAATGTCGACAATGGGTGACGAGTATAGTGATGATGATGGGGATGTGGTGACATCGGACCCACTCATGTAATTTATGAATGACAAAAAGACCAAGTGTTTTATCAATTGCTGCATATGTTATCATCAACTTTAGAATAGATCAATCAGCTTTGTTCGTTGTTCAACTTGAGCAATGAACTATTTGAGACTTAGAATAATAAGCATTGTCTATTCAACTCACTATATCTGTTAGCAGTGACGTCCTATTATTGTAACTTAGATTTATGTAAAGTATCTATCACTCACTGATGGAAACTTAATCATATGAAGAAGTTACAATGGGACTGACGCTGACGAGAACATAAAACATCTATTTAAAGTCCAAGACTGAAGACAGAGATAGTGAGAAGCTTATTGATGTGGAATTTAAGACTTCTCTATGAATCAACGATTCATGCCTTTACCCCAAAAGTACATTGGGTTTGACAAATATCCAATGTACTATACAGAAGGTCAACTTATAAATGATAATAACCTGTACATATCTTTATCTTTATCAAAGATATGTACAACTGGTTATTGTAATTTATTCAGAAAAAAACATTATTTTTCTAAAATGCTAGGATTAAATATTTAATATACCATTCCCTAGTATGTACAGTCACTTCCATACATTGGAAGTTGGTTATGTATAGTCACTTCCATACATTGGAAGTTGGTTTTTTGACCTTCTTGAATATGACATTGACACGTCTATGTTTTGGGATGTATTTATGAGACTATAAATACTCCCAGCAACTACCATATTCAATGTCTAGAATTCTGATATTAACTTTAACCTTTGATTTAGGCAATAACTGTACTCACTAACGAGAATTGTGCCCTCATTTATATGTTAAGTGCAAATCACTGATAGCCATCAATATTAGTTCGCTGGTGTGCTTGTTGAAGTAAATTTGTCACAAGTGTAGTTTAATTAGACTAGTTTATCTTGTCTTATTCCGCATTAAACTATTGTAAAATATTTTTTAATTGAATAAATAAAATAAAAACTTTAAACTTGAAATATTTGTTATCACTTAGATTTGTTGTTATTTTTAATACGTAAATTGAGTGGGGATGTGGTAAATTGGCAACAAATAAAGAAAAAGTTTGGGAAATGAAAAACATTGGAAAGGGGCAAATTTAAAGGTTTCAAAAATGGGTTTGGTATACAAAATGGACCTTTTTATTTCTGGTCAAATTTTCGACGTGGCTATATACGTGGAACCTGAAAAGTTAACCCATACAATAGTAAAAAGTTAAAGTTAAGCGCATCACGAAACAATAAATCCCTTGAAATATGTGTATGTTTAATATCAGGGTAAGCGTCATAAAATGTAACAAACTATAAAATTTAACTTTTAAAACATCTATTGGATGTATTCAATTTTCAATTATTGTTATTTGTATACACTATTTTGACATAACAAGTTGTATGAATGCCGTATGGATAGGTATGTAAATAACACGTCAACCAAATTATATATAAATAACAACAATAAAAAATTGAATTTATACAGTAAAGATTTTAAAGATTAATACACATAATAGATTTTAATTATAATTTATTATATTTCGAACACTTCTTTTTTAACATTAAAGATTTAACAATAGTATTTGATGTTCATAGAATCATTATTACAAAATAGTTCTCTCACACTAATTGTTTTATCATTTGATAAAAATAAATTTACATGGTTACATTGCGGATCATGATATAGTAAAACATTGCTTTTGTTTAGAAAAGACTTAACATTTAATGCATTTTATTATTATAACTTAACTAAAATTTCTCCAACTACAGAAATCTAACACCAGGAGATAGGGCTAAACATTCAAAGCGAAATACGACAGAAAACATCCTTGTAAGAAAACATATTTCACAAAACAATAGCAGAGCTCGGTGTCATTTTCCTAGTTAAGCTACAAATCTAAAATGAATTTATCGAATGAAAATATGAAGAATGATGACCAAAAGTGTCGGGGCATTTTAGAAAAGGTACGTAAACTTTGTGAAACATTTAAACATGTGGTTATGTTACCTTTTTGTATCTTCTTCCCCATTAGAAAACCCCCACTCTAATATCCCCATTAAAAGACAGTTTTAAGCTTTATTTTTTCTATTGTAACTTCAATATTTACTTGTTGATATATAAAAAAGTATTTACATATCTAAGTAAAAGAAAATTAACGAAAATTATGACCGCATGACTCAACATATATAAATTTGCCTAATATTTTGTTGGGCTATCGAGGGCCTCTGACCCCCTTGACCCTTCTTGAATCCGCCCCTCCGTCCAGCCACCACCTACGGACCCATGATCAATTCTTATTCAAATTCCTCCCATGTTCTGCTGCCGCCGCTCCGGTGGGTGGGTCTCACGTGAGCTGGAAGAACCTCATGCGCCCCTCATAGCACATATACGAGCACCACCTTGTGTTTAACTAACTAGTTTATTGACTTGTGACTACGCGGGTTTGACAGAAAATTAAATTATAGAAAAATATAAAATTAATAAATCTTAAGTATTAAATATACAAAGAAATTTTATTTATTAAATTTTGTACAAATTCATTAAACACTATCATTTATTTAAGAAACTATTAAATCACGATAAATATACACAACATATTAAGAAACTATTAAATCACGATCTGTAGATTAAGAAATTAAGAAAGACACCAACTTAGCAAGAATGAGAAGTAGATGAAGAACTGAGATAGAAGTTAATTTGAATTTAAAATCTCGATAAAAGAAGCTAAACAATCTCAAATTTAAAAAAGGACCTATGAATTAAAAGCTTGTCTGGGAAATCACGAAAAATTTATTATTTAAAAAATTTAAAAAAATCAGAAAAATGCTTGCACCATAACGCGCCACATCATCAAATCTTTTTTTTTTTAATAAAGTGTCAAGTCAGCTTTAAATTTCTTTCAAACTCTCCTTTAGTATATATAATAGATTTCGTTAGTAGTATTTAGAAAAATAGACATGACAATTCACAACTATGATTACCTCATTGTGCTCACAGTCTGAATTGATTCTTGTTTTATATCATCAAATAAAACTTAATTTTGAGATGAAAAATTTAATCATATGTTCGAAGATCGTGTTTATTAAAATTTTAGTACAAATTTAAAATAAAAAATGATATTATTATGAAAATATGAGATAAATTAAGAATACACGTAAGATATGTGTACCATAAAAAGTTATGTATGATATTGATAATTTGAGCATAGTAGATGACACCTCTATAGCCATCACCAAGACATGGTGATGGTACGGTGGTCGAGGTTTTAATTTTAAGAATTTTATTCTCAAATTAAATTAGTTTTACCTTTTAAGGTGACCGAAAAAATAGTTAAAAATAATTATAAGAATGTTCTGGTTAATTTGTAAACATCTAAAATAAAATACTCATCTTTCTCCAATATCTTGAGAAGGAAAATCTACTTCTACTCTTACTCGTCTAGATGACACCTCTATAACCTTAACATATCATGATATCACAAAAATCTATATATATTTAAACCGGATATGAAAGGGATTAACCAGGTGCCACACCTTTTTCCTTAAAATAAATAATTTGTCAATTTTTCGTGAACCTGGACTATGTTTCGTATGCAACTTCTTTGTTTGAATCATATCACATCACATCATATAATATAATTAAATATATATATATATATATAATATGTACAACTTGAAGCATTATGCTGACTCCATTCAACTTGTTCTTGATCATCACGATCTTATTCTGATTCCTATTTTGGAACGTTATTATCATCTAATCAATGGTCGTACGTAGTTTACCATGTACCTACTTTATATCAATTTGTTTCGGTCAATGTTTAAGTGACGTGGTGATATGTTATATAACAGAGAACGACCCAAACGATTTAATTTTTTGTTAAAAAGACGGTTTTATATTAAGTTTTACATGAGCAACTCTTATGGAATAAAAAAGTATGGATGATTACCATATTAACTGACACCGAAATGCATTACGTTTGTAGCAAATATAATACTCTAATAAAAACGTCACTAAAAATAAATTCTTTTATAGCATTTGACTTTATTTTTAACGCCGTCAAAATGTAAAAGTTATATATCTATAACTTATAGGTGATTATATATCTACCATTGTTTTTGAAAGATCCACTAAATTTATGCATTAAAAACTTGTACCATACATATCAATATTGTACAATGATAGTGAATTTATCAAAAACAATGATGAATATATCAACACCCATAATTTATAGACTTAATTACATTGTTCATCCCTGTGGTCTTTCAAAAAATACACTCGTAGTCCCTCGTAAGTTTTTTTGACACCGGACGTCCTTTGCCCTAACGGCCGTTAGAAAATCCCGTTAGTTTTTGACATGTGCCATGCACATGAGGTTATTAGGGTAATTTCCTTTACCCCTTTCTCTTAAATGCCCCGTCTTCCCATTTCTTCATACATTGGCGCTAGAGCATCCACAGAAAATCCCAAAAACCCATTTCGATTCTCTAATTTCATCTGCAACCATGGTCCAGAAGTTATATACCATTCGAAAGCCCGAGGAATCTTACGACTTAAATAAAATATATGGTACGCAGTAACAATGTAGGTTTGATTTTGAAATTTTGTATTGTCAAATTTTTGTTTAACGATTTATTTTGTTCTTTTTTTTATAGCATGTTATCCTACTCACTTTTCGATCAAGTTGCATCACGGTGGATCATTTACTGATCCTCCAGGAAGGAGGTATGTGAATGGTAAGATCAGTTATGTAGATGCAATAGACATTGACATGTTTTCTGTTCTTGATCTAAATGATATAATGGAGGATTTAGGGTATGATGGTTTCAGTGTCATGTTTTATCATTTTCAAAGACCATGCACCATTTTAGATTACGGATTAGAAGCTTTAGGGAGTGATTTAGATGTTCATAATTTGAGTCAATATGTGAAAAAACACAAGGATATTTGTGTGTACACTGAACATGAAAAAATCAAGTTGAGAACATACTTTAGTCCATCACATAGTTAGATAATGATAAAGGAAATTGAGGATGATATGCCACCACAAAGCAAGAGTATAGGTAAAAAGGTTGCAGTTAAACAGTCAAGTGCTAAGAAAAATCTAATGTTAGAGTGGAGTGAGAGTCAACCAACTGTTAGTCAACCAATTGTGAATGAGAGTCAACCAAGTATTATTGAGAGCCAATCAACTGTTATTGACATGAGTCAACCAATTCTGAATGAGAGTCAACCAAGTATTATTGAGATTAATCCAACTGTTATTGACATGAGTCAACCAACTGTTGTTGATCAAAACTTACTAGAGATTAATTTTGACAACATTGTATATGGTGACATTACTCAATCTAGTGTTTCAAATCAAAACCTACCAGAGTATATAGTGGACAACACTGTATTTGGTGATACATTTGAGTCTGAATTTGATCCTTTCTTTGGTTATGATCCAAATGTAAGGGTTTCACCTGATGTGAACAAAAGTGAAGGTGAAAACCCAATTGAGGATGGGAGTGATAGTGATGGTGATAGTGATAGTGAAAGAGAATCTGTTAGTGTTAGTGAGAGTGATAGTGATTTCATTGTAGATGAAGATAATAGCATGTCAGATGTTGAAGTGGACATGAGAGACTTTCACTTTAGTGTTGACAAAGATGTTGAGTTTATGGGAAATAAAAGTAACAACAATCCTAAAAGTGAACATGAAGATGTTGTTCCAATAGATGTACTGAACAATGAGGAGTTTGAGAGTGGTTCAGAATCAGAATCTGAGGATGGTATAGAAAGCATTAGGAGGAAGAAGCTTAGGGAATTAAGGAAACAAGAATAACAAAGTAGAGCCACAAATAAAACTTTTTTCTATGTTGGCCAAGAATTTGCAACTGCATCTGAGGTTAAAGAACAAATAAGGTTACATGCAATTGAAACTAGGAGAATGCTTACATTTATTAAAAATGATAGGGAAAGGGTGAGGGCAGGGTGTGAAGGTGTTTTGCCTAATTTTTTAAATGATGAGTTAAATGGTCAAAGTTCAAATGCAACAACATCTAATGTGGGACCTACTGAAAAGGAAGTGAGAGGTGAGAGTGTAAAGAGGACCACAAGTGTAAAAAAGGGAAAACAAAAGGGTAAAACAGTTGAAGTGGACACAGATCTAGATGTAATAAAAAAGAAACAAAGAAAACCTAAAATATTGTTGTGTCCTTGGGTTCTGCATGTCTCAAAATTGCAAGGTAGTGAGACTTGGATGGTAAAGACATTTACTGAGGTACATAAATGTCTACAATCTAGGGAAATTAAGCAGTGCACTTCTACTTGCACATATGCAATTGTAGAGGCAGAGAATTTCAAGTCTTGGACTTGGTTTATGAGGTGTTTGGGTGAGGATTTAGATCTAAACAGAAACTCCAACTTCACTTTTATTAGTGATAGACAAAAGGTAACTCTCTGTTTAACTAATTCATTTCATTCTTTCTATGTTCTATAAATTAATGTTCACTTCTTTATATTCTCTTGGATTGTGACAGGGGCTTTTACAAGCAATTTCTCAACTATATCCATGTGCTGAGCACAGATTTTGTCTCAGACACATACATGAGAATATGAAGTTGCAGTGGAAAGGAAATGCTTACAAGAAACATTTGTGGAATTGTGCTACAGCCACAACTGTTCCATATTTTGAAGAAGTAATGATGCAATTAAAACAGTTTAATGAAAATGCTTACAATTGGCTTGTCAAAATACCACCTCAACATTGGGCAAGAAGTCACTTTTCAGGTATGTTTATTGATTATAGTTGATTATTTTGTCACTTTTCAGGTATGTTTACCTAGTTTGTAAAGGGGAAGGTGTGAGGTATTGATTATAGTTGGTCATTTTGCAGGGAGGGCTAATTCTGATGTGTTATTGAATAACATGTGTGAGGTATTGAATAGGTAGTTAGTTGATGGGAGGGATAAACCTATAGTTACTGCTTTAGAGTATTGTAGGGAGTATCTCATGAAGAGGATTGTGACAGTGTTGAAAGTGATTTCAAAGTGTGATGGACCCCTTACACCTACTGCAACTAAATTATTTGAATCCATCAAACGGGAGGCTGCAAAGTACATAGTCATTTGGGGTGGGAGTCAAAGGTATCAAGTCAATGGTCCACATAATGATCAATGTGTGGTTGATATTGTGGAAAAAACCTGTGCTTGTAGAAGATGGGAGATTACAGGTATGCCATGTAAGCATGAAGTTGCAGTTATTTGGAACATGGCACTGAATGGGGAAGATGTTGGTTTACCAGAGTCTTGGGTTCATCCAGTTTATTAGTTGGACACATGGAAGAAGACCTATAGTTTCACCATTGATCCACTGAATGGAAGATCAATGTGGTCTAAATCAAAGGTCCCAACTACTTTAATTCCCCCATTAAACCAAAAACAAGCTAGTAGGCCCAAGAAGAATAGGAAAAAAGGTGCAGATGAAAATGAAAGCATGAATGAAGGAGGTAAGTTGTCAAGGAAGAACAAGAGTATTGTATGTGGGAGATGTAGACTTTCAGGGCATAATATCAATGGGTGCAAATGTCAAGCTAGTGAAGCAGCAGTTAAACCAAGAGTTAAGAAAAGGAAGTCAGATGAATCAAGTAGTGGAACCAAGAAGAAAGCATGTTGACTTTATTTATGTTTTTGGATATGTTGACTTTTGTAACCTTTTTGGATATGTTTGCTTATTTTTATGTCTTTGGTATGACTGATGTAATGCACTTTTGGATTTATTGACTTTATTTAAGGTGTTTGGTATTTATATAATCAATGTTCCTTCTCATCCACCTTATTATGTACTTTTGGCATTCAATTTTGACATTCAATTCTTGACATTCAAAATAAGTCAGAGTTTCATTTCATTTCTGCTAAACCAATATACATTACACCAAAAGCTATCAAACTGGTCAATTACACCACAATAGACTACTACTTTGAGGTGATTCTAACTTAAGTACACATACATCACAAATGCTAACCAACTACAAATTAAAAACAACTTCATCATTCTTGCTTCATTTCTTGCATGTTTGACTTTTGCTTCAAGCACATTCTTTGACCTCAATAACCCAGGGATGATATCAACAGATCGAGCACACATAGGTGGGTCAAGCCAACCTACAAACCTGCAATCAGACCACTAAAACGAAATGGTTCAATTTTGATTTGAATCAAACTCAATATTGCTGTTACATACCTTTTGTGGACAGCCATAGAAACGACGGCCGGGGTTTTGTGCAGTCCAAGAAGTGCGAACTACAGCGGGCCTTCGACACCAACAATTCACCATCTTGATTCCAATTTGTTGCTTTCAATTTTATCGAAAGGGATTTGGTGTGGATTATCCGGTATAAGCGCGCCAATGTATGAAGAAATGGGGAAGACGAGGGTTAAATAGAAAGGGGTAAAGGATTACCCTAATACCCTCATGTGCACGGCACATGTCAAAAACTAACGGGATTTTCTAACGGCCGTTAGGGCAAAGGACGTCCAGTGTCGCATTTGGTAATGACAGGGATGACGAGTGCCAAAAAAACTTACGAGGGACTACGAGTGTATTTTTTGAAAGACCACAGGGATGAACAGTGTAATTAAGTCTAATTTATACATGATATTAACATCACCAAACTTACGTGTTATTATCAACTAAACACAAAATAAAGTTTTATATTTTACGATTTTACCTATTGATTTTCACTAGGGAAGCAAAAAAATTAGGGAAGGATGGAAGCAAATCTCAACCATTGATTTCATCATAAATGAATTTTAAAAATTACAAAAAATTTCAAAATTTAACATTCATCACCAATGAATGTTAAAAACGTTTTTGAATAAAAAAATCAAGGGCTAAGATTTACTTCCCTCATTCCTCAAATTTTGAAACTTCCCTATAGATCATTCCTCTATATATATACATATATATATATATACATTTAATCTAATTTTAAATACTATTTGTTGTATAAATCCTTTTGTTTTTTATTTTCTTCTCAATAGGAGTTATTTTTTTGTAAAGCACACCTTAACAAATACATTACGTTAAGTGTTTTATTTTTATTTTTTTTCAAATTACTAATGGATAAGCATATATACCATTTCGCTGTTTCGAGGAATCTTCTTTGATGGAACTTTGAGTCTTTAAATCGATTAAAAACATTCAACTATAGCTATAAGTCTATAACTAATCTGATACTCTATTTTTCTCATCGATGACTTTTGAAAGCGATTGAAGCTACGCATGAATCTTTAATTGGTTGAAATTCTAAATATTCAGGCAATAAATTTGGCCGAATTGCCGACACGATCATATGACCTTTGAACATATAGGTCGTGTCTTTGATTTTTGCTTTTATTAAAACACACGTATTTGTGGCTATCTGTCATCTATTGTGTATTGTGACCAACCTAAAGACTTTTATCAACCATAAAATGAAATCGCTATAATTTATAAATAATTTTACTTTGTATTTTTTTTCATTGATACTATATATATATATAAATATTATTGTATTTTTTTCATTGAACTAATATATTAGTTCAATAACAAAAATACAAAATAGTTACTATTTATAACTCTTTGATAAGTAATAGTATGTATAAGCTCGACTTTTTATATAATTGTTTGTAACAATCGTTAAGTATATATATGTATATATATTAAATAAAATGGTATTGAAACTCATTATATTTTATTTTTTATGTTTTTTTTGTTAAATTAACATTTACATACATCGAACACTTATTGGAACTACAAAGGATTTTGCATGTTTATTTGATATGCATAATAATTTTATTTTATGGTTATATGATGATTATTACAAGGTGGGTTGTTTACCTAATCGGCCAATTGAAAATGTACAAGGCTTCGAATTTAATTTGATATGAGTTTCAATACCTTAGTTGTTAGCCTGTTCATTACTCAAGGCCCAAAACAAACGTACACTGAACTACTGAAGCCTCTCTCCATTGTTCTCACACAAGTTAATGATAACAGAATTTACTCGATGACATAAAATTGAAGATAAATTAATGTCAAGATTATGTTAAAGTTGTTAAACTATGCTATACATATTAGTTTCATGAACTTATCATCAATCTTTCATAATTTTTATAATTGAGCTCTAACCAATTAATTAAGACTATGGTCGAACTTTAGGAGCTTAGGTCTAAAAGGGATTTTATATATACAGTCTAACTGATCGTGGCAGTTACTTTTTTCGTTGACTTGCAATCTCGTCTGTCAGATCCCATTGACTTCAAATATTAGACGTAAGATATAGGGAGGTTTCGGTTATGTTCGATGGTGGTTACTTTTTCTAATTTGGGGGTCTACCAATAACTCCCACGTCTCCTATTTTAATGGCAAGTCTATATACCTCAATTCTCGCTATTTAATTGGTAAGCTTAAACAATCTTTGTGTTGCAATTAGTGGTTGCGATTAGGGTCAGGGGGTGTCCACCCCTTGAAAGTAGAAGGTAGAACTAACATACATGTATATATTAGGAGGGCTAAGATTAAAATATCTCGTATATTTACAATTTGCCCCCTTACAAATTGAAAATCAACCACATTGCTTTTTAAATTGGGTCAAGGTCAAATATTTATATCCGTTTTTGAGTTTTTGTAAATATATACACGCGTTTATTTATGTCAAAGATTTATGAACATATATATAAGGCCTGATTTATTGATTTGTTTATGTGTTAATATCATCTAAGTGTACATCAACGAGTAATGATCACTTCATTAAGTTTTAAGTTACACGAAGAAAGTCACTGCTAACATATGCAGTGAACATAGTAGACTTAGTGAATACTCTAAGTATTGAATAGCTCACTCATCAGTTTGATCAGTGAGTATCTCTACTATCTACTCTACTGTTCGCTGCTAACAGATGCAGCGGATAATGAGAACACTTAAATGAATTTTCCATCTATAAATTACATTAGTAGAGTCTCTGACCCAACACAATGTTATTTAGATCAAAAGTTCTTTCTTCTATGATATTTCTTGCATAATCAATGTGGTTGGGATCAAGTTGTAAATAGTTCGAGTTCCTCATAATGTACATCTTGCAAAGATTAAGGATTTGTGTTTTTAGAGCTATTGAGATTGAGATTTTATTGTGAAAACAAGTATTCAAATGAAATCGCTTTAAAGGTAGTATATAACATCCCGAAATTTTCGGTAATATTTTAAATACATTGTACGTCTTACGTTATTAAAAATGTGAATTTTAGATTTATTAGAATCAATTAATGAAAGGTAATTATATTGTTGGTTGAGACTATAAGGGTAGGAGTGTAAATACCCATTTAATTTATATACTTATAGTAAAAGACTACAAATTTCTACTCCCTTCTACACAAAATCGTACCTAACACACACCCCACACACACAAAACCCCTGCACTTGCTAGAATAAAAGAAGAAGAAGGAAGATTAGAGCACTTTAGCATCAAATTGAGCTCAAGGAAGATAAATTAGGCTTCATCTACTTTCATCTATCTAATTAAGGTATGTGTTCTTGCTTCATTTGACCTAGAAATTTAGAGAAGGGAGAATTAGGTTTATAATTGAGTGTAATTGATGAAATCAGTTATATTTGTGAATTCCTAATGCTAAGGAAGGTTAAAATTCGTGGGTATTAATGTTAACTCTTAAAAATGGATGATTTCTTTGTTGAAGCTTGAATAACCCAATTTGAGAGGTTAAGTTTTATTAAAGAGTAGATAATCCATATAAGTGTTGATTGAAATCGTTGTTTTGATGATTATGAATGTTGATAAAGGATATAGTAAGAATAATCACTCAATATGAGGAATTAAGAATTTTGAATCTATGAAACTTTGATGGGTTTGACTTTAAAAAAAGTCAAACTCGACAAAGTGTGTTATGGGTGGAGAACTAATTGGTAAGAATATGATGTGATGATGGTTATATTCTAATTATGTGTTGTAAATGTATGTAACAACTAATAGGTGATAAAGAAGTGGACGTTCGGCTTGGCATCTCATCAAGTTCAAAACCTTTAGGTGAGTAATTAGGAGCTAGATGGGTAAAATTGACCACATGAGTCCAGATTACATCCGTGTAAGAGGATTCATGTGTCGATAAATAGTTAATTTACTTGTTTCATGAGGTTAATAATTATATGTTGATGGTCTTTTGTGAATAAGCCAATAACTATTCTATGAAGTATGTCTTTATTGCTTGATGGTAAGTTGTTACACACCACAAAATGATTGTGGATTGTCGTGGAGTTTCAGCTATATGTTGAGATCAGTTGATGTATGATGATAATGTTGATCCCGGATCCGTGGAGAGAAGAATATGATGTTAGACCTATTTTAATCACTATATGTGTATGCATTATGTTATTTGTTGTGAATGTTCATAAGCCATATGTGATCATCGTGATCACTTGATAGTTGGATGTTAGTGATATTACATATGGGTTAAAAGATGGTGGTAAGTTATTTATTCAGTGTGTTATTCATTTGTTGATATATGTATTGTTTAGTTGTGTATTCTATCTAGTTGCTTAATTACTCATAAGCGAAAGCTTATTCCTTTAGTTGGTTACGTTTTGTAGGATCAACTGTGACAGGTAAGAAGGATGATCATGGAAAGGGGATAGCCTAGTGTAAACGTGGATTGGATTCGGGAAATAGGTGAAGTGGATCTAATTAACTTAAATATAGTTGTGAATACTAACTTGTATGGAATGCCCAGTTTTTGTAATGGTGTCAAAATGGGTCGTGTGTCATTTTGCTAAGAAACTTTTGTTGATAAATGATGAAATTTGTAATGTAAGTTGTTTGGGATGTCATATTTGATCATTGGAAACAAGGGTATGTATTGTGGTTATGTTTGGTGTTGAAATGTGTAGAAAAGACGCAATCGGGGTCGCAAGTCGCAATGAATGGGTCACAAGTGGCAACGTGCTGGTCACAAGTCGCAAGGGCCCTTGCGACCCGCTAACCAGGATGAGTACTCGGGACGCAACATCAGGTGACCTTGCGACCCACGTCTAGCGTTTGTGAGATTTTATTTTTTCTGAGAGCAAGTTTTTTTTAGTAGTTTTTATAGGGGCATTTATCTCAAGTTCCCTTAAATTTTTCTAATGATGCAATATATCCATAATCTGCTAATTATATATTTTTTACATAACAGATGTTGAAAATGCAGTTGGTATACATAGAGCTGCTACTTCATTTTATAGCAAAATAAATAACACTTAACATATAGAAAAAACTACACAAAAAGAACTTCATACGTAAAAGGGAAGATCACTGCATCAAGACGAATAGTAATTTAAGAGCAGGAAACTAGATGAACACTAAATGTTTTAATTCGTTTTATGCGAAATACAAGAGATGAACACTAAATGTTCATCATACGAAAAACATGCAAAACTTGCTTACACCAAACATGTCAGTTTTATCTTGAAATGCAACATTTAGTCTCTTCTAATATATGCAATATATTCGAAGAACTTGCAAAACTTGCTTACACCAAACTTGCAAAACTTTCTTACAAAAATATCACACAAATTTTTTGAATGGGACGTTTGAGTCGACCTTTACGTCATAGTTTTACAAACATGAAAGATGAAAAATTGATTTTGATCGCAAAATTAGGGCTTGAAAGTATGAAATTGAGGATTTTAAGAAATTAAGTGTGTGTGTTTTGAAGAGAGCTGTGTGTGTTTTTGAATAAAGAAAGAGAAAGAGAACATTAGTGTGATTAAAAAAAAGAGGTCTAATCGGAATTGATTGATAGAGGTCCCAGGTTAAATGATGATTTTACCCCTGTCATTAAATACTCATTAAATACATTTTATAGTTTCAGCCTCTCAATTAACATAATTAGTAATCTCCCTCCACATCAATCTAAATTATTAATCACGAAAACGAACGGTCGAGATGTTTTGCCCCTCCTTCTCTAAATAAGGAACATCCGCTCTACTCCTCACACCTTAAATTTGTTACTTTCTAAATACAAATATTTTGTATGTTTTGAAATCTTATTGTTGTTGTTAATTAGGATCTTTCATAAAAAATGAAAAACTGAGACACTAACTTACACGTTGAATAAGCATGTTACAAATGCACCAAAGAAGAATGGTAGTGGTAAATAATTATTACCACTAAAATAATAATAACATTATTGTTTATTAATTATTTGTTATTTTATTACTTTTTCTATTTCAATTTAATTATTCGCTATAAATTTATAAACAGTTTTAGATAAATATAACAATAGTATTATTAACTAAAATTTTTTATTATTATCTATTTAAATATTTTTTATCGGTTAAAATTAACGTGAACGATTATTTTAAAATATAATTAAAAAAGTTATGGACAATAGAATCGTGACGAGGTGGTACCTTATTTTATTGCTTATTTGTTACATACATGGTAGTCCACTACTACTCAGTATAACAGTGAGAATAGGAAAAGAAAGAACTTAATATATGTGAACGAGAAGTACCCCGAATCAAATCAAATCAAATCAAGATCCTTCTCCAACTGAGCCACAGAGATTATAAGAACCTGGTACCTGAGTTTAATCCGTCAATTAGGGATCCAAATTAATTGACTAACATCACCATTCCATTCGATTCTCCGTCAAATTATTTACTTTTTCATCATCTCAATCTCAAAAAGAAAAAAAAGAAAAATGTATTAGTTAAATTTGATATAGGTTGAGGTGTCTGTTTCCATTTAAGGTATGTAGTTCTTTAATGATGATTTTGATGATGATACATGTAAACACTCTTAATGTGTGCGACTGTGAATGCGTGCGTTGTTGTTTTAGTTGCTGAATCACTCAGTTTATGCGTATGTATGTATATGTCTACTAGATAAGATAGATTCTGTATGTGTGGATAGATGATTACTACATTTTTCTTTTGTTTCTAAATTAAAGTTTTAAGATTCAATCTCGTTTGAAAAATCTGCTATCACTTATGTAACCTTGTTGTTGTCATTCTTCATGTATTATTATTATTATTATTAATTATAATTATTAACATTGATTTAGCCTTTACATCCATATAGATTTCCATTATTATTTTCATTGTTGTTGTTATTTAGTTAGTTTCATTGAGTTCAATTCTACATTTTAACAAATTTTCATCTAATGCTTATTATAATTGTTAGCAACTTATACTGACTTGTAGACAGATGCCTTACAAGACTGATAAATGTTTTGCAGATATCTATATTAATTATTGATCTGAGCCCAATGTGATTGGCAAACAACTACAACTTGTGTCGATTTTAGTTACAGTGTGTACACCGATACGATGAAAGGATATGAACGCAGAACGAAGCAGCTCTCTGTGTTGTTCATCGTAGGTGTTGTTATTACGATTACGACCATCCTTACTTATTCTTGGGAGAAAAAACCCCTTGTCACTACCTTCTTTCCATCTCATGATCAAATCATCCAGCTTTTCGCAGGTTTCTTTTCTCTTTATTGTTCATCATATATTCTTCTGTAGATTCATCAATAGGAGTTAAGATTTTGATCATTTATCTAAGATATTGGCTCAACTCTGCTTCCTCGATCTTACCAAATGACATTTTGGGAGACAAAGTTTTGTAAAGCTATGGCCAAAGCTAGTTAGTGTGCCTTTTGAATATCTGTGGCCTGAATTAGACAGGGATATTTGGTATCTAATGCCTTAATTTCTGCTACTCTAGCGGTATATTTGGACTAGCCTCAGTTTCTATGCCTTTTTATTGATACAAATTATGAACAAAATTGTCGTAAATATCAAATTTGACTACCTCTTTTTAAAGAAATAGTGTAGATAAGTTTATTTCTATGCCTTTTTATTGTTTTTTTTTGCTGTATTTCAGAGTCTAAGACTTCAAAGTTTCATTTTAATGACTAAAATAGACAGAGATGTTCCTTCAGTTAAACAGTTTTATCGTAACAACTACTTTGTATGCATTGTAATGTGTTCTGAAACTCTTCAATTCATTAGCTAATTGATGAACTTTATTGTGATGGTAGCTGTAGATGTAAAAGTGAAGGATGTAAAGCAATCAAAGGATAATATAAGAGAAGCTGAAGGAGTTTTGAACGTACCATCTCCGTCAAGTTCCATAAAAACACCCCCTTTGGATACTCGAGGAGATGAAGGAGTTGTGAATGTACTATCACCATTAATATCCGTAAACACACCCTCTTTAGATATTCGAGGGGATGAGTATTCAAGGACTGCTCAGGAAAAGCTCCATGGTAGGAATTTTCTTGTATGTTAATTCATTTCTCTTTTACCCGCTGAATAGCTCGTATGCGATAATCAAGGTTAAATTTCTAAAAAGGTAAGGAAAGTTCCAATAAAGCTCTATAAGGGGAATATAAGTTCTTGCACATTAAAAGGAGTGAATGTTCAATTTTGCTCAATGTAACATAAAAATAAAAGCTCGATGCAGGCAACCAAATATCTTAACTTTTTTGTTCATAAAATTGAACTTTCACTCCTTATTTGTTGGCAAAAGTCAACTTATGGTCCTTTTAACGTACAAATGACTTTACGATCCCCTTATCAAGCGTTTTTGGGACTTCCATAGTTCCGTTACCTTTCTTTGGAATTTGCCCGATAATCAACAATGACAAAATAAAAAATAAAAAATGAAGACAGTTATTCTAATTGGATTTTTTCTTTGCTTTGCTTTCTGTTGGTTTAATATCTATTAAAAGAGATAGTGATGTAAGTAAATTTTGAGGTTGTGTAAGATCAACCAAATCCAGATGGTCTGAATTATACTTGTGCTTTTTATATGATCAGGCATTTTATCCTGTGTTTCAAATGTTTCACACTTATTCATCTTATGTTAGTGCAGAAAATACCACACAAATTGTGGAAAAATCTATTTCTAGTGAAGCATCTGAAAACCAGCGTGACTCGAAACCACCCAAGCAGCAGTTAGTTAAACCAATGGCGCCTAAGAAACTAGATTCAGCTGAGGCAAAAGAAGGCATTAGTTTGGAAAAGAAAGGTGTGTTTTACTCGATTTAATAGTTCTTACTTTAAAACTTAGTCAAAACAGATAATTAGAAAATTCCTCACCTGTAATCAGTAACAGAAAAGTGACACAAGCGCAGAAGTTGAAAGGCCTGTAGTAGTTTAAGTTGTTAACTTCCATTAATCATCACCATTTAGCTGCTGCTTTTTCTATCAGTTTTATTTATTTATTATAATTATATTTATTTTTTTTGTATCCCAGCCTGTAACTTTGGTAAAGGGAGGTGGGTGACAGATCAGAGTCGGCCTCTGTACTCAGGATTTGGTTGTAAACAGTGGCTGTCAGGGATGTGGGCTTGCCGCTTAACTCAACGAACAGACTTTAGATATGAGAAGTTAAAGTGGCTGCCAAAAGATTGCAACATGGATAACTTTACAGGGCTTGCCTTCCTTAAAAGGTCTGGCGGTTGAAATTATTGTAAATATTTGGTCATGTTCACAAACAAGTCACCATTTTTGCTTATTGTGTTGATTTATTTCAGAATGCAGGACAAAACATTAGCGTTTATCGGGGATTCCTTGGGCCGCCAGCAGTTCCAATCATTAATGTGCATGGTCACAGGTGGTGAAGAGAGGCATGATGTTGAAGATGTTGGTAAGGAATACGGTCTAGTCAAAGCCCGTGGTTCGGTTCGGCCTGATGGTTGGGCTTATCGCTTCCCAATTACCAACACTACAATCCTTTATTATTGGTCTGCCAGTCTATGTGAGTTGGACCCAATCGACCCCGTAAACGGTACCACCTATTTTGCAATGCATCTGGATCGTCCGCCATATTTTTTGCAACGTTATATCAGCAGATTCCATGTGGTTGTTCTCAACACGGGGCATCACTGGAACAGAGGGAAGATTAATGCAAATCGGTGGGTTATGTATGTGGGTGGAAAGCCCAACACAAATAGGAAGATAGCACAAATAGAAAATGCTAAGAACTTAACTATTCATAGCATTATTAAGTGGGTGAATAATGAATTACCAAAGTACCCCGGGTTGAAGGCGTTTTATAGATCAATATCACCTAGACACTTCTTCAATGGAGATTGGAACAGTGGAGGTACATGTGACACCACAACCCCTGGATCACTTGAAGTCGTTAAAGACGAGTCTAGTGATTCGATTGCATCAGGGGCAGTGAAGGGAACAGATGTGAAGCTTCTAGATATAACGGCATTATCTCAGGTAAGAGATGAAGGTCATATATCAAGATACAGCATCCGAGCCACTCCAGGTGTCCAAGATTGTTTACATTGGTGCTTACCTGGCGTTCCTGACACGTGGAACGATCTTCTTTTTTCACAAATCTGAACACCCATGAAGCATAGATTTCATATACAGTAATCCCATTTAGATGCTTGTTTGGTTCTGGTTTTTGACTGCCAAAAGGGAACTAGAACCATTGTGGGATGGGTAGTTTGTTGTTTGTAACTAATGACATATATACTGCATGAGTTATATAACGTAAATACTAGTGGTTGATATTTTTTACTTCAGCATTAACAGTGTCATCCAAATAACTTTCACATGATTCTGGGCTCCAAATGACATCACGATGTCAAAATGAAAAACAATAAAATAATTATGCTTTTATAAGTAAATCTTGACCGTTAAATCAATTCATTTAAAAGAAAAATGTAGAAGGGTAATATGGTAATTTTGTAATCAAGAGGAATTAACAAAATATGACAAAAATGAATCTAGGAGTAAACAACGTATTTTAGAAAAAAAAACTAGGGTATAAATAAGCATACATCTGATTGAAAAAACACAAATTCATCAACAATTACTAGTAGAAATTCATTCATCGATTTTATCACCAAGATAACGTAGTGGTTGACTTCCTTATATCCTCACAAGAGGTCTAGGTTCAAACCTTACTAAGTGCACATCTTGGGGTGGCCAAGGAAAGGATCGGAAACGGTCACGGGGATACCTTGATTAGGCCCCGTACATTTGAGTAAAAATACTCGTCCCCCCGAGTAACCTGAACATAGAAAACCTCATACGTTTTATTTTTTATCAAGAATAACAAAGAAAATAGAAATTTTTTTAATAAAGAACAAAACGGTAAGAAAAAGACAAATTAAAATTATTGTTATATTTACTTTCGTATTGATTTTAAATCGATTTTTTTTCTTTTTTTTGCAAATTTATTGTTCATGTGATTGGTAAAAAGTAAAATATTTGTTGTAAAATGATGAATATTGTTGCTGTATGATGAACCTTAGGCTTGTAATCTCAAATTCATAAATGATGTCTGTAATTTTATAACAAACGATTATTGTTAAGATGTTTGAATTGATGAATGTTACTATTACATTATGAATGTTTAAGTTTGCATATCAGTTTTTGAAAATAGCTTGTGCAAAATTTTTTATGATTGTATGTCATACTATTGTTTATTGTAAAATGAACTTAAATTGATAATTTCTATTGTTACCGATGAATGTTAAATTAGTAATCTCAGGTTTTAGAAATAGCTTAGGAAAACTTGTATACAACTGTATAACTTATCAAAACTTGTCTACAATCATTGCAATATGAGAATCAAAACATCCATTTAGAGGAGGGGTGTATGGTATTAAGGGTGTACATGGTACTTGCAGCAACCAAAACTGCTCTCACAGCCTCATCATACACGGTTAAATGAAAGTAAGTCTTAGTAGGGGTGAGAAAAAAACTGAAAAATCGAATTGTAATCGAAAAAATCAAAATAACTGACAAAAACAAACTGAATCGAAGTTAAAACTGACGATTCGATTTTTAATAATGTAATAACCGAAATATCTCGATTCGATTCGGGTTATACATAAAAACCGAACCGATATTTTTTCAATTATTTAAAATATTTATTTACAATTTTATATATAATATTTTTAATATTACTTTAAGTCTCTAAGTATATAATCTAGTTAAATATTAATTACATGTTATGTTTTATTATATGTAAAACACAAGGATATTATATTATAATATTCCATGACTCTCATCAACTCTTCAAGCATCAATCGACGATGCTCTAATAATCCATCCAATCCATAGTTCCTTCTTAACCAACAAAATCATAATCGTTAGTCCAATCCAAATCGTAGTTCCTTCTTAACCAAGTAAACCATAACCATTAGTCCATCTACATAGTAACTAGTGGTGTGATAGACTTAATAGTGGGAGTCTAGAAGATAATGTGATAATGCAATTGTTATCTATAAAATAACTAAATACATAAGATCATAAATTCTTTCAACCAAACAAGTAGAATTTTTGGATAACATACTTAATTTATTCTATATAACAAAAGAATTATGACAAATTTATCAACGGTCTATATCATAGCAACTAATTCAAAAAAGTACTCAATGATTGTATTTTGAAGGTCGTAATGGTTATAATCAACGACAACAAAATTATACATCATCAATCTATATTTAAGATATATACTATTATTGTTTTAATGAGTCAATTGTATATTTAGGATTGTCTTAGTGGTGAGAATCAGTATGTGATAATGATTGGTCATTAAATGAAAGTTAAGTCTCAGTTTGTAACAATTAAGACTCAATCTGTAAGAGCAAGTTAAGTTTCAGTATGTGAGAATGAAAGTTAAGTCCCATGAGAGCAAGTTAAGTCCCAGTATGTTGCATTTCTCTTGACAAAAATAGTTACGTTCGGCTTATGATCTTTCCAGACACTCTTCACCATGAAAAATTCCTTATATTAAAGGAGAAATAATAAAACAAAAATTGAACTTTTTTATCTTTTTGAGTGAGTTTTATTTTTTAATTTCCATATGAAACTATCTGATAAGTTTAATCGATTACTCCATTGATATATGTATACCACAACAACAATAACTGTGGTACTTGTAGGTGTCGTATTGTGAATCACTTTATGGGCAGACTCATATGATGGTGTATACCAGCGTATGTTCGATAAATAGTTCGTTGAAGGTTGGAGTCTTTTTGAAATTTCTATCGATCATTAATATTTGCATTTACATTGTTTGACAATATGAGGAAGCTATTATTGCATATTCTGATGACCCTATAGATGAAGAGTTGAAGACTATCTACCCTCTGATGATGATTTCCAAAGACCGAAAAAGTAGAAAAGCCAACAACAGGTAAGATTCACCCCGATAAATGTTAACTATATTTACATTTTCTATCCAACAAAAGGTGTTTGACTCTTGTTTAGTTGTTGCATTGATATAAATGTTTCAGTGTTATACTGGTTGACTTTACAGAGTCAAAGAAACAATCAGGAACATATATTTGTCATTGAACTTTTAAAGATAATTGTGTGGATTTCTGGTCCAAACATGACTTTCACAAGTTACTACAACTTCTATCAAAATTTGGATATCTTACCAAGTTCAGAATGAGAGTTTGGTTAATGCAAAGTTGGTTTACTTTGACCACGTCCTACCAAACTAACAATAGCAAGATTTTGATGGTTTATCAAAGAAATGTAGAGCTTTGAAAAGTTGTTGCCGTTTTACTTTATTGTGTCAAACGTCCAATATTCCAAAGAATTGAAGATGTTGTGTGAGGTGTATCTTCTAACTAAACTTTGTAATCAATGGTTTATGACTCGTAAACTCAAAATGATAATTTGAATATGTGCAATTAAAGTATTCTGAAGTTGCAAGGTACTGGAAATTTTTATAGAAGCTTCAAAGTAAAGATTGGATGTAGGGTGAGGAATCTGAATGCTAAGGGGTGTGGAGTTACTGATGTTAGCCATATTGTTGATATAAGGTGCCATCTTACAGACATTATGGTCCATATTGGTGATTTGGAAGTGATTATGAAGAATAGAAGAAAATACTTTCACTTTTAGTTTTAGACATACGAAATTCTTAATTGTGTAGAACGTAGTTAAAAATAGGGTTAATAGACAAATTTGTTACTGTACTTTGCAAAAATGTTCATATGGGTTACTATAGTTTAAAATTGTGCAATTGGATCACTGTATTTTGCAAAAATGTTCATAAAGGTTACTATACTTTAAAAGTGTTTATATAAATTACCGTACTTTGTGTAAATCTTTCTATACATGACTGTAAATAAAACATTAATATTAATAACGTAAATAAATAAAAAAGATGTCAGTTATTAAAAAAATGTTTTCATGATCCCAATAAACCCTAATTTTTTCAAACCATCCCTCTCTTTCTCTCATTTATCTTCCAGAAACTCGATCCAAATAGTCCCAGCGGCGATCCCATAAAATTGGTGATTTTCAGGCTATTTGTATGTTGTCATCTTCTCATCAAGGTATGAAAATAACTCCGATCGTCTTTTTCTTGTTCTTTTTTATTTATAAAATGTTAGGGTTTGCAACTTTTATAAAGTTAAGGTTTTGATGTTTAGTCGTTTTTATCATGTTGTTGTTTTAGATGACATCTTCATCAAGTGGGTTTTGAACAAAATTTCATCATGGAGGCGTATCTGTGAGGAACCCGAACCCCCCTTCTCTCTTGTATGATTTTGATATGCTTTCAACTATAGATAATGTTGATCTTTATTCTGAGACAAATGATAGTGGTAGTGAAGATGACTATGAATTGTTTGATTGTTATACTTCTGATGAGGATGATACACCATCACTAGATCATTTGTCTGAGGGAGAAGATGAAGTAGTTGAGGCTAGGGTCCAAAAAAACCCTAAACCTAAGAAAGCCTCTAAAATGTTTGATGACAACTTTTTGACAAACATTTACAATGGTCTGCCTATTGATGAGTATAATGAAAATGAGGTAGTAATTGATGAGAACACTTTAGAAGATCATGATAAGGTAGGTGATCATTGGCCAATCCATGATCCTTCTATAAAGTGGAATTTAATGCAACCACAGTTAGGGGAAAAGTATGAGAGTCCAGACCAGTTGAAAAGAGCATTGGCTTACTATGCATTAGCAAATGGGTACAAGTTATATTATGAAGTTATCAATAAAAGGAGAATTCTTGCTAAGTGTAGTAAAGATAACTTGAAAAGGTACAATGGTGTCATCTATAGGAACCTGTTCTGGAAAGCCACAAAGGCAGCCTATCTTGCAAAGTTTGAATCAATTATGAAGGAGTTGCAGAAAGTGAGTAAAGATGCACACAAATATCTGATGGATAGGAAACCACAAAGTTGGAGTAGAGCTTTCTTCACAACTGATAAAGCATGTGATGCAGTTGAGAATGGAATAAGTGAATGCTTCAATTCATTTATAGTTGAGGCCAGAAGAAAACATATCATCAACATGTTGGAGGACATCATGATCATGATGATGCAAAGATTGCACAAGCAGAGGGTCAAACATATGAGCTGGGATGATGTGATGTGTCCAAGCATTAGGAAGAAGTTTGAGATTATAAAGGATGAACACAGGTATGATTAACCATTTCTAATGATTAAGTACTTGTAATGAATACGTGTTTCTATTCATTCTTTTACTTGTATTTGATGTAGAAACTGGAAAGTTGTATCTAGTAGTGACACTAGGTTTGAGATTTTTAAAGGAAATGAAGGATTCAAGGTTGATACAAAAGCAAGGACTTGTACATGTAGGGCATGGCAACTCTCAGGAATTCCATGTGAACACGGGTTTGCAGCTTTGTATTTTAAAAGGGTGAATCCCGAGGACTATTTGTCTCATTGGTACAAGAAGGAGATGTTTGTGGATGCTTATAACCACTACATTGAGGGGTTGAATGGTATTGATCAATGGACAAATGTTGATGGTATTAAGCCATTGCCTCCAATTGCTAGAAGGATGCCTGGGAGGCCAAAGCATAAGAGAAGGAGAGATGTTGGTGAAAAAGATGATGGAAATAGGACTAGATTGAGTAAAGTAGGGAGGGTAATGCAATGCAAGTTGTGTAAAGTTTCTGGACATAATATAAGGGGTTGTCTAAAGAGGGCAGAAGGGGAAGATGCAAATGAAGATGCTACTGAGCAAACTCAAGATCCATCTGAACAACCACCATTTGAGCAAAGTCAAGATCCAATTGAAAATGAAATCGATGAAAGTGGCTTGGAGATTGTTCCAATTAGATTTAGAGTTTCATGGCCTGCTGGACCACCTTAGCAAAGGAATGTTCATTTTATGAAGCCATTGCCACCGGGACCTGGGTTGATTTCTGATGATCAAATTATTAGAGAATAGCTTTTTTGATAGTGTTAGAATGGTATGCCAAATATTAGGCTTTTTTGTAAATCAACCATTACTTAGTATTTTAGATAGTTGCTGTATGCACACATTAGCTTTGTAAAAATGTCTATACAAGTGTTCATGGTTAGAATGGATGGCCAAATGTAAGGTCTTTTTGTTAATTAGCCATTAAACCATGAACACCACTAACATTTGAAGTTGTAACTTACTCTTGCTACTTGTATCTTGCCATGATCATTGACAGTTTAACTTGTTTATAGAAATGTATGAAAGTTTTGTGTATTTGGTTATAACTTGTTTTCAATGTCTTTTTATTTGATGTACTTGATCAAAATTGCAATGTCTAGTACAAGAGGATGTTTTATAAGGAGATTTACACAAAGTACGGTAATTTATATGAACACTTTTAAAGTATAGTAACCTATATGAACATTTTTGCAAAGTACAATAATTCAATTGCACAATTTTAAAGTATAGTAACCCATATGAACATTTTTACAAAGTACAGTAACAAATTTGTCTATTAACACTTATAAATATATAGATTGGATATGTTGAGATATAAAATAGAGATTGTAAACATTTGCTTAGTTCTTAATTATGTGATTAGCACTTAGAGTATAAATAGGTAGTTAAGGTTAAGCATTTGTAAGTTTTCAAGTTTCTCATCATTTTTACAATTAGTAGAAAAGCACATTCAAATGAAACTCTCTCAATTATCATACATTCATCATACAATTGCTTGAATATTTCAAAACAATTGGTATCAGAGCTAGATCGATTGAAGATTTGAAGAAAATAATCAAGAATCCATTGAAAATTTATCAATCTGTTCATACAAAAAGTCAACAAGAAAGTCAACTGTTCACAAATTCACAATCAAAATCATCGATTTAATCATGTTTTTGTGAATTCTATCCGATAGATTTGAAGGATATTGATCAAGGAACAAGAATCAAGTGTAAATTTTGTATAAGAACATATCAAGATTGAGGAATTTGAGAAATTTTGACCAAAAATGGGTTTTTGAAAGTTCGTACTACTGTGATCATCAAAATTCATCAATTCATCATCGAATTATGAAATTGGTCCAATAGAAAGGTTAATCTGATCAAGTAGTAACATAATTGAATGAAATTCACAGTTAAATTCTTCCAAAATTGGAGTGTTTGGGGATGAATTGTACAATTTCAACCGATAGAATTGATTCATAAGTGTTGAGGATCAAATTGAAATTTGTTGGTACATTAGTGTGTCTGTCACTTGGTCTAAGTTTTGAGTTGTAATTACTTAGTCTATTTCTGATGTAACTAGCGACATTGGCAATATCGCTATTGCGATATTGGCAATATCGCATAGGCGATATCATCAATATCGCCTATCTGATTAGGTAATAGCATAAATACCTAATTAGTGTTTGTGTTACGTGACTTTTGGCCAATCCGAATTCCAGAGAACTTTTGGGTGTGTTTCTCCTATTGTGGTCAGTATTGTATTCAATCTTTGATTATTATTCATAATACAATATTGCTTTTGTTTATGATTAAACGTACTTGTGTTTAGCTTTTGATTTCCGCTCACTAGCTATTGAATATTGATTTGCTTAAGATCTGTCACTTATCGGTCCTACAATTGGTATCAGAGCTATTTATCCATTGGATTAGTGGTTGTTTAAATCAATATTAGTACGTTAAAAAAGGCTAAGTAACTAGTTTCATATAGGTTAATTACTTTTTAGCCTTAAAACTGATTAATTAGTGCTTTGTAGTGTTTTCTGGGATTAGTGTTCGTCATTTGCAAACCTAAATTTAATTAGATCTCTGAGATTAATAATTTTTGGGGTTTACAGCCGTTTTAGCGATATTAGAAGCGACATTGACTTAATATCGCCTCTAGGGTTTCAGCGATATTACTTGATTTGTACTCATTAATTTGAGCATTATTACTAGCGATATTACATAGTATCGCCTAATTAATTTTAGCGATATTACTCTCAATATCGCCCGTAGTATCGCCTTTTTGATTCTGATTTTGTTTTGCGCTTTAATTAGCGATATTGATAGCGATATCATCAATATCGCTCAATCATCATCAGCTTTTTAGCGATATCATTAATATCGCTATAATGTTTTAATCAGAATTTTTAACTTTTTCAAAAATTAATCTTATTTAATACATATTAAAATGTCTACTTTACAAGCTGTTAATGCTATGTTAAAACATAACGCTGAAGTTGGTAGCGCAAACAAACCTCCATTCTTTGCACCTGGAATTGAGTATTCTGAATGGCGTGGTAGATTTTTATCTTTTGTTGCTTTTACTGACCCTGAAATGGAGATACCTTTGATCGAGCGATATGTTCGACCGGTTGCAAGTGGAGAACATGTGGGTATACCTCCTCCAAAACCTATTCGTTCAATGACGGCTGAGGAACGCAAGGCATGGGAATGTGAACGAAAAACTCACTCTGCTATAACCATGTCTCTACCTGCTGATGCTATGAAGATGTTTAAACAACACGACATAGCTTATGATTTGTGGAATGGTATAGCTGAAAGATGTGGAGGTACTACTGAATATAAGCAAAGTAAGCTGGAGTTAGTGAAGAAACAGTATGATCTGTTTGACATCCAGAAGAACGAGACGGTTAAGGACTTGTTCTGTAGATATTCACGTCTAGTGAATGAGCTGACTGAGGGTGGATACAAATTCAGCTCTATTGAGGTTAACAAGAAACTGCTTAATGCTCTACCTCCTCACTGGGAAACTAGAGTGTTGATGATGGAGAATGACCCAGACGTATTGGCAATGACTTTGGATCAACTTATTGGAAAATTAGAAACATGTGCTTTGGATATCCAAAAGAAAAGCACAAGATCCAGTTCTTTGCTTCTTGATACTAGTAGTTTTGGATATGGAAGTACAGCTCTTTTATCTGGACCTTCTACTGCTGTATCTAAACCTAATTACTCGTCTGATAATGATTCGGGTGGAACATTTTCTTCTTTCACTGCTCAACCATATTCCTCTGCTACTGCATCACACAATGAGCATGCAGTAATCTTCAATGCATTTTTATCATCATATGATGATTTTTTATCAAAGAGGATTAGCTCGGTAGATCTCACTGATGAAGACTTTGCACAAGTTGATCCTGATGAACTAGAGAGAGTGGATCTTCGTTGGAACATGGCTATGCTTACCAGAAGAACGAAAACCTATTTGAAGAGAACAGGAAAGAAATCTCTTGAAGACGTCACTGATAAAACTAGTATGGGTTTCCATAAGTCCAAGATTAGATGCTACAAATGTCAAAATCTGGGACATTTTGCTAGAGAATGTGAGAAAGGTAGACAACCGTCTACTGGATTTACAAAACCTTCGACTTTCAAGAAAGAGAATGAAGTTGCCAAGGCAGCTCTTCTGATGGATGGAGAAGCCTATGATTTTTCTGCTATGGATGATCAAGATAATGTAGCTCTTATGGCGGATGTTCAAAACGAGGTAGACTTTGATTCGTTTAATTGTAATTCCTGTATCACACTAACTGGTAAAATGAACAGGTTCATAGTAGATAATGATCGCTTGAATACAGATCTAACCAATCTTATTGAAGCGAACAAAGTTTTAAAAGATAACGAAAAAGTCTTTACTGTAAATCAGAAAAACCTTATTGACGAAAAGAAAGAGTTAAAGGCAATGATTTTTAACAAACAAGATGAAATTGACAGTTATTTAAAACTCATTTCACATCTTAAAAAGGAACTTGCTGAAACTCAATCTGAAAATGTTGATTTAAAACGAAGACTTGCAAATATCTCCACATCTACTATGGTCTTTTCCGACATTCTGCAAAATCAACGGACTGATACGAAGAGTAAGGCAGGATTTGGTTATCACAACCAACCTCCTCCCTCAAATTTGAATCAGCCCAGTCTTTCGCAGGACGAAATTAAAGACTATGTACCTTCTGTTCTCAAGAAGGATACAAATCCTGTGGTGAAACCAGTTATTGTTAAGGCTGCTGATGACAAGCGACCTGAGTTGCCTAAAGCTCTGAGTTCAAATAACAAAAAGGCTGAGCCAATTAAGCCTAAATTTGAACCAATCATGTTTGCACTTTCAACAAATGTTGAAGAGGTGGCAGAGGTGGAGGATGTAACTCACGAGGTTACACAGAAAGTTGAGAAGAATAACCTCAAACCTGAAAATTTCATCTTTACTAACGAGGGTAGAGGTGGAACGTTTTCTAAAAAGAAACCAGTAATCAAGGATTTAAAAATGAAACTAGAGGAGAATATTCAAAATAGTAAAGTTTCAATTAAAAATCCTTCTTCAAAGATTACCTCAACTGCAAATATGTTTACTCCATCAAGTTCGCATAAGTGTTCATGTGCAGTAAATGTACCTGGGCCTCGTAGGGTTCCTCTTTCACCAAAACCACTATGGAGTAATGACCAAACTTTCCGAGAGAGACGATCATGTTTCTACTTTAAGAAGCAGGGTCATCTCATTAATCAGTGTCCGGTGCTTGCTAGAAAATGGGCATCACGAAATGATCCACGTCATGCTAAAAATAGAAACTTTCAAAAGTCAAAACAATATGGATTATCTCAAAATGTTCCGATTTCAAAAGTTAATAACATTACACCTACTCAACAAGTGGTTCGAAAGGTTGATGCTATTAATAAGCAACCAATTTTTTCTCAGAAAGTTAGGAAAAAGAAAAGTGTAAGGAATAATGTGTCATCTGAAGTTATCTCATCAGTAAAAGATAATGATTTACTAAAAAACAAGGTTTTAACTGATGTGGTAATAATCGATGAAGTCTCAGGAGTACCCAAGTCTGTCAAGGCTTGGGTCTCCATTTCAAACTAACAATCTTTTCTTTGTGTTGTGACAGTCAAAGGTGCTCAATAGTAAGTGGTATGTTGACAGTGGTTGTTCACGACATATGACAGGCAATATCTCCCTTCTCTCTGATGTTAAACCATATAATTGGGGATATGTTGCTTTTGCTGGTGATAATGGTGGTTCTATAACTGGGAAAGGTACACTCACAAATAGTCAGGTGAGCTTTGAGAATGTTAACTTTGTGGAGGAGCTAAATCACAACTTGATAAGCGTCTCTCAAGTTTGCGATAAGAAGTTCACAGCTGCTTTTACAGACTTAGAGTGTTTGATATTGAAGCCGGGATTTGTAATTCCCGAGGAATGGATTCTGATTAGAGCTCCTAGAGTGAAGAACTCTTATATTTTGGATATGAGGACAGTAGAAACTGAAGAACATACTTGTCTTCTAACCAAAGCGTCTACTAAGGATTCATTGTTGTGGCACAGAAGGATGGGTCATATTCATTTCCAGAAAATGAATTATCTGGTGAAACATGATTTAGTGGAGGGGATTCCTAAGCAATCCTTTGCTTTGGAAGACGATTGTGTTTCGTGTTTGAAAGGAAAACAACACAAGAAGTTTCACAAGTCTAAGCAAGTTAATTCCATTGAATCTCCATTGGAATTACTTCACATGGACTTGTTTGGACCTATAAGCACGAAGAGTATTGGAGGAAAATCGTACTGTTTGGTAGTAACTGATGACTACTCTCGCTTCTCATGGGTTTACTTCTTGCGTACAAATAATGAAACACCAGATATACTGACCTATCTGTTCGATAGACTTGAGAATCTGTGCAACTTGAAGATAAAGAAGATACGTAGTGATAATGGAACGGAATTCAAGAACAAAATTCTTGAATTATATTGTCTACGCAAAGGAATTGTTCATCAGTTTAGTGCAGCGAGAACTCCACAACAGAATGGTGTAGCGGAGAGAAAGAACAGAACAATCATTGAAACCGCCCGTACTATGCTGTCTGATTCACACTTGCCGATTACTTTTTGGGCAGAGGCAGTCAACACGGCATGCTATGTATTAAACCGTGTTCTGATGAACAAGAAGAAGAATAAGACTTGCTATGAGTTGTTGAATAACCGAAAGCCAAACTTGAAATTTTTGGAACCATTTGGATGTCCTTGCACCATTTTGATATCAAAAGATAAAGTTTCTAAATTTAGTGAAAAAGCACTTGATGGATTATTTCTTGGGTATTCGGTTAATTCTCCTAACAATCAACAAGGAAACGGGAAAGATTGAAGAGCATTTTGAGGTAAAATGTTTAAAGTACACGGAGTCTCCTAAAGGAAAAGGTCCTGATTGGTTGTTTGAGTATGACCATCTTGTTAACTCATTCAATCTTCCGAAATTCAATGAAGTGGATCAAGTTGTTACGCTTCTTCATGGCTTGCATCTTAATCCGGATAATTCTTCATCCACACCGTCTTCGACTCCTGCTACTACTCATCTTCTACCATCTTCGTCTACTGACATTCCTGAGAGTTCTTCTGCAGATCAACAGCCCGAAGCTTCTCCTGCTACTGTTGATGGTGTAGAAGACATGCTCTATGAGAATGAAGATGATTCTTTCGCTCAAGAGGTTGAGCTAAACAATTTGGAAACAAACCTCACACCTGATTCAATACCTGTCTCTCGTATTCATAAGAATCATTCAATTGAGAACATTATTGGAGATGTGAATTAGGTGTTCTAACTAGAAGTAAAGCAGTTAAACCTTCTTCAACGAATGATCATACGGATGAAACTTCTGAAGATCCTGATGATCTTGCATGTCTAAAGGCTACAATTGAAGAATGCTTTTTATCCCAAGTTGAGCCAACAAAGATTGATGAGGCTCTAAAGGATTCAGATTGGGTTTCTGCAATGCAAGAAGAGTTGCAGCAATTTGTGAAGCTAAGAGTCTGGGATTTAGTTCCACTTCCAAAAGGAGTACACCCAATTGGAACTCATTGGGTGTTTCGAGTCAAACGTGATGATAGGGGAGTAGTGATTCGCAATAAAGCTAGGTTAGTAGTCCAAGGGTATACACAACAAGAAGGTTTGGATTATGATGAAGTCTTTGCGCCTGTCGCAAGAATGGAATCTATTCATATCTTCTTAGCATATGCGACATTTAAGGGTTTTCGTGTTTATCAGTTAGATGTGAAAAGTGCATTTTTGTACGGTAAGGTTGCTGAAGAAATTTATGTCAGACAACCTCCTGGTTTTGAGGATTCGGTCAACCCAGACTATGTGTGCAAGTTGGATAAGGCTCTTTATGGTCTTCATCAAGCCCCGCGCGCTGGTATGAAAGGTTGGCAACGCACTTGATTAAAAATGGGTTTGAACGTGGTCATATTGACAGCACTCTTTTTATCAAGCAAACTGAAAATAGTCAACTGCTAGTTCAAGTCTACGTGGATGACATTATTTTTGGTTCAACTGATGAATCTCTGTGTCGACATTTTGAAAAGATCATGAAATCAGAATTTGAGATGAGTGCGATGGGGGAGCTAAAATTCTTTTTGGGTGTTCAAGTTGATCAATCATCAAAGGGCACTTACATTCATCAATCAAAGTATGTTAACGACATGTTGACACGCTATAAGTTGCATGATTGTAGAGAGTATGGAACTCCCATTCAAACAAGCCACAATCTCGGACCAGCTGAAGATGAGGAGGACTGTGAAGAAAAGCTATATCGGTCGATGATTGGATCTTTAATGTATCTTACAGCTTCTCGACCTGATATAGTATTTGCTGTTTTGTTGTGTTCAAGATATCAGTCTCAACCCTAGGTTTCTCATTTGAAAGCGGTTAAACGTATATTTGGATATCTCAAACATAGACCTACTCTAGGACTATGGTATCCAACAGAGAAGACATTTGTGCTCACAGCATACTCGGATTCTGATTATGGTGGCTGTAGCATCGATAAGAAGTCTACGTCAGGAGGATGCCAGTTTCTCGGTTCACGTTTAGTATCTTGGCAATGCAAAAAGCAAACGACAGTTTCTACTTCAACAGCGGAAGCTGAATATATTGCTGCTGCCAGTTGCTGTTCACAAATCTTGTGGATTCAGCACCAACTTCGTGACTACGGTTTACTCTTAACCATGACTCCTTTATATATTGATAATACTGCTGCTATTTCTATCACTAAAAATCCCGTACAACACTCTAAGACCAAACACATAGAGATTAGGTTTCATTTTATACGGGATTGCTATGAGAAGCATTTGATAGACCTTGTCCAAATAGAAACTGATAAGCAAAATGCTGACTTGTTTACCAAGGCATTCTCTAGAACCAGGTTTAACCAGCTTATAGACATGATTGGGTTGCGCTTTCTTTCAAATAAAACAGTAATTTGTGATAGTTAATTCTTTATTTGATAGTTTCTTCGTTAAAAAAAATAAAATAAAAAAAAATAAAAAAAAATAAATAAAAGGGATGAGCAATAGCCATTCTTTATGCTTACTAGCATTAAAGAAAAAGCAACGTTGCAACATCTGTTAAAGACGTTAAGTTGTGTCTGTAAACAACTAGGGAGATGATAGTACATTAGGAGACACCCCTCAAAAGTCAATCTTAAGTTTTATCCTCGATGGATCAGTAGGTTTATCTCGTATTTGTTATACTTGTCATTACAGACATCTATTACTTGCACGATGTATTGGTAGACATTTTCATACTCTTCTTTGAGCAACTAAGAAATACCTTAATCTGTGTTTAAATCTTTTGTGATAACCAACATATGATGTATGACAATGGGTCTTAATTCTTATGTATCAGCTTGCCATGCTTCTATTAACTTGAGCTTGTATATGACAACATTTGGGGATTTATGCTGTCTGTTTCCTTTGTTGTACGTCTGTACAGACCTGGTCTCAGTTGAAATACTTTCAAAACTTAAGCAAACAAAAGTCAAAGTACTTTCAAATCTTATAAAATCAAAGATTCCTCACAAGGTCGCCAAATGGTTTGACCAAGTCTGGTTTTGCTTACACCTAAATCAAGTTTAAGTCGCTTTGTTGTACGTATGTACAGACCTGTCACCGCTGGCGTGATTCTTAAAAATGTTGAATTCAAATACTTTCTCTAACAAATCGAAGTCTTGGGCATGTCTTGATACTAGGAGTATATGTATGTGGGATTCACGGAGACCTATTCACTCTCACAATAACTGCTAAGCTTGAAGTTGATTATGTTACATGTTTAAGTGGACAAACAATACCGATAATCGTCTTGTTACTGATTGTCTCTTTGGCTAGTTAACTGTGCGTGCTAAATTTACATTTGGACAACTATACTGATATCGAATTAAAATTTGATATTGTCTTGCGAATCTGTCTTTCTAATATGATCCCTAATTCGACACCATCTAGTTCGTCGCCAATAATAAGTAAAGTTTATTTATTTCCCTTTTTCTTTTTAATTTACTTTTTGATTAGTTTATTGCATGCGATATTGTAATATCGCTCAAATAGATTAATTATGGCGATATTGCTTGCGATATTGTTAATATCGCTCAAATGTATTCTTGTATATATACAAATGTACGTTACAGTTTTCAATACATTTTCAAAATCACTTCTGCGATATTACCTGCGATATTGTGAAGCGATTTTGGCGATATTACATTTTTCTTTGATTTCCCTCTCGTTTTCGCTCCTCATTCAAATCAAACCACATCACCGTGTTCGTCTACATTTATTTCATCGATTGGTATGTTTCTATTGCTTTATACTTTAGTTTTTATGCCGCATTGTTGAAAGTTTTGTTCGGTTTTTGTGCAAAACTAGTTTTATGTGATTTACCCTATAAAAAGTCATTCAAAACTAGTGTAAAATAGTTATGTGTATTGCCCAATGCGATATTAAGTTTTAGATCATGTTTTTATACGTTTTTTTTTACCATAGGGTTCTGTGCTTACGTTTAGCGATATTGTGGGGCGATATTGTGATATCGCCCAAATTGATTTCTGATTTTAGCGATACCATGTGCGATATTGGGAGCGATAATGCTAATATCGCTTAAATTGGATTAATTTCCAAAATTGTAAAATCTAAGCGATATTAATCAAATTGCTTTAATTTAAGCGATATTGTAGCTAATATCGCTTAAGTTGAGAATCAATTTAGGCGATATTACTTCAATATCGCCTGATCTAGCAACAAGTTAATTGGGCCAGGCCCAAACTGTTGATGAAACGGGCCCAGTTTTCATGTTCTAATGTGCTTTTGGCCTGTTTTCGATTATTTCACTAACTGTCTTCGAGTCTTGTGTTTTTATTGACTTGTTTTGCAGAAATGGAAGATTTCGCTTAGTTCGATTCTAAATGTGATGCCCGTCACAATATTACAGCATTTCTGGATGATACAAAGGACTCTGCTGAGCCCTTCAGGCCGTTGATTGCATTTTTACGCCGCTCGCGTATTTTCACGGCTATTACTGCTTCGGATACTATCTATAGAGATCACGTCGGCCAATTTTGGAGAAATGCTACTGTCAATTCTGCTCTTGACTATACGCGATTGATCTCAACCGTGCACGGACGCCAGATTATTCTTTCTGAGCAGTTGATACGCGAGGTTCTTCATTTTGAAGATGATCCTGATATGCCGATTTTATTTTCAAACGAATTCATCGTTGGGGCAATGAACCGGATGGGTTATGCTGGTACCCATTCAGATCAATATAGGAAGGGTCACCTGACTCGGGTTTGGAGGTGGTTGATGCACATCTTCATTCTCTATCTATCGAACCGTCGCGCAGGTTATGACGGCACCAGTCATCGGACTGTTTCTGCTATGTTGGCTTTGATATACAACAAGCCATACAACTACTCGGGATACATATTTAGATTGATGGTAGACAATGCACATCTTGGGGATAACCGATGGTTCATGTATCCTAGATTTGTTCAGCTTATGATCAACAGGGAGTTACCGGGTTTGGCGACTGATGCTACCCGTGTTTATAGGCAAACTCCAATGTCCAATCGGATATTTGGAGTTATGAGTTCAAATGGCAAGGGGGTTCCTATTCCTCCAGATACACCACTGTTTGGTCATATTCTTGACCCAAACTACCAGCCACCAGCAAACGACGGATATTTAGATCCGGTCGTTCGACAGCCAGAACTGGAAGAGGAAAATCTTGCTGATGTTCCCGTACAAGCTACGGAAGATCCTTTATAGGATATTTATATGAGTGTTACTTCGCAGGGTGCCTTGCACACTTTGCATGTTCATCATGACACTTCTGAGGGGTCAACTGACTCTGAGTCTTCTGAGCCAGCTGGTGGTGCTACTGAAAGTGACTCTGAAGGTTCGGTCCCGCATCCACAAGAGATTGAGTATCTTAGGCGGATCAATCCTCAGAGATATTTGAGGATTCAGAGGAGGATTGTTGCAGGCAAGCAGTATGTTCCGCAAAAAGACAAACGGGTTAGGGATGCTGGAGATGATGAATATGTGCCTCCTCCACCAAAGAAGTCCAAGGTTGCTCGTGAGGTTTCTACGTCTTCCAGACCTCAGGATGCACCGCAGGTTGATATTCCTGTTCAACCTCATCCATCTGTTATACAAGAGTTGATCAAGAGGCTGGATGTGATGCAACACACATTGGACTCTCAAGCTGTTGTGATCGAAGTTCAAACTACTAGAGTTGCAGCTGTGGAAAAGGAAAACGAGGAGCTTAGGTCTAGGGTTATGATCTTGGAGTCCCAGTTGGTCGTTTCGTGGGAGATAGGAAGTAGTGAAAGGCCAAATGTAACTCCCCCTGAAACCGAAAATGTAAATATTGAAGCTAGTAATGAAACTATTCGTTTGGACTATTTCTCGTTTGAAGATATACCTGGTCAGCCAAGACCGTTGGCGGTTGACTATTCTTGTGCCAATTTGACATATCTAGCAAGAATGGTTAACCAGTCTGATAATGTGAGAGAAGATACACTGGAAGTAAACTCTGATGTAGAAGTTGAAGATGAAGAATTTGAAAATGATGAATTTTATCATGATGCTCCGATAATCGAGTCGGACTCATATGAGGATGAAGATGAACCAGAACCTACCACTGTTTCTTCCTCTTCACATCATGCAACACCTGAAGATTCAACTGAACTTGAAGCTGAAATACCCAAATCTCCTTAGGTTCCGGAAACCGCAGAAGAAAAGGCAGCTCGTCTGGCATCATGGTGGCCTCATGGTAGAGAGAAAATTGTGCCTGTTACCTGTAAATCATACAGGGTTGGGGGAGATTATACTGGATTGATCAAGAGCTGGAAAGCATATAAAGCTAAGTTTATGATCAAGAGGACCGATGGGGTTCAATATTTCAAGCGTTC
Source organism: Logfia minima (assembly GCA_963921325.1). Lineage (NCBI taxonomy): Eukaryota > Viridiplantae > Streptophyta > Magnoliopsida > Asterales > Asteraceae > Logfia > Logfia minima. Next base: position 33,434,614 of record OY992764.1, read on the forward strand.
GTTCAACAAACTGAGTACGTTGCCTAAATGTGAAATTAATAGGCTTGCTCAGTTACAACTGATAAATCCGTTTCAAGATAATAATGCAGATTACATTCAAAGAACTTTGCGCAAAGAAGTATAGACAAAAAGATACAGTTTTATTAAACCAACACTGGGAAAAAGATACAAGTTCAAGAAGAAGTTGGATCCGGTAACCAAACAGCCAATCTACAAAGTACATTATCCACCAGCTAATTGCTTGACGAAGATTCCTCTGGATTTTCTAAAAAGATTTCACTACTGGGAGTTTGACAGTCAGACTGGAGAAGCTGTGTTGGTATTTGTGCCTGGGCATGTAGAACCTGAGAAGACTTCTCTTTATGGGTTAAAAAAAGCACAGTATAGGATATTTGATCGTATGAGTTTGATCAATCTATCAAAGGAAGATATGAGGAAAATTTTTGATAATCGTATAAGATATTATAGGGGAAATCCGATAAATGAAAAGCTTGCTCAACAATTTCAAAGAATTGTGGATATTTGTGTAACCCATGGAATCCATGCGGGTGGTAAGTTTCCTGCTGGATGGATTTAATCGACGATTTGACTGAAGATTATTTTTGAAGACCAAGCTGAAGACACGGGGGAGTTTGTTGGTACATTAGTGTGTCTGTCACTTGGTCTAAGTTTTGAGTTGTAATTACTTAGTCTATTTCTGATGTAACTAGCGACATTGGCAATATCGCTATTGCGATATTGGCAATATCGCATAGGCGATATCATCAATATCGCCTATCTGATTAGGTAATAGCATAAATACCTAATTAGTGTTTGTGTTACGTGACTTTTGGCCAATCCGAATTCCAGAGAACTTTTGGGTGTGTTTCTCCTATTGTGGTCAGTATTGTATTCAATCTTTGATTATTATTCATAATACAATATTGCTTTTGTTTATGATTAAACGTACTTGTGTTTAGCTTTTGATTTCCGCTCACTAGCTATTGAATATTGAGTTGCTTAAGATCTGTCACTTATCGGTCCTACAAAATTGATTTTAGTTATCAATTTCATCATTCAATCTGATTTTTGATTTGGTGTTCATCACGGTTTGACAAATATATTAGATATAGATCTCACATCTAGGATCTCGCTTGAACATGGTATTTGATCTCGCATCTATAGGTTGATCTCGCAGGATCAGGTTATCTAATCTCAATAGGACCAGGAAGTCATTTGTGAGGTCGAACAAGAAGTCAGGAAGTGCGAGCTCGGACAGGAAGAAGTCATGAAGTACGAGGTCGAACAGGAAGTCAGGAAACGCGAGCTCGAATAGGAAGTCAGGAAGCAAGAATAAGAGTTGGGCCAAACTTTGCAACTTAGAAAGAAGTAATTAGGCTAAGTGGGCCAATAGGAACATTGAACTTGACTTGCAACTCATAAATACCGAGCTCATAACAACAACAACAACAAAAATTCAATTACCAAATTTAGAATTTAAGCGTAAAAACATGTAATTTTGGTTTGAGAAAGTTTAAATTTTTGAAAATTTTTGGAGGTAAAATTCGTTCGAACAAATTTAACTTTTCGATAAATGTTTTTATTAAAGAAAAGGAATGTTTAACACTTTAATCTTAAATCTTTAAAAAATCCATTCAAGCAACACATTTTATGATGACGAAAGACGGAACTGAGAGCGAATCCGATGAAGAATACAAAGCACTAGTGAAAGAGTGTGAACATATGACAAGCTCTCTACAATTAGAAAAGAAGTAATCTAAATCAAGATCTTCATCTTTGCAAAAGAAAGAGAGGTCAACGACAAGTGTTCAAAGAACATCCGAGTATTATGAGAACAAGATGCTCCTTGCACAGAAAAAGGAAGTCGGGAAAGTGTTCATTATGGAAGATTGGGAAGAGAAATATTGGGAAGAACATGCTCATGTTGTTAAGCTATCAGCTGAAAAATCCAGTGCTTTAACTCAAGTCAAGCTTCTTGAAACTCAAACTGAGACACAATCTGAAGTACACTCCAAAGTTTTAAGTGAGTGTCAAAAACAATTAAACTTGGAAAAATAAAAGGTTAAAAAACTTGCAAGTGAATTGGCAAATAACCTTAATGTCTTAAAAATAATTTTGATCAAGAACGAGCTAATCTCTTGCAAACTATTAAACAATTTCAAAATATTCCGTCCCCATCAAATCAACCCTATTGTCAAAATCCATGCCTTGTATTGGTGTTTCAAGAAAAGAGTTTGAGAAAAGGTGTATGTCCACTCACAACAAGTTTAAGTCTCAAGTTTTCAAAACGTCAAAACCTCAAGTAAAAGTTCCAGTGAAAATTTCACGGATAAGTCTTCCAAACCACTTTCGAAAAAGATTTCTCAGTTTTCCAATTATTCTTTGCAAAAGAATAAGAGATATTATAATCACAATCACCAAGAACATTTACTCACAAGAATTTTCATCATTCTGATTCTTATGGTTTTAAATTCTCAAATGAATTGGTTTAAAGATTTTCAAAGAAAACAAAAGTTTGAAAAATGTAACAAAGCTTATTTGAACAATCTTCAATTCCCAAAAAAAATCATTCGACTATTCAATATCAAAAATGTTTTCACTTGCACCACAAAACGTTTCTTATGTGGTGCAAATAACGAATGATTTTGTATCCCCCGCTTCCAAAAGACTTTCCTCACCGTTGATTCCACGAATATTTTTTTTCGAAATGAACACCGAGTTTCAATTTATAGTGGAGTTCAACGTCTTTACACCAAATAAACATAACTTACAAATGGTTTTCAAAATTCTCAAAACCCATTGGCAATGTACTTAAATGGGTTCCAAAAGTTGTTGTCTAATTTCCAATAATAACTTAGTTCATAACTCGTTTTTAAAATGAAATGACTTATGAACAAATCAGTTCATAACTATTTCTTCAAAGGTTATGACTTTTGAACAACTCAGTTCATAACTCGTTTTCAAACTAAAAAGACTTATGAACAATTCAGTTCATAACTATTTCATCAAATTTATGACTTATGAACACATCAGTTCATAACTCGTTCAAAGGTTATGGTTTTTGCTCAAATCAGAGTAAAACCCAGTATTCAATGTGATGGCATCTGAACATTTCAGTTTAAACCCGTTTTAATTGAAAGAGCTCCAATGTGATATTCACTTTATTTGAGAAAAAGTCTCAATGATTTTGAAAGATTTTTCATTGTTTGAGATCGAGCTCTCACTATAATTCGTTTTGAGAAAAATGTGATATATTTGAGGGGGATTGTTAGATATATAAAATAGGATTTGCATTTGGATAGTTTTTAAGTGTTAGGCGATACTCCTAAGTGCCACTGGAAGCGACACGAATAAGTGTCGCTATAGGCGACACTAGGAAGTGTCGCATGAGTTGTGAGTGTCTCAGCTGATATATATAAATAGGTTAGTTGAGACAGAGATAAAAAGAGTTGTTCATAACTGTGTGTGTAAAGTTTAGTTGACAGAAGAGAGGTGTATTTTGTACGTGATCATTAGACGTGAATAAGAGAATCAATTTACTACAAATTTCTCTCATTACACATACAAATACATACACATACACACACTATTCAAACTCAAATCATCCAATACACAGGAATCGATCCATCAGGGAGCTCGCACAACATCAAAAGACAACTACAACCCATCTTCATATGTAGCTTTTCAAAACATTTATGCATATGTTAACGGGAAGTGTTGTTCAAAATAAAACTTCCAAGTGTTGAAGTCTATGCAATATGTAAACACTTAAAAGGATTTTTAAAAGATTTTGGTTCTCATCCTCATGAAGATATCTTTCGAAAGATTCAATCGAATGAATACATCAAACATTTTTGGTGTTTGGAAAAATGTTGCAATCTGTACAGAGTGTTATATAGTTCAATTACTCTTACGATCGACTAGAGCTGGGTGGATCTACCTAAGGAGTCACCCTTCAAAATTTAGTACGCAAGGGTAGTCAGGTCTAAGTGAGAGGAATGGTGGAGATTAAGTGTAGATCAGCATACTTTCAATCATGTCAACTTCATTTACAATACCAAATGAAAATGAGGGAGGAGTTGAAAAATGTGAGAGGTTGAGTGAGAAGTGTGTGATAAGGTTAAAAGAAAAGGAAAACCCTTCCTTAACCAACTAAATCGCTAGGTCGCCACATCTACTATCAGATTTCATTCGTTGATTTTTGGTATTAAATAAGACATCATGGGCCCATTAATGCAATGCACATTACCCTCCTAGCTACTCAAGTACTTAACAAGTTTTTGTTTCAAATTGTCACTGAGATTTAGCACATAATCTATCAACATCTCATTCGAAGATTGTTGATATTGAAACAGGAGGACATTATGTTCCAGTCCCTGACTTCATTTTGTTGCACTTATTGAGTCTAGAGCCAAATGATATAAAAATATTTTTAGGACACAAGTGTATTCTTTGTGACATTATGCATGTCTTTGTGACATTGCCAAAACATTCATAGTGATTCCTAAATATTGGTATTCCACGATGATTGAAAGGAATCCTACCAATGATCCAGGAGCTATATTGTTTTCTGAAAACACAAGCAACTTTTGTTTGATTTAATCAGGGAACTGTTCTCTTACCCAATGGTTACGAAATTAGGTACTTATTGAAGATTCAACATTTAACGGAATGTTCTTGAAAGTTGGTTGATTACTTGTAGTGGATGTTAGATGGTTCAGTGGAAAATGTCACACATAGAAATTTAGTACAATCATCTATTCTTCAAACACCTAGTATTACACCATAGTTTATAATGTTCACAATGCATTATAAGCATCATGAGGGGGATAAATGATTTTGTGTTTGAAAATAGTGAAGGATGATGGTTAAGGAAGATAGTGAAAAGAAATGAAGAAAAAGAGTCGGTGAAAGTGAGATTGATAGAGGAAGTTCAAAGTTTGATCGAAAGGTTGAAAAACCCGAGGTTTAAGTAAGTTTGAAGAGATTATTGGTTTGAGGGGGAGCAAGTTTTAGAGGATACGAAAATGTTTTAATAACGTTTACAATCAGGAGGAGATTGTTGAGATATAAAATAGAGATATAAAATAGTGATTTGCACTTAGAGTATAAATAGGTTGTTAAGGTTAAGCATTTGTAAGTTTCCAAGTTTCCCATTATTATTACACCTAATAGAAAAACACATTCAAAGGAAACCCTGTCAATTATCATCCATTCATCATACAATTGCTTGAATATTTAATAACATGATATCTAGTTTAAGATTTGTATCAAAGCTTTTATCGAAGAGTTTGTTGCTTTTAGTTTAAGAACAACTTGATAATATTCATTTTGGTGAGTATTAAGTGATATTATTTACTGATAAATGTTATAATTTTAATTAGATGTTATAAATAAAAGTTCTTTTTGATAAATATTAAGTTATAACATCCATTTACATGTACATTAAGCGATAACATTCAATGATAAATATTATAATAATTTTCAATTGTTATCACTTAACATTCATTTTTATGAATATTAAGTGATAACATTCAACCATCACCAAGATGGCCTAGTGGTAATACGCCATGTTTCCTTACAAGAGATCACATGTTCGAACTCGCTAGGTAAACATCTTGGGGATGGCTAGGAAATTGGTCGAAAATGGTCACAGGAATACCAGTTAGATGCGTACATCTAAGTAAAAGAAACTCAATCTCCCCTGGTAACCTGAACAAAGAAAACCACTGCCATTTACCCGTTTGAGTAACATTAATCTTGTTCAATATTAAGTGATAACATTTAATGATAAATGTTATAATCTAATTTGAGTTATTACAACTTAATATTCATTTTAATGAATATTAAGTGATAACATTAAGTTAATTTTGATCAAAATGAATGTTATCACTTAATAGTGTATATTAAGTTATTAAGTGATAACATTCATTAATAGATGTTATAATGTAATTTCAATTGTTATAACTTAACATTCACTATGACGAATATTAAATGATAACATTCATTTTGTTGAATATAAAGTGATCACTATGTATTCGTTAACCATTAGATCTGTATGATTTTTGGATATATGAACTTTAATGCAGATCCCATTTTTTACTTTAAAAAAGGTATTCTTGGATCTCATCATCCAACTTGGTCACATTCACAAGATCCATAATAGTACGTTGAAGTAATAAAAGATGTACACACAATAAGATTGTGTGAATAAATCACTTTCGTATTGAATAAACATATACTTGAATATATTTGGATCATTGAATCATTATAAATACCTTTGCCAACAATAGTCACAAGAGGCTCAAGGACAACAAAGGATCCATCAAGGTCTTTAGCCCATTTGTTCCTTCCATCAACAATTCCAGCAAACATGTATTTGCCTAAGGGAAACTGGTCTTGATTAAGTTAAGAGTCTGCTCACCACGAACCAAATCAAAAGTGTAATCGCTAACTCATATCATTAAGTGATATGTTAATGTTCAGTTTCAGACTATGTAACATGTTCAATCTGAGTCTATGTGACGTCATACACACTCAGACTCACAGAACATCACAGACTGAGATAAATCTATAAATTAAAAACTCATCAACGTGTATGTCAATGTTCTAATAAAATCAAAAGTAGATAAAGAAACAAAAGAAAAATGTATAGAAGTTTTTACTGAAAATATTTTAGATTGATATCTACTAACATAAAAGATATGCCGAGAAAAATGTAATAATATATGTCACACCCCGCTAAAGCGGAAACACGAGGTGTAACAGCACAATGATTTCATTACACGTGGTACAAAAAGTTCATCGTTCACCACATGCTACTACTAGACATTATAAGTGTTTACATACGCTTACAGCACAAACTACGAATCATACAACCGAAATACATCCATAAAATAGAAGAAAAATAGAACACAAGATAGCAGTATCAAAACAACTTAGACGTGGCTTCAACCCACTAATACTGACCGTTTCCTGAAAAACATGTAAAATAACCGGGTCAACTATAAAATATAGTTGGTGAGTTCACAGGTTTCAAGTTTCAAAAAACCATTTAAAAGTTTCGAAACCATTTTTAAAAAGATTCACGTCGCTACATGAGACGTCATTTATACGCATAGCCAAGTACATTCAAGAAGGATGTTTATATAAGAACAATGTTTATAATGCTTGAGTTCACAACTAAACCTCTGACGACACCCCAAAAAAAATCATGCCTATCGCTAACATAATTTAAGTAAATGGTCTTATGCCCCCGCGAGAAACGAGCAAAATTGGACATGATACATAGTCTTTTGCCCCAGTGAGAAACGTGTGGAATGGGGTGGGAGTTTCTAATTCCAAATAGCACTGGACAACACACATTTAGCCCTTTCTTCAAGTTTTTCTCTATTGCGTGTTTAGGCATTTTGTAAGTATACTAAAAAACCTTTTCTAGACATAATATTTTTACCTTATTGAGATTGCCATGTTAAGAGACTAAAAAAAATTTTGTGGTAATTTTTATGATGCATATGAACACATGAGCATGCATCTCAAGCTCAATAGTTTCAGAAAAGTTTCTGCTGGCGCACTAGTTTTGTGTGACATGTTTGCAGGTCGAATACTCAATATTTTTGAGCGAGACCAATTGGGTTTGAAAGCTAACACCTAAATATAAATTCCAGAAGAAAAATCAGAATTTTTGAACAAGTAGCCATTCAGTTATGGCCTGTTAAAGTTGGACTAAGAAATCTGCCATATTGCATGTGTAAGTGTAAGTTAAGTTTTTGAGTCATAGACTACCACCTTAACTCCTAGACCCCAATCATTGATTTGGGCCTTGATTTACATGCATGCACCATCATTTTTCCAGAGATTAACTTATTTTTAACAATAATACCCTTCTATCCACATCAAAAGTTTTGAAAAAAACGATTTTGCAAAATTGTGAACAAGTATTGCATCGTTTGAACTCGATTTCAGTTTGATCACATATCATCCTTTCTTTTAAACACATAGAGATGTGAAAAGAATGATCTACAAACTTCAAACAAATTGTAAGGGATTTCTAACCATAATGGGCATAGAATCCATAATTTGAGGGAAAAATATGAATTTAAAAGCTAAAAATGAAAGAAAGAGGTTAGAGATGTTGTATCATACCTTTATATTCTAGAAATGGCTCAAGAACACTTTGAAAATTATGGAATTAAGAGGTGTGTAGGCTGATTTTTGAGAGAGTTTTCAGAGAATAAGTGTGTGTGTTTTGTTGAGAGAGAAAGAGAGTGTTTAAAAGAGTGTGAAATGAGTTTGTAAGCAAAAGTTGAAGTTTGTATGGAGTGGGGGGGGGGAGTCCGGTTTTGGGAAGTCTAGGAGGCACAATTTTCAATTTTTTTGTTAAAATAAAATGTGTTAAAAAGTTTTTTTATTAATTTATTAAAAGTGTATAAGTTTTGTATAATGTAAGGCTTAATTGGTGATGTTTTGGTGCTTAATAATTGAGTTACATAAATTGAAGTTTTTAATTTCTAAAATACTTCAAATTGTGAAAGTCCCCTTTGAACGGAACTAAATGAGATTGCAATGTGTATTAGGTTGCGGAATTGTCTAATATATTAAACAACAATTAAACAAGTGTAATAATAGTGTTTTCAATGTATATTCGTATGTATTCGAACCTAGTACAGTATATTCGAATATAACATATTCAAAAAGCGTACAAATGAAGTGTTACAACATAGTATTTATACTCAGCTAACGAACTTAGCTGCTTCTAGGTTCGTACGAACTTACCATGTTCGTACGAACATCCTAGGTTCGTACGAACATGTAGGTTCGTACGAACTTACACAAATACAAACAAAAAGCTTAAATTAATAATAAATACATTTATTAACTACAAAACTAATTACAAAACTAACTATCACAAAATAAGAGCTGTTGTCACAAAACATGCACCAATAAATTGTATTTAGATTGTTTAAATTATGTTCAAGTATTAGTTTGTTAGATTCGAGTTTTGCTTACGTAATTACGGAACTTTAATCAAATTCCGATTTCACGATACGATAGGATTTTGAGGTAAGAGGTAAGACAAGAGTATTAATTTGTTCTGTTTTTCTAGGCACTTTATAACCTAATTAAGAAATTCTCAAGTACCTAAGGTTTGCTAAGCAATTTCTAAAGTGTTTCAGTAGTTTCGGTGCACTTAAGGAGTCATAATCTAGATTTACCGATAGATTCTCGAGAAAGCTGTAAACGTAATTGAGATTCTAGAATTTAAGTGCGGTAATGACCTGAGATTTTGACGATTATCACAATATAAATGAGACGTGGAAAAAAAAACCAAAATTTAAAATAAAGATTCATCATGGTGAATAACAAACAATCTGCAAATACCAAACAAGTAACTGAAAAGTAATCAAGTAATTGAAAAGTACCAAACACAAAACAACTTTTCTACCAGTACGAAAACAATTAAAAATCACTCAATTTATTCTTCATTCGAATCTCCATTTTCTTCTTGTTCCACTACGTCTTGTTCTTCTTCATCTACCAATGCCATTTGATTTCTTAGCTTCTCTTTACAACTTTTGATATTGTGACCAAACTCATGACAACAAAGTTTTGATTGTTTTGTTTTCCTCTAAATTTAATAAAGCAAACCAAGAACCCAACACGAAAACTAGTAGTAATACAACCACCAACCGCACCACCAATGATCATTTTTTTATTACTAAATTTACTAACATCATGTTGAGATCCTCTAATTCGGTCAATGATTGACTGTTCATTTTAAATATCCCCAAACCATTCAAATAGCATTGTAGTAACTTGGCTTCAATATTCGGATGAAATTTACGCCAAAGATATTGTCCATGTTATACAAATTTATCCTTTATGAAGATTTCAAACACCTTTTCGTTAATCTTAGTTATGATGCCTAACCAAGTACAAGAATTATCAGCATTAAAATACCACCAAAGATTAAAACCAAGGTTAACTTCTTGATTATGACCCATAGTTGTAGTAGATTTACTTTTGAAGGATAGCAGACTATAACATAATCCTGCATACTAGAATGATAACTGACTGTAAGGTTTAGTATAGTAGCATTGGAACCTCAATAGCATAACCGTAAATATAAGCAATATCACTCTCCAATTGTCTATACATCCTTGTATCCACCATATACATAATAGCATGCCCACAAACATTTAAACTATATACATTATCGTGAGTAGTAGACTTCTCAATGTACGAAAGTAGAAGTATATATGGGTGTAACACAATTTCAATCCCTTGACATATGCATTTGAATTGGGAGCTTTTGGAGAAGGACTGAATGTCATATTCAAAGTCCTGGATTCTATATTCACATAACACTCCTTAAGCAAAATGCAATATATAACTAGTTGTTAGTCCTCAATGAGAATATCAAAATCCAAACACAACATTCATGTCTATATTAAGTGGTGCGACAACCGAAAAATTTCAGGTTAACGTCCACTCATGATTAAAACGTCTTTATATGAAACTAACATATACTAAACTGAAAACATTACCGTTAGGAAGTTTCATGCGAAACAAGATCTTTCCATAGACATTTTACATATTGAATTAACACAATAAGATACAGGTCAATTGATAACAATTAAATCTTATTAACTTGCTCCTACAAAAGTCTTCTTAACCCTAGATACAAATATACTTTCATCCATGAACCAACACAAGCCACCACTTTTTACATGTTAATAACAAAGTTTTCCCTCACTTTCTGTTAAGTCATGAATCTTTTTGTGATGATTTTATAATGACAACAACCCTTAGTTAACATCCTGTACATGGCATTGTCCATCCAACAAAGGGATTGCTCAAATTGGAGCTAAGTCATCTGTATGCTGACTGCAAAGGAATTGCTATTTGTAGTTCACCCAGTAGACAGAAATTCAGCAGATAGAAAAATTGACAGTTCAACCAGCAGACAGAAACTTGATGAAGTATGGCCAGCATAGAGAGAGTTCATTACTTTGTAATCACATATCATTGAACAAAGATCAATCTAAATGCTAAAGACTCTCTTTAGTAATAAAGATTGAGTTATGAATGAAGTTTGAAGACCCAACATAGAGACTGAAGTTTAATTTACCTAACACAGAGATTGAAGAATCTTTTACTTGTTGCAAATTCAATTAAACATGTTATCGACACTTAGAGATGTTTGTATATGATCAAAAGGCATCTTCAGAGGTTGTACACATTGTACATACCTGCTCATTTTGGTTGTTTATGCACATAATGTTTCCTTATCATGATCAGCCTACAAGACAAACTATGCAGTGTACTTTCTGACAGACTGCAGACCTGATAATGCAGAGTTCATCAGAACACACAAGCAAGCATGTTTAAAGTCATCCAATGAAAAGGAAGAGATTTTGAAGATGTTTTTTTGGTTGATTAAGTTACAAGTGATACACAAGCTTCACTATAAATATCAAACTTAGAATACGAAGTCTGTGTGTGAATCCCGAGTGAATTTATAGTTAGTCAAAAGAGCTTTTGTGTTAGCAGAATTAAGCATTACTTGTAACCAGCTTTGAGTTTGTTCTCAACTACAATAGTGTTGAAATGTGTATTCAATTAAGTTAGATTTTCCGCATCTAACTTGTAATTCTTTGATTTATCTAAATAAAAGAATTAATTGAAAAACGACCATCTGTTCTTGTTATTACTTTAATCTACAATTCACTACTTAGTTTAAATTTCAAAAGAGTTGTATTCACCCACCCCCCCCCCCCTCTACAACATATGTTGTTAGTTTTGGAACGAACACTTTCCCCCTCCCAAATCAGCCCCCCCCCCCCCTCTTCCATATGGTCAACACTTCACATCTTGTTCCCTTCACCCTCCTTATACTCCATGGTTAAACCCTTAATCCACAAGACACTAATGCAAGCGCAATCCTCCCATACGCACCAATTTGGTTAATTGTTGTAACTAGCCAAATCACTTCCCTTATGACCTATAAATAGAGCTCTATATCCTCTCATTTAACACACAAAATATACAATTCACTCTCTCTCAAAATCAGCTAAGAACACAAGAAACACCACACTCTTTCAAGGTTTACTAAGTATAGCAAAGTCTTGTTAACATTTCATCAAGGCTTCTAGTTTTCGGGTTCATCCAAACTCGTCCGCCATCCTCAAACTTATTCATTTCTTCGTGTAAGTGTCTCAAGAAACTCATATTTCACTTATTTGTCATGTCATGCATAGATTTTATATCACCGTACTAGATTTGTTGTATAAAAAGTTGATTTAAGCAATGATACAAAAGTTAGGACCTTCTATATGAAATTTTGGTTACTTTAGAACGAGTTTTACCTATCTTACTAAACACTTTTAGCAAATCTCTCTTAACCATGATATACATTACTGTCTTAGAAAACTTTTCATCTAGAAATCATAATTTTTGGTTAAGGATTGATATTTTAGAACAAATTATTGCACACAAGTGTCCCGCAAGTATAACTGTTGACACTCGTGTCTTGTGACGAAACTTTGGAGGTCTAAAAGTTTGAATTATAAAGTGAGGCCATATCGGTTTGAAAGCTAACACATAAACCTAAATTCCAGGCTTGGTTTCACTAAATGCTTTTATTTATAGAATTTAATAAACCTTATACACAATTTTATATGGGTGGTTTAACTTTCCAAAACTCATGTGCATATAGAACATATCATCGTGAGCTTAAGGCGTCTTATTGATTTAGGTCGCGGTTAGGTCACACCGTAATCGTCAAGCTTGTTTAATTACTCTCGATACTATCACTTGTTGAGGTGAGTCCCATGGCCCCTACTTTAACATGTTTGAAATACTTTGAGGTGAGAATGCACGTCTTATTGATTTAGGTCGCGGTTAGGTCACACCGTAATCGTCAAGCTTGTCTAATTACTCTCGATACTATCACTTGTTGAGGTGAGTCTCATGGCCCCTACTTTAACATGTTTGAAATACTTTGAGGTGAGAATGCATGCTCTCTTTTATGGATACAAGTACAATTAACTTTTACGTATTGGCCGAGTCACTTATTATTCCATTAAGGGCCTTATCATGAACCGTTAGTTACGTAAGTAAGCATGAATGTTGTGAATAGATCTATTGGGCTTGAAACCCCGTCCGGATTAGTAGCGCTAATTTGAGCCGATGTCAAACGGACGCATAATCATTTGAGGAACTACAAATGTTTTTGGAATTAAACACTCGCGTGAGGCAAATAACTACACGTTAAGGTTTCCGTTTCATGAGCTTATGTCATCAGTAATACTTTTATAATATTGTGATAATACAATAGCCTTCGAAATCTTGTGATCCGTGGCACTACTTTACAATTGTTAAACCTATGAGCTCACCAACTTTATGTTATACTTAGGTCCTTAAGTCGCATGTATCATGAATAGCATTGGGAGATTTTATTGCATTACTAATAGCGTTTGGTTATGTAAATAAAAGTCTATTCTATTCTAGTTTAGTGAACTCTAAGACTAAGTTTTCGGATGAACCCACTATGTTAATGTATTTTATGAAATGTATTTGTTTGAACAGCTCATATACATATAGAGGTCTCTTCGATGTAATTTGTGACTTTGCTCCCTGAATGTTGCTCCCCGGCACAACGACGCCACGGTGGGGTGTGACAAAGTGTAACTAACACTCATCGTGAGTAATATTATTATTAAAATAACTTATCGATGGAATCAAGAACACTTGAATTTAATTCTTGGGGAAGGGGGAAGGGGTAATCTTGGGGAAGGGGGAAGCTAATATGGCCGCCTATTAACATTTATCATGGTGAATTGGTGAATGTTAGTTATCATTCATTCTAATGAATGTTAATTTGAGAGTATTTTGTCAAGTGATGTTATGATTTAACTAATATTCACCCTGATAAATGTTAACGGGCAACCCATATTAGCTTCCCATTCCTTCAAGATTAACTTTCCCCATTGACCAGTCCCTATATATATATAGATATATATATATGTATATAATATTTTTAAATTTGAACGTAATAATCTTCTCACTGTTCTTAACTTATAACTTCTTTTCCTCAAACTTACGCGTAACTAACAACGTGTTTAATATTTTGCTAACAAATTTTACTTAATTTATTGCAAATTTCATACAATGGTTTAAACATTTCCAAACACTTAACCATGCTGCTCCCAATTTTACACTTATTTCTGGATGAACTACACATATCCCTGTTCATATAGACTACACTTCAACTTAAAAAAAAGTGAAGAAGCTAACTTATGGTTTTGGGGTCTATATCCCACAATTCCACACAAAATATCTTGAAATTTAAATAAAATGGAAACTAAAAGAAGTTTTTAACAGGAGATCTTCCAACAGCTTTCATCAAGTTAGCCACTTCAAGAACCCTAGCCATTTTGGTTCCCCTAACCGACTCAGCTGATGCTCTCCTTTCCTCAGCTTTCTGATGTGCTTTTGCTATCTCGTTTTCCATCTTTTCCATTGCTCTTGCTTTCTTCTCCTCTAGTTTCCTCTACCCAAACATATAAAATGACATCAGCCGATTAATCTAAACATCTAAAGAAAAATACTTGCTTTTAACTTTTTAACAAACAAAAAGTTAAAGAATTAAGTTTTAAAAGTGAATGATTCATTACTTCAACTTGCTTCATCTTTAAAGTCGCCTTTTGAACCTGTTCACTCTCCCACCCTTTTATTATCGCATCTTCACACTTAAACCTATTCGTAATTTCAGCTATCTTAACATTCTTCCATGCAATTATCTTCGATTCAACCTCTTCTTTCTTCACATTTCTAACCGGTCCCACCACCTCCCTCCCATTTCTAGCCGAAGTAGAACGATTCAATACACGATCAACTTCATATTCTTCTCTAACCCTACCCCCATTTTCAACTCCAATGCTCTCAATCACGGATCCTGCCACCACTAACGTACTGTTAGTGAGACTCATATTTGAAAAATCATCACGAAAGGTTCGATCACTAGAATCCATGGATAAATATGATCCAAGAGGATGATGATGAGTAGTTTGAGGGAGAATGGATGATGGGGTTAAAGCATGAATGTCCCTAACAAAAGTTTGATGATCACCATTATGGTTTTGATCTTCATTAGTGGTATTATTAGCAACTTCTTGGTAATTTGACATGTACATGTGTTTCAAGAAATTAAATTATTTGATGCAATAATTAACATTAATGGATATGATGTATATAAGCATGGTGACATAACTTAATTTGGAATATTTTATCTTCACATGATGCTTCCTTTATGAATTTCAAAATCTATGCGAAATAATGTCATTTTCTAAGCAAAAGTTTTCTCTAAAAAAAAAATCTGATAATAACCTGTGAACTAAAGTGATTGGAGGCAGTGGGGAACCAAAAAGGATCTAGAAAACGCGTTCTTGATTTCTTTAGCACTAAAATTTTGTGAATTATGAGATCGGATAAATTCAATCATGACGTGGATAATACTGCCATAATCTAATGTCAAAGTAGTAAATAAAATAAACATACCCTTTTGTATCACATAATAAATAATAATGCAAATAGTATACTATAGGTGTAGTTAAATTTATTATATGTATAATTCAAGAAAAATTCAAGTTCAATTAATAAGGCTATATGTATCATTAACAGTATCGGAAGAGAGTATTGCCATTGACATTAACTTGAGAAGATATATATATCCGTTCATATCATTAACAGTATTGATTAAGGTCCCTTAAGCTTCATTTGCATCCATAATAAATAGTTGTCGACAGCTGATTTATATATTTGTGTGTGTTGTTAACTTTATTGAAAAAGTTAATAGCAATAATGTTGATTTTATTCATATAGTTTAATAACTCTTTTGAAAAAAGTTGCGCATTTTGCGGTTTGATAGTGCGTAGAAGATTTTTATTTTCAAAGTCCACATCAACTACAATTTTTTATTGCATCCAATAAGAATTATGGCGGCACTTTCAACTGATCGAATTGTCATGGTACCCAAAGAAATATGTATCCAAATTGCAGCAATTATTAATTTATAGTTAATATTAATATTAATTAATACATTAACAATATAACAAACAAGGTCATAATAATAAGAAAAATGGTATATTCTTTTCATAAATTCTTCTAATTACAATAATGAGGTGTCTAGCTGACCAAAGAGAGTGTTGATTAATCTGTTTCCCCTGATAGTTTGGTACTCCGGTCCGCTGAAATCTTACGGTGCCTTTGATTGGCGAAATGTTCTCGATGGAGTTGGTATTTATCAAGGAATCAAAATTTCTAGTAATGTAAATTTTGTTAAAGAATTTGATGACTTACAATTTAATTTATTTTTGAACCAAACATTTTTATGAAATGAAATTGAGATTTTAATTTCATCAAATTCTATGAAATTCTACGAATCAAAGCCAACCTTAGGATACATTATATATCATATGTATGATGGTTATTCGTTATTGATTTGATGAACATTAAAGATCGAGTTGTTAAAAAATAAGGAGTATTGTTTTCTATTAGACACCACATTTGTTATTTGGTTGCATATTAGTTGCTTATTATAATATATTTTGCTAAATGAATGAAGTATTGCAATTTGACGTGAAGCTTCATGTATAAGGACGACAAGTTTGTGAGTATATATACATCTATATGTATATATACAACCATTATATGTATACACATAATACGGATACGGTAATCAACACAAGCATGTATCTCAATCCGGTAATCCATATAAGCTATAACAATTGTCACTATTGTGATTTTTATGTTTATGTCCATTCATATTAAGGGTAATTGGCTTATGATCATTGTGTGTATACTAAACCATAATGTATAATATTCTAAATTTTTGTACTTATTATGTTCGAGAATCACTAATGCTAAAGATATTATTGTAATGTTTAAAAGTCAACATATAAGTATATACTATAATGAGATTGGTTTTTGTAAAACAAAATTAACGTAAAACAAATAATACACGATCTGAGCCATTTGATCATTATGATGATATCAGTTTCAATTTTTAAGTCAAAATAACATTAATTACTTTTGAAGTGAAAAATAGACATTCGAACACATGATATATGATGATTATTGTGGTGATGCACGCAAAAATTTTCGGTGATGCACACTAAATTTTTCTAGTATGCACGCTAAATTTTCCGATGATACTGATTTCAGACAATTTGAAAATTGCAAGCTTCACATATTCGATGGACAGAGAATATAAACATGATGATGCATAGAAATTTGACTGGTGCATGATGATGCAGAGTAATGAAAGTTATGAAAAAAACAAGTGATGCAAATGACGATCTGTAAACCGTTTGCTGGTTTGTTGGTTTGCTGCTTTTATTCATGGTTCTGAGGTAACAAGGGAGACGGAGGCGGAGGGGTTGTTAACTAACAAAATTACCAATTCACGCTTTGACTAAAATATTGTTTTATATATTTTACAGTAAGAATTATTGTATTTGACCAACCCCTACGATAAAAGTTGTTGGTGATAATTTAATTATGAATGACGTATATTATCGATAATGATTTACATACGAATAATTAATGTCATAATTTACGTTTCCAAACATCGTAGAGGATTAAGACTAGTTGATGATATGTCTTATGGTCATTAAAAACATTGGTGATCATCATTAACCATAGGTTATGGAATGTAGTATATTAACCCACTTCATTTCATGGAAATGTATGAAAAGTAGACAAAAGACACACACGATTTAACACAATAGTTGCGTATATATTAAGGGTTTTGTTCCGGTCATCTTAACCAAACGACATTGGTAAGAATAGTAACAAAGATTCACCTCAGCTTACAAGAATATTGACAACATTAGAAGGAAAGTAGGTTCGAGTTAGCAGTATCACTGCTACGGGCGTTGTACCTTGAAAAATAGACGACGAATATGTTTTAAGGGAACTGTGTTAAACACGAGTTTCAACATATTATACCATGATATTCTTTTTCTTGTTTTTTACTCTTTCCTTTACATCTTTGTTTATGTAAAATAAATCTCTTCTCACCATCCGTATAGTATATGAAACAAACATATACACTTGGATTCGGTATACATTCTTTTCTCCTCCCCCTCTATGCTTTGTGGTAATGATTCCTTTGGCATTACGACCTTTACCGCAGTGACGTTGTCCGTAGATCAAATTATTAACCAATCAAGATAGTTTGCTTTTTAGTAAGCGGAAGGCCAAAAGAGATCGACAAATCTAATCCCTAAATTTGAAAAAGAATGATGAAAATTCTTTGATGTTCCTTATGATTGAGATTTCTTAGAATACCTCTTATTCTTTTGCAAAGAATAATTGGTAAACTGAGAAATCTTTTTCGAAAGAAGTTTGGAAGACTTATCCGTGCAAGTCTTCACTCGAACATGCACTTGAGCTTGTGTTGACACTTGAGGTTTAACTTTGTTGTGATTGGAAAAACATCTTGAGACAGATTATTTGCTTCAAACACCAGTAGAAGACATGAGTTTTGATAATGGGTTGATACTGATGAGGATGAAATACTTTCTAAGTTTTTAATAGTTTGCAAGAGAATAGCTCGTTCTTGTTCAAAAATATTTTGTTGAGTGGTTATTGGTTTTTCCAAATCAAAGATTTAATTTTCCAAAATTCAATTTGGAATATATATATTAGTAGTAACCACTTGTTCCAAAATTTGGTTTTGTTCAGAAATTGGTTTCAAAATATTATCTTGTTTTTCTCGGTTAAACTGCTCAATTATGTCCGCCTCATTTGTGATTTGAAGAAAATGAATATTCAAACTCCTACCCATGTAAATTATGTTGTATAATTGTGGAAGTTCTGAAATTGCTTTGTAAAGATAACATAGGTTGTCAAAGCCTAACCCTTCTCGTGGATTGTAAAATTTGATGTCCTTGGGTTTATTAAGAAAATAGTTTGTTCAGATTGACCTCTTATAAATAACATACTTTCTAATTCGTTGCCCCTGTTGACAATTCTAATGTTGTTAGCAATCACATGGTCATGCTGGCGTGTTGCAAGTTTTCTAACACGTTCTAATTCATCAAATTGAATTGACAAATCAAAATATTCTCTCTTTAAAGCGATTAATTCATAATCAAGTTGTTCATACTTGTTTTTGTAATCTTCCATATGGGTTTGGAAGATTCTTTTTTTCCGGATAACAGTTTGTATCAAAACCGTTTTATCATTAAGTTCCTTTGATAACTTGGATACCTTATTTGCTTTGGTTTTTACTTTATTTAGTAAACGTTGGTTCATAGTGTACACGTGAGTGTCAATAGAATTGGAAGTTAATTGTACCTTGGATTCGGATTTTACCTTCTTCTTTCTGTTTGGACAACATTTTAGCCTTGTAGTATTCCGAATTTCGTACTTTCAATTTCTTTCAATCTTCGGCGAAGTGTCAATGTTAGTGCATTGAAAACAGAGCTATTTTCAAGGGGGAGTATGTTGGTGCATATTGTGTGACAACAACTTCTAGTTTGTAATAGTTAGTTTTATAAGTCATTTTGTTAATTATTTTAATCGTTAACTTTAGTTTTGTATGTGTATTTTGTAGTTTCGTACGAACTTAGAAGTTGCTCAGTTCATAAGAACTTAGGTGCCTATATATACACAAGTCCGAAATAGGATGTCTTGGTTTTGTAAGTTCGAACTTAGTCTTAGTTCCTTAGTGCAAGTTCGCAGAGAGGAGATAAGAGAGAGTTTGTATCTTGTTTGAATGTAATACTTGTTTACGTTCAATAAAAGTGTTCTTTACATATTCGTGTTTACTCGTTTATTATCGTTGTGTATATTTGAGGATTCCGCACTCGAATATACAAGATTACCTCGTAGATCCGTATTACGGGAACCTACAAGTGGTATTACAGCCTTCGAATTCATTCTTTTTGGTTCGGGGTAAAGAAATGTTAAGGAAACGAGAGATTAAAAAAGATTTAGACGTTAAAATCTTTGTTTTTAACTTCCAAAGGAGTTAGAGATCACCCCTAGCAAAGAGTATTCGAAGTAGCAGGTTGAAAGGAACCCAGATTTGAAATTTTTAGATCTGAGTTTTTCAACATCTTTTCGTACGAACTTAGAAAGTTATGTCGGTGACCCCTTCGAACATAGTTATTGTTCGAACATTCCTAAGTTCGTACGAACTTATAAGTTCGAAAATTCCTGAGTTCGTACGAACTTGACTGATATTGCCTAAATTAGACATATTTATAAGGGCGATATCGATCTGATTTGTATATTATTTTTGTCATTTTATAATCTCTTAGTACTTAATTAGTCTAGTTTAGTTTCAGGTTAATAATCGAGAAGAGATCGAAAAGATATGAAGAAAAGATCAAGAGTTGATGGATTTTTGCAGCTTTTGCGAGGCTCCACGGTTTTGGCCATAATTCCCTCATACGGGCTCCGGTTAAGGTGATTCAAGTGCCCAAATCTATGAAAATGTAATTTTACCCGCCGGGTACCCATAGTACCCGCCGGGAACTCATGAAAAATACTAGTTTCAGCCTAGCCGGGAAAGAAACACTCATCCGGGTGGGAAGGCCAATGTACCCGCCGGGTAATTGCATTTCCAGCCGGGTAGCAGGGTCGGTTACAACTTTTTGACTTAAATTATACCCTAAACCCTAATGATCATTAACCAATTGATTAGCTACGGATTAAGGACGAATTTGGGAGTTTTTGGAGAGCTTTTGGGAACACCCTAAGTGATCTATCCTCTTGTAATCATCCTAGAAGTTAGTGTTTAATTTTTATTCACTCGAATCTTATTTAATTGTTGTTTGATTCATATTTGTAAACGCATGATGAATTATTCTTTGATTATTATTGTTTGTTTGATTGAGCCTACGACAATAGGTTAAACTCTTTATGTTCATCTAGACTAATAACCCTAGATGTTGGAATTTTGATAATTAAAATTGTTTATTAGTATGATTTGATGTTTAATTGAAAAAAGATTTGTATTTAGTTTATTTAACTTATTCAATTGATGTTATGTTTGTTTCAATGAGTGAAAACTCTTGCATTTAGCATTACATTTGCATGATTATTAAATCTTGTGCTTTTGATTGGACAAATAAATGAATTGAATTAAGTTAATAGAATTATAGTATGAGTGGATCATATTTAGAGATATCTTATATTATTAGTAACCTCTATGGCACTAGCATTATATAGATTAAATCATCAAGTTAATAGATTTGTTTGATCATAATTGGAATTAATAACTTGTCAAGGACACTTGCATTTTAGAAATTCAGTTAAACGATTGCATTGTGAAAATGAAAGTCCCTTTGCACGGATCCAAATGGGATTACAATGTGTATTAGATTGCGGAATGGTATAATACACAATAACCAACAACAAAACAAGTAAATGCAAGTGTTAAGTGTATAAGTTCGTAGGTATTCGAAGATAGCACTGTATGTTCGAATATAACTGATTTCCAAAGTTTTTTTAATGAAATATTACAACTTAGTTTTTATACCCAGCAAGTTCGTACGAACTTACTGGTCCTAGGTTCGTACGAACTTACATGTTCGTACGAACTTCCTAAGTTCGTACGAACATATAGGTTCGTACGAACTTACAAACTAAAAACTAAAAAGGCTAAGTTAATAAACAATTTACATTATTAACTATAAAACTAATAACAAAACTAACTATTACAAAATAAGAGCTGTTGTCACCAAACGTGCACCAACAGACTCCCCTTGACAATAGCTCGGTCAGTCTTCAGTCTTCTGGCTCTGTCGAATCTTGATTCTTGATCAACTCTGTCGACTCTCAGCCCATAAGCCTTTTTCAACACAAATTTTGACGACCCTCTGATACTTTCGCCCTTCATGCCTCCAACTATCTCTGTATAAGATCTTGTTCTCATGAAGCTTCAACAGGTCATCTTTTGACAAGTTTATCAGATGTAAACTATCATATACTCTCAACAGCTCCTTCTCATCAGCATCCTCCATGACTGCTTCAGCTGTCTTACTGTCCACATACCACCACTTGAGATTTCTCAGAATATCCTGTGGCATTTTCTTCAAAGGAACCCTCTTCAAGCACTTGACTGGTTTATAAACCATTTTCATCCACAGCTTGTTTGTAATAGGATCAATCCGGGTTAAATCGGGAACTCTTTTACCTGATCTTGGTTTTAAATCAACGAAATTATTCGTTCTACCTTCACGCTTAATTATTCTCTCTAGAGTTCCGGCGTAAGGATCATTATTGACATTTACCAAGTCAATCCAGGCCAGTTCCTTCAGTTCGATCTTTGGTAGCGAGCTGAAAGTTTTCAGTTTTCTTCTTAAGTACTGAATTCCATCATATCTTTTAATTATGAACAGTTTTAGTTCACTGTCATAGAACCAACTTATGATGCCTTTGCTCAACTTTCCTGCCCCTCTAACCCTTATATCACCTTTATACTTTATCTCAAGTTTCTTTTCTGCCTTCTTAAACCATAAGGCTTTCAGCTCGGCTCTAGACATTTCTGGTTCTTCAGATGTCTCATCGCCAAGGACCTCATCACCATCAGACTCTATGTCCTTGCGATCTAACACTTTCTTACCATCTTTAGACTCGATAATCACTTCAGTGACAGGTTGCTTGGGCACGACATGTTCATCTATATCAACATCTGTATCTTGAACAGTCTCCTCATCTGATTTCCAGTCTGCAACACCTGTACTAAGGATTTCTCCTTCTTCTAGTTCTGACCCATCACTATCAAATTCATCTAAGCCAAGCAGTGCTTCGATGGTATCAGACTCTATAAGATCTATAGGGGTGCCCTCCTTATCTGCTTCATTTTCATTCTTCTTTGCACCCCACCCTGATTTCTGGCTACCATCACCATCTGCCGCTGCACCAACACCAGACCCTGATTCTGTTCCCCAACCACCTTTCTGATCCGTTTTTTCTTCGATTTTCTTGCTCCAGTCTGTCCCTTCTGCTTGTGCCTCACTGGACTCTTTGTTCCACCCTCCAGATGGTTCAGTCTCTTCTTGAGGTTTTGAAGCACCTTGTCCAGATCCGCTCACACCAGAACCTTGACCAGACTCCCCCTGAGCTATAACTGCACCTTGCACTCTAGATGAAGAGCCAGGCAGCTCACCTCCTTTGGGTGCAGTTGGATCATCGTCTCGGTCATTATCAGCTTTGAGTCTCAGCTCATCTTCCTTGCATCCTGGTGTCTTATCCCCCCTGAGCGACTGTCGCTTCATTTGAAAGACAGTGACCTCATTTAGCCGCACTTGATCTTCGACCTTTTCAAGTTGCTTTTCTAAGCGCTCATTTATAGCCGTCAGATTTGTGACTCGAACTTCCTGGCTTGTAACCACAGCAGTCAAGGCAGTCACCATATCCATCAAGCTAGTGATCCGGCCCTCAAGATAGGTAAACTTGTCCGGATCTGAGAGAAGAGCAGCCGGGTTGGAAACAGATCGGGTGGGTTGAGTCGTAGGTGGAGCAGTAGAAGGTGTGGGTGGTGTGGTTGTAGATGCAACTGGTGGTTGTTGTACTGTTGATGGAGCAACAGGTGGTGGTGTAGGTGTGATAATCGTAGGAGCAGAACCACCCGCTCCAATAACCACACCAGTTGGACGCTGGCGCTTGCGTGCCTGCAACCGGAACTGTTCCGGTTCAGATTCATCATCGGAGTCCTCGGGAACATATTCATCATCAGCCTGAACCTTTCGCTTGCCCTTTTCCTTCTCCCGGGCGGCCTTAGGGTCAATCAACACCCCCTTGGACCCATGAAACCCAATCATAGGACGGTCCTCGTCATCATCATTATCATTACCATCCTCATCATCATCTGCATCAGATTCTGTAGCCTCAGAATCAAGAGCTGCATCCTTATCAGCTTCAGCAGCAGGTGGAGACCATGTGTCTCGGGCTACAGAATAGTCATCAATATCCTTGAAGAGATCATCAAAGGTGGGCTCAGAACTGGGCCCTGCTTCGCCCTGAAGAACTTCCCTAACAACTCAGCAGCAACATCAGCGTCAACACGCTCTGCCTCAGCAGGATGCTCTATCTGGTGCAGGAGTTCTTCAACTACCTCCTGCTGTGGCTCATCAGCAGCCACCTCAGCATGGGCCGGTGCCGGCTCTGGTTCTTGAGCTTGAACCTCAGCAGCTGCTTGGGGCACAGGCACATCCAACCATCCATTATCTGGTGGAGCCTGATAGCTTGCATCAATAATTGCCCCAAACAAAGGCACATCCTGTGGCCTATCAGCAATTGCACGTCTCTTGTTGTGGCTGAGACAGTGCCCAAAGATCTTCTTGTCGACCGGCATCAAATGAACCACCAGGTCGGTAGCTGGAAGATTCGGAAGAAGGGCGTTTATCACCATCATGACAAACCGGGGGTATAGAATAAAGTGCTCCTTCACACTCCCCTTAATCTGCTGAACCATTTCATCGAAAAAATACTGCGAGAAGCTGTAGGGTTTGTTGTAGACAAGGGAAATCATCCCAGATTGCAGCTTATGGTTCATGGTATCAAAGCCCGCCTTCTTTGGCCCGAATGACACCAGCAGGATGTGCATAAGATAGCGCCACTGGCCGTATACCAGACTCTTGGTATATTGGGTGTGGACAACATCTCCCACATAGCCCATGCGTTGAAACGCGCCAGCACGCATATCAAGAGAGAAAGAAGTTGGGCCATTTTCCTGTTCTTCAGTTCCCAGATGCAGAACCTGCCTCAGAAGGTCGGCAGAAAACTCAATATCGACCCCATTGACGGTAGCCCTTATGACCGGAGGCTGAGGCTCACAATCATGAATCGCCGTAGCCCAAAATTGGCTAAGATATGGAAAATATAGCGTTGGCGAGTGAGTAAGAGCATAAAACACACGCGATCGCATGAGAAACTCCAGCACGCCTCGAAAGGGTACGGTTGCTGGATTTGCTAGATCAAACGAAACAGCCACATTATGTTTGTTGAAGAAATCGCGTACTTGATCAGCCATTTCTGCAAAACCAAAAGCAAGCACACCAAAAATAAAAAATAACAATGTTAGTTGAAAGACATAATTAGTTTAGAACCCTGCAAACAAGATTCTACTATTAAAACAAGTCTTAAAAAATTTCAAAGTTCAAACCATAGTAGGTTCGTACGAACTTATAAGTTCGTACGAACTTACTGCCCTTGTAGGTTCGTACGAACTTACTGTTTGACTAGGTCAAACTTAAGTTCGTACGAACTTACATTGGCTAGGTTCGAACGAATGAACTGTAAACCAAGGTTCAAAATTTTTATCAATTAGAATACAATCAAGTACATGGAAAGGGTGCGCCTAGGTTCGTTTTAGTAAAATCAACCATAACACATCATTTTTAATCATAAACACGTTACAGATTTTGGATTTTTAAGTTCTTTTTATAAAACTTAAAAAATATCCTAATTTATTTATGATTAGAGGCCCAAATCGTGTAATAGTAACTTACAAAGATTCAGATTAAGTTCGTGATGAAGTTTAACGGTTTGGAATTGCAAAATAACGTCCAACACTTGAATTTAATTTGAAAAAAGAGCAACAGCGGGTATGTTCGAATGTAGGTTCGAAGGATCTCAGCAGGTTCGTACGAAGTTAGGGTTCGAAATTATGAAAGTGTGAAGGGTTTGACTGAGGTTGACCCTTTTATACTCCAGTAGGTTCGTGCGAACCTATATGTTCGTACGAACATATCCTTCGAACATACCTTCTAAGTTTGTACGAACTTAGAATTTTAAAATTAAAAAGTTAAACTTTTTCTATTTTAAAACAAAGGGCAATGACCTAAATACTTAGACACTCAATTGAGCAAGGTTTGAACAATTAAACAAACAAAATGTAAACATTTCCCAAAGACAAAGAACTTTTATTCATTTATTTATTTAAAATACTTAAGAATAGTCATAAAATGAAAATTGCAAATATGAAATTGTTCACATTTTGAAAAGTACAATATTTTTTAGATAGTCATTGATACAAAGATCGAATTAGCCATGATGAGAGCAATACACAGATAGGAACTTTCATTTAATTTATTCCTTTGGTTATTATTGTTGTAATTAATAGAACACAATGATTAGTGGTATAGTTGTCCACTTAAGCATTCGACATTCAGAGTTCTCAAGTACATATAAGATTATTGTACACGATCTCTTGTGAGTCTTACATTTGATATACCCTTAAGATCTAGACAGTCATGAATAGCATGCAACAGATAATTTTTATTTTCATTTTTATTTCATCTTTAAAGTCAAGTCTATTTGCTTTGTCAGCAATGTACATAGGTACATGATTCAATTTTATGACAAGACTAAGGTTAGAAACAAACAAATCTAAAATCAAACCAGAGGTGACAGGTCTGTACTTTCGTACAACAGAGCGACATAGTTTGACTAGAGACCTTGAAAGCGGTATTCTTGTTTCGCGGTCGAGTTTGTTCTAGATTTTAGGATACACTGGCTGAGTCTAGGTCAACATATTTCTAGATGAAGCAAAAGAACCAGTCAGTTAACCCCCCAGATGATTTAATGATGATTTATATCCGGTAACAAGCATTCATGAACGGTCCATCTCCTAAGAATTAAGACTTAGGTCGTACATCAAAATAAAGATAGCACAAAAAAGAATCGTATTATTAAGTATAGATTAGGTACTTGAGAACCGTTATGTTTAATGCCTACCAATACATCGTAAAGTGAAGCTATCAAATACGTTCGCTTTTTTAGGTACATTTACTGTGAATGTTCTGCATCTTACAGGCACACATATAAATGTTCTAGGCATGGGTAAAGGATTCATCATTTCTTTGCAATTAGTACTTTGACCCTCAAAATTTTTATTGGTTTTGCAAAGAGAAAAGGTAAAATAAACTAAGAAATAGAAATAAAAACATACTAAGTTCTTTGAGAAAATATTTACTCAGGATTACTCATCCCATTAAGTTGGAGTAAGAGCTCAAACCGAGACCGATCAAATGCCTTTGTATAAAGGTCAACCAGATTGTCATCAGAAATGACCTTAACTAATTTAATCAAATGTTTTTCTGCACAGTCACGAATGAAATGATGTCTTATTTCAATGTGTTTCGTCTTACTATGCTTTACAGGATTATTTGTTATAGACATGGTTGACTGATTGTCAATCATAATAGGAGTGTTAGTGAAATTCAAACCATAGTCACGTAGCTGTTGTTGTATCCACAATACTTGTGAACAACAACTACCGGCTGCCACATACTCAGCCTCACAGGTTGAGATAGCGACCGAGGTTTGTTTCTTACATTGCCAAGAGACAATGCGACCACCCAATAACTGACAACCTCCCGTGGTAGATTTCCTATTCAGGTTACAACCTCCATAATCTGAGTCAGTATAAGCAACAAAGTCAAAATTGCCTCCCGAGGGATACCAAAGACCTAACTTAGGTTTTCCCTTAAGGTAACGCAAAATTCTCTTTGCTGCTTTCATGTGCGATTCCTTAGGAGTAGATTGAAAGCGCGCACACAAACAGACTACAAATGTTATATCTGGTCTAGAAGCTGTCAGATACATGAGAGAACCAATAATGGCCCGATATAGAGTCGGATCCACATCTTAAGAACTTTCAGAATCTGGTCCAAGATTGTGATTCAATTGAATCGGAGTACCATATGACGAGCTTTCAGTCATCTTGAAACGCGTGAGCATTTCATGAACATACTTCGTCTGATGGATGAAGAATCCATCCTTCTTTTGATCAACTTGTAATCCTAAGAAGAAATTCAATTCCCCCATCGCACTCATTTCAAATCTTCGCTTGATGACTTGTTCAAAGTCTCTGCACATTTTCTCATCGGATGATCCAAAAATGATATCATCGACATACACTTGAACAAGTAGGAAATCTTCCTTTTGCCATTTGATGAACAATGTACAATCTATCTGCCCTCTCTTGAAACCATTTTCCAAGAGATAAGTAGATAGTGTCTCATACCATGCTCTAGGTGCTTGATGCAGCCCATACAGAGCCTTGTCTAATTTATAGACTCGATCTGGATGGTCTAGATCACTGAACCCCGGAGCTTGTTGAACAAACACAAGTTCCTGAACTTTACCATGTAGGAAGGCACTCTTTACATCAAGTTGATAGACTCTGATTCTTTTATGTGCAGCATATGCTAGAAACAATCGAATTGCTTCCAGCCTTGCTACAGGTGCAAACACCTCTGTATAGTCTATCCCTTCCTGCTGATTAAATCCTTGAACTACCAATCTGGCTTTGTTGCGAGTTACAACACCCTTGTCATCACGTTTGCACTTAGACACCCATTTGGTGCCTATTGCATATTCCCCTTTTGGTAGATCAACTAGCTCCCATATCTTGAGCTTCTTGAATTGATCAAGCTCCTCTTGCATAGCCTCTACCCAAGAATTATCCTTAAGAGCCATTTGTACATTTTTGGGCTCAATTTGAGAAATGAAACAACTAAACAGACACTTATGCATGATTCCAGTATCTTGAATCGATGCATATAGACTGTTGCTTTCTGATATTTCTCTGCGAGTCTTTACTCTAGAACTCGGATCACCAATGATATTATCAATCTGATGATACTTGTTCACACGAGTTGAGACTATAGAGTCAACCGGTAAGTCAGATCCTAGATTTGATCCAATCTCCCTTTGAGGTGATACTTCATCCTCTGCAATTTCATGCATAGGATCTGTAACCTTTGAGGAGGATGGAATGTCATTCAGATTTGAATCACAATCCGCAATAGGATCGATAGTAGTTTCTTTCCCTTTATCATTTGCATCTTCCGAACTTGGAATGCTAGATCTTGGTGCAAACGCATTGATTTCAGCATCATCTAGTACAACATGTTCTAGCCCCAAGGGGTCAGCTTCACTTAAGAACGGAAGATTGAATGATTTGAAGACAACATTATAGTCAAATAACCATTCTGGTCCAGTTTGTACAGCTGGAGTATAGGATGTGACTTGTATATTATATCCAATCTCAACTCTGCCAGTTGTCTTATTATAGACCCTTTTGTTTGGAGATCCAGCTTCATAACCTAGGAATAATCCTTCGTCAGCTTTCTCACCAAATTTTGATTGATGTTTGGTTTTTAATAAGGTACATTGAACACCGAAGGGTTCAAGACCAGTCAGGTTTGGTTTTCGACCATTTAGGAGCTCATAACACGTTTTGTTATGCTTCTTAACGGTTAAAACTCTATTGAGTACATGACAAGTTGTATTCACTGCTTCTCCCTAGAAAATGACAGGTAGCTTTGAATCAGCCAGCATTGTTCTTGCTGTTTCAATCAAGGTACGGTTTTTCCTTTCAGCAATACCATTTTGTTGTGGCTCATAAGGTGCACTGAACTGGTGTTTAATTCCTTTACTTAAGCAAAAGACATTCAATACCGAGTTCTTGAACTCTAAGCCATTGTCGCTTCGTATCTTCTTGACTCCTCGACCAAATTGATGTCCAATCTGGGTAAAGAATGTCATCAGCATTTCTGCTGTCTCATCCTTTGATGCCAGAAAGAATACCCATGAAAAACGTGAAAAGTCATCAGTGATAACTAGACAGTAATGTTTACCACCTATACTCCTTGCGTTCACAGGACCAAATAGATCCATATGAAGAAGATCAAAGGTTGAGGCAATGGAATTTTGACATTTTGACTGATGAGGCTTCTTGTGTTGTTTGCCTTTTTGCAAGGCACACATTTATCCTCTAGACCAAAACTCTGTACTGGAACACCTAGCACTAGTCCATTCTTGACTATATAGTTCATCTTTCTAAAGTGTAAGTGTGCCATTTTCCGGTGCCACAACTGTGAATCGAACTCAGATGCAGTGGATATAAGGCATGTCGACTCCGGGAAGGATTCAGTAACACTCATGTCCAACACATAAGTATCATTCCTTCTGGGAGCCCTCATGATTATCCATTCATCCGGAATGACAAAACCAGGTTTTAAAATGAGTGCATCTCTATCCGTAAAATGGACAGGATGTCCTTTGTCACAGATCTGAGATACACTCATCAGATTGTGCTTCAGCTCTTCAACATATTTGACTTGCTCTAGCTTAAATTTTCCATTTGTTATTGTACCAAATCCCGTGATTTGTCCACCTTTTTCACCAGCAAAGTTCACATATCCTCCTTTCTTGTGTATGAAATCCACAAGAAGCTGCCTTTCCCCCGTCATGTGCCTTGAGCAACCGCTATCCACATACCACCAGTTGGCAGCACGTCTGATTAACTCCTGCACACATAATAGAAAAGATTAGTCATCAAGGGGGACCCAAGCCGTGACGGTCTTGGGTCTGCCATTCTCATCCACGAATGTAAATTCCTTTAAGTATCCATTACTCTTTGGCTTAGAGGTGGATGCTTTGAGAGTCGCATTTGTTTGAGTATGGGAGGAACTACTACTAGACTTTCTTTCCGGAGACTTCTGAAAAAGTCTCGGATTTACTGGTCTGGGGTTGGACGTAGATCTAAACACGTTGGGGTAGTTATAATTCGAATTGTGATAATTCCTATTATTACTATTTGTGTTAGAAAACTGATTATATGGAATATTAAATCTCTGTGGAGTTCTAGACCTGGATGACTGTCGATGGAACCCTTCTCTTGAAGGAGTATTGTTCCTAGACACATCATTTGTCGTAAACTTAACAGATTTCTGAACAGGTCGAGTTTTCTGAGTGCTTAATGTTCTCTTATAACCCAAACCAATTCTTCCAGAGGAGCTAGCTTCATGTGTATTCATTGTTTTAGAGAACCAGCTAGCCACTCTATCACTTACACAAGTCGTATCAGGAACAAGAGTTTTCTTCTTCGGAGACGAAACAGATTTTTCAGGTGATTGGTCCTTTTTCACCTGAGTCTTTCTACTTTTGCCCTTTGTTGGACAAATACTTGCAACGTGTCCCTTTTCATGGCACACGAAACAAGAACGCTTCACTAAGGCCTTTTTCGGGGCCTTCTGAACTGTTGATTTATCTAACTTTGGCAAACTTGGAAGTATGATAGTTTCCACCTGTTTACCCTTTTCTTTTTCAGATCTGGGTAAACCAGATTCAGTTGTGGTCTGTACCTTCTCTGTGACACTTTCCTTTTCACATTCATCCACTGGTATAGTATTTAATTTTAGTTCAGAGATGGATGACATTAAAGTGTCAGAAGATGTTGATTCAGTCACGGTAGTAACCTCAGCTTCCTCAAATCTCACAAATTGAATGAAACCAGGAATGGTTGAGTAAACTACAGAATCACTAGCAGGTAACTGCTCAGATTCATCAGGTGAAGAAGTATAGTTATGATTAAAAGGAGGAGGGGACTCAGTATACCCTATTCCTCGAAGGTCTCTTGGCTGTTTTTGTGAGCTTAACATATTATCCAAAGTTTCGATTGAGAATTTTCTTAATTCAAGTTTTTTATTTAATTCTGCAATCCTAACTTTTGCATCAGCAAGCTCCTTTTCCTTTTCAGAGGACTGTTTTGTTATATCAAGAACATGTTCATGAGCCAAGTCAATAATCTGACTTTGCTCATTAACCCTTTCCTTCAACACCCTTAAGTCCTCTTTGTCAGCCTTGACCTTATTCAAAAGCTCAACATTTCTTTGTTTTAGAATAGCATTTTCCTCTTTTACAGAGTTTAGCTGAGCTGATATCGAGTTGGATGACTTGATTAATTCCTCAGCTTGTACCTGAAAATTAGTACATAATACACAGGCTTTAACAACTAAGCCTAAATTAAGAAATACCTTTTGCTTTTCAGCATCCAGATTGGCCATGTAGGCGATAAAGTCTTCTGAGCTCATGTTTTCAGTGGACTTCAATTTTACCTCTCTGGTCTCTTGAGCAGGTGCATCTATCTCCATCTCTGTAGCTACTTCCTTTTCTGTATCAGATTCAGCATTGCTTTCCTCCTTTTCTTTAGTGATGGAGGCCATGAATGCTTGTGATTCCTCAGACTTTGAACTCCAATCATATGCTCCATCTTGAGTTTGAACCACCAGAGCTCTAGAAGTATGAATACTTCCTGAGGTCTGATTGTTCTCAGAGGAACCTTGACTGTGGTATCTTGATCCGTTCTGACCTAAATTTTGATCTCTCTTCGGTCTCTGACATTCTCTAGCAAAGTGCCCAAAACCATCACAGTTATAGCACTTCACTTTAGACTTGTCGAATCCCACTTTGCTACTCATGAATTTTCTCCCGGTTCTGTTCATAAATCGTTGAGGTCTTCTTGCAATCATGGCCATTTGCCACTGCAAGTCCATTTCTTCTAGGTCATCTTGATCCAGTTGGTCATAATCTTCGTTGATTAGTTCAGGATCAGTGATTTTTCCCTTAATGAAGTTCTCACGGGATGCAATGAAAGAGGCAAGCATGGCTATTTCCTCTTCTGCAGACTTCATGCTCATGGGCATTGATTTAAAACCGCTTGAGGTTCCAGATTTCGGTTTTCTATCGACCCCTTGATCATCTGACGAAGTAATATGACAGACATTGCTATCAGAACTTCTGATTACCGAGTCTGTTTCATCCTCGACAGTATAAAAAGCTGCAACACCACTACTTGTAGATGCAGTGGAATCAGTTCGTTTACCATGGTAAACGCTGGGATCTTGAACCTGATCAGATCCCGTCTCTTTCCTCCGCATGTTTAAGTCATACACACGCAGCTTTCCAATCACATCATCGAGAGTCAGAGCGTCATACCCTGTACTCTCCTTGATCATCAGAGTATAAATGTCCCATTTTGGTGGGAGTGATTCAAGGAGCTTATTGCTCTTGACAGTGTCGGTGAAGGATAGACCATTGTTGTCTAGTTCAGTCATAAGATGGTAGTATCTGGTGATAATTTCCTCTAATGACTCTCCCTTCATATGTTTGAAGACATAGAACTGTTTGGTCAGTAAATCAGCTCTACTCTCTTTGATCTTATCGTTTCCATCAAACCGCTTTTCTAACGCTTCCCAAAGCTCTTTTGACAATTGGTATCGTTTAAAAGTATGCTTGATCTCCTGAGGGAGACACATAGTAATTGCTGACAAAGCTTTATTCTCAGCCTCGTATATCTTTTTGTCTTCATCTTTCATGACAGAATATGTACAGAACTTAGTCTTTCC
The DNA here is from genome assembly GCA_963921325.1 of Logfia minima. NCBI lineage: Eukaryota > Viridiplantae > Streptophyta > Magnoliopsida > Asterales > Asteraceae > Logfia > Logfia minima. Next base: position 33,467,835 of record OY992764.1, read on the forward strand.
CTCAAATTCGTAAGTGGGTAAGTCATACCCATCTTTAATGCATATCCACATACGGATATCGTGAAATCTCGCAAACGATTCAAATCGATCTCTCCACCAAAAGTAGTCCTCTCCTTTGAGGAGCTTAGGTGGTGAGGCTGACTTACCAACCTCGTGATCCATTTCTAACAGTTTATTGAGATTTGTCATCACTAGAAACAGTCAAACCAAGTCAAAAGTGTAAAAACAGAAAAGTCAACAGCCCTAGGTTCGTACGAACTTAGATTACTTCGAACTTATAGGTTCGAAAACTATCTAGGTTCGAATGGTCAACCTTCTGGTCAAACTTGACAGAAAATTCAAACGTTCGAACTTATAGGTTCGTACGAACTTATAGGTTCGTATGATATTTTGGGTAAGTTCGTACGTAACTTTCTGACTTGTACGAACTTGCTGTTCAACACCCAAAATCGAACAAAAACTTAGATCTACAGAGATTCAACCGATGAATTCGAATGAAAATTGATAGATAAGAACCACAAGAGCTTAAGGAATCCAAAAGTACAACTTTTATCAACTTAAACACTCAAAATCTTGCTTTCTTTGTGATTAAAGCAATCCCGAACCCAACAATGACTTGTTTCAGCTCTGATACCAATTGAAAGTCCCTTTGCACGGATCCAAACGGGATTACAATGTGTATTAGATTGCGGAATGGTATAATACACAATAACCAACAACAAAACAAGTAAATGCAAGTGTTAAGTGTATAAGTTCGTAGGTATTCGAAGATAGCACTGTATGTTCGAATATAACTGATTTCCAAAGTTTTTTTAATGAAATATTACAACTTAGTTTTTATACCCAGCAAGTTCGTACGAACTTACTGGTCCTAGGTTCGTACGAACTTACATGTTCGTACGAACTTCCTAAGTTCGTACGAACATATAGGTTCGTACGAACTTACAAACTAAAAACTAAAAAGGCTAAGTTAATAAACAATTTACATTATTAACTATAAAACTAATAACAAAACTAATTATTACAAAATAAGAGCTGTTGTCACCAAACGTGCACCAACAGAAAACAAGTAATTTAGATTAATAATTCATATATGTTTAATACAGTTCTACTTATTGTCCAACTCTAGTGTTGAAATGTCTAGATGAACATACTTCTATCCTTTGGTTGACCAATTGATTTAATTGCTTTCTTAGTTAATATCACATTTTGACTGCTTGTCATTAAGAGGCAATTACCCATTTTAAATTATAGATTAGACAAATAATTCTCAAAGTACATATAAACTATTCCTGTGAGAAACTACCCGATAGACTTATCACTGCTATACTACTATCCGATTAGGTACATTTGCCTAGTTGTGTAATAGTTAGCTTTGACTTGTTTACTAATTTTTATAACTAGATATTTACACATCATTGACTCTCTCAAGTACGATAAAAAAATAAAATAAAAACTTGACGTTAGGCTTACCATTGACTAACTTTGGTTCGAGAAAATTTAAATTTTACTCGGAAAATTTTCGAGAATTTTTGGAGGGGAAATCTGTTTTTTGAGTGAACTTGACGTTAGTTGACTTTCTCATACGAGCATACCTCAAGTTCATATACTCTCTAATTACGATGTCAAATGTGAACAAGCTGATAGAAATGGATCATGAAGTAGGTAAAGCTAGTTCACCACCAAAGCTTTTAAAAGCTGAAGATTACTTCTGGTGGAAAGATAGATTTGAATCATTTGCAAAATTCAATGACATCAAAATGTTGTATAAGTGAGGGTATGATGCACCTACTTATGAATTCGAAGGGAAGCATAAGTTTTATTCGTATTCAATGATGAAGGAGGCAAACAAAAGGATGTATAAAGTAGAGAACAAGGCGTTGTCTACTATCATCAAGTGTCTTCCTCAAGAAATTAAGCATACCTTCTAACGTTACAACTTTTCTAGAGAGCTCTTGTTAGCTTTGGAGAAAAGATTCAACAGTAATTAACAGATCAAAGAGAGTAGGGCTGACTAATATCAAGGGACGTCTACTAGTGATCAATACTTTAAGGAATAGTACACATTCCAGAGCCTTGGTTACTCAAACACACAAAACGGTTCATATGATTGGAGTACACACGTTGAAGAACCTCAAGCATTCGTGGCCAAAATTGATGAGGCAGATCAAAAGGATGCTAGTGAGAAGAAGACTAGGAGCGAGTTACCTACTTCAGAGACCAGGGTTATGAGGTTGGAGTCAATTGAAACTATGAGTACAAAGGACTTCATTGCATATATGGCCAACATGGATGCTGAGAAGCATAATGTTATTCTAAACTTAGACTCTGTAGTTAATGTTTGTGTTTTATGTACTAACTTTGCAGAACAGACTGAGAATTTAATAGGCATCAAAAACGATGATAGCTTAGTTAAATTCTTTAAAAGAAAAAAACACAATTTTAAAACTGAGAAACTTTGAGTTAGTTAATAAAGCTAAATCTGATGCAAAATATTTAATCAGTCTAAAAGATCGAGTTAACGAGCAGAGTTAAATAATTGATTTAGCCCGTGAGCATATTTTGGATTTAACTAAACACTCTTCAAATAAAGAAAAAGAACTAGCATACGCTAAGGTTAGAATTTTTGATCTTAAAGGAAAATTGAACTAAAAAGATTTTCAGTTGAAACCTTAGATAGTCTATTAAATGTACAAGAAGCTGACTCTACTACACGACCAACAGTCTTTGAGATGGTAGACATCACCGAGTTGACCAAGTCAGAGAGAGCTGAGTCAGCGACCAATGAGGAGTCAAAAACTAAAATTGAGCTTGTTAGAACTAAAATAGAAGATGTTAAGAATAAAAATGAAAAAGGTAAACAAATAGAATCGAAACACCAAATGAATCTCAAGGATCATAAGAAAGCCTGGGAGAAGGGTTTGTGCTTCACGTGTCATCAAAACGGACATGTAGCAATTGTGTGTCCATGTAAGAAATCAAAAGTTTCGACAATTGATAGTCCAAGGAGCACTTCTCCTGAAACAGGAAGCTTAAATAGAGAATCAATTCGGTCGAAAACTTCAAAACGTTTTAACAACCCCAACAAAAGTTTTTCTAACCAGAGTAGTAGTAATAGGAATTTTTATAATTTGAATTATATAATAATTTAGGGTTAGATATTCTTCAAACCAAAGGCTAGTCAATTAGAGACGTTTCCAAAAGTCTCCGGATAGAAGGTCTATTGGTAGCAACTCCCATTCCCCCACAAGGAATGATGAAAACGTTACCCATGCCTAAAACATTATTATATGTGTAGCTTTTATATGTAGTCCATACAGTAAAAAGTACCTTAAATATAAACGTAACTAATAGCTTCATCATACGATGTATTGGTAGGCATGCGACATAACGGTTTTCAAGTACCATATAAACTTCAAATAAGACGATTATTCTGTGCAATCTCTATTTTGATGTATGACTTAAGTCTTAATTCTTAGGTGATAGATTGTTCCATAATACATGTCATTAGATAGATGTAAACATATTCATCTGGGGAGTTCACTGACTGTTTCTTCTGCATCTTGAAACATGCTGACCTAGACTCAGTAAGTGTATCCTAAAATAGAGCAAAATCGACCACGAAACAAAAACACCATTTTCAAGGTCTCTAGTCAAACTATGTCGCTCTGTTGTACGAAAGTACTGACCTATCACCTCTGGTTTGATTTTAGATTTGTTTGCCTCTAACCCTAGTCTTGTCCAGTCTCTTTACATGTACAAAAGTACATTGCTCTTAGAAATGAAATTAATTAAGGACATCCATTACATGGAATTCTGGACTTTTTCGATCCTAAGTGTATATCACATGTGAAAATTATGAGTGTTGACTGCTTAAGTGAAATACAATACCGATAATCGTCTTGAACTATGAGTTACATGCATAATAACATAGGAATAATTCAATTCCTAACTGTGTATCGTACGCAGTATGGCTAATACGATCTTCGTAACAGTGACTCTCACAAAAAGAATGTGATTTTCAATATGAATAATTTCATATTTGTTTGTTATGTTTTATTTTCCATTTTTCATTTGTACACATTTAAGTTCATACTAGATGGGGAGATGATTACTTTTGATTGTTTAACTCTACGATTAAAAAAAAAAAAAAAAAAAAAAAAACTCGAATGTGATTAGTTCAAAACCTAAAATGACAAAGTATTGAAGCTAGAAGATCTAAATTCGAAGAGGATATTGGGGTTCGTGAGTGAAAAGACCGAGAGTGGTGATGAAAATGATGATGAAGATGATATTCCACCATTGGAAGAATCTAGATCTAAAAATAATTAGATCTCACTCCGGGTCTCATTTACTATGGATAAAGGAAAATATAAGTTGATTGAAGACGATGATTATATAGTGCAAGATGACGATGCTGATTCTGGTAATGTTACCTCTTTCTTCACTAGAAGGCCTAAAGGAAGACAATCTAGTGGGGTCATCATTGGTGAGCCGACTGCCCAATCCACAACCACCAACACACCCACAATCACAACAATTCCAACCGCACCTATTACAACTATTTCACCATAGCTTAGGCGGAGATCAATCTCTTGTTGAAGAGCGCGGCAACTCAGGGGAGAAGCCTAGCAGGGGGAGAAGACTGGTTGTAAAGAGGATGCGTTGACAAAGAAACAGAGACAGAGACGAGGATCCTAGTGACCGAATGATGGTGAGCTACCTAGCAATAGACCAAATGATGGGGAGCTGCCTAACTCTTCAAGTGGAAGACTTGGTAAGCTTGAACAGGTTAAGGGTGAGTCTAGTCAATCTAACAGACAGAGATACCATTGAACTGACGAGTTTAATAGTGATAAGTCTGAGTTAGAGGATACTTAGAGAAGTTTAGTTTCGAAAATGATGAAATTTTCGAAGGTGAATCGTAGTGATAGACCTAGAGGAGTTAAGATCTGAAAAGGATGAAATTCCTAAGGTGAATCGGAATCTAGAAGAGTTGTTGAGGGTGTACGACATGATCTGATAAAGCTTCATGAAACTACACTACAGAGATAGTTGGAGACATGAAGGATGAAGATGTCAGAGGTAGTGAAGACTTTGTGGAAGAGGTGTTGTATGCAGGAAGTCAATAGAGCTTAACATAATCAAGATCGAAGACAACTCGGGTGACAACGTCTCAGGTGAACCCAGAGCTATTGTCAAGGGGGAGTCTGTTGGTGCATTGAAACTAGAGCTATTGTCAAGTGGGAGCCTGTTGGTGCATATTGTGTGACAACAGCTTTTAGTTTGTATTAGTTAGTTTTATTAGTCATTTTGTTAATTATTGTAATCGTTAACTTTAGTTTTGTATGTGTATTTTGTAGGTTCGTCCGAAATAGGATTTATAGGTTTTGTAAGTTCGAACTTCGTTGGTATTAAGGAACTAAGACGAATGCAAAATGGATTGTTGAGAAACCCAAGGGAGATATGGAAACTAGGTGTTAAAAATGTGGAGGTTATTGACTGTAGGTTCCCATAGTACGGATCTACGAGGTAATCTTGTATATTCGAGTACGAAATCCTCAAATATACACAACGATAATAAACTAGTAAACACGAATATGTAAAGAAAACTTTTATTGAACGAAGTATTACATTCAAACAAGATACAAACTCTCTCTTATCTTCACTCCTTCCTTTGGATTCAGGTTGTCTTGAGGAAGATGACAACGTACGCAGATTGTTATTGGTTGGTTGTTTATAATACCGCTTTGTCATAGCCTTAGTGAAAAAAGCCAGCTGCTTTACCAACTCCTTGTACTCTTCATCAGATCCATTGTCTGCTCTTCCGGAGCCACATGCATAAACCACCTCTTTCTCCATCCAATAAGCATTCGAGTGACTACTTCTTTCCAATACCAATGGATCAACCTTCTCTTTCCTTTCTATTAGGTCCTTGCCTTCAACAATTTCACTGACTTCATCTTGGTTGTGGTTCAGAATCTCATAGACATCATGAATATCAATACACGAAAAATCTCTGTTCTGTATAATTTTTTTGTCATAAGTTCTCCATTCCAGCAATAAATTGTTCACAAACTTGATGTTAATCTCCAAATTCAGTTTCACAAACCTGTTTTTCCTTACCTAACGGTAGAAGACAAACCCTAGTGTAGGTTATTTATAGTAGTTCACCAGGTTTAGCCTTGAATCCTTTGTATGCCTGAAGACAATGGGTCATCTTAGTTTGGAGACCTTTCTCTGACCCTTGCTGTTGTTGAGCAATGGCGTCCCACATTTCCTTTGCAGTTTTATAACTGTCTACTTGAATATAGATTTTGTTTGTGAGACCCTACAAAATGAATGACTATATTTCTTTGTTAGCTTTGTATTGTTCTTTCTGTGACGAAGATAGTTCACTCTAGTATAAAGGTGTTGTTTGAGAAATGAGTATACCATTCAAATTTAGCGGGGATAGAACTATTTCTCTCCTTCGTTTAGAGATTTCATCGACAATTCACTTTTTTCTTGATGTTCAATGAAGTCAAGAAACCTGTCTCTCCATTAAGAGTATCACACCTAAAAAGAACTGGTCACTTGTCCTTCGAACCAATAACTAACGCTTTCCGATACGTTTTATCAAAATCACTTAAAAAATTAAGAGCTTATCCAAGTGATACACAAATGTATTTACCAACTGATACACCAAAGAAAACTTAGAAATTTTCTAGAACTACTTGCGAGCTCGAATAAACCTTAGATTCCCTTGGTAACGAGATCGCACTACTTGACTTGTGAGATCTATATCAATATATTATGTGAGTTTGACTAGATATGCGAGATCTGTATGACAATGGCTACAAGTACTATATCGAGCTCACACTGTGTTGCGAGATCTGTATAGAGGTGCGAGATTGCAATATGTTGCAAGATTAACTTGTGAACTTGAATATTGAGATCTATTATGTGAGAATGATAGGACATGCGAGATCACCCTGTTCTTCTTGTTTGTACTGTAACCGCTATTTTTCTAAAATTCAAATTATGAAGAATTGATAGAATTAGAATATAAAACTTAAACCAATTGATTCCAAATCAATAATAAAGATGATTGCTTGGTGGAATTTAAAAAACACTTCACAAATTGCTTGAATTTTGAAAATTACATATCATGAACACGTGAACCCATTTTTGCACAAAATCTTCAATTTTGGCCTTTTTCTTCTTGAATTTGTTCAACCAATAACTATAAATTCGAATACTAATGCTATGAAACCAATTGTAATTGATCTAAATCGAGTTTGTTGTGAATTGATTTATTTGGTGATTGAACTGTGCATGCAATTGAGAGAATATGTAACCTGTATATAATTGACAAAACACACACTAGATTATAATCGTATTGAAAGGCTTAATTAACATTACAAACATTTGGGTATTTATATCCCAAAGTTAATAACAAAACCTAAACTTATTAC